>JAESUZ010003257.1:0-628276 GCA_017311185.1 Proteles cristata cristata
AAAAAATGACAAGTAGGACTTATTAAAAGTAAATACTTCTTCTCTGTAATACACTGTTAAAGCAATTCATAGACAAGCCAAAGACTGGGAGAAAACATTTGCAAAACATATCTGATATAGGACTTGCATCCAAATACGCAAAGAAAATTTAAAGCTCAACAATAAGAAGGCAAATAATAATCAGCAAAGATAAGAATGCACACCTCAACAAACAAGATATATAGAGGTCAAATAAGCATATTAAAAGAAACTTAACATCGCATGTCATTAGAATACTGCAAATTAAAACGGTAATAAGATACCACTTCACATTTGTTAGGATAGCTAAACTCCAAAATATATCAATTACTGCCAGGATGTAGAGCAACAGCAAAATCTCATGCATAGCTGAAAGGAATGCAGAAATGTTCAGACATTTTAGAAAATAATCTGACAGTTTCCTACAAAGTTAAGCAGTCATATCTCACTCTATGATATTTACACAAATGAGTTAATAACTTATGTCCATACAAAAGCCTGCACCAATTAAAGCATCTTTATTGATAATTGCCAATACTTGGAAGCAACCAAGATATCTTTCAAATGGTAAATGATCAGACTATGGAACATCAATACAATTGAATATTATTCAATGATACAATTAAATAAACTATCAAGCCATAAAAGACAGAGAAACTTTAAATGCACATTGCTAAATGAAAGAAGACAATCTGAAAAAGCTATATTCTGTATGATTCCAATTATGTGACCCTCTGGAAAAGGCAAAACTATAGAGACAGTAAAAAGATCAGTAGTTGTCAGGAACTTGAATGGAGGACAGGAAGATGAATAGATGGAACACAGCGGGTTTTTAGGGCAGTGAAAATATTCTGTATGATACTCTAATAGCAGATATATGACATTATATACTTTTCAAGATGCAGGGAACTATATAAATTAATATCTGAATCCTACTGTGAACTATAGATTTTAGTTAATTATGTATCAATATTATTTCATCAATTATAATAAATATAGAACACTGAGGGAATATGTTAGTGTTAAGGTAAATTCTGGCAGGGGATGGGGACATACAAGAATTTTCTATATATTCTGTTCTATTCTGTAAATTTGAAAGTCTTCTGAAAGGTAAAGTCTATTAACTTTTAAAATATAGAGATTTTTGTAGTATTTTTTAAAACAGCATAATTTAACCAATTCTGTTTGAAAAGAAATTGATGCCTATGAGTGGAGTGCTACCTCAAAAATTAAAATCTAATTTTAGATTTTAAAATACAGAATTGTGTAGATTAAATCTAAAATCTAAAATGGTGGCATTGTTTTAGGGTCAGGCAGCTGGCAGTAAAAAAAAAAGTTATCAGAGTATGGGACAGTATCCATATTAAAAATACAGTAGAAAAATAATCAGTATAATAAACCAGCAATAATTTAGAATATGTATAATACAAATAATTTACACTAGGCTGATAGACGATAGGACTTTAGAAATAGCTTATTGGTAGCATGTTTTTTTTGCTTAGTTGTGCTTGACAAGGTTCTATAAGAAACTCAAAGAATTGACCTTTTTACAACCAAGAATAAAAAGGAATACAGTCAATAAACTTAGGCATTAAGATGGAAAAGACAACTGATACTTCAATTTTAACTGATAAAAACTAGAAATTCTTTTTAGTGAAAAAATCCATGAAATAAAAATCTGGCCTTGCTACAATGATTAAAACAAAGTCATACCATCATATGATCCAATGTTTCAAACTAAAAATGGATTGATAGCACCTGACAATTCCTTTCAATTATACTGTTACTTGGCTCTTATCTGCACAATGATCATATCAAGGAGGCATTACTCCAAAGTGAATACACATTATAGGAAATGACCCAAGAACCCAATACTAGCAATGCATCCCTAGTTTAATATGGTAAGACCATATCGCTGACATGAGGGAATATGTTGCATTTCATCTACTGTGCAAATCTACACCACTAATATCCTCAATATATTTTGACTTTGAAAAAGACAAATCATTTTGCTCTCCAGATCAGTTTCTAATCTATATTTAAATTTATTATATACAACTCATGGCTTTATGCTAGAATTCTAAGCAAAATGAGAAGGTTAAAAATATGTTTACCTTTATCTGCTAAACCTTCCTACACTAGAGAAATACAACGCAAAAAGGTTTCATCCTCAATCAAATTTTTAAATAATTTTCTTCAGCAGAGAATCTCATGTTGATCTGAATTTCTCTCCATAGATAAATTTTTGTACATACAAAGTAATTATAGTTATAGAATATCACTCAAACCTACACTGAAAATGAACAAGATCTGTAATAAAGAAAATGTGCTTTGGGTCCTTTGTATATTACCATTGAATTTAGAATAATAAAATCATATTTTCCTCTTAGGAATATTACTACGATGCTGCTTTCTATTGATTAGGTTATGTTAAGAATATGGTAGAGCAAATATAATACTATCGGTCTAAAATAGTATGAATCAACAGAGATAAAAATAACAATTTTGAGTCACAATTTTATATTAATATTAAAATGATTTAACATAAAAATACTCCAAATCATACATATAAACTTTTTTTTTATTTTGGAAGATATTTTTATTTTAAATATTCAATATTTACTCCATTACTGATGGTCTATTGTAGGCAAAACTAAATTCATTACAGACAAATTTAACTTCTTCTCTGGCATCTTTTTCTTTGTTTCTTTTTCTTAATTTGATACCTTTGTTCTACGGTATGATAGGCTCACAACCTTATTCACTTCAGCAGGGAGTATTACATAAAAGAATTGCTTGAAAGGGTAATGGCATCCACTGCATTACTAATCTATTCTTTCAACTGTTGATTAGCATTGAAATTGATTTTGAACTTCTTGTGACTAAATGACACTAATCTAGCATTGCTGTTAGAAACATAACACCTATTTCATGTTACCAGGTGATGACACATCATTAATTTGATAACTTGATGTTGCAACTCTTACAGGCCATCGAATATATTTGCTCAGAAGAGCTTCATAAGAGAAAGGAAGTGTAAATATCAGTTGAATATCTGAAGATGTCACCTTTTTTTTTTTTTTTTTTGACCAGACAGGTCAATGTATCCTATGGAATTCACATTAGTATCTTCTTCTTTATTATAACTCAGGGCTTCCCAACCCTTCCTGTGTGTTAGATTCACCTAAAAACCTTTAAAAATATTAATACCTTGAGACTGCAACTCCAGAGGTTCAGATTTATTTGGTCAAATAAATAATTTATTTGGCCAAGCAAGGCATCAGTATCATTAAAGGCTTCCCTGGCTAATTCAACCTTCAACTAGTAATGAGAACCAGTTTTAAACCAATGCCTATTATCATGGGATCACTCATGTGTGTTCCAAAACGTTCAATAAATAGTAAGTATAAATAATAACTATTTTTGCTCTTGACTCTCTTAAAGGAACTTTGTGCAAGTGACAATTACACTAATCTCAATATTTCCTCTATAAATATTTATCATAAATACTGCCTTACTTTAGTGAGAAAGGTTTCCAACACTATTCAATGTTTTTATTCATGTAGAAAAAAAATATTGGCATAAGAGTTTTTTTTTGAAAACAGAACCACACCAACAAAACAAAAAAGCCAGAGTTTATAGTGTTAGAATGAAACATTCATTCTATTTCATCTACTGCTCTTTACAACTATTCATTTTTTTCAAAAATGGTAAAATATTCAACAGAGATAAAGAAAAAAACAACCAGGAATAAAAACAACTATCTTTCTTTAAAAAAAAAAAAATTGGCCTAGATATCAGAGGCCAGGATTCTAGAGGTTACTTGGGTGCTTTCTCATTTTATGATCTAGATAAACTTTTAACTCTGCCTTTCTCCACTTTTATACAACATGAGATTTGAATAAGGTTAATTCTGATATTCCTTTGAGGCATTTATTCCCCCTACCCCAAATCCATTCCTAACACATAAAAAAATTAAACTCACTTTAGATCTATAACTGAGTCATATTTACTTTGACTAGCATTTCAAAAATGCTCAAAAATATATGTGAAATAAATGAATGTTTTGCTCACTCTACTACTTTGCCTTAAAGTCCACATTTTCCAAAAATTAGGGTTTTATTTTTAGCTTCTGCCACTATCTAAAATATTGCTTTTGCAGTTTTCTTATTCAAACCTCATCCCATAAATGTAACCTCAATGATACCATTATTAGATTATGTTTAATTATACTATTACTACCAATAGCAATAAGAACAATGCTGATTTCTTCTTATATAACCACTCAATGCTTTTAGCATGTTTTCATATACATACCATGTCACACTTCTTACATGGTATTGTTTTCAAGGAAAATATCATGACCTCACTTAATACATGACAAAACAGCCTTGTTCTCTGAAAGTTGAAAAGTGGTTAAACATTTTTTCCTCCCCCTCTCATCTCTTGCTTGCTCTGATAAAGCAAGACTTCACGTTGTGTGCTACCTTAGGAAGAGGCCCACTTTACAGGGAATGAGAGGCAGTCTCTAGCCAATAGGCAGCAAAGAATTGAGGTGTTTATTGTGAGAGTACATGAGCTGAGTCCTGTCAATAAACAAGTGAGTAAGCTTGGAACTAGATCTTTCTCTAGCCAAGATTCAAGATAACTTAAAGGGCCCAGCTGACCCTTAAATTGAAGCCTCATGAGAGATCTCAAGTCATAGGACTCGGATAAATCATGCCTAGATTCCTGAAAACAGAAACTAAAATAATAGATGTGGTTGTTTTATGACCCTGTTTTGAGGTAATGTGCTATGCAGAAACAGAAATTAATACAACTGATCTTCTGCTATAGTTTATCTAAATTACACATAATTTCTGTGTACCATTCACCTGCTCACATGATTTCAACTTTCTCTAACATCCACTACATATTACACATTACTTATACATGGCATAGAATTCTCAAAATGTACATATAATGAATTAAAAAAAATAGGAGCATCATTCAGAGATTATGCTTTGGTGCTATTAAGGGGAAACATTATTTCACCCAACCTCAGTCACTTTACCCTTGAAAGGAAGAATTATCAAAAGGATAACTCTGAGTTGCTTGCACTTTGCAACTTTCTTTTTAACTCCGTTATCTCCTCTGTAGTGGAAGAGGGGTTGATTTCTCTGTGAATGCCTAATACAGTTGTATTACATTACCAGCGCTCAGGGTCAGTAACTGTTAGAGCAACAGGAAGCTGTCTCTGACTCTCTGGATTGTGTCACTGGATGGATGGAAGGATGAGTTAGAAGAAAAGTCTCTTTCTCACTCCTGCCATTAGGTAGTCTGTACTTTGGGGGAAGTCTCAGGTGTCAGAACCCATTTTGGGGGGGTATCGACAGGCCATTCTTTCTCAGACACCCTTTTTGGAAGCTACTGAATTGGCAAAGCAAAATTGAGATGCTACATGAGACTATCTTGTTAAATGAACTCTGAGGCTGCATACAGAAGTAAATTCCTCCCCCATCATCTCATGTCTTAATATGAGGCCCCTGATAGGAAAACTTCTTTTGATACCAGTTTAAATTTGTGTGCTGCATATTCCATTTAATGAAGAGTAATGATTCTTGAGTTACTGAGTCACCATTAATAAAGCTAAATGATGATACCAAATTGGTTCTGTGAACATTGTTTCTAAATAGTAGAAACCAGTGACAAAGAGAGTTAAGTGGTTATACAAAGAATACCCAACAAGTTCCAAATATGTAGCTTATCTGTTAATGTAAGACAAGTCATAACTTCTTAGTTTCCTTACCTGTAAAACTCACAGGCATAATTACCTTTATAATCTCCCAGATTATCTTGACTAAATAAGATACAAATATATATTAATCATTGTACTTAAATTATTACATGATGCTCTAAGGTAAATGGTAAATACGAATGAATACATAACTTCTGTGTAGTGTTTTCAAAGACAAACTCACATCTCCAAAATGGGAATAAAAAAATAGTATCTGGCTCATTTTGAGCCTTTCTGTTTGCCATTCTATAATTAATTCCTTCTTTCCATACTACAAACAACTGCCTTTATTCCCACCTCAGGGCTTTTGTTCTGATTCTCCCTTCTGCTGCGATGCACTTCAATCTAATTGGATACAGTTCTTTGCATGAATGGTTGCCCTTCGCCCATCTGGAGCAAGCTGCTCTTTAGAGAGGAATCACCTAACTATTCTTTAGAAAAGATTAGCTTCTCCTCATTTCCATCATTCTCAATCCCTTTGTCCTGCCTTACTCCATAAGATTCAGCTTATCACTATTGTATACAATATTGTTCTCTCTTTAGTTTACTGCCACTGTTCTACCCCAGAAAGGAGAGCTTAATCTTATGAGGGTCATGACCTTATCATGTTCAATGGGTAATTCTACGCAAAAAAAACACAAAAAACAAAAAACAAAAAACACCCCAAAACATACAGAGCCTATATGTGAACAAAGTTGCTGAACATATAGTGAACAAATGAACAAAATACATTTATTAGTAGATAAGGGGTATCCAAAGTATATCTTATCTCCAACTATCAAGTTACTCTAAATATCATGGTCAAACAAGGAGGAGAGAGTTGGTATATCACTTAGTAAGTAAAGATATAGTTGTAAGTTGGCACAAGAAAAGTTAAAATAAGCAATGCAAGTCTAAGGATAAACTGGTAACTTTTAAATAAAGATCAGAGGTTAAGTTAGTGTCATAAATCAATGAACTATCAGAAAGAATACGAAGATGCTACCATAAGACACACACTGAAAACAGCATGATACATGATGCATGGCTGACCAAGAGAGGATTACCCAAGTACCCTCTGCAGAAACCAGAGGGATTCCATCAAACATATGGCAGAAGACAAGGGTGAGGTAACCAAAAGTGCAAGACAGAAGATAAGAGAAGGAAAGCAATGGCCACCGGTGTATTTACCTTTGGCAGCTACTGAAAAAAGTCCGTCTCTTAGTAATTCATTACATCTCGTATATTTTGGCACTCTAATACCAAGTGTATTGCTTTTCATGCTGTTTTTTCCATCCAAAGTTAAACTGATCAAAGGCACTTTACCTCTTCCTTATACCCACTTGTTGACATAGTGTCTGGCATATTGCAGATGCTCAAAAAATGTTAACTTAATAATGAACAAGACCCACTTCATTTCTGATGCTAAAGAAATCTTACATTTTTTTCCCTGAGAGGACGTTTAAGTATTGTTTAAAAAATAGAATGGCGGATTCTAGAGTATGAAAATATACTAAATATTAAAATCCTTTTGGAAAAATGAACACAAGACAGATTGTTTTTTAATAAACTGTCAGAAAAGTTTAATAGCGTTTAAGTAGCACATTTTATGTTCTTTAATCTCCTTCTGCAACCCAGAAATTGCAGATCAATAGATGTTCAACTTGAAAATAAACAACTGAAATACTACCTTACCATAAAAATGATTATCCTGACAACGTTTTTGTGATTTGAGGTGAAAATAATAGCAAGGGCCTATGGTACTGCCATTTTAAAATAAGTAAACAAGTAAAAAATGAAAGAATCACACAAAACGACTTGGGGACCATAAACATGGGCAAGCAACAATAAAAATCTCAGGAAGGAAAATACATATGTTTCACTAAAGTCAAAGAAAAATGGAATTCAAGAAAAATCTCAGAGGTATGGCCATGACCTTTAAAAGGAGCTATAAAAGGAATAAAATAAATAAAAACAAATACATATGCCATCAAATATTTAATTCCCCTCCAGAGAAAGAGACAGAGAGACACAGAGAGAGAATGTGTATATATAACTGCTTCCACTCACCACTGTGTGGTATAATACACCAGGCCACTGCAGCGGGATTCTGGCATGACATTTATGGGAGGCTGTTCCCGGTAACCTGTTGACAAGCCAGCCATTCTCTGTTGTCTTCTGTGTTTGGGGTTTCCTGGATAATATCATTTATTCATTCTTCCAAGTCACTTTTCTCAACAACGTGCCTAACTCAGGGTTGGAAGCAGGGACTTGTCCCTATTTTAACTGAAAATTCAGAACATTCACGTATCAATTGGGGAATAACCTATTTTGGGCACTTGGTTTTGAGTTGTCCTAGTCAAGTAAATGATGTTTCTTTCTACCTTTAAGTCTATTTTTGTGTCTTGAAAAAAATGTCTCAGCTTTTTGTGTAGGTTCTCCAGTATTTTTTAAATTTTATGTCTAAAATATTTCATTTTTACTATCAAAATCTTCTCTTTCAGTATTTCCTCTTTTTCATTTTCTTCGTTTTTCATTTTTTGGTTTTTTTTTCTTTTTTTGCTTTTATCAATGAAGACTATTTGATTTTCAGTATGTTATTTGTGAAAGTAGGCATTTAATGTATTATTTTCAATAGGATAATTGGCATAACATTAGTTTTAGGTGTATGCCATAAGGAGCTAATATTTGTACATATTGTAAAATGATCTCCACAATACATCTATTGTGCATAATAATATGTATCTTCATACACAGATATAATTTTTTTCTTGTGTTGAAAACTTTTAAGATCTACGCTCTTAGCAACTTTCAAATATACAATTTGGTATCACTACCTGTAGTTACCATGCTGTACATTTCATCTCCATGACATATCTGTTTTATAAAAAAGTTTGTATCTCTTGACCTCATTCACCCATTTCCCCCTCCCTCCGCCACCTGCCTCCAGCAACCACCAATCTGTTTTCTGTATACATGATCTTGTATCTTTCTTTTTTTTGTTGTTTTTTAGTTTCCAAATGTAAGTGAGGTCATATGGCATTTAACTTTCTGTCTTATTATCTTAAATTATTTTTTCTTTATAATTGATTTTGTGAAGATTTCAAGATGAAATATTCCAGTTATAAGCACAAGGAAATGTGGGGATTTTTTTCCAGTTCTGATCTTGCTCATTGCTTTGTCTCACCTCATTGTAGTAACTAATAACTCCAAAGCTGTATGTCATGAACTTTGAAGGGTCTGATATGTTACCCTACTTGCAAGCTTACAAACCAGATTGTTACAGATCCAGGGATGGCGACAGAGACAGGAGACAAAGGATTTTATTACAGCAAAGCAAGCAGAATAAGTTTCATACTACCATTGGTTCTCTGCACCCTCTAAGTTCTTCCATGCAAGGGTGACATGCAACAGCCTAGGTAGATATTGTTCACACAGTGGGTTTGTATCACAACTGATGAACACTCAACATAGGAAACCCCAAATCAGGTAAAGAGAAAATAAGTAAATTCATTCAACCTTTGTCCCAAAATAAGACATTGATTGTTTTTACTATCCTGGTCAGTAAACAAGTCTGTTCTGGCCCTGCAAGGACTCTATGCTCTAAAACTGTTTACTTATACAAACCGATGAGATACATTCTGCAACAAAAGTTGCGACCAGCAGAGGATCATGGAGAATCTTCTCCCAACATGTTAAGTAGCAGCAAAAATAAAAAATATCCTTTTTTATTTCTAAGTGGAAAACCACTAAGCATTTTTTCCATTAAATGTCTGGTTCTGGTGCTGAGGTATTTTAGTTCTAACATGTTAAATGCACATCCATTGATCTCAAATTACTGACTGTCATTTTAAAAAGAAGAAAGTCATTTGTCAAATGATCCTTAAGAATGTACAGAGGTGATCATATGTTATTGTTATTTATTTCTATTAAAGTATCATGATGAGGGGCGTCTGGGTGGCTCAGTCATTTAAGCACCCAACTGCAACTCAGGTCATGGTCTCGCAGTTGTGGGTTCAAGTCCCACAGCGGGCTCTGTGCTGACAGCTAGCTCAGAGCCTGGAGCCTCTCTTCGGATTCTGTATCTCCCTTTCTCCCTGACCCTCCCCTGCTTGTGCTGTCTCTCTCTCTCAAAAAATGAATAAATAAAACACACACACACACACACACAAATAAAAATAAAAATAAAGTATCATGATGGATAAATGAATGGTGCAATGTATATATTAATGAATTTCTATTTCTATTGTATATTGTTATATGTTGTTATATTATACACATTATGTTTTAGGAATAATTTTACAATCATCCACAATCACTCATGCCCTTATTCAATCCCCTCAACTTGAGCCTATGCACGGTCCATAACTTCATGCTAATCAATGGAATATGGCAATGGTAATGGGATATCACTCTTGTGATTCCATTACATTGCACTGAATTTTTAAAAGAGATTATGCAGATGTAATAATAAAAGCCTCTAATTTACTTTAATAAAAGGGGGTGGTTAATTTGGGTGGGCCTGATCTAATCAGGTAACTCAAAAGCAGATTTAGAAGTCAGAAATTGAAGAAGTCAGGGACAAGAAGCAGCAGAGATGTGTTCTTCCTGGATGTGAAGAAGCTTGTGAACTGTAAATGGGGAGAGGCAGCCTCGTTGTATGGGGAACCTCAATTCTACCAATGCAGAGAAGTGAATAATGCCATGTGATCTTGAGAGAGAACCCCACACCTCAGAGGAGACATTTTGACTGCAGCCTGGACAGACCCTGAGCAGATGAAACAATTAAGCTGTGTTTAAACTTCTGAGCCATGAAAACTGGGACATAGTATATGTAATATTGTTTGTTACATTGCTAAACTTGTTGAACATTTGTTGGGCAAAAATATAAATTATATATTATGTAGTAGATATATAAATGGATTATATATACACATATATACATATACATATATACGCATACATACATATACATATACACATATACATATATATGCATATATATATGTGTGTGTGTGTGTGTGTGTGTGTGTATATATATATATATATAAAATGGATTTCCATGAATTCTGAAATAAATATTGCCAGGAGATGCACTGGCCTCTCTGGATGGCAGTCATAGCAAGGAAATGGCAGTGTTTGCAACTCTTGCCATGAGAAACGAGAACTGGTATCTTCTTCTGCTACTACTGGCTCATGTTGGAAATGAGGTTGCTGGTATAGACCAGGCCTCACATTATTCCATATAAGACCAATATTCCAAACACAGATACCTCATAAGGAAAAGCATATTCCTGCCTTTACAAAAGAGATTTTAGATGACAGCTCTGTGGATGATTGTAAAAAGCCTCTTCCTATGGACCTTGCATATCAAAGACAATTGAGTCTGGCCCTGAAATATAGAGTCTAATTTAGAGTTAAGGGCAAATATCCACCCACACCCATTTGTTTCTTCTTGGAGCATTTTCTGGCCTTGTATATGCAGATTGCTCCCTGTGAAGGAACCTATTGAGGAACTTCTTCTTTTGTGATTATAAGAGCAAAGGTGAAAGACCTATTTTTCTAGATACTTCCACCTTAAACAACAAGCTACTTACTGACCCCTGCCCACAAAGAAGTAACTTCACCCTTTTTATGCTAAAAACTTTGTCTGGTATGTTAAAGATGCCTTCCTTCCCCTTAGGATAAGCTTCTAAATCCCTACTTCAATCACTTTTGTAAAAGTTATGCATGAGTCTTCTACAAATCTGTTCCAGGAAAGTCTTACGTATCAAAGCAGTCTATTATCAGAAACCACTGTCTAAGGCAAATGCCACTTCTGTGCCGTCCCCCAAACACTTAATAATAAAGTTGAGCCCCAGTCAGAGCAGAGATGCCTGCCTGGTGATCAGAAAGACTCTCGGGGCTCTCTCACTCTCTCTCTCGCCGACACCGTCCATCCTTCAGGGACTCCTGGACCTGCCGGAGCCGGCCTCCGACAAAATATCATTTTAAAATATTTGGGGGCAACTGATGGCTCAGCTGTTAAGTGTTCAGCTCTTGGTTTAAACTCAGGTCATGGTCTCATAGTTTGTGGGATCTAGTACCATGTAAGGTTCTGTACCGACAGTGTGGAGCCTGCTTTGATTCTCTTTCTCCCTCTCTCTCTCTGCCCCTCTCCTGCTCATACTCTCTCTCAAAATAAATAAACTAAAAATAATTTTTAAGATGATGTTGTCTTTGTCTTGATAATATTTTATTTATGTGTTCCACATAAATATTCATAAGTGAGCTTGGTCTATAGTAGTTTTATAGGGATACATATACTGTATTTTAGATGAATAGAGCTCTTGGTAAATTTGGTAAGCATCATATGTTTGCATTACTAACTGCCATGTTTATATTTCCTTTGCAGCAAAAGAACACAGAATTTTCTGTGTCCAAAGTAACATCTAGCTAATTTTTTAATTCTTAAAAAAAGATATATATGATTATGTGCTGATTTGAGAAGATATTCTAAATGCTTGTTAATTTCTTACTCTTTCTTTTTTCTGTGGTTACCATTTTATTTGCCGGAGTAATATTTTCTGATAATTCTTTCAATTTAGGCTGTGGTTTATAAATCTCTTGAATCTGAATATTAAAGAGGTATTTCTTTTACTCTGCCCCTTAGATATTCATTTTGCCATTGGCACTTAGATTCAAAATGACTGATGATAGAGGAAGGGTAAGGACATTTTTATGTTTTCTTTCTGTATATATTTCAAGAAAGTGGAACAATGATTGCAAAAGCTACTAGTTGCTCCATTAAATTTGTTGATGGATGACTGAGTGACTATTGTATCTTTCCTTCCATGATGTTTTCTGCAAGCATTGTTCATGAGTTGGCTATGGATATTTTATTCTCACACCTTTATAGGTTCCCCAACTACCCTGTAAGTATGTATACACATATATGTATGTATGTATGTATGTGCTTATTTGTTTTGTTGTGGTTTTATTTTGGGTTTTGTTTTGTACATATGTTTAGCATTGTGTGCTTAGGATTTTATATTCATTCTCTTGAATCTTTGGATGGTACTTTCTGAAACATTTTTCTTCATCTATGGTACACTTTTTCTATTGTTTCTTTGATCACTTGCTATTTTTTTTCCTTTTTATTTTCATTGTAGATTAAAGTTTTCTATTTTACCTTCTCTTTCATCTCTTTGTTTTGAATTTTATCAAGTTTTTAGGAAAAAAAAATCCTTAGTTTGGTTTTCTCGATCATTTATTTCCAATGTGTTCATTCCCTTATTAGGCCTATAGTTTTATTACTATGATTGTGAGAGGCCTAGATAAACTAAACCAAAAACTTAACCAGCTTTTCCGCTTCTGGGCAAATGCCTGCGCTACGGGAAGCCATTACCTAACCAGCTCTTTCCGCTTCTGTAACAATGCTTAAGGCTTGCTTTCCCGCTTCCCCGGATCTACCGGGCGGCTACACAGGGTCCTAGGCCGCTGGATTGCCCAAGCGACTAGCCTCATGTTCCCTCCGTCACCCCACCTTGGCGGCAGCCAATCCGAAAAGGCCAGCGGCTACCCCCCACCTTGCTGAGGGAAGGGCCTGGAGAGAGAGATGTTAACCTGTTAGTCGCCAAACAAGACTTTAGACTCGCTCTATGATAGGCTGAATTCAAAGGTATCCCAAATGTTGTAATTGGATCCCGCCAAAAACCTGATGGCGGGAACCAATCAGATACGGTATATGTTCACATTTGAATGTTAACCAATGGCAAACTTGTAACCATGGAAATCTCCTGTCCCCCCCCATGACTTGTTTACTTTTGTCCATAAAAAGGCTGCAAAGGCTTTGTTCAGGGCCTCTTAGCGTCACCGGCAACGAGTGCACAGAGGTCCGGGTTCGAACCTGCGAATAAACAACCCTTGCCGCTTGGCTTTGACTCTGGTCTCTGGTGGTCTGATTTTGGGGTTCTCTCGAACTCTGGGCGTTTCAATTGTTAGGTATATTTTAAGGAACTTTAGTAGTCTCATCTTATATCTGATTTTTTGAAATTCAAAATCCAACAAAATTAATGTTTGATGGAAAGTGAGGTGTATTTAATAATGGAAAAATGGAGTTACATGACTGCTGGTAAATTTACCCCAAAATGTGCAAAAAAGGTAGAAATAAGTATATTTCTTCCTTTACAAGAAGAAGTAGAAGAAAGAAAAAAGTAAAAAGAAGAAATGGAAAATAAACAAAAATTCTACAGAGAAAAGAAAAAAATATATAAAATAAAGGTACCAGGAAGAAAATACACTTTTTCCTCACTTAAATTTTGTTTAGTGATTAACTCCTCCTGACTTTCAGGACCCAATTAGGTGAAAATTTAAAAGTACTTCTGGATTATAATATTCTGGCTAAGGAAAAAAATCTACTTTTGAATTTCATTTCACATGTTTTCAGAGTATTCATAAAGACTTTGAGTAGTGCTGTTTTATTTGTTAAAATTAATTCCCTGCTAATGGTATTTAAAAATTCTGATAATAAGCAGTGACCTAATTCTGAATAGCTCTGAAGGAAGTGATGTCCCAGGTGTCTTCTCAAAGGGACAGAAACTGAAGCAGTTTTCCCATTATCATCCACCTTTGAGGTAAACCAGTGACATCCCTTCACCATTCAAAGGTCTAAGGTGGTAATTAGGTGGGGCACTCTTCCTCCTTTATCATAGACCCTGCAGCCTATAGAGAGGATTGATTCAAGCTTGTTGATTGTATTACTTCAAGCTATTAAAGTGGCAAAGTGTTTATTTTCTGAAATGACTTATTACACATCTGTTTTTGGTAGATTAACTAAATCATAAACTCATTTGAATTTGTATACATAAATTAGAACTACTGATAGATGAGACTGTTGTAGCCTTAAAAACATTTTACAGTTAGTTTTTCTATAAACACTTTCTTTAAAAAAATCAGACTGTAAATAAAAGCCAATTTAAATTGGCATTAAAATAGTTGCCATTTTAGTGTAATCACTCTGAATATAATTTAAATAAAAGTATCTAAGGTTATATATTTTTAAAAATATAATTTTACTGGTTGTCTAATAAGAAAGTAATGAAAAGACAAGTGAAATATTGCAGTGTAATCTGTGTATTATATTAAAAATTAAGAGAAGGAATTATATTTCTTGTGTCTCATTTTTATATATAAAGAATATAAAAATAAAACTTTTCAAAAAGAACCTTTGAAAAAGAGTTCTAAAATTCTCCTCTAAATATGACAATGTTTTACACTTAAACATCTTGAAAAGAAAGGATTACTTTTTTGGTGCATTTTGGTTGTACTGTGTGTGTGGGTATTATACTTTACTAGACAACATGTTTGTTGGATGGTTAATAGAAAGATTATAATGATAAATGCCTGAACTGAAATAAAAATATAAGATTAAAACATGATTTTTCTAAAGATTCAATTCCCATGAAATAAGAAATAACCTTTTAAAATACAAATTTGGTCATGTATGTCCTTAAAAAGATGAAGGATGTTTATATCCATTGGTGATGTTACTCTTCCTTTACTTGAAGAGATTTTTCACATATTTTTTAAAAATAAATCCCCACTTAAAAGATTTTTGTTTGCAATACAATTTATGTTTTGTATGATTATAGTATATATACTGTAACTCAAGCTTCCTAAGCACATTTTTAAAGGAATAGTGTTATCTATCCATAGCTCTGATTTATAGGTAAAAATTCATATAAGTTCCCATTTTAATTAATATTCAGAACCAGATGTGTTATTAATATTCAAGACCAAAATGTGTTGTAAGTCATTTTGAAGCAAAGATATTGAAAGGAAAGAAATAACTTCTTATGACTGATCATCTTCTGGCTGGCATGTTAGAAAAGGTATTTTCCATCCTTGAAATGTTATGGGAACTGGCTAAGGCTCATGGCTTAAGAAAATTCAATTTGGTCAACTGTAAGGCTTAGACAAAAGACTATACTGCCACTTCTGTTATCAAAGAGTAAGTGATTCTGTCCCTACAGGAAGGCTAATATAGTAAAGGTCCACCACTGGAAGTCTCCATCATATAGATCCAACGGTAAGCATCAGACCCCAACTCCCCAATAACGCCATGGAAAGGGCTGGTTCTTCCACTAAGCACCGATGCTGGCTTATTAGGATGAATCTGGTGCTGATGTTCGTACAAATCACATTACTGCTGTATGCTCACCCCTGATCACATGAGAGAAGAAACCAGTACTTCCTTCATATGACAGCTCGAAGCTCCTTAGTTCACAGGTTGGATACAACACTTTAAGAAACTTAGAATGTAATGATTGGTTATTATTTTTTGGTTATTATTTTTGCTTTCCCAAGGTATATCACATGCCCCAATATTAAAATATATTAGAAGCTCCTTGTGTAAGCAGTGTTGCCAAAATAATATCATGAACTCTGAAACTTGAAGAGATTCACTTAAAAACAAGGAGACCGATTATTAACATATCAAATAGTAGATATATTAAATGCTGTTTAACAATTTGAATGAATTATAATGGAACTATTTTTACATGTCCTATTGTTCTGCCAGTTCATCTTAAAAATATATATAATGTATGCATATATAGGTGTTTATATTTATACATAATATATAGTGTTTATTATTGACTCTTTGTCTTTATAAACAAAGTAGACTCACTTTCTTCTATTGAGCTAGGTCAGATATTTGCAGAACACCTAGCTAAAAGAAGAAAAATAAAATAGATTTTTCCAGCCAAGGGCTGCTTCATTATTCCAGACAACACTTTGTATTGATCCTCCTCTATTTATTTCTAATTTTGTTGCCACTGATTGAGTTGAGCTCTAAATCTTGTGATGGCTTACATGCTGTTAGGATGCTGCATTGCTACCAGAAGAACAGGGTAGCAATGTTCTCATTTTAAACTCTAATTTAGTCTTATTTGCAGCAAATTAGGGTGCCTGATGTAGCATTTTAGCACTAAAGATACTTTATTATATGTCTTTCTTTACTCACCCTCACAGAAAACACAGTGTATTCAGTCAATACAAATTTATGCATTAGATATCCACCATAGAAATTGCGAACCAAATAAACACAAATTTTTCAATAACCTACCAATATACATGATAGATAATATGTGCCTTTATGGTTATATCTCAAGTTTTCTACGTTTAAAACTTGCCAGAACCATTTGTAGCAACATGGATGGAACTTGAGGGTGTTAATGCTGAGCAAAATAAGTCAGGCAGAGAGGGACAGATACCATATGTTTGCACATATAGGTTGATTAGGAGGATCTTAGCGGATGACCATGGGGGAGAAGGGAAAAATAGTTGGAGAGAGGGAGGGAGGCAAACCATAAGAGACTTGAATGCTAAGAACAAACAGGTCTGATGGGGGTGGGGGAGAGGAGTAAGGGGGTGATGAGCATGGGGGAGGGCATTTGTTGGGATGAGCACTGGGTGTTATATAGAAACCAACTTGACAATAAACTATTTAAGAAAAAAAAATAATAAACAAATAAAACTTGCCAGGAGAGCAAAATGTGATATCTAAAGGGCTGAAAGGCACACCTATATCTAAAAGATTTCTTTCTATCCCATACCCTGAGCTCTCACAACTGGGTAAGGTTTGGTTTGGAAGTGCTCTCTCAATGAAAGACCATATATGTAGTTCACTTACTTGGGGACAGAGATATTGATATCTCACATTAACAAGTCTCAGAGTATAAAATTTGTGGTAGTGAAATTTATAAAAAGAATGATTTAATAAGAAAGAAAAGAGGACAAAATGTAGGCTATCACCATAAATATTCAGGTAAGGCTCCATGCATAAAATGTGGCACAGAATACATATTTGCTAGGGAGTATACTCAATACGAAAAGAAGGAAAACAAAACTGTTACTTTTGGAGGCATAAAAATATAATTAAATATGTATTATGAAAACCTGGTTTTACATTTTGCCTTTGGTATAAAATATAAATGTGGCATTCCTTTCTATTTTTTTTTTCCTTTTTTAAAACCTCATTCCTCAGTTTTCATTTTGAATAGCCTTATTTATCTTTTGAATGCCTTTAACAAACTCTACATTTCTTATTGAGGGTAGAGGTCATACTTTAATCATTCTGTATCCTTACAACTAGCAAAATAATCATTAGACAGCATTTACTCTACTTGACAGTACTGAAAAAAATACATACCATTTAGCCTACAGATCATTTTTAAGGGAAAAAACCCTAATACTGGTATATTTGCTAAATTTCTTCTAGTTAAAATTAGTAAAGCTCTCAAGCAAACATCATTGACCCACATTTATTACTCTAGAATAGTGATGAAAAAATTATTTCTGCCACAAAAGATAGCTCAAGACATACAATTTTCAGCACCAGACCCTTCCTAGCATTCTTGTATGGTCCTCATTACAGCTTTAGCCATTATGTCTTCTTTTAGTTTGTGGGAACTCCAGCCCAAAGAGGGCCAAACACAAAAACTAACCTTTATATCATCCTTATTTTTATCTCCAAATCTCACATCCTCTGCCACCACTATATTATCTACAGTGTCCTCTTGGCCCATTTCCGTTAATCAAAACCTACAGTGAATTCGCATTTCAATTATCAACCTCTGGGATGGGAGGTAGATAAAATATAGAAACTCAGACATGTTGTATGCTTACCTTAAGCCATTTTCTAAACATAGAAATTCAACTATAGCTATTGTCAATAAAAGTGGCTGAAATATATGTGAAATTGCTAAATAAAATCAGACCTTGTAAATTGACCAAGTCTGTTTCTAGTCCATTTCCTGTGCAATAATAATTAATAATAATAATAAACTGTTTTTAAGTATATGATATAAAGAAGCAGCATTTTAAGATCATTGACATTTTGCATGCATCTTATATTTTAAATGAAAAGAATACACAATAATCTCACTTAACAACAAAATGTGTTCTTGGATGTAACCTTCCAACATTGCTATCTCCTAAAATTGTATTTTCTGAAAAGTCACTCAAAAGAGAAATGAATTTAGTATAAGAAATACATGAATACTCAAGTTCAGTTACAAGCCTAATATCTCCTAACATAATTGATGCGTAATTTTATGTTCAGAATTGAGGAACATGATCCTTTGTTTAAAGATTTTTCATCTTTAAATGCATATGCATTTTAAAACAAAAAAGTATTCACACAATTTATTATTCCTACAATATATACACTGACTAACACTGAAACGTTCAATGCCAGTGCAGATATACTTCTGCCTGGAAAAGTAGAAACAAAAATCAGCAGAAAACTTTAGTTGTCTTTTGAAACCATTTTTTTTTTATCCTTTTGACTTTTCTCAATCTTAGGAATGTTTCTATTTCACACACAGAAAATGACATTTGTTCTGTCTGTATACAATAGTGTATTTCAAAACAATCCACAATTTTTAAATATAATACAGTATGTTTTATGATATAACATAAAGTAGTCTGGTTTTCAAGTAAATTAAATTTTATGTATTCAAAAAATCAGTAAAAAAATCATCCAGCTTTTCTTCAACACATGCCAATGTGGACTCAGAGTAATCCTTAAGGGACATGACAAATTTAACACCACAGTCTTTCCTGAGACATATCCAGTAAAATTCCTAATCAGAAGTAAAAAATATTTTATGGGACACTTGGGTGGCTCAGTCAGTCAGCATTTGACTTCAGCTCAGGTCATGATCTCACAGTTTGTGGGTTTGAGTCCCATGTCAGGCTCTGTGCTGACAGCTCAGAGCCTGGAGCCTGCTTTGGATTCTGTGTCTCCCTCTCTCTCTGCCACTCCCTCACCTGTGCTCTATTTCTCTCTCTCAGAAATAAACGTCAAAAAAATATTTTAAAAGCATCTCTTCAATCAAAAACATTTAGATTTACTTGTATTTACAATTGGACAATTAAATATTAAATGATATGAATAAAATTGCTAAACAAATCCAAATGTTAACATTAAATCAATTTACATTAATCAGACCTATAAAAATTAAAAAAGCTATAAAATCCTTTTGTGACAAGAATTGAGAGATCATTATCAGTTCGGATGTCAATTGATAAAGCTTGTTTGGAAAACTACCTGTGATCCTAAAACATTTTTCAGGTTATATCCCATTGAAATAGAAGTAATACAAGTTGCCAGGTTGTGTATTAAATAACTGATGGAAGGACTAAGATATGAAAATAGAGTCTATGCCCACAAATACAGAAAGTGATCAAAAAAAGTAGGATACCTGTACCACATATTCTTATGTGACTATGAAGACCATTAAGACTGAGGTAGCACTATATCAGCTGATTAATTCTACAAGGTCTTACTGAGAAAACAAGTCACAGCATAGACTATGATCCTATATATGTTTGATTATAATTACATAAACATGAATAAATATACTAACAACATATTCCAAGAGTGAACAGGAGTGCATAGAGTAAATATTGGCTAAAGGGGAAAGACAAGCAAAAAAGAAAAATGAATAAAGTATATTGTACATCAAAAATGGTGTAACCTAATCACATTTATGGAAAGTTAAAATATAAATATACAATAGACTGTCAACTTATAAATGACCCCAAGTTTTGAAATCTAATGCTTTGAATTTTATAACAATATGGAATAAATAAATTTTCAAGTAAGCTGCCTTCATATACATATGTCTTGGTGTTTGTGGAGAGGAGGTTGGTAAATGTGTGTGTATATGTAGCCAGTAAATATGTAAGAAAACCTACAAATATAATTTTATAAGAGAAGCAAAAATAGGAAAATAATCCACTAACTCATATTAATTATAAAATGAAGTCTAGCTCATGGAGAAAATTAGAAGTTACAATTATTTGAATGTTTGTTCCTGTCCAGACATTTTATTAATAAATATTCCATGTGCTGTGTGCCAAGTTCAGTGTGAGACATGTGGTATATAGCAGCGAAGTGAACAGGCATAATCCATACCTTTAAGGCAAGTGTAGGAGACAGGAAATAAATGAAACAAATGAAAAAAAAGAGTCCCAAATATAAAACAAACATGGTATCTGGGTCACATAATACGTGAACAAGGTATACTATACAAGGAAGTTAAAAAAAATTAAAAAATGTATGCCAAGGTTTGTATTTTGAAGGAATAAGAAGAAGGGAAAGTGTCCAGACATTGGACTAAGGAGCTGTGATCTGTTTTATGTGGCAGTTTGGTTAGGCTATCGTTCAATTAAATATCAGTTATTTGATCAATCACTATCTAGGTCTTGCTACAAAGTCATCTGGTAGATATAATTCCATCTATAATCCGCTAACTTCAAGTAAAGGAGAATATCTTTAATTACATTGGTGGGTCTAATCCAAACAATTGAAGAAACTGAAGACCAGAACTGATTTTTTTCCCTGCTAGGAAGAAGAAATTTCCCCTGTAGCTCCAACACATGTGCAAGAGTTTCCAGCCCACCATTCCTGATGGTCTGTCCTACACACTTTGTGTTTATATATATCCTACTGATTCTTTTTCTCTGATGAAACACAGCTGACAGAAGAATGCAAAAGCTTTGAGGTTAAAAATGAATATGATGTTTTCAAGGGTAAAAATTGATTGTGTGGCTGGAACACAGTGGGAAAAGGAAGAAGGCTAGGTAGGAGATGGGTCAATGCCTTATTTTGTTGAATCCATATGATGCTCTTGGAGAGAAGCATTACAATTTATGTTTCAAAAAGGGAAGAAAGGAAACTTAGTGAAGTTATATTATATTACCACAGATTAAATGACCAGTAAATGGTACAGAATTGACATCTGAAGCCCAGATTTACCTAGGTCCACGCTTACAATCTTCTAGTTTTATTTTGCTGCCTTCTCATTCATATGTAGGGAAAATAACTGCGATATGACAATGATGGACTAAAATATAACCAGTATGAGTGATTCATAAACCTAATCTCAAGTTAGTTTCCAAACTCATATATCTCTCCATCCCTACTTCTTTATCCATCATTTATTACTTGACTTTATCACTCTTATTATTCTACATTTCTGTCATTTAACAAACTGTTTTTCTACCCATAACAAACTTAAATGTTTATATGTGACTTCAGCATCTAAGCTGTGTTATCTGTCTAGCACCATATTTCCTGGCTCTCCCAATGAATGAGTCGACAAACTCATTCTACTTCCATCACACCCTGAGCTTTATCCTCACTAAGAACATGCTACTTGTGAAATCTTAGGGTTTTCTCCCTCTGAGTACAAACTCTGGCTCTTTCATTCATCCTTTTTAAATGCCAAAGTCCTGGACATCTCTAATAGTAGTTATGTATCAGCCCTTTCCTATTCTCATCTTGCAGATTGGTCTTTACAAAAGCCACTATTTTATCATCCATCTCCTACCCTCCACAGAACAGGGACCATGTAAATGTTATGTACTCTCAGCGGTTGCTCCTGGACTGCTGAATACTATTTATAAATTATCCAACTTTCTAATGTAGACCATTCAATAGAATTTTTTGACAGTGATGGAATCTCCTATATCTTGGTTGTCCAACTGAGTAGTAGAACTGTGACTAGTGCACACTTAGTTCCTACTAAGGAACTGAATTATGATTTTCATTGTTTTAACTTTTAATAGATATATATACCCACTGGTTATAAAATTGGACAGCATAGCTCTAGACTGATATTTTTATATACACCTTTGTGACTCCAACCTAAGTGGGTTTTCAATCCATCCCAGAATTGTTGGTATTTCCCTGGTCAGCTTTGCACCCAAATCTTCACAACTCTGAGTTGGGCTTCCTCAAGTTCTTCAAAAATCCCCAATTTCTTCCTCACATTCAGAAAATGACCTGAACTTTCAACACACAAATATTTCATTAAGGTACTGCCACAAACACCATGTAGTTCACAAATACCAATTATTTCTTTTCTATCCAGTCACCTGGATAAAATATCCTTAATATCCTCAAAAAATAATTATTCCGTACGTGGCCTGGGGCTCTTTAAGATTTCTTATTATCACTTAGCTCCCCTTCCCTTTACATATGTAACTTATACTTTTACTCTGGACCCATTTTCTAATATCTTAATATACTCATTTTAAAAATACACTTGAAAACAACTTTTCTCACTTTTCTCAATCCATTCTAACATTCTTTTTCACTTTAAAATGAACAGCCAAAACTTGCAAAATAAATCATTTGCCAGAGAAATTCACATTTTTCAACCGTTAGCATGAAGCCTTAGCTTTTTGACAAAAATCCAAAACTTACCTCAATTCGTAATGTTCCTCGCACTCTACTTTTTCTGACTTTCCTGCCTCTTGCTTGGGTTAAGTGTTCCCCTGAGCTCAAAAGGAGCTCTCTCTTGTTCTCACTCAGCTTTCTCACTGACCTTCAAATAATAGTTCTCAGCTGTGACAGAGATTCACTGCGCAAACCCCCACTCACAGATGGATGGCTCAGCTGTAAGGAATGAAGCAGTGAGATGGACTGTTGCTGTCAACATCTTCAGGATCTGGCTCAGCTGTGGAGGATCATCTCTCCTGCCATCCTTTCATAGGCGACCCTTGCTGCAGAGCTCCCCCAGGTAGGATGAAGCTTTGTCAGGCCTGCATCATACCACAGCTACTTCCCCTGCCTAGCACTACTTCCTTCATATACACAACTAGTTACAAAATCTAACGGAATAGGAGCTCCATTTAAAGCAGCAATAAAAATGGGGCATCAAAGGAGCTGGGCATTCACCACTAAGGTTTTGTATAAAGGAAAAACGTATCTAAGGATGCCTGGGTGGTACTGGCAATTATGCATCGACTCTTGATCTCACTGTTTGTGAGTTTGAACCCTGTATGGGCCTCTGGCCTGATTAGCCAGTCTGTTTGGGATTCTCTGTCTCCCTCTCTCCACCCCCTACCTCCCTCACACTCTCTCTCCCTCTCCCTCTCTCTCCTCCTCAAAATCAATCAAATAACTTGTAAAAAGTGAATAAAAAGATCAAAGAAAAGAAATATACACTGCCAGGGAATTATTTTTTTCAATGAGCAACATCTGTATGAGAAAAAACACACTACTATAAGGCTTAGGAGTATATCTGAACAAATGGAAAGCCATCCTTTGTTCACAGACAAGTACTCAACATCATAAAGATGTAAAAATATATCTGGTTAATGTACTTCCTTAAGTACATCTATGAAAAAATCTCATGCTTCACTGGTTAATGTGTTTTTTACATCCTACAACCCCAATACAATGGTCAACAAACTATTTTATGTATTTTTTAGAACACCAAATTTTAATAATAAAGTTCTGTTGAAAAATAAATGGACATAGGTTTTAAATTAATTTTTTAATTTATTTTTATTTTTATTTTTAATTGATATCCAGGTTAATTAGAATATTGTACAATAATGATTTCAGGAGTAGAGTCTAGTGATTCATCCCCTACATATAACATCCAGGGCTCATCCCAACAAGTATCTTCCTTTTTTTCTTTCTTTCTTTTTTTTTTTTTTAATTTTTTAAAATGTTTTTTATTTATTTCTAGGAGAGAGAGAGAGAGAGCGTGAGCAGGGGAGGGTCAGAGAGAGAGGGAGTCACAGACTGAAAGAGGCTCCAGGCTCTGAGCTGGCAGTCAGCACAGAGCCCGACGCGGGGCTCGAACCCACGAACCGTGAGATCATGACCTAAGCGAAAGTCGGAAGCTTAACCGACTAAGCCACCCAGGCGCCCCTCAACAAGTGTCTTCCTTAATGCCCCTTGCTCATTTAGTGATAACCCAACATACAACCCCTCCAGCAACACTCAGTTTGTCTTCTATATTTAAGAGTCACTTATGTTTTGTCTCCTCCCTGTTTTTATATTATTTTTATTTGCCTTCTCTTCTCCTGCATTAATCTGTTTTATATATGATATTCCACATGACTGAAGTCATATGATATTTGTCTTTCTCTGACTAACTTCACCTAGCATTATACTTTCTAGTTCCATTCACATTATTGCAAATGGTAAGGTTTCATTGTTTTTGATTGCTGAGTATTACTCCATTCTTGTAGAGTTGGAGTTTCTGGTGGTGTTCTCTGGTCCTTTCTAGTCTTTGTTGTTTTTGGTCTTTTTTTGTTTTGTCTCATCATTTTTTCCCAAAGAGAGTCCTCCTTAAAATTTCTTGAAGAGCTGGTTTAGTGTTTACACACTCCTTTACTTTTTATTTATATGTGAAACCCTTTATCTCTTCTGTTTTCAATTACAGCCTTGCTGGATAAAGAATTCTTGGCTGCATATTTTCCTGGTTCAGCACTTTGAATATATCCTGCCACTCCTTTCTGGCCTACCTCGTTTCTCTGAATTGGTCTGCTGCGAACCTGGTCTGTCTTCCTTTATAGGTTAAGGACTTTTTTTTCCCTTGCTGCTTTCATAATTCTTTCCTTGTCTGTGTATTTTATGAATTTGACTATGATATCCCTTCTCAATGGCGGTTTTTGTTGGATCTAATGGTAGTTCTCTGTGCTTTTTGGATTTTGTTATCTGTGTCTTTTCCCAAATTAGGAAAGTTTTCTGCTATGATTTGCTCACATAAACTTTCTACCCCTTTTTTTCTCTCTTCAACTTCTAGGACCCCTATGATTCAGATGTTATTCCTTTTAATGAGTCACTGAGTTCCCTAATTCTTATATAGTGCCCTTTTGCCTTAGTTTTCCTCTTTTTTTCTGCTTCATTATTCTCCGTAATTTTGTCATCTATATTGCTGATTCACTGCTCTGCTTCATCCATCCTTGCTGTTGGTCATTCATTTGAAATTGCATCACAGTTATTGCATTTTTAATTTCATTCTGACTAGATTTTACTTCTTTTATCTCCACAGAAGAAGGGTTCGATGCTTTTTTTGAACACTAGTTAGTATTCTTATTACCCTGATTCTAAATTCTAGTTCGGATATCTTGTTTATATCTGTGCTATTAAGTCCCTGGCTGTCATATCTTCCTGTTCTTTGTTTAGGATGAATTCCTTTGTTTCATCATTTTGGAGGAAGAAAAAGAATTAATGAGATAAAAAATAAACAACACATAAAAAATCATATAAAGGAAACTAGATATCAGGTGTGTTTTGGTCTGGTTGTTGAAAGAAGCTTGATAGAATAGAGAAGAAAAGAAAGCAAAAAAAAGAAAAAGAAAAAAAGTAAGAAAACGTTTAAAATTTTTAAAAATGCATACAGTAAAAGAGAATAAAATAAAATGAAGAAACTAAATTATTAAATTTTTACAAAAAGGTAATAATAATAAATATAGTAGAAATTTTTTAAAAATTTTATAAAAATGAAAAATACAAATAGTTTTTTTCTCTTTCTGTATCCAAGAATAAGAAAAGAAAAAGAATAAATAGATGTGCCAACAAACAGAACAAAATCCAAATGAAATCACATCTAGTTTCCCGTAAAAGTCAAACTATGAAACACTTTATAGTCCATAAACTAAGTAGGCAGAGACACTTGTGGTAGTCCTGTAAGGCTTGTTTGGCACAATTGGATGGGACTTGTTGTATTGTAACAGCTCCATTCTTCACAAGGTGGCACTGCTTAGCCTACTGGGGTGGATTGGTGTGGTGCCACACTTCTGTATGTGCTTGCATGGGAGAGGTAAAAATGACATCACCCAGTTTTCCAGTCTCTAGCATCAGAAGTCTGTGCTCCTACCAACCATTAATCAAGTACCCCTCCTTTGTCTCCAGCTTCTGTCCACTCTCCACTTCTACACTGCCTGCACCCAAGCTGTCAGCCTACCAAGAGGCACCTCCCTCCCAAATTTTATCTCAGGTAAGGCTGTGTTTCCAAACCCCTCACTTCTAAGAGCCCTGTGGCTTGAACCTGCTGTGACCCTCTGGGGGAGGATCTTGCCAAGCAATGGCCTCGTGCCAGCCCACCCCAGAAAAATTTCATGCAATCATGTAGCAGTGGTGGTTCAGGGACTATGGTAAATCACAACACACATCTGGCTCCTGGCTTCACCAGCCCTCAGAGTCCTTGTTCCAACACCAGCAAATGTGGCTGTTGTCTGGGGTCCATTGGGACCTTTGCCTGTGGAGAGTCTGTATGGCCTCTAACAAATGTCTTCCCAGCAGGGAAGCTGCCTCTCCCTGTGTGGCCCAAGGACCCCTTTGACCTTGCTGTCTCACCCTTCCCACCAGAGTTCATACCAGGTATTGAGCTGTAGAGTTTCCAATCATGAGCTCCCCTGTGTATAAAGTCCTTTTTTTTTGTTGAGTTCCTTGCCAATGTTTCCACTCTTTCTCTCCAACTGCTTTCAAGGGGAGTGCTTGTCCTGCACTATCTCCTCTGTCTCCATTCTCCCTCTACAAACAAAAATAGCTCCCTGCCTGCCATGACTTGTCTTTCCCCCAGTTCACCTCTCCATGCTGTGTACCTTCCAAGTTCTGTGGCTCAAGTTATACAGACTGTTGTGTTAGTCCTCAGGTCAATTTTCTAGGTATGCAGAATGGTTTGGTGCTGATCTAGCTGCATTTCAGGCATAAGAGAAGCAGGGAGGGGCGCCTGGGTGGCTTAGTCGGTTAAGCGTCCGACTTTCGCTTAGGTCATGATCTCGCGGTTCGTGGGTTCGAGCCCCGCGTCGGGCTCTGTGCTGACTGCCAGCTCAGAGCCTGGAGCCTGTTTCAGTCTGTGACACCCTCTCTCTCTGACCCTCCCCTGCTCACGCTATCTCTCTCTCTCTCTCCTAGAAATAAATAAAACATTAAAAAAAAAAAAAAGAGAAGCAGGGAATTTCCATGCTGCTCCACCATCTTGGTCCCCCCCTTGCATTTATTTTTATAAGCCATATTTGTCTAATGTTTTATTTTCTTTAAATGGTTCCAAATGACTTTGGCATTAAGGAAATGTTAACTTTTGAGTGAGTTGGAGATTGTTTACTCCCCTATTATTTTGGGAAGATATTGTTTAAATTGATATAATGTCTTCCTTTCTATGAGCTGTAGTGGGTTTCCACCAATGTCTTAAAGCAGCAGTCCTTTCTCTCTGAAGACTAAATATTTTATTCTGAAGAGCAAATAGAAGATGTTGGATCTAGGCAAAATTTCAGGAATTGATGCTGGTCTACTTCCTCAACCAGTACCAGAAGAAGAGCTTGCTTGGATTGTTCCTGATTGTTTTTCTATAATATACCAGGTTCATGAAGGGAAAGTCTGAAAAACTTTGAGAACTCCTCAAACTGTAGCCCCACTGGGTGTCCCACACTAGTCTAATTGATATCGGTCGTTAGCAATTTGTTAAAACAATCTATTTGTTAAAATAAACTTATCCACCCCAAGTACGCACATTAGAAAGACCTGCTTTGTTTTGTGTTGTTTTGTCTTGTTTTGTGTTGTGTTGTTTTGTTGCTGCAGGTGGCTCTCTTTCTCAAGGTTTCACATTACTTCATGGCACTGCAAGCTAACTATGATGGGTTCAAGAAAAGTAATTAGTGTGCAATTTGTCCCAGGTTTAGCAATGTTGTATGGATGAGAGTGATGCTCTCTTCAGCTCTCTCTCTCTGAGCTAAAGCCAAACAGAAGCTTTTTAAAAACGAAATCTGGCCTTTAAATTTGTCTTGACAGTTTATTTAGGGAACTATGTTAAGAACTCATCAAAATAATCAACAAAATTCCATGCAAAAATCTTTTGCTTCTCTGATTAATACTTTGCAAAATCACCAAAATATGCTTTCCTCAAATACTGAGGTAGTTTTTAAAATCTATTAAATTTCAAGTTGACTGAAAGTATAAAAGTTTAAGTTGTTCTTAAAAATATTATTTATTATATTTAATCTTTATATCTTAACATTCTATAAGACATTACACTGGTACTGCATACAAATTCAAGGACCCTGAATGTTAAAACCCAATTATGGATATTATAAGAGTTTTAGTTCTTTAGAAACAGAAATCTTCTATTGAACATGTAAGTTTCTTCCTTATGCATTCACCTTCTTAAATGTTCTTAAAAGCTCATTATTTATAAAAATTGAGAATAGCCTATTACTTGTCTTATTACATGTCTAAAATATTTTCATTCATATACCATAGCCTAGTGTAGACAATATTTTGCAACATTAATCTACTATTTATGTCTATCTATATCATATTACATTATGGTATACTATGTTGGCATTTTTCTTTTCCCAGTTCAAAAATTTAATTGCTAAGATAGCAAAAACAACTTGAGGCTTTCCTACCTTTTTTTCTAGAAAGCCAAAACTTGTATCTTGGAAGAGGCATTTGAGTAGGAAAGGAGATTTAGATCTATCTATCTATCTATCTATCTATCTATCTATCTACATATATAAAGATAGATATACATATACATATGTATATCTATACATCATCTATTTATCATCGCCTCTCCTAATATAGATTGATATCCATGATTTTATTAATTTAACTTTTAAATGAGCATTTTATTTTTATACTTTGCAAGCATGCATCTTAACTGGCAATTTGAAAATATTAATAATTGGTGGCTGATTTTCACTTTCTATGGCCCAAAAGAGCATCAGAAAAAATTCAAGAACGAAGTAACCTAACCATTTTATTATTTATTTACTTGCTTACTTATTTATTTAAATTCAGGTTTCCAACAAAATAAGAATATACATCCAGGCTATTGGTTGAAAAGGCATTTACATTTGTGTGACATGTTTTATTTCTTTCATATATTAAAAGTCTTGAATCAAATAGAACAAATTGCTAATAGTTTTTTTTTTTTTTATTATGATGATGGGAACATAGGGCCTTTGATTATTATTCAGTGAAATGTGTTGTATTTTTTACAAGTTTCTCTTGGGGTGCCTTGATGGGTTCAGTTGATTAAATGTCTGACTTTGGCTCAGATCATGATCTCATGGTTAGTGAGTTTGAGCCCTGCATCTGTCTTTCTGCTGTCAGAGTAGAGGCTGGTTCAGAATCCCCCCCCCGCCAACTTCTCTCAAAAATAAATAAACATTTAAAAGTATCTTTTAAATCTCATAAACTAATGAGATATCTAGAACTTTGGATGTTACATGCCATTTATTTTACAAAGGATTCCTGATTTTAACTCGTTGTTCTATTGTCTGATCATGCACAAAACTCTTTTTCTCTGATATTTTATAACAGCTTCATTGAACTATAACTGATATATCATGCAGTTCATCCTTTTAATGTGCACAATTTGGTAGCTTCTAATATGCATCACTTTTATCTAATTTTAGAACATATTCTCTCACTCTCTTTCTCCAGCAGCCACTACTTTCAGTCTACATACAATGTTTGGCTTTCTATGATGGTTGTCTTCAAATTACCATGATGTGTTATGGGTTATGTCATGTTATAGCAGGCATCAATACTTCACCCTCAAGCCTGTTGATCTAGGAATTATTATTACCTTATTATACACACTCAAAGTAAGACATAGTCAAATGTGTGAGCAAGTTTATTTTCAGTATCACGGGCACAACACAGCTAAAACGTAGTCACGGAGACTTACTCAGGTGTTGTTGGTTAGTAATTTGTCCTAGAGACTGATACCCATCATTTGCTTTAGCTTCAGTGTGGGGATGGGGGGAGGGTCGTGAAGGGGCACCATTGTGGTTTCTTGTATTTTCATCATTTATATTATATTCTAATATAATATTTAATCTATCATTAATATAATCTATTATATTCTAATAGTTTCCCCTCTTCCCTCCATCCCTTTCCTGAATATCATGGCATAGGCACATAAATGTAGGCAGATTGAACATCTCTAACAACAGTGTTACATTTATCACCTTCTCATCTTTACTTTTATACCTCTCCATCTTCAGAATCACCTATATAATGAATCTACCCATATAAGAATGTGTATTCTATCATAAATCTGTTTTCATTCATTCTCCAAAACTGTATTTTTGGTCATCTATGTGCCAAGTACTGAGTCTAATTCTGGGGATATCATGATGAATAAAATAGAGTATCTGACCTCCTTAGAACCAGAGTTTTCTGATTACATATATATATAATTTTAACAGTATGATGATCACCATAATAAACCACCAACCATAACATGGTAGGAGATCATTGTCAAGAATAACATTGACTTGAAACATATGTAGAATTTTGCTAAATAAATGTGTACAACTGGAATGAAGGCAATTTTGAAAGAAAGAGCAGTGTACTCAGATGCAATGAGATGAGAAAATGGATATATTCTGAGAATTCAAAGTATTGTTATCTGAATTATGCCCCAAGCTCTTAGGAGAGGGATACTATACTCTAGAGAGAAAGAGAAAGAAGAAAAATTTGTTAAACTTATGCTAAAACATGCCCAGGGCACATTCATTATATTGGCCCTTTAACTCTCCAAGCTTGACCAAAATAAAAGGAACTATCTTTCTTGCCTTCTATCACCTCTGGCTCCTTAATACAGTCATTCTGCAAACTTTTTCTTCAGAGCTTTTCTTGGTATTTTTGAGTCTATTTTCCACAGTATAAACATGCTTGACTTGTTAGGTTTTGAATGCTCATATTATGATAGGCTCCATCATAAACACTTTACAGTTGTCATTTCAGTGAACCGTTAGGCCAATGTTGGATTGGCTGCATCAGAACTCTGTGAAGTCTTTCAGAAAAACTGAACTACAAGTACTGCCCTGGAATTCCTGATCTAGTAGTCCAAAATGGTTTTGGAGTTTGTGCCATTGTGTCTAATGTGTGACCTTATCAACCGAGAAAGGTAACTGCCTACAAGGAAAACATCATTTTCTATATTTTAAAAATCTCTATGTTGAAGTTAAGTAAGGTTATAGGTCTTCCTAGTGCCATGTGACTACCTAGATCAAGGGTTGACAGATCCAGCTCCCTACCTGATTTTATAAAATGGTTTTAAATACATCTCCTCGTTGGACTGTATATTGTCTATTGCCACTTTTCTACTACAATGGCAGAACTGAGTACTTGCAACAGAGATCCTATTAACCACGAAGCCTACAATACTTAGTATCTGATCTTTATATATTGACACAAATAAAAAATTGGAAGAAAAGGGTATATTTCACTCTCCTTAATTTTCTTAATTTACTTTATTTATTTACTTGGCCTAATTCACAACACTTTATATTTATGACTGACTTTCTAATTTCCAATAACGGCATTATCACTAATATTTGTAGAAATATCCATGCCACCTATTTTGAATTTTTTAATGTTTATTTATTTTTAAGAGAAAGAGAGAAAGAGAGAGAATGAGTAGATGAGGAGAAGAGAGAGAGGGAGGTACAGAATCCAAAGCAAGCAAGTTCCAGGCTCTGAGCTGTCAGCAGAGAGCCCAATGTGGGGCTCAAACTCATGAACAGTGAGATCATGACCTGAGCCAAAGTCTGACCCTTTATCGACTAACCTCCCAGGCACCCCACATGCCGCCTATTTTGTAGTCACTATTACACCACAAATAAGTATTTTTCACTCATTAACTAAACTTTAATTTCCTTATGTTTCTAATACTCAAAAAAACTGACTTTAGTTTCTTATTTTATTAAGAATATCTGTTGAAGTCATTAATTATTAACAAACATGTTGCATCTTTCTTTTACTCAAAATCTTCATGATGACAACTTCCAACATTTAATAAATACTTGCTATAAGCCAGCCACATTATTTTATGTTAATATTATAAAGTTATTATATTAATAATAATTAATATATTATATTAATTAATAATTAATATTAATAAATGATATTAATAACTTTATAATATAGGCATACTTATTACATTCATTTTTATAGTTTTAGAGAAGTTAGATTAGTGTTAGAAGTAGGATTTGTACACAGGCAGGATACTCCCAAAGCCACTCTTCCCATTTTTAATGATTTAATTATCTTTCTTGTTTCCTTCTTGTTTCCTTTGGTCTTGTCTAAAGAAATAATCTTTCCTTCTTAGTTAAGTAGAATCCTTCACCTATGTTCTTGATCCCATGCCCTCTAATGGAACTTTGGCTAATTTGATGTGAGTAACCTAACAACTTGAATCATGCTTTCACTAATTCTTACCAACAGAATCGATTCCAATGACTGGTGTTAGGCTCACTGTAAGAGTCAGTTAAATGAATGAATCGAGTTCAATGTATTTTTATCTATCAAATATGCAGTTGCATGATGTAGTCCTATCCTATGGCTCCTGTGACACATGACTACAAACTGGTGAGTTAAAACAAAAGAAATTTATTTTCTCACAGTTCCGGAGGTCATGAATCCAAAGTCAGTGTCATGGGCCTGAACTCAAGGCATAAGTCAGTGAGGTCATCCTCTTTTTGGAGGCTTCAGAGAATTACTACCCTGATTCTTCCAGTTTCTGGTGGCTTTTGTCATTCCTTGAGCTATGGCCATATCACTCTAACCTTCAAGGCCAGTATCATTAAAACCTTCTTTGCTTCATCTTAACATTGCTTTTTCCTCTGTGCATGTTAAATCTCCCTCTGACATGCTTTTATAGGGATACATGTGATTGTATATAGAGTTCATTGGAATAATCCAGAATAATCTCTCCATATCAAAATCCTTAATTATAACCACAAATAGTATTTATTTATTTATTTATTGCCAAATAAGTTAATATTCATTGGTTCCAAAAATCAGATCATAAATATCTTTTGTTGGGACATTTCTTAGGGTATTACATGCAACTTTTCAAATGATTCAGTCATTGATACATGTTAATATAATGTATGAAAAAAATGTGAACTATTTCTTTCAAATTTCATGCTACATACAACATTTATTAACCATACTCATGGCACTAAGCTTGAAAAAGTTATTGGATTTTTTATGGAAATATGTATAAAGCTAAACACAATTTAGGAACTAATATAACATGACTTACTCTATGACAAATGCCTAATTGTTGCATTATGTCCCTGTTAACTATAAACTATGGAGGGACGATTACCTAGCTGGCTCAGTCAGTAATGAACTCTTGATCTCAGGGTCATGAGTTCAAGCTTCACGTTGGGCATGGAGTCTACTAAATAAATGAATAAATAAAGTGAATAAAGTAAAAAAAAAAAGTATAAATTATGTGATACTATTGTTTTTGAGAGTGAGAAGACCTCAAGAGCCATTGGAATTGGCTCACCAGTTAACCATGCATATGTAATGAATTACTTTTTGCTCAGTGACATCTGAGTCACACCAGATGTCTGCCACATATCTCCTCTTCCTCTCTGCTCTTTCCTTACTTTTTTCCCCCTTTTCTTCCCTGAGATTAAACTGGGAGCCAAATGTGAAGACATGGGCTGAATCAGTGCATCCTAGGCAATTATAACAGAATACCATATGTCCAATGTGGAAGTCAACACTTTTGCTTTTTTGAAATTTTTCTTGCTGCTATAGAATGATTCAGATTTTCATATTAGTGCTTCCATGTATCCATCTTACTTTCAGGATGTGTTTGAAATAGACTATTCCTTATGTTTAAGAAAACAAAAAGTTTATTTGGTTGTTTGGTTGATTCACTGATTACTGTTATCAATTTCATGTATTGTCTGAAAGTCTATAGAAAACAAACAAACCAGAAAGACTTTGTAGACGCATAAAGAAAAAATAACAAAATAAGAGGGAAACAATGATGGCTTATGGATGGGACTCTAGAATCTGAAGATTTAAGGCTAGCAGAGTTGCCAGAGGGCAGAGTAGTTACAGAACTTCCTAACTGGTGCTGGCTTCATACACCAAGAGAAGCATCGCTCTAAATGACTAAATATTTTGAGTTCTCATGACTTAAGTTGGGAAGGTGTTTCTCTCTAGGAAACACCTTACTAACACCTGTTATCTCTCAGCCCTACACCCTTGGCTATCAGACATTTTATCACATCACCTACTTTAAAGTGAGAAGTCCATTCCTTTGCTCCACCTTTCACTTTCCAGCAAAAGTATTTATCACCAGATACCTTGCCTAGTACCTATCTGATTACTATAGCTGTTGTTTTCCTACACCTCTCGGGATATGTGCAAGCCCCAAGGCACAACTGGACATGTAACAGAATACTGGGTAGGAACTTTTGTCCCATTCTTTGAAATGTGCAATGGACGAAACTCAAGATTTTGTGGTCAGGATGAAATTATACCATTGCATTACCAATGTCACTATCACAATGCTGGCACTGACTTTGGCCACCTTAGACAACATACACCAGAGAGTGTAGAAGCATTCTCATCTTATTTTCTGGGGTATCTGAGAAGGTTAGGGTTCACAAAACACTCACATACAAAGAGGCAGAAATATGTTTTTCATTAATTCACAAGTAATGGAACTATCATAAGGATCTAAACCATATCAAAATAGCTAATATTTCTTAAAAATCATATGGTATTTGTCTTTTTCTGACTGACTTCTTTCATTTGGCATAATACACTCTAGTTTCATCCATGTTGTTGAAAATGGCAAGATTTCATTCTTTTTGATGGCTGAGTAATATACCATTGTATTTACATACAACATCTTCTTTATCCATTCATCCATGGGCATTTGGGTTCTTTCCATAATTTGGCTACTGTTTATAGTGCTGCTATAAACTTGGGGGAGTGTGTGCCCCTTCAAATCAGTATTTTTGTATCCTTTGGATAAATACATAGTAGTGCAACTGCTGGGTCATAAGGTAGTTCTAATTTTAACTTTTTGAGGAACCAAAGTACCAGTTTGAGAAACAAGTTACCAGAGTAGATGCACCAGTTTGTATCCAACAGTGTAAAAGGGTTCCCCTTTCTCTGCATCCCCAGTGACATCTGTTATCTCCTGTGTTGTTAATTTTAGGCATTCTGAATTTAGGCACACACAGGTGTGAAGTGGTGTCTCACTGTAGTTTTGATTTGTATTTATTTGATGATGAGTGATGTTGAGCATTTTTTCATGGGTCTGTTAGTGAACTGGGTGATATCTTTGGAAAAACTTGTATTCATGTTTCTTGCCCATTTCTAACTAGATTATTTTTGGAGGTGTATGGAGTTTGATAAATTCTTTAGAGATTTTGGATACTAATTCTTTATCAGATATGTTGTTTGCAAGTATCACTTCTCCCTTTCTGTAAACTGCCTTTTAGTTTTGTTGATTGTTTCCTTTGCTCTGCAGAAGATTGATCTCAACGAAGACCTAATAGTTCATTTTTGCTTTTGTTTCCCTTGCCTTCAGTGATGTGTCTAGTAAGAGGATGCTATGGCCAAGGTCGAAAATGTTGCTGCCTGTGTTCTCCTCTAGAATTTCGATCCTCTCACACATTTAGGTCTTTAATCCATTTTGAATTTATTTTTCTATATAGTGTAAGAGAGGTCCAGTTTCATTCTTCTGCATGTTGCTGTCCAGTTTTCCCAACACCATTTGTTGACGAGACTGTCTTTTTTCTACTGGGTATTTTTTCCTGTTTTGTCAAAGATTAGTTGACCATATAGCTGTGGGTCCATTTCTGGGTTTTCTATTCTGTTACACTGGTATATGTGTCTGCTTTTTTTGCCTTGATGACTACAGATCTGTAATACAGCTTGAGGTAGTATCAGCTTTGAGCTGATTTGTGATGCCTCCAGCTTTGTTTTTGCTTTGGTTATTTGGTGTCTTTTCTTGTTGCATACAAGTTTTAGAATTGTTTGTCTACCTCTGTGAAAAATGCTGATGGTGTCATGATAGGGACTGAATTAAATGTGTAGGTTTCCTTGGGTAGTATAGACATTTTAACAATATTTGTTAAATCCATGAACATGGGACATTTTTTCATTTCTCTGTGTCCTCTTCAATTTCTTTCATAAGTTTTCTATAGTTTTCAGAGTATATTTTACCTCTTTGGTTAGGTTTATTCCTAGGTATCTTATGGTTTTTGCTGCAACTATGAATAGAATCAGTTCCTTGATTTTTCTTTCTGTTCCTTCATTATTGGTATGTAGAAATGCAACAGATTTCTATACATTGCTTTTATATCCTGTGACTTTACTAAATTTGTGTATCAGTTCTAGCAATTTTTGGTGGCATCTTTCAGGTTTTATATATAGAGTATCATGTCCTCTGTGAATAGGAAAGTTTTACTTTTTCTTTGCTAATTTGGATGCCTTTTATTTCTTTCTGTTATCTGATTGCTGAAGCTAGGACTTCCAGTACTATGTTAAACAACAGTGGTGAGAGTGGACATCCCTATCTTGTTTTTGACCTTAGAGGAAAAGTCTTCAGTTTTCCCCCATTGAGAATGATATTAGATATGGGTTTTTCATATATGGCCTTTATTATGTTGAGGTATGTTCCTTCCATCTCCTCTTTGTTGAGGGTTTTATCAACAATGGATATCGTACTTTGTCAAATAGTTTTTCTGCATCTATTGAGAGAATCATATGGTTCTTATCCTTTCTTTTATTAATGTGGTATATCACGTTGACTGATTTGCAAATATTGAACCACACTTGCAATCCAGGGGATAAATCCTACTTGATCATGGTGAATGATTATTTTAATGTATTATTGGATTCAATTTGCTAATACCTTACTGAGAATTTTTGGATCCATTTTCATCAGGGATATTGACTTGTAATATCCTTTTTAGTGGGATCCTTGGTTTTGGAGTCAAGGTAATGCTGGCCTCGTATAATGAGTTTGGAACTTTTCCTTCCATTTCTATTTTTTTGGAACAGTTTGAGAAGGATAGGTATTAACTCTTCTTTAAATGGTTGAGGGGCATCTGGCTGGGTGGCTCAGTCAGTTACGCGTCTTATTTCAGCTAGGTCATGATCTCGTAGTTGATAGGTTAGAGTCCCACGTAGGGCACTGGGCTGAGAGCTCGGAGTCTAGAGCCTGCTTTAGATTCTGTGTCTCCCACTCTCTCTCTCTCTCTGCCTGTCCCCCACTCTTACTCTCTTTCTCAAAAAAAAAAAAAAAAAGTTTGGTAGAATTCCCCTGGGAGCCATCTGGCTGTGGACTCTTGTCTGTTGGAAGGTTTTTGATTATAGATAATATTTCCTTGCTGATTATGGACTATTCAAATTTTCTATTTCTTCCTGTTTCAGTTTTGGTAGTATATATATTTCTAGGAATATATCCATTTCTCCTAGATTCCCCAATTTGTTGGCATATAACTGTTCATAATATTCTCTTAAGACTGCTTGCATTTCTGGGGTGTTGGTTGTGACCTCTCCTCTGGGTAAAGGAAACAGAGAGACACAGAGAGAGAGAGAGGCAACCATAAGATAATCTTAACTATAGAGAATAAACTGAGTGTTGCTAGAAGGGAGGTGAGATTTTGGGCTAAATGGGTGATAGGCATTAAGGAGGGCATTTGTGAGGAGCACTGGGTGTTGTATGTAAGTGATAAATCACTAAATTCTATTCCTGTAACTAACATTATACTATATGTTAACTAAAATTAAATAAAAACTTGAAATATATTTAAAAATAGCTATATTTTCTCTAGAATTTGAATCAGCACTTTCTCATAGTTCTTCATTGAAAGGATCCCTAAAATATTAGCTTACTGTGAAGATTAATAATATAAAAAGCATACCTAATCCCTGGCATTTCAATGCTGTGTGGCTATTATTAAAAATTATATAATTACTAGTATATAATAATATTTATAGTGGCGTTCTCCAAAGGCATTCTCTTTTATTATTGTCATTTCTAAGCATGGCTATCAGTCTTTATTCTGATAATTGCTGAGGTAGATTCCTAGATGGTAAAACTGGAAAACAAAGTTGAGAAAAAATAATTTACAAAATCTATACATATAGCTTACAAAATTTGTATATATACTAGAAAATAACTTCATTGTCAATTTATTTGTTACTATGAGCAGTTGGGGGGCAGGGGATGTATATGCTGTCACTTCTGTTGGGAAAATGAAGAGACTCTACTTCTTTCCTTCCCTTCCAAACCTTCAAAGACACAAACAACTGACATTGGAACCTATAGACTGTGCCATTGAGGTTGATCACCTGTTTCTTTCATTTCTGTGAGTAGCTATATATTTCTGTAACTCAATAAAGTAGTTATTTAAAATTCCACTGTGGAATATGTGAATCTAGATTAGGAAGATCTCTAAGTGTGTGTCACTGTTATTTTTCAGGCTACCTCTCTTCTGACTTACTTGCCTTTTTAAAGTCATCATGATCAAATATTAGTAAAACTAGAACACCATGACTACACCTCAAAGCCAGAGGACCTCATTCCTTTGTCCTTCTCTACATGTGAGAATACCTTTCATGTATACTGAATAATCTTTAAAGTCCCAGTTGTTTCCCTGTTACCTTTGTTATTCTATTCTTGTTGGTTGCCATTATGATTATTTTACCCACTCCATTAGTCAGAAGTTGTCTTATACATTTATATTCAAGCCCTTTATGAGGAACTAGTTTTGTGGCAACTTCTTATATTTAAGAAGCACAGTGTCACATTTTGTAGGTATCTATTCAACTATTTATCATGGTAGCAAATCAATAAATAACCACAAGGGCAAGCAGAACTATGTTTAGTTCAGAAAATCCTCTGGTGTGTCTCTTACTACATCCATGTCCTAACTTAAAAGTTAATGAAATTTCCCCAACTCAATAATAGAAAACTACTGAGAATCAAGCCTTTAGGAATGTGGTTTGAGTAACCCCACAAACTAAAGACCTCTGACAATAAAAAATTCAGGTTGAGGATATAAAATGAGCAAAGGAACATTGCAGCAAGAATGTGAACTACTCCCTTATGACCAATTGTATTAGCACATTATTCCTTTTTACTTTTCATCTTTGTCCTAATATTTTATATAAGGAGTTGTGACAGATAGTTTTGCAACTTACTTTAAGGTTATAGAACATCCATATGTGGATGTGAATGTAATAGATGAGGGGGTAAGATTTTGTGTGACCAGATGGATTAATCATTTCTAACTTCTGCAAACTTCATGTTTTAACACCTGCCCTACATTCATGTGCCATATGGGCCTTGCTTTGTATAGCCTGATAATATGCCCCTAGCATGGTGTCTTGGCTTCCTGATTCCCTTGTGCCAGTCCACTTTCTCAAGAGGTATCCTCCTCCTGCGGGTGCAATTTTCAAACACAAACCAACTGGTCCAGATTCCACACTCCCTGTACTTTCATTTTTGGGCTATCATACTTCCAGTCACTGAACTTGCTCTAATCACCTCTGTTGGGAGCCATTCTGAGCCCACTAATCAAGAAAGCTCCTGGTGAGGTTAAAGCAAGTTTGCATTGTCTCTTGCCAATCAGATGATGATCGATATCCAGCCCCCCTCAATTGTTTCTGCTTGGGCACTGACCTCCAATTGTTTCCGGCCCTGGTATGATGATTGCAACTTGTGAAGGAACTTATTGTGGGAACTTCTTCTTTTGATTATGGGAACACATAACATGTCTCCAGCAGGTCCTGTTTCCCTCCATACTTTCCCTCGAGCTATACACAGGCTAATGACCCTTACTCACAAAAGATTGAACTTTAGATGTACAATTCTGTTTCTACCCTTGTGCTAGTCCAAGAGGTTCATACAGCTCAACATGCAAATCAGCTAACCAAAAATGTCTCTCATGCTCTAGTTATTCAAAAAAATCATAAAATTAGACACAAAGGTAAATGCACTCGAAAAGGCTATTCTATGTATTGGAAATAAGCTAAACTCTTTAAAGGTATGGTTGGCTCTCTGGTGCCATAAAAAGTATAACTGGAAAATCAAGTCTTGCCTGGAGACAAAGAGTCTAACTTAGAGAGAAGGAACAGATAAGAGCAGAGCAGAAGTTACTACATATACTTTTGCTAACTGGTAATGTATAGCAGTCCCTTCCTTAAGGCCTACATTCCACAAACAACTTCCTTTACACTGGCAGCTATGATGAAGACGGATAAGAGTATCTGCAAACCTATGACAATCGTAGCATTATTAAAATGTGTATGTTATACTGTTTTTCACTAAGAACACCCTGTTATTTTCTTAGTTACTCCACTTCACTATAATCGGGGTAGTTCTGCAAGAATACTTCTCTAAAACCTGTTTCTTTTTTTTTTTTTAATGTTTTATTTATTTCTAGGAGAGAGAGAGAGACAGCGTGAGCAGGGGAGGGTCAGAGAGAGAGGGAGTGACAGACTGAAACAGACTCCAGGCTCTGAGCTGGCAGTCAGCACAGAGCCCTACGTGGGGCTCGAACCCACAAACCGCGAGATCATGACCTAAGCGAAAGTCGGATGGACGCTTAACCGACTAAGCCACCCAGGCGCCCCTGTAAAACCTGTTTCTATACATTTTCCAAAAACATCTTATCACAGAGAACTATCCATTGTAAAAATTCCATTTTCTGATGCCATGTTAACATTTGACCTATAAATAAAAACACCAAAACTGACAGGGCAGATATGCCTGCCTGGTGATCAGAAAGATTCTCGTGGGTCTCTCACTCCCTCCTTTGCTGACACCACCAATTCTTCAGGGACCCCTGGACCAGGCCGGAGCTGGACTCCAGCACACCCCAGAACCAAGTACCAGACATTAGGGACAATCTTATCCTGCAGGGCCTGAAACTAGCCAACTCTAAGCCTGCTTACCCTACCTTACCCATTCCTTCCCACAGAAATCACAATAAAGGCTCTTTTTCCCTAGCTTCCCCATTCTTACTGCCTCTTGACCAACCTCAGGGTTTCCCCATGTGGCCCTACCCCTAAGGTATTGGTATGCTTTTTCATCTTGAGAACCGTGAATAATAAACTATGCTTGCAATGGCAATAATCTCTTGATGTGTTGATCTTACTTACCATACCTCAAATTTTCTACTTATACACTATATTTTAAAACATCCCTGAAGCTAATGAAGAAGCTACTGCCATTGTTTTAAGCATGGGGAGAAGGGAAAGAAAGAATTCTGAGAATCTAGAGAAGTGGTTGTCTTACCATTTGTCTGCTCTCAGCCCACATTTCCACCATTCTACGCTAATAAATCTTCAGGAAAGACTTGAAAACTCCCAAAAAACAAAAACAAACAAGCAAGAAAACACCACCACCAACAACAAGAACAGCAAAACCTAATTGACTATTATTATTATTATTATTTATCTGACACTTTTTTTTTGCCATGATATAATTTAAGTAATTTTCTTTTATTCATTTTCTCATTCCAATATGGATCTGATAGACTATTACACATCTTTGATACTAGGTCATTACATGTTATGTATGACATTTTACTCCAGTACAAAAATATTCTTATAATTTTTAAAGTGGATCCTCCAAGGTTTAAAGTAATACTTTTGAGTCACCGTGCTAAAAAGTCACAGTTACATGAAAGATATACATTTTTCTGAGACATAAAATAGACTACATTTTTGTGTGAAGGTATTTTTAAAGAAGAGATCATTGATTCATAACTGATTTTTTAAATTATCTGCTTTTATAGAGCTATGTTGAGTATAGATATTTATTTTTCTTCTTTTCTGATTCTCATAGGAAAGATAATCCCAGAAAAATAAATTAATAGAAAAACAGGTAGTCCAATTTACTGCAAAGGGGCCAGTCTCTGGAGTCAGATTCATCTCATTCCAATGCAAAGTGGCAACATAATAGCAAAATGACCAAAAATGTTCAAATACTAACATACTTAACATAAACTGCTACCAAATTTAATATAAACCAAGTTCTCATATTTTAATTAGGTTATAGTAGGACAATTTTTTTATATGGCACTTGATGCTGATAATTTTTTAAAACTTTCCCATCATAATTACTAAGTGTGAAATTTAAACTTCCATGGGGCTAATTCGTCAGTATCAAATTTTCATTTTCGTATGCTTTGACATATACCTCTTTTGTTGGCACTTGTTTCCCTTTAGAAACAAGCACATTCCCAGAAACACTTGAATTCAAATATCCTAATTTCAGTTTCATTTATAATACTGCAAATGTAAACATAAACTAAGCAATCAAACTCTATCATAACTAATTATAGAAAATGATATGTTTATTAAACTTTATTTTTTAATTTTTATTTTTAGAGAGAGAAAGCATGAACAGGAGAGAAAGGCAGAGGGATAGAGGAAGAGAGAGAATCTCAAGCAGGCTCCATGCTTAGCATGGAGCCCAATGTGGGGCTCAATCTCACAACATGAGATAATCAACTGAGCCAAAATCAATAAATGGGTACTTAATCAACTAAACCACTCAGGTACACCTTTTATTAAATTTTAAATAAGTTGTAAATTTTTAAATATTCATTTGTTTTTGAAAGAGAGAGACAGAGCCTGAGTGAGAGAGGGGCAGAGAAAGAGGGAGACACAGTATACAAAGCCTGCTCCAGGTTCTAAGCTCTGAGCTGTCAGCCCAGAGCCCAACACGGGGCTGGAACTCATGAACCATGATATCATGACTTGAGCCAAAGTCAGACACCCAACAGACTGAACCACCCAAGTGCCCCTAAAATAAATTTTAAATAAATAAAACTTGGTTTCTACCTGGTCTATTAAGAGTTTCACCAAGTTGTGAGTCACAATATTTTTTATGTCAAAATCACAATGCCAAGCTTCCAAAACTGCCTTTTCACAGAACTCTTTATTTTCCTGCAGGCTTTCTGTCAACAGATGCTTATGAGAATCCCAAGGGTGTGATTTAGTCTTGGTCATCCTCAGGCATGCCAGTAGTGAGGTCAGAAAAGAAATATGCCAACATTTTTGTGATTATTTTCACTGGATTTTAGGGTTTTGGGTGATTATTATTGAGCATATATTCCTTGGCATATTTCTCAATGTTTTTAAGCAGAATATAATTTTCTAAAATTGAAAGAAACAAAGTGATGCTAAAAGTATTATTAAATACAGGTAGCAGACAAATTATTGTTTTTGTATATGTATCCATTTTACAAACCTTGTTAAATTTATACAATTTTAAGCCTCAGGACTTTAATTTTTTGTACTACTTTTCCTTTAATATTCTCTTAGGTGATCTGAAATTAATGGTGCAAGAAAGGACAATCACTGTGTGACAGATATTTGGGTTCTTCAAGGATCCTGTTTGAATGGTTCTGCTTTTATTATAAGGAAAAAGCTTAACTCTGACATTAATGAGAACTAATCATGTTAAATTTCTCAGCCTACTGAAGCTTAACACTGACCTGTTTTATCAAAAGGATAGCTGTAAACAGACATCTAGTCATGAATAACACTCCTGGATTTCCATGCACTATTTTCTCCCATTTAGGATGAGAAATTAGAAATTTAAAAATATGGATATTTTTAAATCTTAAAAATTTTAATCTTAAAAATTATTTTAAGTGACATATAATGAATATGTTTTCTTGTTTGATAAAACTACAAAAATACTGTTTTGTTCAATAACCACTTATATTCAGAGAAATGTCTACTGATTTCTAGAATCAGTATTTAACAAAGAATCATGTTTAAAGTTGTGTGATATATTGTGTTTGTGAATATGTGTTTTCGGCCATGGACAGAATAATAAAATCTGTAACCTGGGCAAGTTCAAGAATCATCCAAGAGGTATATGGCAAAAACAAAGGGGAATGTTGGGAGCCATTCTGAACCCACTAGTCGAGAAAACTCCTGGTGAGGTTAAAGCAAGTTTGCACGCTCTCTTGCCAAGCAGATGAGGACCGATATCCACCCCCACTCAATTATTTCTGCTTGAGCACTGACCCCTAGGGTACCTTGTTGATCAATACCTGGAGTGCCTTGTCCCCTTATTCTGGTCCTGGTATGATGATTGCACCTTGTGAAGGAACTTATTGTGGGAACTTCTTCTTTTGATTGTGGGAACAGACATCGTGTCTCCAGAAGGTCCTGTTTCCCTCCACACTTTCCCTTGAGCTATACACAGGCTAATGACCCCTAGTCATAAAAGACTGACCTTTACATGTACAATTCTGTTTCTACCGTTGCATTAGTCCAAGATGTTCATACAGCTCAACATGTAAATCAACTAACCAAAAATGTCTTTCATGCCCTAGCTATTCAAGAAATCATAAAACTAGACACAAAGGTAAATGCACTCGTGGAGGCTATTCTACGTATTGGAAATAAGCTAAACTCTTTAAAGGTATGGTTGGCTCTCCGGTGCCGTAAAGCATATAACTGGAAAATCAAGTCTTGCCTAGAGACAAAGAGCCTCACTTAGAGAGAAGGAACAGATAAGGGCAGAAGATAAGTTAGTACATACACCTTTGCTAACTGATGGTGTATAGCAGCCGCTTCCCTAAGGCCTACTTTCCACAAACACCTTCCCTTACCCTGGCAGCTGTGATGAGGGTGGATAAGAGTATCTACAAACCTATGACTTAATCTTAGTGTTATTAAAATGTGAACACCCTGTTATTTTCTTAGGTACTCAACCTCACTATAATTGGGACAGTTCTGCAAGAAGACTTCTGTAAAACCTGTTTCTGTACATTTTCCAAAAACATCACAGAGAGCTATCCATTGTAAAAATTCCATTTCCTGATGCCATGTTAACATTTGACCTATAAATAAAGACACCAAAACCGACAGGACGGAGATGCCTGCCTGGTGATCAGAAAGGATCTCGGAGCTCTCTCACTCTCTCTTTCTCGCCGACACCGTCCATCCTTCAGGGACCCCTGGACCTGCCGGAGCCGGCCTCTGACAGTGGAAGTTAGCCTAGGGGTTGCACAGTACATATTTTACAGTAATATTCATTGGTTTATTGCATTTAATTCAATCGGTATTTATTCAGTGACTATTATGTACATGACAAGTATAAGGGGCTGTGGACACATATAAAGAAGAAATACACAAAAATGGTCCCTAACTTCATGGAGGTAATTTTCTAGAGAGGGAAACTGCAAGAGAAAAATAATCAAACTACAGAAAATATATATCACCTGTAAATTGTTATAGGTGATTAGATAGAAATGAACAGTGCGTATGAGCAGCAAATGAGGGGTTGTCTACCTTTGATAATCTGATCAGTCATAGCCTCTTGGAGGAGGTGATGGGCAGGCTAATATCCCAGCAATGAGAACCACTGAGCCATATCAAAGTAGGGGGACAAGGACTCTAGGCCAACGGAACAGCAGGTATTGAGAACCTGATGGAGTAAGGAGCCTTATCTTCACATAAAGCAGAGATTTGTGTCTGCTTATGGCTCATGTGCATTTTGAGTGATAAAAGTTGTGTGATATATTGTGTTTGTGAATATGTGTTTTCTGCCATGGACAGAGTAATAAAATCTGTAAACTGGACAAGTTCAAGAATCATCCAAGAGGTATATGGCAAAAACAAAGTGGAAATTAGCCTAGGGGCTACACAGTGCATATTTTACAGTAATATGCAAGCGAACAGCAGGTATTGAGAACCTGATGGAGTAAAGAGCCTTATCTTCACATAAAGCAGAGATTTGTGTCTGCTTATGGCTCATGTGCATTTTGAGTAGTCTCCACGTTAAATGCAAGGTGACTCCTTTAGCAATGTATGTGCTCTCTACACATCAGAGTTTCAGAATTAAATAATTCTGAAAGATGTGGAAAGCATTCAAAGTCCACTTTCGTTACCATTAGAAATATTAAAATGATATATTTCCAGTGAAAGAAAAGGGATAACACTGAAGTTTTTAAAAATAAAATCTTAACTGTGCCCTCAGAATTTCCCACCCATGCTTCATATTCTCTTATGAAAGAGCTTCAAAATCTGGGAACTATCTTGAAGGGATTCTGGCCATGCACTTGGGTCCTGCTGCTTCCCTCAGCAGGACTTTGTTTCTTAAACACTGTGGATTGCAAGACCTTTCAGTTGAGCTTTCAGAAATTTTATCTTAACTCCCCAGACTCCCACCTAGTCCCAGAAGTCAGAAAATGTCCCGTGGAGAGAACTGGTCAAGCATTTAAGGCGCCTCAGTTTTCTGCTTTGTTATTCTAGCGCTGCATGTCACCTAAAAACTTCCTGGTTTTCTCCTCCTCCCCCCAGCAGAGTTTGCTTGAGCTAAGCCTGATCAAAAGGCTGTGCCCAGAATCAGCAAATACCCACAGGGATCTAAAAAACACTGTCGTTTGTTAGCTCACCGAGGAAAAGTTAGCTCCTCAGTGCAATTTTTGCTTACCTAGATTTTATTTCTTCCATAGCTATCTCCTGCCTTTGATAATGTGCCTTTTGTAATTTCTATAAATTTCCCCAGCTTTTGCAGCAGGAATGGCCTGCCGCTACTTATTACAACCCACCTAGAAGCAGAAGTCTTCAGTACTGTTTTAATCTGTGATTTTGACATTTGGGGCTGAGTTTCCATAGTCTCACACTTGAGCACCCTTTAACAATAGCTCTCACAATGAAATTTGGTAGCCAATGTTGGTATTCTGCACTTGTCACGTATTTCTATTCCAATTAATCTCTTAAGAACTGGGCACAGGACCAAGTTACATTTATGTTGACACAGTCTCCTACAATGAAATGGACTTGAAACAAAACTCCATTTATCATCTGATCCCCATAAAGCACTCTTCTCACTTTTGGCATTTTTATTCAACAGGGATTTGTGATAGCTCAGGACAAGTGTCCCATAATCTGAGAAATGACTAGTCATTTTACTTTCCCTGATGCACCATTACTCTGTTTAATGTCTATGAGCTCTTTTACGGGAGATAAAGAGGAAAATATAAACTATGTACTTCATATGTTAGAATAGGTGTCCCTCAACATATCAGTCTTAACCTCAATGAAGAGACTCTAGCCCTTTGAACAGACTTGAGTCTGAAAACTAGCCAGGGACCATAACCACAGGAGGCTCAGTGCAGCCTCTGTTGGTCACATTAGATATGTTTTTGTTACTGTTATTAGTTTTATTACTATTGATGATTATGATGTTTCACTCATATAGTCCAAGAAAGGCCTTAGTTTATGGCCCATCCTTTTTGCTCTGGGAGACCTCATAATCAACCAATCATACTTACAGCTAAGAGGTGTACTGGTCAAACCATTCAGATTGCCAGGCTCAACAGAAACTTACTGCAAAAGAGCTGTCAGCTTGTTCTCACCATGGGAGATGAAAGGCAAGTGTCATTGTCATTAAACACAATGAGTGCTATGCCAAGCTGTAAGTGTTGGGGGGGAGGGGTGTCGAGGCAGGATCATGGAACATGTAAATTTATATAGAGAATAGAATCTTTGTTTTTCTCTAACTTGTGGGTGGGGAAATGACTGAACATTCTATATTTGTACAAATTGGAAGATAGTCAACTTCCATGACTACTCCCATATTAGTTCTGTCATCTGTCCCTGGAAAAGTAAGAGGATGTACTTGAACAGTAATGCATAAGCCTGATGTCACATCTCTTTCAGATTGTTGCTACCCAGTTATCCAATTACACGGACACCAGTCCTTCATTGAGAAGTTAGGGAGGCAGATAAATAAGTTACAGATTTGCCATGACTCTGTCTTCAAGGGAAAGTGGAAGGTTCTTTGCAGGTAAGTGGTGGAAGAGAAAGAGACAATTAAACAAGGGTAAGAGAATAATTACGAAAAATGTGAATGGGAAAGAGACTATTAGCAAAAATAAGACAATGCATATCTTCACTGACCTTCCTAAAAAGAGTGCCCAAGGGGGAAACTGGTTCTGAGCTAAGGTTTATAACTGTGAGTAAATCTGTTTTAAAATCTGTGCTATGTTTATTTCCTTGAAGTCAGGCAGCACTGACCTTGAGATTCTTCTATTTGTGCATATGTATTAGGAACAAATTGAGTTAAAATTAGTGTTCAAACGTTAAAGAGTTTACATGAGAACATAGCATTTCTACTGGTAAATTGGTAAATTATTTACCATGCTTCAGACTAACAGGTTTGTGTGTTTGAAGTCTTGTTTAAATGTTTTTTAAAACTAAGTTTTATTATTTCCATGGCAGTCCGTAATTTCTTAGTGAAATAAAATTAAATACACATATAGAAATTAAAGTAAACAATTACTATAAATTTAATGATATTATTGTTTCAGGTTACATTATATTTCTCTATTATGCTTTCATGTATCCACACTCTTTACTTTATAAACTGTTTTCACCAAGGGGATGTTATAAGACATGATGCAAGGGTTATTTTACTCAGGTGTACCTGAGTAGATGAGCTTCTACCCTAGTACTGCTGCCAGCTTCCCTCAAGTAGCTAAGAACACTTTCACCTTCAGCCTCAGAATGAATACATGTGAGGTCTATCTGAGTCTAGTCCATAGTGATGAGATAATCCCATCCAGACCCACAGTTGGGAGATCTACTTTGCCAAGCCTAGCCTCAGTTAGCTGATGCACAACAGAACTTGGGACATGTAAATATTCTTATTCTTATTATATGTCACTGAGGTTTGGAATGGATTGTTATTAAGCATTAGTTACTCAATAACTACCAGATAAGATATTGACATCCAGAATTTGAGTGCTGCCAAAGCAAAATCTAAAACTGAGGCCTGGGCTTTGGGATTGGATAGCAGGAGTTGAGTGAACTATTACAAGGGTTTGAATCAAAAAGAATACCTTGCCATTTGCAAGAATGTGGAGTCAGAGAAAGACAAATACCATAGGATTTCATTCATATGTGGAATTCAAGAAACAAACAGATGAGTATAGAGGAAGAAAAGAGGAGAGAGGGAGGCAAGCCATTAGAGACTCTTAACTACAGAAAATAAACTGAGGGTTGGGTGGGTGAGAGATGGGTGAAATAGTGATGGGTATTGAGGAGGGCACTTTCTGTGCTGAGCACTAGATGTTGTATGGAAGTTATGAATCCTGAAAATCTACTCCTAAAACCAACATTACACTATATGTTAACTAACTAGAATTTAATAAAAACTTGAAGCAAAAATTAATTATATTAATTAATTAAAAACTATTAGAGGGACTTGCAGCAAAGAGAGCAGGAATGTATATATGTAGAAATAAGAAGACATGTGGAGAACATAGACATTTTGGAACATCTTTGATCTCTCCAGACAATAATTCAAAAGTTAACATATGTTGTTGAAGCAAATCTCAAAAAACTATGTGGCCCTTAAAATGCTTCATTTACATATAAATACACAAAAACCAAGGACTTGGCAGCTTGACCATTTATTAGGATTTTCTAAGACTTCTAAAATAAGGAGACACCTGTTAGATCATTATACCTGCGTTGAAACTTTTGATAAGGTAAAATACATGATCCCCCAAAAGTGTGATGAGAATAATGCCTTTAAAAGATTTGTGACTGAGGCTGTTGACACCTGTAATTGACTGTAATTGAAGTTGTCTATAAACACACTTCACACACACATTTTGAGACCTTATGTTTGCAAAAATGTTGCCAGCTATTCAAGATGTTAAACAAACAAACAAAAAACTCCAATCTTCCACTCACTATAGGCAGAGAATAAATACAAAATGCCAAAGGGTCAAATGGAAAGATCCACAGACCAGAGTCCCTGCCAGAAAGTGGAACTAGGATCTGGTCAAGAAAACTGTCTATGTCAAGACTGGAAACACATGACAGTGTTTGGCTTGCAGGATTTCAGAATTTCTGGGGATCAGGGGTTCCCATATGTCTTTCATTTCTCCTGTTTTCAAATAAGAGTATTTTTTGCATTGACCCACTTCCTGTTCTACAATCACATTGAGTATATGGGTGGAGGAAAAAAAACTTGTTTTTTAGTTACTAGGTCTCCATACAAAAATAATTGATTGCAGATCTGATGGGAAATCATGAGATTTTCATTAACAGTTAGTAAAGCTTGGGGATTAAGTGAGTAAACTGTGTCTGTAGAAGGATCATAAATAACTCTCAGTAAGGGGGGATATGGTGGCAGATTTAATGATTTTTTGCAATCCTAACCCCTCTCTGGATCAATGTCTCATGCCACGTGACTTACTTTGGCCTACTCAATATTAATGATAGAGTAAGGGGTTCAAACATGCTTACATGAATGGTTTTTCTTTCACATATTATTACTTCTCCTTCAGCTAATACTAATATATGTCAAGTGAACTTTAGATAAACTTGTAGGAAAAAGCCAAGTCCTACAGCCTGTTGTTTTGAAGAACTTCACAACTGAACCCAGCCTAAATATACTGACTTGCAGATGCATTCAGAACCATAAACATAGGATCAGATGCTAATTGAGATTTGCCTCTTTGTTTTGAAGAGTACTTTACATAGCATTATTGAAAAATAGCACTGATACTTGATGAACTATAAAATTTATATTGCAGGCATAACTAACTTAGAGAAAAATGAACTTTCTTCTCTTAAACTAATATAGAAAAAAGAGGACACTTTTACTCATGTTAATAGCACAAAACATAGTAATCAAAATGTTTTTTTCCCAGAACTGAACACTTTGAAAAACTTTCCTCCTTCTTGGATTATTTCAGAAAATTAGCTTTAGGCCATGGATGGGAAGGAGAGCCCAGAGAATCCATCTTTTCATAAATATAATTCACTTTCATTACTTTCAATAAGACCATTTTAAAGTAAAAGTTTAATGATGGAAGTATATGAAGTTTATAACATAAAATTTAGGAAATTAATTCATCATAGTTCTTTGATTTCCTTATCTGATATTACAATTTGAAAGGGTAAGAAATATTTTTTTGGAATAATAGATTATTGTGGGAAATTTCAAATTTTAAAGTTGGCTTTGTATTCTAAATTTCATGTCCTTGACATTACCTCAGAAAGCACATCTTCCTCTTCTTCATCATCAATTTCTCTTACAATTTTCCATAACTTTATTACATGCTTTCTATATTCATGTGTACTGTACCAAAATGTAAGGGTGTTTACTTTTATGGTTTGGGGATTAACTAAACATAATGCATGTATGAAATTGAAAATGGTATAAGCTATAACATAATTGTACTTTTATGTCCCAGGGGTTTGCTCTTTTAAAGCAAACACTACCAATTTTGTATAAGTTTACATCAGATTTTAATTCTCTAACACTCAATATAATTTTTCAAATTACAGTAAAACTTCTCTCCTAATTGACCTATTTCTCTCCTAATTTTGGCTGTGATTTTAGTATTATTGTAATGATAGTTCTGATTAATTTTAGAGAATTATAATTGTAAAACATAAACTTGAATAGGTATATTCATAAGGCCCCAAAACTGCCTAGAAAAATAAATAAATAAGGCATTAACAAAGATAAAAGAAAAAACATAAAACATATTCTACTTTTTGGTTTAAAAAAAAAACAAAAACAGAACTGGGGAGCCTGGGTGGCTTAGTCAGTTAAGCGTCCGACTTTCGCTTAGGTCATGATCTCGCAGTTCGTGGGTTCGAGTCCCACATCAGGCTCTGTGCTGACTGCCAGCTCAGAGCCTGGAGCCTGTTTCAGTCTGTGACTCCCTCTCTGACCCTCCCCTGCTCACGCTGCCTCTCTCTCTCTCTCCTAGAAATAAATAAAAACATAAAACAAAACAAAACAAAAACAAAAACAAAACCAGAACTGTGGGCTACCAGAGGGCCTAGTTGGTTAAGCATTGGACTCTTGATTTTGACTCAGGTCATGATCTCACGGTTCTTGAGCTGAAGCCCTGCATTGGGCTCTGAGCTGACAATGCAGAGTCTGCTTGGGATTTTCTCTCTCTCTTCTCTCCCAACCCTTCCCCACTCACTCTTTCTCCCTCTCAGAATAAATAAATAAACTTAAATAAAAACAAAACTGAAAAACAATATTTAGCATTCTCTCATTCTTTATTATGTTTTATTAAGTATATTAAGATTCCATTTGTTCCATTATCTGTTGTCAATATTGTTGATGAAGCAGCTGGGATATGTGGCTTCTAGTGTCTTCCAGTCTGAGAACTGCTGATTCTATTCTCATAATATACAGTAATATGTTCCTCTGTGTTCTGCATTTCCTATAACTTATAATGAGAGCATTAGATTCACAGTATACATTTTGCTAAGACTACTTCATAGGGGAGTTTATGATCTTTCATTAGGAAGCAATCTGAATGGATGCCACTGTTTTTTCTAGTTTTAGTAGCCACTAATGGCTGATGCCTAGATTCATTAAAATATTGGTAGTTGCAAAATGGTGATATTTTACTCTTATTCTACTCCATGCTGTCAGCACAGAGCCTGATGCAAGGTTCAAACTCACAAACGGTGAGATCATGACCTGAGCTAAAATAGAGTCTGATGCTTAACTGACTGTGCCATTCAGGTGCCCCAAGTTTGGAGTGTTAATCAATTGTGAGAATTATCTTCATGGTGAACATAGTGTCATTTTTTTAGCCAGGGAGAGCCTCTTCAAGTTGGATTCTCAATTGTTTTTGCACAATCCTGGTAGAATTTATAGTATTTCATTTACTTTCTATCTCATTTGAAATTATATCACAAGTGGGGCGCCTGGGTGGCTTAGTCGGTTAAGCGTCCGACTTTCGCTTAGGTCATGATCTCGCGTTTCGTGGGTTGGAGCCCCGCGTCGGGCTCTGTGCTGACTGCCAGCTCGGAGCCTGGAGCCTGTTTCAGTCTGTGACTCCCTCTCTCTCTGGCCCTCCCCTGCTCACACTGTCTCTCTCTCTCTCCTAGAAATAAATAAAACATTAAAAAAAAAAAGAAATTATATCACAAGTTCCTCTTTTGTGTTTCATAATTGTTGAAACTAAATGATGAATCCATGGAATCATGGTACTATTCTATTTGTAGATGCTTCATTTCTTTCATAACTAACTTAAAAAAAGTGAACAAGAAGTAAAAACTAGACATAATACTTGGAAACAATTATTGAAGAAGTTTGACTTTTAAAAGTATAGAGGAAATTTTGGTTTAAGCTCTGACATATAAAAAGCTTACAAGTTTTCACTCTCATTATTACAAGACAAAAAGTGAAAAGTGGAGAATCAGGGATTTAACATGGATCATCCAAAACTGAAATTGTGGAGAAAATCAGCACACCACAGTCTGGATAGACAGACAAATGCAGAAAGTCACAACTAAGACCTTCCCTCAACTGAAGCGGAACCCACTGGAGCCATAAACTGATAGATACATTTCATAGTAATTTTGATGAAATACTAGGAAGTGAGAATAAACTAGCCTGAGAGTGAAAAATTCCTGCAAGCTGCAGTTTTGTGAGGAGAGACAACTTTCATAGGTTTTACCTCCAGGAACCCATTCAACTTCTCATGGGGAAAAGCCCAAAAAGATCCTCTCATGATTCTGGCAAAGGAAGGGGATAGAAAGCATTGTGAAAAACACTCAGAGTGTTCTCCATATTAATCACCAACTATACAAGGACAAGAGCACCAGAATCTTACCCCACCAAACAAAATGGCATTTCTCCCACTCCAGATGACTTCTTGTCTCACCTACGGGGAACAACTTCTAAGACACACTTGTGAAACTCAAAGACCATGTACAGAGGCCCACTAGAAGCCAGAGATTAAATCACACTATTGTGAAATGCTTCCCATCCCCTACACCTAACAATTGTACCATAAGACTCATAGTACAGCAGCAGAAAATAGCAGCTGAAAGAGCAGTAAGATGCACACACTCTATATGATGAGGAGTTAAGGAATCCGAAAGACAGCAGGGAAGACAAAAGAAGATCAACAGATAAATTCAAATCTTCTGGCATCTATAGCTACAACATTAAACCCATCCTTACTCCCATAGAGATTAACATAAAAACTCACATTAAAGCCTATTAAAGTCAGGTGGTATTACCTGATAGATCATGTTAAGTTTTCAACAAAATTTCAAGTCATGGTAAAGGGAAAAAATATCTGAAGATACAAAGAAAGCATCAGAATCAACCAAGATGTATGGGATATGGGAATGTTCTGCCCGAGAACTTAAAACAACTATGATTAATATGTTAAGAGCTCTAATGGAAAAAGTGGACAACATACAAGAATAGAGAGGTAATGTAAACAGAGATATGAGAACTCTAGAGAATCAAAAAGAAAAGTTAAAAACACTGTTAACGGAAATCAAGAATATCTTTGATGGGGTTATAAGATGACTGACAATGGATAAAAAAATAGTGTGTTTGAAAATGAATAAACTTCCCAAACTAAAACTGAAAGAAAATGATGATGATGATGATGATGGTAATAATTAATAATAATAATAAATAATCTAAGATTTGAAAGGCAATGTCAAAAACTATAACATTCACAATAGGGATGAAGAAAAAGATAGAGGGGAACAAGGGGAAGAAATACTGGAAATAACAATGGCTGAGAATTTTTCAAAATTAATGACAGAAACCAAACCACAGATTTTAGAATCTCAGCGAACACTGGGTAGGATAAGTTATATATATAAAAAAAAAAAAGTCTCCACCAAGACATATCATATAAAAACTACAGAAACCAAAGACAATGAGATAATCTTGAAATAATTCAGAGGGGAGAAAAAAACCTACTTATAATGAAACAAGGATGAGAATCTGAGAGAGCTTATTGGCAGAAATTGTAAACACAGAGTATGAAATGAAATATTTAGTGTTAAAATTAAAAACAAAAGAAAACCCTCACTAACCTAGAATTTCTTAATCAGGCAAAACATACTGAAGAAGAAGAAGAAGAAGAAGAAGAAGAAGAAGAAGAAGAAGAAGAAGAAGAAGTAGAAGAAGAAGAAGAGGAGGAGGAGGAGGAGGAGGAGGAGGAGGAGGAGGAAGAAGGAGGGACGCCTAGGTGGTTCAGTCAGTTAATCGACTGACTGACTCTCTGTTCCAGCTCAGGTCATGATCCCACAGCTTCTGGGTTCGAGCCCCACATTGGGTTCTATGTTGGCAATGTGGAACCTGCTTGGGATTCTTTCGCTTCTTCTCTCTGGCCCTCACCCACTCACACTGTCTCTGTCTCTCTCAAAATTAATAAATAAACTTAAAAAAAAAAGGAGAAATAATCTTTCTGACAAACAAAAAATGAGGGAACTCATTGCCATCAGACATGTTCTGCAAGAAATGTCTTTAAATGTTCTTCAGTCAAAATAAAGAAAATTATATTGGTTAGTGCCATAAAATGAATAGTCTCTTCCAAAAGGGTATAAGGGTGTGTCCAAATCCTCACCCTTATTACATGTGAATGTGAACTTATTCTAAAATAAAATCTTATGTTATTAAGTTAAGGATGTTAAGATGAGATCACCCTGGATTAAGTATATGACCTATATCCAATGACTCCTGTCCTTATAAGCAAAAGGAGACAGAGACTGAAATGATGCAGCTATAAGCCAAAGAAAACCAAGACTTGCTGGTTGCCACTACATTCCAAGAGAGAGGCATTGGACAGACCATTCCCCCAAGCCTCTGGAAGGAATCAGTCCTGCTGACATCTTGATTTTGAATTTATGACCTCTAAAACTGTGAGGGAATAAATTTCTGTTGTTTTAAGCCATCAATTTGTGGTAATTTGTTATGGTTGTCCTAGGAAATTAATGTACATTCTGGTACTGAAAAGTAGATTGCTAGTGTAGCAAATGCCTACCCAACTGGATATGGTTTGGGAATTGGACGAATTTTAGAGACTGGAAGAATTTAGGTGGACATGAAAGAAAAAGCCTCAACCTTCCTGAAGAGGTGCTGGGGAGAAATGTGGCCATTCAAGGTAATTGGCAAGAGTTCAGAAGGAAATGAGGAACATGTTATTACAGACAGGGGGGATGGCAGCCCTTGTTACAAAGTGTCATTAAGCTTGGCTGAATGTATTCTACTGTTGAGTGGAAAGGAGAGTTTGTAATAAATAGATGCTATTAGCTGAGGAGATTGCCAAGCAAAATGTTAAAGCAGCAGCACGGATGCTTCTTGCTGCTAATAGTAAAATATGAGAGGAAAGAGATAAATTGCTAAGCAAAAAGAAACAAGCATTTGATGATTTGGGAAATTCCTAGTCTAACCAGATTGCAAAGGAAGCTTAAATTAGGAAATTAATGTTGGAAAACCATGCTCTGGAGAGAGGGCCATGGGTATGGCTGGCAAATCTTTTACTGAAAAGATTTGGTGTGGGATACATGGATCTAGCCAACCATCTCAGTAGAAGCCAGGATTAGATATGAGTTTATCCAGGAAGGATATATAGAAAACCCTTTTCTAATGTTGTACGTCTTCATAAATTACATGGGAGACAAATGAGGTGTTCTGGAAATGTCATATCATAAGAAACACTGCCAGAAAGGGACAGAGCCTAGACAAAGTGAAAGAAGGGTTTTGGAATCCCAAAGTTTGACATCTTCTCTGTGAAAGACACTGCTAAGAGAGTGAAAATAACAAGCCAAAGACTGAGAGAAAATATTTTTAAAACACATATTAGATAAAGGACTTATCACCAAAATGTACAAAAAGGTCTTAAAAGCAAAAATAAGAAAACAACACATTATAATGGGAATAAATGCTAGGGGCACCTGGGTGGCTCAGTTGATTAAGTGTCTGACATCAGCTTAGGTCATGATCACACAGTTCATGAGTTTGAGATCTACATTGGACTCTCCGCTGTCAGTGCAGAGCCTGCTTTGGATCTTCTGTCTCTGTCTCCCTCTCTTTCCCTCCCTCACTTATTCTCTCTCTTTCTCTCAAAAATAAATAAGCATTAAAAAAAATAATGGGAAAAATGTTAGAACAGACACCTCACCAAAGAAACTATACATATGTCAAATATATACGAAACAGTAATCAACATTTTTCATTAGAGAATTTAAAATTAAAATAACAATGAAATGCCACTACATGCTCATAAAAAAGTCTAAGATAAAAAAATGAAGCAAAAGAAACAAATCAAAAAACACTGGTGTTCCTGAGTGGTTCAGTTGGTTAAGTGTCTGACTCTTGATTTCAGCTCAGGTCATGATTTCATGGTTCATGGTACTGAGCCCCTTAACTCCCTCAGCGTGGAGCTTGCTTGGGATTCTCTCTCTCTCTCTCTCTCTCTCTCTCTCTCCTTCTGATCCTACTCACCCCTTGTAAATTAATAAATTGCTAGAAAGGACGCAGAACAACAGAAATTACTATTCATTGCTGGTGAAAGTGGAAAAAAGATATACTTTGGGAGACACCGTGGTATCTTCTTACAGAGGTAAAAATAGTTTTGGCATATGGTCTAGCAATCACACTCTGAGCTATTAATCCAATTATTTTGGAAGCCTTAATATCCACACCAAAATCTGCACAGGAATGTTTGTAGATCTCTATGCATAACTGGCCAAAACTAGAAGCAACCTACATGCGTCTCAGTAGGTGAATAGATAAACTGCAGTAGAGCTAGACAATGGAATATTATTCAGTGATAAAAAGAAATGAGCTGTCAAGTCACAAAATTCCATACATGGATTTTAAATGCATATTCTGAAGTGAAAAAAAATCAAATATGAAAATACTAAATATTGTATTGTTCCAATTATATGACATCATGGAAAGGGCAAAACTATAGACATGATAAGAAAGGATCCATGGTTACTGAAGTTGTGGGCAGAAGAGAATGATGAGAAGGGGATGTACAGGGAATTTTTAGGGCATTGAGGCTATTCTGAATAGTATTATAGATACGTAACATTGTTCATTTTTCAAAACCTATGTAACTTTATAGCACAAAAGCCAAAAGAACTGGATTTTAGTATTTTGCAAACAAACCCAAAAAACAAAACAAAACAAAAACAACCAAACAACAACACCTGTACGTAAACACTAAAAATCTGGTTGACAAATATGTTCTAAAGAAGGGTCTGGGGTAACAACTCTGAATTAATATACTTATTAAAATTAAACAATTAACTCCATAAGTGGTGGTGACACAAGCCAAGTTTTTAATTTTTGGAGGAGGAGTTTGCAGATAAACAAGAATGGGGGACTAGAATTACCCATGAGACAAAATTGAAATTAGCAGCAATAGTATGAGCTCATGTTTAGCACTAGGTAGATACAAATGTTAATGCATGTTTATGTGTGTGCATGCACACACACAGGTTAGTATACATCCATTTTAGTCCTCTTTCAGCTGAAGTTTTCTAGCAGTAATGACAACCCAGTAACAAGAACCACACCTACCACCCACATCTTGATTCCAATAGAATTTTCCAATAAAATAAACCAGGGGTTTTTAAGAAAATGGCTGATTCTAGCACTAAGGAAGGAAATACACTTCCTTCCTTAGGAATGCTCTAGGAAGTCTAGAGCATTCTTCAGTGCGTGAAAGTAAGGAAGTATCCACAGAGGGGAAAAGGAACATGAAAGTATAAGAGAAAAGAAAAAAACACCAAGATGGGCTGCATCAAAGGGGTATAGGATATAGGAGCCAATTGAAACAAATGCTAATGGCCAAGCTGCAAGGATTTGAACAATAAAATAAATGAAGCAAGACTAGATTACAACCCAGTGTATAAAATAGATACCTCTGAGTATATACTGATCTTAGATATCTACATAGAATTCAAAAAATCAGAATTATTCAGATATTTCAAAAGAAGTAATTTGATAATAGTCATGTATAGAGTGATGACTACATTATCTATGTATACTAACTAGACTTCTCCTTGGAACATCGCTATCTCCACTACTAGACAACTCTGATCCATTTACCCAAACCCATTCTTTCTCACAAGCTCCCTGTTGCTCAGGCTAAAATACTTGAAGATATCTTTTATTTTTCACTTTTATTATACATTCAATATATATTCAGATTTTATTATGTACAGCTTCAATGATAGTCACAATATCATCATTTTTATCAATTCCACTGATAGTACCATGTGAGAAATCAACATCTCAGATTATCCTAAAACCTCCTAACTGGCCTCCTAGAATATTTTCCAGCCGTCCTTCAGTTTTTTCTTATCAAGGAGCAGAATGATCTTTTTAGTTATGTATAATTTTAAGCCATTTCCTCACATAAAATCCTCAAATGCCATAATGATATCCAATACTGTAATACCATCTCTGTTCTTCCCCAACATTTCCTTACTTATTTTTAGCCCTTTGCATTTCCATATGTATTTTAGAAAAACCTTGTCAATTTTCACTATATATCATATTTTATTTGATCATCATAAAGTGGCATTTTTAGCAATTTTCAATAGTTATTTAAGATAATTCTAATGGAATGGGAAAAATTTTGTATTTTGCAGACATGGTTTTAAAGAACATCAATATGCAGTTCCATTCTCTATGACTGAAAAAATGTAAATAATCTTTTATTTCTCTAGTATAGCATTAATAAGTTTGCTTGTTGCAAAAAGTAAGTAATATGACCGCTCCATATACTTTCTTTTCCCTGTAGCAGGTAATTTCTATCAAATAAAAATAAAAATAATCAGGATAAGTAAGTATTCACTATAGGCATCTGTTCATTTTTCATCATTACGGTACAAGTAAAGGATTTTATGAAGATTAGTCTTTGATTTTAATTTAAATAGATTTTACTGGTAAATTGGATTTTGCTATGCTTCATAAGGATATATTTCATGTAGCAAACCGAATTGCCTACCTTTACAAATTGATATGAATCAAGAAAGAAACTTCATTTCATGCAAACTTTTTAATATCTAGGCAAGAATGTAAAATTTACTCTTGCAATCATCTGTGGTTCTACTGCATTAAGAATTCTATTTATCTAAGCAAGTGGAATAGCTTACATTTAGACATGCCCCTCTGTGCTTCTCTACAGTATTATATGTTAATATATTTAATCTATTCAACATCTTTGGATGTTTTAAACATAATCACATGCATTTAGTCTAGGGCTTGGGCATATTTTCACTACCTGTAATGAATTTGACTTATAAGCAGAAGATCTATAAGCTTTTATCTAGTAACATACATATACTTAGCATCATAAACAGTGTTTTCTTGGAAATTTGCATTTTAACTCTAAATTATTCATGTTTTTTTTCCATATTAAATGTATACAGTACTCTAAACACCTTTATTTTTTTCTGAACTTTTAAGTCACCATTTTATTATAAAATCTCTAGCTCTTTCTCCATTTAAACTGGCAATTAGTTATTAGAAATACTTCCACATTTATTACAATTAATATACTGTTAAATCAATTAGAGATAAAAGTACATAATCTTTTTTTCAGTTTTTATTTAAATTCCAGTTTACATAAAGTGTAATATTAGTTTCAGATGTACAATTTAGTGATTTGACACTTACATACAACACCTGGTGCTTATGACAAAAAGTGAACTCCTTAGTCCTCATTACCTAAATGTATATAATCTAGATTTACAAATGAATGCCACACAGAAATACTGTCAATATTACATGCATCAAATAATTATCATTTAACTTTCCTATAGTATCTGCTTATTGTAAAATCATGCTCACTATTCCTCTCTCCACTCCCTGGCCAACGAGTGCTAGTGAAATCAGATCAGCCAATTACACATTGCTGGTGTCAGATACTATTTGTTTGCTAACAATTTGTCTTTTGATGAATTAAAACCAATTTTTGTTGAGCCACAATATGCTGAATTAACACTTGCCTCTTCACTAATCTCAGGTATAGGTTATTATTTGTCTAAATCAAGTATGATAATTCTATGACCTGATTCTGATCAATGATTTATAAGAAGTCTAATGAGTAGAATTTTGAGAATTCTAATTCTTGATTCAAAAAAAAAAAAAAAAGACAAGACAGAATATAAGAATACTTTGCCTCTTCTTTTTATTGCCTTAAATGTAATAGAGCTTTGTAAGCCATCTTTAGCCCATGAGGTTAAAAAACTTAAAAGCAAAAACCTAACAAAATGTATGAGAAAGATTTAGTAAGAGCCTTGTTATTAACCAATGAATTATTGCATCAAAACTGAAAATACTTACATCTAGATTCTCTGTTAGGTAAAATAATGAATTGTCTCTATTGTTTAATCTTTTGTTCTAATACTATACATTTATCCTAATTCATATAGTTTCTTTCATTGTTTCAAAATTTGGATCCCAAATAAGTAAACATAATTAACAATGACTACTATTGTGGGCAATAATAAAAGTAATAGTTAACATTTATTATACAATTTTTATGGTTTTACGTCCTTTTGTGTAAGTTATCATATCCCATAATTATCACAATAATCTTATAACATATATAGCTTTATTATATCTACTTTATGGATGAGATAAAGGAGGCACAGAGAAGTAGAGAAAGTTTCTCAAAGACTGGAAGTTGTGAATTCACATCGACACAATCTAACCTAATGTTCCAGTTCCTTGCTGTCACTATTAGGATGCCATCGAAGAATGCTTAGGTTGGGACAGAGAAGCTTGGTTTTACATCATGTAATATACAATTTGTATCAAAACAAAAGACAAAAGTGTCAAGAAAACAAACATATTTTTAAAAATAAAAAATAGCTAGAAAGTTGCGCTTTTTTACAAAATTTCTACTACTATTATCCCATGTAATGTATATACAAGGTACCCCACCTCAGTTACAGGTCAAGCATACAGTTTTAAAAAATGATTTAGTGTGCCTTTTTTGTGTGTGTATGTTTAGGTAACTTGATGTTTATGTAACTTATATTTTTAATCCCGTACTACTTTCCTGAGAGAGTGATGATATATGTGTATTTTTTTATTCCACTCATGAAACATATTAGTAGGCATTAGAAAATCTTAGAAGTGTTACTTACTGCAGTACTTAAATAAACTTGAATTTGTGATTAAGCATAAGTCTGGACCCATTCCTTCAAAAAGATGCCACAATGACATACTATATTCAAACTTTTTAATTAGATGAAGTGTTACCAGTAGTTAAGGAATATGTAAACCTAAAACACCAAACCAGATTTTATGACCTGAGCTTCTTTTAAGATGGGTAAATATGAATGTATTTATTGATTTCCCCATAGGCTAAAGTATTATTTATTGAAATACCAATTACAGGAAAGAAAACATGTGGGCCACTTTTATTATCCAGTTCATCTACAAGAGCAAATTTATCTTTTGTATAAATTTTCTATAATTTGTAACTTTGAACTTTTGAGCTGGTAATCTTGCATCTTATCATGTAATAAATGACCTTCATTGCTTTTTTTCATTTCTCCTGGGAGAATTTATGCATGTTTCTCTTTCTGATTCTGTTCCACCTCAGGTAATCACATATTGGTATTATGGCAATAAATATACACATATATACATATAATGAATATATGCATGTGTGTGTCTATATATATATGTATATATATATATATATATAGAGAGAGAGAGAGACACACACACACACACACACACACACACACACACAAAATGGAAGGTATTAGCCATAGTTAATCATGAAACATATAAAACATTTCAAGGTAAGTACATATTAATAGCATGTAGTATCTTCTAATCTGTGAAAAAATTAAAGATTAATAAACAGTAATTCTTACATTATCTTGATCATGAGATTGGGTTTGTTTTAATACATATTTCTGTTTCCACATATATTAAAAATAAACTTATTTTTTTACTAACTCCATCCAAATTAATTATATATTCCATGTTTTTACCTTTAACTATAATTATGCTGCCACAATAGTTATTCACTGGAAAGAAATTACAAGGTATTTATGAAAGTGTTTGCATATCATACATAGAATTTTCATTTACGTAGAACATTGTCATTTAAGGAGCCTGGCTTGATAATATGATATGAGAGCTCAAACAAACAAACAAAAATATAGAGGAAGTGCCTAAGCTTTTTGGGACCACACAGAATTGTATTTATGGTTAACAAAAAATTTTTCAAGCTGTTGCTTAGCAACCTACATGCAAGAAAAAATTTGCATCAGTGCTTAAAGGATAAGGGCTTACGATATTAAATTCTTTAACTTTTTGGTATTATTGCCCTTCAAAGTTCTCCAACAATATTAACTTGGTTCACTTTCTAATTTCATTTGTAGATATCAGTTTACTCATTAACCTTTACATGCAAACACAATGAAAAAAAAATAATAAAACCTTGGAGAAAGAAAGAGGGAGGGAGTAAGCTAGAGAAGGAGGGAGGGCCAATCATTTCATTATGACTTAGGGAAAACAAATTCTAACCATATTCACTGTGAAAGCACTATTTCCCCCTCTTTTTCTGGGGTTATTTTACGGTAAACAATACTATGTTCTTGTGAAATTATTGCTTTTAGTGATTTTCATATAGGATAATTTAAAATGGAAAGTTAAAAAACAGATGCCTAAAACCAACACTTCTACTTGTATGCCATGAAGAAGGGTGATAGCATTAAGAGTCGAACAACAATTCATTTCCATTTTCATTTTGTCTTTGAGGTTTTAAAAAAAAAATCACAGGAGCCTAACAATGGACGGCAAACAATAATAAGCAATATTAGAAAATTATGATAGTTGCTCACTAAAACTAGCAGACACAGATGATTTCCTTACATAAAAATAAGATTAATATATTCCACTTCCTCTTGTTATCCCTATTGCTGTTAGTGACACCACTATGATGTTGGCTGTCTAAATTAGAAATCAGGAGGAAGAGAGGCAAGATGGCGGAGAAGTACGGAGCTCCGTACCTGCACTCGCGCCCAGGCACCACACGGAAAAGATCTGAAGCCATCAGAAACCGTTTCACACCCAAGAGATTGGGAGAGAAAGGATGCAGACTCCACTGAGAAAGCCTTCTAACGTGAGTGCGAACTGGGGAAGTAAAAATCAGGCCTGGATTGGAGACTGGAGAGACGGGCCACCCCCTCTGTGGGGAGTGAGAGGGGAAAAAGAGAGTCCGAAACAGAAAAACCTCCACTCGGGGGAAAAACCTCTGCTCAGGGTGTAGAAAATCTTTGCGCAAAAAATACCTGCTCATCAGGCCCCTCCACGCTCCAAGTCGCCCAGGAGGGGCTGCGCTCCTGCTTTTCTTCTTTGTGCTGGCTCCTGGCTGGCTGCGAGAGGTTGCGCGCCTGCAGCCATTGCCCTCGAGGCGGGCCTGGACCCCTGAGGAGGCGCGCAGGCACCTGCATCGAGCTCCTAGCTGGCTGGAACTCTAGAGGGAAGGCAAGGCGCTAAAACTGGCAGATGTGACTTCGAGTTTGTGTTTTGGGTGATTGAGACACAGAGGAAACTTGATCTCCTCACCCCAGCGGGCTCAGTGTGCCGGCAGACAAAACCCCCCGCCCCGCCCAGGCCCCCCTGCCCGATCCGGAGCAGAGGCTTCTGGCTCCACCCCCAGAACTAGCCTGGAAGATTGGAATCGCCCTGAGGTGAAAGCCAGGGGATCGCCTGAGGCAATTTCAGCAGGGTGCTTGGCCTAGGATTTGGAGGCTGGGACTGGCCTGGGTTGAAAAGCGCAACAAACTTTGCCTGAGCCCCTGGCGCAGGAAGTTTACACACCTATAAAAGCGAAGTGGAGCGCTGCCACTCTCCTCCCTACAACCTCCAGGCAGAACTCCCGCCTGACTCATTGGATCACACCACGCCCATCCCTGCTTGAGAGCTGCCCTCCTCCCTTTCCCCCTGCCCTTTTGTGTGTGTGTGTGTGTGTGTGTTGTTTCTGTTTTTTTGTTTGTTTTTGTTTTTGTGTTTTTCTTTTCTTTTTTTCCACAGAACACTGACCTGATTACCTCTGGTCACCGGCGTACTTAAACAATCAAATTTAGTCCATTCTGTAGATGTAAATTCTACACCTCCCGACCTTTTCATCTCTTTCTCTCAGGAGTAATTAGACTATATAGTTTCTCTGGATAATACCAGCATTCTTCTCTCACCTATCCAAACATATTCTACCCTTTACCTCTTTGAAAAAAGCTTCTTATCCCTTCTGCCTGTTCATTCTATTTCCAATTGTGCCTCATCATCACCCTGTCTTCTCTCTCTTTCTCTATGCTCTTCAACCAGCACTGCATACACATGGCTATTTAACTGTAGCTGGGAAATCCGGTTATATGCTTTAAACCATTCTTTGTCCATCGGTTTTCTTCTTTTTTCCTTTTCTTTTCTCCTTTTTGACCATTTTATGTATTTTATACTCCCTATTATTCGCCCTCTCTCCTCCGTCTTTTCTCTTAACTTTTTCGTTTTCCCTCTCGCTTTGCATGCTAGTTGAATTAGCCTGTGCGTTTGTCTGCTCCTGCTCCCTGTGTATTTGTCTGTTTTCTTTTCCAGGGCTACCTCAAGAAACAAGCCAGAGTACACAGGGTGGAGAGTCCCAGATATCACTACGAATAGGAAAATAAAATAACCAAGGTCCCAACGAGAGAGACCAAGAGATACCATTCAAAAAACACTCTCTGAGGGGCGCCTGGGTGGCTTAGTCAGTTAAGCTTCCGACTTTCGCTTAGGTCATGATCTCGCGGTTTGTGGGTTCGAGCCCCACGTCGGGCTCTGTGCTGACTGCCAGCTCACAGCCTGGAGCCTGTTTTGAAGTCTGTGACTCCTTCTCTCTCTGACCCTCTCCTGATCACGCTGTCTCTCTCTCTCTCTCTTTCTCTCTCTCCTAGAAATAAATAAAAAACATTAAAAAAATTTAAAAAAACAAAACAAAAAACACTCTCTGAAAGGATAGGCTCTGGACAGTCAAAGAGTCTTCTTGGATATAGCAGCGCTCACAGATACACAGAAATAACAGGTCTTTAAAACCAACAAGAGCTGGAAAGCTAACTAAAATGATGAAACGAAAGAGCTCCCCTCCAAAGAAACTCCAAGAAGAAATGACAGCTAATGAACTGCTCAAAACAGATATCAGCAGCATAACTGTACAAGATTTTAGAATAATAATGGTAAAATAGCTGGGCTTGAAAAAAACATAGGGGACATCAAAGAAACTATGGCTACAGACAGAATGGAAAATAAAAATAGGCATGAAGAATTAAAAAAATGCGATAAATGAGATACATAATAAATTAGAGGCCTCCAATGCACAGATTGAAGAGGCAGAAAAGAGAATAAGTGATCTAGAAGACACCATTATAGAAAAGCAAGAAGCTGACAAAAAAAGAGACAAACTGATCCAGGAACAGGAAAGAAGAGTTCAAGAGCTCAGCGACACGGTCAAACGCAACAATAACCGTATCATAGGAATCCCCGAAGAGGAAGAGAGGGGGAAAGGTGCTGAAGGAGTCCTGGAACAAATTATAGCAGAGAACTTCCCCGACCTGGGAAAAGAAGTAAACGTTGAAATACAAGAGGCTCAGAGGACCCCCCTCAGACATAATCTGAATTGACCTTCTGAAGGCATATCATAGTAAAAATGGCAAAATATAAGGACAAAGAGAAACTTTTGAAAGCAGCTAGGGAGAAAAGGGTCCTAACATACAAAGGCAAACCTATCAGAGTGACGACAGACCTATCTACTGAAACGTGGCAGGCCAGAAAGGAATGGCAGGAGACCTTCAATGTGATGAAAAGTAAAAATATGCAGCCAAGAATCCTCTACCCAGCAAGCCTGTCATTCAAAACAGAAGGAGAGATAAAATCCTTTCCAAATAAACAGAAATTGAAAGAATTTGTCACCACGAAGCCAGCCCTACAAGAAATCCTGAGGGGGATGCTCTGAAGGAAAGGTTGCAAGAAACAAAGATACCAGAGACACCACCACGAGCATGAACTCCACAAAGGACACAAAGTCTCAAAACCCACATATCTCAATAAGAACACTGAATGTAAATGGGCTGAATGCTCCAATCAAGACATAGGGTAGGAGAATGGATAAAAAAACAAAATCGATCTATATGCTGTCTACAAGAAACTCATTTTAGACCTGAAGATACCTTCAGATTAAAAGTAAGGGGATGGAGAAATATATATCATGCTACTGGAAATCAAAAGAAGGCCGGAGTAGCTATACTTATATCAGACAAACTGGACTTTAAATTAAAGACAATAACAAGAGATGAAGAAGGGCACTACATAATAGTTACAGGGTCTATCCATCAGGAAGAACTAACAATCATAAATGTCTATGCACCTAATATGGGAGCTCCTAAATATATAAAACAATCACAAAGAGAAACAAGCTCATAGATAAGAATGTGCTAATAGCAGGGGAATTCAATACTCCACTTACAGCAATGGATAGGTCAACCAGACAGAAAATCACTAAAGAAATAATGGACTTGAAAGACACTTTGGACCAGATGGATCTGACAGATATATTTAGAACTCTACATTCTGAGGCCAAGGAATGTACTTTCTTCTCAAGTGTGCATGGCACATTCTCCAAGATAGATCACATACTGGGACATAAAGCAGCCCTCAATAAATATAAAAGAATTGAGATCATACCATGCACACTGTGAGATCATAATGTGTTGAAACTTGAAATCAATCACAGGAAGAAGCCTGGAAAACCCCCCAAAACATGGCGGTTAAAGACCACCCTACTAAAGAATGAATGGGCCAATCAGACAATTAGGGATGAAATTAAAAAATATAGGGAAACAAATGAAAATGAAAACACAACAATCCAAAATCTATGGGATGCGGCAAAGGCAGTCTTAAGAGGAAAGTACATTGCACTCCAGGCCTATTTCAAGAAACTAGAAAAAGCGCAAGTCCAAAATCTAACAGCTCGCCTAAAAGAATGAGGCAGAGCAACAAGAACGCCCTAAGCCCAGAAGAAGAAGAGAAATTGTAAAAATCAGAGCAGAAATAAACAACATAGAGAACAAAGAAATAATTGAACAGATCAATGAAACCAAGAGTTGGTTTTTTGAAAAAATAAACAAAATTGACAAACCTCTAGCCAGGCTTCTCAAAAAGAAAAGAGAGAGCACCGAAATAGACGAAATCATGAATGAAAATGGAATTATTACAACCAACCTCTTAGAAATACAGGCAATTATCAGGGAATACTATGAAAAATTATATGCCAACAAATTGGACAACTTAGAAGAAATGGACAAATTCCTAATGCACAGCCACTACCAAAATTCACACGGGAAGAGGTAGGTAATCTGAACAGACCCATAACTAGTGAGGAAATCGAATCAGTGATCAAAAATCTCCCAACAAATAAGAGCCCAGGACCAGATGGCTTCCCTGGGGAATTCTACCAAATGTTTAAAACAGAATTAATACCCATTCTTCTCAAGCTATTCCAAAAAAATAGAAAGTGAAGGAAAACTGCTGGATTCATTTTTTGAAGCCAGCATCACTCTGATTCTCAAGCCAGACAGAGACCAAGCAAAAAAAGAGAACTACAGGCCAATATCCTTGATGAATACAGATGCAAAAATCCTCAACAAGATACTTGCAAATTGAATTCAACAGCACATAAAAAGAATCATCCACCAAGATCAACTGGGATTCATTCCTGGGTTACAAGGCTGGTTCAAGATCTGCAAATCGATGTGATACGTTACATCAACAAAAGAAAAAATAAAAATCATACGATCCTGTCAATAGATACAGAAAGTCATTTGACAAAATACAGCATCCCTTCTTAATAAAGACTCTAGAGAAAGTTGGGATAGAAGGAACTTACTTAGACATCATAAAAGCCATCTATGAGAAGCCTTCAGCTAACATCATCCTCAACAGGGAAAACTGAGAGCTTTCCGCCTGAGATCAGGAACACGACAGGGACGTCCACTCTCACCACTGCTGTTTAACATAGTGCTGGAAGTCCTAGCATCAGCCATCAGACAACAAAAGGAAATAAAGGGCATCAGAATTGGCAAAGAGGAAGTCAAACTATCACTTTTTGCAGACGACATGATACTCTATATAGAAAACCCAACAGACTCCACCAGAAGCCTACTAGAACTGATCCAAGAATTTAGCCAAGTTGCAGGGTACAAAATCAACGTACAGAAATCGGTTGCATTTCTATACACCAACGATGAAGGAACAGAAAGAGAAATTAAGAAGCTGATCCCATTCACAATTGCACAAAAAACCATAAAATACCTAGGAATAAACCTAACCAAGGATACAAAAGATCTGTATGATGAAAACTACAGAAAAGTTATGAAGGAAATTGAAGAAGACACAAATAAATGGAAAAACATTCCATGCTCATGGATAGGAAGAATAAATATAGTTAAGATGTCATTACTACCCAAAGCTATCTACACATTCAATGCAATTCCAATCAAAATTACACCAGCATACTTCTCAAAGTTAGAGCAAACTATCCTAAAATTTGTATGGAACCACAAAAGACCCCGAATAGCCAAAGTAATACTGAAAAATAAAACCAAAACGGGAGGTATCACCATCCCAGACTTTAACCTCTACTACAAAGCTGTCATCATCAAGACAGTATGATATTGGCACAAAAACAGACACATAGACCAATGGAACAGAATTGAGAACTCAGAAGTGGACCCAAAAGTATACAGCCAACTGATATTTGACAAAGCAGGAAAGAATATCCAATGGAAAAAAGACAGCCTCTTTAACAGATGGTGTTGGGAGAACTGGACAGCAACATTCAGAAGAATGAAACTAGATCAATTTCTCATGCCATGCACAAAAATAAACTCAAAATGGATAAAGGACCTGAACGTGAGACAGGAAACCATCAAAACCCTAGAGGAGAAAGCAGGAAACAACCTCTTTGACCTCCACCGCAGCAATCTCTTACTTTACACATCCCCTAAAGCAAGGGAATCGAGCAAAAATAAATGATTGGGACCTCATCAAGATTAAAAGCTTCTGCACGGCAAAGGAAACAACCCACAAAACTAATAAGCAACCAACAGAATGGGAAAAGATAGTTGCAATCGACATATCAGATAAAGGGTTGATATCTAGAATCTATAAGGAACTCACCAAACTCCACACCCAAAAAACAAATAACCTAGTAAAAAATCGGCAGAAGATATGAACTGACGCTTCTCCAAAGAGGACATCCAGATGGCCAACAAACATATGAAACGATGCTCAGCATCCCTCCTCATCAGGGTAATACAAATCAAAATGACACTGAGATACCACCTCACACCAGTCAGAGTGGCTAAAATGAGCAAATCAGAGAACAAGAGATGCTGGCGAGGATGTGGAGAAACGGGCACCCTCCTACACTGTTGGTGGGAATGGAAACTGGTACAGCCCCTCTGGAAAACAGTGTGGAGGTTCCTCAGGAAACTAACAATAGAACTCCCCTATGACCCAGCAATAGCACTGCTAGGAATTTACCCAAGGGATACAGAAATGCTGATGCATAGGAGCACATGTACCCCAATGTTCATAGCAGCACTCTCCACAATAGCTAAAACCTGGAAAGAGCCTAAGTGTCCATCAACAGATGAATGGATCAAGAAGATGTGGTTTACCTATACCATGGAATACTACATGGCAATGAGAAACAATGAAATCTGGCCATGTGTAGCAACATGGATGGACCTTGAGGGTGTTATGCTGAGCGAAATAAGTCAGGCAGAGAAGGACAAATATCATATGTGTGCACGTATAGGAGGATTAGGAGGAACTTAACAGAGGACCAAGGGGGAGAAGAAGGGCGGAAATGGTGGGGGAAAGGGAGAGAGGCAAACCATGAGAGACTCTTGAATGCTGACAAAAACTGAGAACTGATGGATGTAGGGGGGAGGGGGGATGGGCATGGAGGAGGGCACTTGTGGGGATGAGCACTGGGTGTTATGTGGAAACTAATTTGACAATAAACTATTTGTAAAAAAAAAAAAAGTGGCATAGCAGCATTGAAAAAATAAATAAATAAATAAATTAGAAATCCGTTCATTGTTAAATCCACACTTATGTGCCCCTGCTGATCATATGTCATGTGCATCTACATCTTGCTTAATTTTATTATCTATAAAATCACACAAATCCACATCATGCTTTCTATATTCACTGTACCTGTTTTAGTTTACTCATCCCTCATCCTTAGAATGGGTTCTAGTCTTTGCTTTACAAAGTGTAAACATTGCTGAGTGCTCTTTCCGCATCAGTCATCATATCACTACTTTACTTAAAATCTAGTAAACACTTCCTATTCCCTGTACAGAAAAGTCAGAAACTTTCACATGACATAACACTTGACCCCAAGAGTAGCATCTGCTTACCTTAGTCACATATTCATTCAGTAATTTCTTCCACATTACATGCTATACTCAAATATTGAGAGTTATTATTTTCGAAATGAAGTGTTTCCCTCCTTCCCTTCCTCCCTTCCTTTCTTCCTCCCTCTCTCCTTCCCTCCCTCCCTCCTTCCTATTTTCCCTTCCATCTTTCTTCTCCATTACTTTAGACTTATAGTTCCTAAGCATATAATTCCTTTCTCTTCATTATTTGGCAGCAATGAATTCTTGACTCTCAAATCAACCATTGCCCCTCTGAAAAGCCTCTGTTTAATTCCCCTTCCTAATAGAGTTGGATATTCCCTCATTAGTGTTATTAGCTCATACATACTTCTGATACTATACCATATTATTGTTGTTCCAGGTCAGAGCTCTTACATGATTACCAACGATTCTTTCTCCAACTTTTCTCCCCTGCCATCCCTAACAGAACCACCTATACCAATACCTTTCAGGCTCTAGAGCTTGATGTGTACATATTCAATTAACCAATAATGTAATATTGAAAAAATGAATTAGTTCATCTATTAAAATAATGTTAAATAGGTAACAGTTTAAAGGAAAAAAACTCTTTAGGAGATACTTGATTTCCAAAACACTGACATTTGTTTTTAAGTGAAAAGAAGAGTTGAATGAGATTCCTTGAATCAAAGCCATGATTTTCATTTAACTTCTTTACTCAACAAATATTTACTGGCTATAAATGACATACCGTCCACATAAGTGAAATGACTTCTACCATATTTACAATCCCGTAGGCAATGGTTTATGATAGAGGAGAGATGGGCTAATATTAGTCATCATGAACTTGTTTATAAGGTTGAAAAGAGAGCCACTTACACTAGATATACAGAGTTGAAGCATGCTGCAAGGAAAATTTGCAACCTAAACCATGGTTAGAGAATGGGCAAGTCAGGGTAAAATGCAAAAAGGTATGGAAAACCTTTCAAAGAAAGGAAGTGGTAGGGGCAGAGTTTGGGAGGTGAAAGAGATAATGATATTTTGAGGAAAACTCAAGGTAACTAGTAATATGTAGTTTGATTTTTTCATCACAAAAAGCCACAAATCCAGGTTAACTTAGGAAATAAAAGTTTGTTGTAAGAATACACGTAGTAGGGGCGCCTAGGTTGCTCAGCTGGTTAAGTGTCGGACATTGGCTCAGGTCATGATATCACAGTCTGTGGGTTCCAGCCACACGTCGGGCTCTGCTGACAGCGAGCTCAGAGCCTGGAGCCTGTTTCTGATTCTGTCTCTCTCTCTCTCTCTCTGTCTCTCTCTCTCTCGACCCTCCCTTGCTCACACTGTCTCTATCTCTCTCTCAGAAATAAATTAAAAAAAAAAAACATTAAAAAAAGAATACACATAGTAGCAAAGAAATAGTAATTCATTCACTCTTTAATGTTTATTGACAATTAATAATGCAACAGGCACTGTGCTGAGATCCAAGGATATAATGTTAGCTAAAACAGCAATCAAACCTGAGTTTATGGATTTCTAGTCTCGTGTGAGAGAGATATATATCTTATGGTTCCACACACAGTTTACAGCTGTGACAGAAAAGGATGTGGTATGATTAGGACATATAATGAAGGAAACTAAACATAAGAAGCTCATCTAGCAGTCAATAATCCAAGGCTTCATGGAAACCTGGAATTCATTCAGAATTCAAGAGCAACTTTACCAGCCCAATACTATGCTGAAATTCTAGAATGTGAGGATTGAGAGAATTAGTAACTGAGTTTAAGGCCAGAGGTAATAAGCTTGAATGATTTGTGGGGACATACAACATAATATAGCAGAATGAGATCTTAACTGAAATACTGTTTTTCATCAAGATTTAGATGGCAGATAAGAATATGGGAATGGATGAAAATAGGGGCATAAAAAACCCTTAATGTATATATATCAGCATATAATATTCACTGACTTCCATTGTTTTGTAGAAAAATTATTTGCCACTATTTTTGTTATTCTTTTGAAGACGTATTTTTCTCTCTCTCCCCCTGTTGCTACTTTTAAAATCGTTTACTTTCTATGTTTGTCTTTATAGTTTTACTTAAGGTGCTGTAGTGTCTGTGCTCTTCATATTTAATTAACTATTAGAGTCACAATCCTCTTTGAATCTACAAATTAGCATTTTAGTTTTTTAATTCAGCCATTACCTTTATAAGTACTACTGCCACACTTTTGTGGAACTTCACATCTTATGGGGCCTCAGTGACACATGGGTTAGATCTTTTTGTTTATATATTTTTCTATCATTTTTCCTCTATGTGCTTTAACTTGGGTACATTCTATTGAGTTAAGATTTCTATTCTTATCTGGATTTATTCTTCAGTTTAAGACAATATTACGCTTTTAATTTCATTCATTGTGTTTTTCAGATTTCAAATATCTGTTTGATCCTTTTTTTAAAGGATCTAGTAAACTTTGGATATTATCTATGTTACTCATTTTCTTTCTATTTTCTGGACCAGTGAACCTCACTCTTTTTAAAAATCTCTTGGCAGTATGCATCAATGTCTAAATACACTGGGGTCTGTTTCCATGGTCTCCTTCTTCATATTGTGTCATATTCAGTGATGTTCCAAAACCAGCTCATACTCACCCAGGAAAGCAGATAGTGGGAATCTCTTCCTACTCTGCATTCATTACCTTTATATTGATTGTATGAAATACTCATGGTAGGATGTTAAAACCACAGAAATCAACAAAAGCCACAAACTGAGACTCCTTCAATGCCTAAGGACATCACATATGGTCCTGTATTTTACTATTCCTACTAATTCTTTTACTAGGAATAATGTATGAGAATAATCTCAAACATGGTCTATAAAAATATCATAGAGGGTCCCGTTGATATTATTTTCCTTTATATGCCCTCCTAGGCAGATATAATGATGGTAGCTTTCATCCAATCAGATTTCTAGCTGAGTAGGTAGGTGGTGGATTGAAACTTTGGTAAGCTTTGTGTCCCTATGGTTACCCAGCTTCTCGAGGATACCCCTCCAGAAACTTCAACTGAAAGATATTCCCCTGAACTCTCAACCTTCTCATCTCAGTAAAACTTACACTGTGGAAAGCTTGTTAACAATTAACAAATTTCATTTCTAATATTTCCAGATTCCTGCTTTTGTTTTATTTAAAAAAGAAGAATGGTTGGCTATATATAATTATTAAATAAAGAAACAAATTTTCATTGTATGTAAAACTCATGGAGAAAGAAAACACTGAAATGAAAAAAGATAGCTGAATTTAGGATAAGTGTTTCTTCTTAGCAATACATCATAATGTTTGATGTATCCTATAGCTTTAAGAAAATATAAAATATTAATGATAGAAGTAATTTTTTAATTGCATTCATTAATTTTAGACAGAGCTTATTGCCTTTTCCCTAAAATGCATTATCACACTTACATGTCTCTGTAATTCTCTCCTCATTATTGTATACATACACAGACACACAGACACACACACACACACACACACTCAGCTATAGTAATTTTCATTTTAAATTACTGTGTTTACAACAAAATATTTCTTTAGTAAGACCAAAATCATATCTCATTCACAGAAGACAATCTGTTCATTTATACTTGAATAATATAAGCCAAAATGAAATTAATAATATTTTTCATTTAAAATTATTTTGAATAGATGTTAGGTAGAAGGAATCTTAATGTATTATGGCATTTATACAATAACTCTTATTATTAAAGTCTTAAATTTTTGGTGGAAAGGGTAGGGTTACATTTCAATCATTTATTATCCATTTTAGAGAAATTTCAAAGTAGTTTCAAGGAAGTATAAAACACATACAGTTATTTCTTGAGAAAACTCTCAGATTATCCCAAATTTTATGTTTAGGATATTATACAGTAGTTACTTAATAACATCATAAATACCAAGTTTCTGAGTGATAGTATCAGAATTTCTACATTGTTGCGATATGATCAAAGATAAAGAATCCATTATAAATATAATCATTAATCAACATTTGAATGCACATATTCAAAGTGTCCTTAAAATATTTTGATCTTACATACTTATGTAATTTTAATGAAATCAAATATTTTAAAAGAGCATTTAAAATATATTTTGGTTAGTCTGAGAGTAACAGGCTTTTTCTGTGATTATGTAGATTTTTTTATAACAGAAAAATAGCAGATAAAAGTACTCCATGGAAATAGCAATTGGGATATAAAATGACTCACAAAATATGAGTTGTTTTTCCCTAGAAGCCCATAATGTCAACTTAATAATGTATCAAATAATTTTCTTCCCTTCAGCTGATAACAAAACAAAAATATATTTAGCTACAAAAAAGCAGAGCTTCATACTTCTAAACATATAATTTGCCTGTTGGACCTAAAAAAAAGAAGAAGAAGAAAGAAGAAGAGGAAGAGGAAGAGAAAAGAAAAACAAAAATGAAATAGTTTTAAATTTTCAACCAAACATTTCAGGTAGTTTCAATAATTCCCTAAGATATTGAAATAAAGTAAGTTGTTCATCCCCTTAAGAGCAAACTGTGACTTACTCATCTTAATAACCTCTAAGTGACTACTGAACAGTGTGGCCTGCATACAGTTTTTTAGAAAAAAAAAAACCTCAATCATCTGGTTCTGGATTTTGACATTTCTGTTTCTCATAATATTCTTTTTTTTTCTTAAATACAATATCTCATTTTTATTTTTATGTAACAGCTTCAGCAAATCTGCTTAACATAATTTAAATTATGTACTATAAATTAATAAATTTATTCTACTAGTCGGTTGAAATATCTGAAATAAAAATAAATATAAATAAATAAGGGTAACTCGTTGGCTCATCTTGATGTTCATAATTTCGAGTCCCACATCAGACTCTACACTGGTAGCATGGAGCCTGCTTGGGATTCTCATTTCACCCCCCCCACCCCCTGCCCTGGCCTTTCCCCACTTACATACTTTCTCTCTCACAAAATAAATTAACTTAAAAAAAATAGGGGCACTTGTGTGGCTCAGTCAGTTAAGCATCTGACTTTGGCTCAGGTCATGATCTCACAGTTAGTGGTTTTGAGCTCCACGTCAGGCTCTGTGCTGAAAGCTCAGAGCCTGAAGCCTGCTTCACATTGTGTGTCCCCCCTCTTGGCCCCTCTCCCACTCATGCTTTGTTTCTCTCTGTCTCAATAATAAATAAATATTACAATTTTTTTAACAAATTAAATAATAAAATAAATAAAAGTTTAGAGCTTCAAATCAGTTGAATGCTATACTAGTTCATCTATGGACTTATTGATGCAATGTCCATCATTACTTGCCTAAATAAAAAATAAACAAATACAGCCAGATCAACACTAAACCATCCTGCATACCTAGAAAACTGATTTGAGGATTACACAACAATCTGCACAAACTGAACCACAGAACTCGGCAGGTACACGCGAGGAAAGGTGAACTGTGGGGCAGAGAAGCCATGGAGGGCAGGGAGCTGTTTTTCCTTGTGAAGAGAGGATGTAGCTGGGGGGAGAGTATGGGAAAGGCACCCCCCACAAAAGCAGCTGGTGAGAAACTGGAAAAGTGGAAACAACCGCAGGGACTTGAACAAAAAAGGGAGAAAGGAGAAAGGAGAGGGTTTCAATTCTACTAACACTCTATAAACAGGGGGAGCACAGAGTCTGAAACTCCACAGCTCAATACCTGGTGGTCCTCTGTGGGAAGGATAAATCCCCAGGAGCAGAGTGGGTCCAGGAGGTCCTTGGGCCACACATGATTTTCCATAATCCTTGAAATGCTGCTGCTACACTATAACATCAAGTATTTCTGGAGCAGGCTGGCACCCAGCCAGTCTTGGACATCGACAGCAGCACGGTCCCATGAACGTTCCTATGTTCAGGGACCCGGCCACTGCTCAGTGAGATTCTCCCTCAGGGGATCTGAGCGGGTCAAAGCTGCAGTCCCTCAGAAGTGAGGGGTCAGGAAACAGCCACATCTGAGATAAAACTCAGGAAGGAGGTGCCACCTGGAAACCTGATGGCTTGGTCATAGACAGTGTAAAAGCAGGGAGTGGATGGAGGCTGGAAACAAAGGAATCGTGCACCATTGCTGGTCAGGGAGAGCACAGAATTCTGATACTAGAGACTGGATAGCTGGGTGAGGTTTTTTCACCCCAACCACACATGCGCATACACACCCACAGAGGCCACAACAGTCCACCCCAGTAAGCTAAGCATTGCCATCTAGTGGAGAACAGAGCCGTTACAATAAGCCCCAACCAACTGAGGCCAACCTCACTCTCCAGGAACACCACAAATATCTCCACCTGCCTAGTTTACCGACTATAAAATGCTTCATAGTTTGACTTCTAGGTGAAAATGATATAATATCAATTGTATTTCAGTCTCTTCGCTCATTCATCTATTCAATTTTTTTTTCTTTTTCGTTTCTTTTCTTTTACTTGAATACAGAAAGAAAAAAATATTTTTATTTTCAACTTTTCTTAAAAATATTTTTTTTGCCCTACTAAATTTTTTACTTTTCTGTAAATTTTTCAAGTTCTATTTTACTTCCATGATTTCATTATTCTATTTCATTGTATTCATTTTATCAAAATTTGTAATGTTTTCCTTCCCCCCCACCCCTTTTTCTCTAATCAATCAAACTTCTTTCAATAACCAGACCAAAACACATCTAGGATCTAGCATCATTTATTTGAGTTTGTGTATGTGTGTGTGTGTGTTGTTTTTAACTTTTTAATTAAAATTTTTTACCTTATTAATTCATTTTCTTCCTTCAAAATGATGAAATGAAGGAATTCGCACCAAAGGAAAGAGCAGAAAAAAATGACAGCCAGGGACTTAATTAACACAGATACAAGCAAGATGTCTGAACCAGAATTTAGAATCACAATAATAGGAATACTAGCTGGGGTCGGAAATAGATTAGAATCCCTCTCTACAGAGATAAAAGATGTAAAAGCTAGTCAGGATGAAATAAAAAATGATATCACTGAGCTGCAATCTTGAATGGCTCCCACCAAGGCAAGGATGGATAAGGCAGAGCAGTGAATCAGCAATATAGAGGACAAACTCACGGAGAATAATGAAGCAGAAAAAAGTGGGAGATGAAAGCAAAAGAGCATGATTTAGTAATAAACCAGTGATTCATTAAAAAGGAACAACATCAGAGTCATAGGGGTCCCAGTAGATGAAGAAAGAGAAAATGGGGTAGAAGGATTATGTGAGCAAATCATAGCAGAAAACTTTCCTAACCTGGGGAAAGACACAGACATCAAAATCCAGGAAGCACAAAGGACTCCCAAAAAAATTCAACAAAAACCGACCATCAACAAGACATATCATAGTCAAATTCAAAAAATACTCAGGAAAGAAAAGACTCATGAAAGCAGCAAGGGGGAAAAAAACCCAAACTCCTTAACCTACAGGGGAAGACAGATCATGTTTAAACCTAAAGAGTATAAAGAAAATGCTACAAGTGAAACAACAAATTAGAGATGATAATTTCCTTTGAAAGTTTTATCACAATAATAGTATGAACTTAGCATACTCCCCATAGAGTATTTACATAGCACAGAGCAAGAAGGTGAAACCAAGGTAGAGTTGAATGGTTTCTACAAGTGGAGGAGACAGAGTTGAGTTTCCCAGGAGGCCAAAGTAGGTATATTATGCAGGACAGCATACCAGAGAGAAGAATATCACAAAGAGAGAGAGTTCTGGAGATCTTTGCAAGGTCAATCTTATATTCACAGATAAGTAAAGAACAGCAGCATGTATGAAGAAACTACACAAGGCTTAGGGGAATGTGAACCTAAGTAACAGTCAATGGATTTTCCAAATAGTCAGCTTGTTTCCATACTGAAAAAGCCATAACAAAAAGTCCCTTAATTTATAGGATCAGGGATATTGTACTCAGAAGGTACTCAAAAATAGGACAAATTAGTCCTAAAATAAAGGTTTCTCTGGTCAAACACAAATAAAAGCATAGATCCTCACCATATATAAAAATTAATTCAAAATAGATCATAATCTTCTTTTTTTAAAATTTATTTCTAGGAGAGAGAGAGAGGGAGAGAGAGAGAGAGAGAGAGAGCGTGAGCAGGGGAGGGTCAGAGAGAGAGGGAGACACAGAATTGGAAACAGGCTCCAGGCTCCGAGCTGGCTGTCAGCACAGAGCCCGACGCGGGGCTCAAACCCACAAACCGTGAGATCATGACCTAAGTGAAAGTCGGATGCTTAACCAACTAAGCCACCCAGGCGCCCCCAAAATGGATCATAATCTTAAGTGTAACACATGTGTGTTTAGAAAAGCACAGATAATCTATGTAAAGAGATAACAAGTACTATTTGCCTTTGCCTCCATAGAGGATATATTCTGAACAATATTTTTTAACCATATGCTTAAAATAACACCAGAAAGAAAGGTGTTCATACCGAAGAACAATTTGGTAATAATTAAATTGGGAATGAGAGAACTGATATTTGATTCTAGAGCAGCCTACCTTTATCCAAACAATACTTTAATTCATGCAAAGGAATAAATACAGTATATATCCATCTGGCAATCCTTAAAAAGTAGGCTTTATCTCTGGGCACATTCTAGAGACATAAATTTTTTGTCTAAAGACTTCAGATATTTTTTTTTCTTTTTTCCTTTGAGGAATCTTCATTCTTTACATCTTTTTGTCAAAAAAAAAAAAAGTAAGATCTTGAGGGCCAAACAGGGCTGAAAACCTATAAGAAATGGGTCAAGACAGCTTCCAGCCTGATCCTACTTCCATCCACAAATTAGCACTCCCTATTAGTCTCTGTGATTCATATATAGTCACCATTTTAGGCAACTGCAATGGAGCGTTAGGCCAGAGCTCAGCTTGTGATAAAGTTAATACATTGGCTTAGTGCTATGCTGGTGCATTTGGCTGCCTCAGGGACCTAGCAGAGCACCTACACAAAGCAGATGAGTTTACTTCACATCATATCCATAATTCTTTTTTTTGCCAAACATGGCTGAACAAAATTATTTTATGTGCATTAAATCTCAGTTTAATTTCTAATCAATAATCTGTTTTTCATGGAAATTTATGGTTTCATTTTCTCCCCCTGCTTTACTAACAGTTTCACCCAAAAATGTTTGCTGTAGGAACAGCATAGCTATTTTAGTGTAGTTAAGATTCAAGAGTTTTTCATAAAGTAAGAGAGAATTTTATAAAACATTTAGCTCATTTTTAAATAAGCCAAATGAATATTAGCTTTTTCTACCAAGACCCTAACATAAAGATTTAAAACTCAAGTTTTACTTGATTGCATTTTACTAATCATTATTTCCTACACAATATTCTAAAGTGCTACCCACTTCAGTGAAGATGTGATATGGCTAAATCCTGAATGGATAACTTTCTTTTAGAGCAATCTACTTCCTAATTGCATACCTTAACTGTGGTCTAAATGGGCCCAATAATCTTTTCAGTGTTTTAAAAATAAAGTTTTCCTAAACCAGTTCTATTTTTCATGGAAATCTTTTAAAATAGAGCCAATAGTATGCTACATACTCTTTACAGTGAAAAAGAAGGGGTGACTCTTTATAAAAACTAAATAAATTGCATACCCCTGTGTGATATAACATTTGCTCATGTACCATCTTAGAGGAGACAAATCTACTTTTTGCCTCCATTTTTACTTCAATCTAGAAGCCAATAATTCTAATTGAATAACTTGCTTTTCAATAAGATTATTGATGCAACTGAGTGATTATGGTAAGTTACCTCATTGTTATTCTTCTCATCTCTGCATATAGAACACTGATTGAGTTAAAACTCCTATTTACATATTACAATCAGTAGTTAACTAAACTGCCATATTTTTAATTTGAGGGAACATTAAGAGACATAGAAATTCATCTAAGAGATAAGCCTAGAGAAAGCATACATTTCAGTATATTTATATGCAGATATTTATATTTCTATTTATAGAATTTTTTTCTATAAAATCCTATAAAATTCTATAAAATCTTATAAAGGATACACACATGTGTATATATATATATACATACATAATATATAAATATACATAATATTTATTTATATATTATGTATATTTATATATACAATATATACACATAATATTTACTTCTTAGCAGTAGTTGGGTTGTTTAGGTAATGAGGCAGAGTGTTGTCTATTTCTATGATATCAAACAGTAGTTTTGGAAAAGTTACTTCAATAATGAGTACTTCTAATCAACAAATCTTACACACCAAAACACAAACTAGTTTTCCAAATTTTAATGTACTTGCTCTTGCCTTCAAAGCAATACACCACCCTCATTGAAAAGTACTGTGGTCCTGATTATAACATTAATATAATTGGTACAATAGTATTATTTGGAACTCATCTATAACAAGTTCCTGAATGAGCTTTGATTCTATAATGACTTACAACTGTTGCCCAGTCTTTAATACTCTTTTCTCATCAACCAACCATATATATTTCATTATTAAACACATGGCTCCCCGGATGCAATAAATAATTCAGCCTGAACTGGAAATTTTTTATGTTCTATTCTTTGTGACATATGCTGAAGAGTCAGAGAGGAATAGGGCAGTCTCTACACTCAGAGAACATGTCATGAATCCATGTTCACACAGATAAATAAACAGATGACAGTTAAGTACAATAAATGTAACACAGGAAAAGCATACAGAGATTGCACAGTGAGTGATTATTGCTATGTGGGGGAGTCAGGGGGAACTTTGCAGAGGAAGTGATATGTGATTTGGGACTAAAGGATGAATAAACTATTCATCAAGTAGATAAAAGGGCATTTTAAGTAATGAAACTTAGATACTAAAAATAGGGATTTTCTATTCTTCTCTAAATAAAATTCAACTTGCTTAACAGAGTTCATGCTAATATCACTAGTGGGTTATTTGAACGTTCATTCAGGTTTATTTGATCCCCCTCCAAAGTGCCCTCATGGGCTGTGTTTTGTTCTAGCTGTCAATAAGTTCATAAACATTCAGATTTTACATCTGAATACATGGTAGGATTGTTCTTTCTTGTCATTTTAATTTTTTTATTATTGAAGTTTATATTTGGAATACAGTATTATATTAGCTTCAGGTATACAACGCAGTGATTTGACAATTCTATACATTATGGAGTGCTCACCATGATAAATATAGTTACTATTTGTCACCGTACAATGTTATTATAATATTATTGATTATACTCCCAATGCTGTACTTTTTATCACTGTGACTTATTTTATGACTGAAATTTTGTGCTTCTTAATCCCCTTCATATATTTCACACATCCCCTTACCTGTTGCCTCAACTAAGGGTAGCTCTAAACAAGTAACACTCTTTGATTAAGGAAAATGGCATGTGTTGTATCTAGGCAAATGCTTTTGAGATCTAAAGTATTATCTGATTAATCTCATCTACCCCTCATTGTGATCATGGACACATATATTGAGAAGGAGTCTTTATGCATCTGGGTCTTTGAGTGGCAATACTAAGACGAACCCAACCCACTCCTTGAAAGGCATTCAATGTGAAGAAATATCAAACATTTAGTCTTAAATATCAGTAAGTTTGGAGGTTGTTCATAACCACAGCATATCCTAGCCCATTCTGCCTGATGATGCTTTCAACCACTTTAACATCAAGGCTTTGGTACCAAAATGAAGTGGTCAAATGAGAGAAAAATTGCTTCTAGATATAATATGTATGCTACTGTATAGTGTATCATCATATTGTAATGATTCTCCTAGAGCAGGTAATGATTCCCTTCAGAGCTTATCTACCTATCCCTGAGTATGTGTAGACATTATTGATCTTCCTGCTTTTGCATGCCTTCTTGGCATTCTGCATTATGTCCCCCAAAGCACTAATTTTAATTTGCAACTGTGAAATTACTATCAGGATCATTTCATTATTTTTGCCTTCTACATATATGTGATCCCAAGTATATATTGCCATGTCAGTACACCTTGGTGAATAGCAAAGACACTGGATCTGGGTGAGTATTTAAAATTTATTTTATTTATTTATTTTTTATTTGAGAGAGGGAGAAAGAGAGAGAGAGAAAGAGAGTGAGCATGATAGGGGGAGAGGGAGAGGGAACTTTAGAGCCTGATGCAGGGCTATTCCCACAACCTTGGGATCATGACCTGAGCCAAAGACGAGAGATGGATGCTCAACCAACTCAGACACACAGGTGCCACTACAGTAAGCATTTTAAAACTAAGTGAAAGTAGGGGTGCCTGGGCGAATCAATCTGTTAAGTGACTGACTCTTGGTTTCAGCTCAGGTCATGATATCAGGTCATGGGATCAAGCCCCATATCAGGCTCTGCATTGACAACACCAGAGCCTACTTCAGATTTTCTCTCTTCCTCTCTCTCTGTGCCTCTCCCACTCATGTTCTAAATAAATAAACAAACAAACATTTTTAAAAGCAAAAGCTAAACAAATAAGTGAATGAATGCATAAGTGTATGAATGTATAACTGACTGAGTATATTTAGTGTATATTTATTGTCTTACTGCACCCCTCAACGCCTTAGACAAGGGGAAAGAAAACTATATCCAACTATCTTAAGTTAGGTTTTACTAACAATAATTTAAAATTATTACCAATAATTATCAACTTATAATAGGAAAAGGGATATTTACAATGATAAAATGCAGTTTTCTAATTTTACAGATTAGAAAATGGAAATCTGTATAGACTTGTGATTTATCAGTGGTGACACAGAAAGTCAGTGATATTGATCTTAATAATGAAGATTTTTCATTCTAGAATGCAGTTTCCATAATCTTTGTAAAGACTCAAAATCAACTGTTGGCATTTGATAGCTGCATTATCTTGAGCAAATATTTAACCCTTTTGGACCTCAGTGTCCTAATCTCTAAAAGAAGAACACCTATGTTATCTACCATATAGGGCTGTTATGAGAACTAAAGGAAGTACTGTATATAAGAAGAATTCCTACATATGATATACCCACATACATGTGTACACATACCATACACGATGAACACTAGATCTGTATGTACACACACATTTGATCTAATTTTGATTATGTTGACAATGATAGGAAGTTCATATATAATTGAGTCACTAAATGTAGAATTTTTTTAACAAGTTTTAGAATTCTAATTATTCTTCAACATGTTTTAAATCTTTGGGAGTAGTCATGGATTTAGGTGAAATGTCTAAGACTAAAGAATTTTACAATATAGTAATGAAATTATAACCATTATGGTTTGCATCATAATTGTGGAACATTTTAATTTTTTATATTTATATATCTATGATATTATTTTTGAGTCATATTTAAAAACATCTTACTAGGTTACTGTAATTAGTATAATTAAGGCTACATTTTAAATAATAAAGGAAAAGAGGGAAAGATGATTCTTTCCCCTTTCTAATCACCAATTATTGTTTGGTGATTTTTACCCTATTCTCAGAATTGTAAGGAGAAATAAAAACTCGTATTTATAAAGAATCTCTTTTGTGGCAGAATTTTCAGGCATATAATATATATGCATATACAACATATAACAAGGGTCCCTGGGTGTCTCAGTCAGTTAAGCGTCAGACATTGGCTCAGGTAATGATCTCATAGTTTGTGGGTTCAAGCCCCACTTCAGGCTCTGTGCTGACAGCTCAGAGCTGGATCCTGCTTGGTATTCTCTGTCTCCCTCTTTCTCAGCCCCTCCCCCACTCACATTCCGTGTGTCTGTCAAAAATAAACATTAAAAAAATTTAAATATGCAACAAATTTATACACAGATCATTTTCAATGTGTCCATATAATTTCACTTCCATATGTTCCCTACTAATTTTTTAGAGAAAAGGAAAGTTAAGACCATATGACTTGAACAATTTGTCAAAATCATCAACTAGTAAAATTTTTTAAAGTCTAGGAAAGAAACATATTTGTAATACTAATACGGTAAAATCCAAACTTTAAGATTTCATGTAATTCAAATGCATTTTAATTCAACATAATTCAAAATTCTAAGAGCAAATTAAATACAATGTCTAGACATATAGAGATCAATTGTTAAACTTCAGCTCTTTTATTTCACTGATGTAAAACTAAATTCCAAGGATGCTTTCCTAAATTTGCATAGCATCTCAGAGATGATAATGATTCTGATTCTATACTTTTCCAATTGTGGTATATTTCCAAGGACATTATGTCAATGTACATTTTACAATATTTAAAATATAGCTATTAGCTCAAATTCCTATCAGAAAAAAGACGTGTGGTATTCTTATAAATAATCATGTATCATTGCTAGGCATGAATACTACTAGATCTTTCCTACTTATTTTATTTATTTATTTTTATTTATTTTTAATTTTTTAATGTTTTATTTACTTCTGAGAGAGAGAAAGAGACAGCATGAACAGGGGAGGGTCAGAGAGAGAGGGAGACACAGAATCTGAAGCAGGCTCCAGGCTCTGCTTCAGCACAGAGCCCGATGTGGGGTTCAAATCCACAAACTGTGAGATCAAGACCTCAGCCGAAGTCAGATGCTTAACTGACGGAGCCACCCAGGTGCCCCTTTCCTACTTATTTTAGAACCCATTTTTATTTCATATACTTACTTTTCCCAGACCAGTACTTATGCCACAATCAAAATAGAAGGTAATTAAAATCTATCATAAGATTCTAAAAATACTTTAACAATGCTGTTGAAAAACTTGAAGATAACTTGGATTATATAGTTATTTAAAAGTAGGTATTTATACTCCAACTGAGACAAATCTTACATTCATGGAGATGAGTAACAATAATAATGTTCATATCTAACCTGCCTGAGTAGAAGAAACTTGGTCTAAATAGAAGCCTATAAAGGAAACCCCTTTCTACTCATCTCCTTTAAAGATAAACATTAAGAGTTTTCTTAATCAGGACTTTATGAAAGTCACAAAGGGATTATGCAGAATGAGTGAATATATATTCTGGAATACAGTCATGTTTATATGCTTACAGGTACATACACACAAACCTGAGAATATGTACCTGTATGTATCTCTATGTATATATTCTACATATGTATATATGCTATATATATGGATATACAAACACATATATATTATATAACTGTAATTTTTGTGTATGAAAAAAAACATACACACACATTTCACCCTTGAATAACACAAGGGTTAGGGATGATGGCCCCAAAAGTCGAAAATCTGCATATTTTTTCGTGTTTACCAGAAGTCTTATCAGTGACATAAACAGTTGATTAACACATATTTTGTATATGTATTACATGCTATATTCTTACAATAAAGTATGCTAGAGGAAAGAAAATGTTCATAAAATGATAAGAAATGACATTTACAGTACATGTCCAGTTCAAACCTGTGTTGTTGAAGGATCAACTGCATCCATATATACCACGTAGCAAATTTAGGCATGTATATAAAATAATGAAGTGACAAATGTGAAAAGGCAAAGTTCTAACATATAGTTTAGTATTTTTTAATATTATTTTTTCAGCCTCCAATTACTGCTTATGTAGGAAGAACAGTCCTACCTGTATCTTGGTTTTAAAGAATTCTCAATGTCTTGAAAATTTTAGGACAAATATATGTAACAGCTGCTCTTATCTACACCCTTATGATATCCACAAATTAGAGGTGAGATGTCAGCATTTTTTTTCACAGCTGGAAGTATAACATCAAGCAATGTCATCTTTACTTATTTTAATATAATCTCTTTTCCACTTCTTAACTTTTGGACTGAAATTGTCAATGCTTAAAAAAACAGAAAATCAGTTTTCTGTTTAATTTTTTATTAGCAGAATTTTTATTTCAAAATAGATTCACAATGTCTTGACTTAAAGTTCTTGTTTGGGATTCATATCTAAAGATATAGCATTTTTTAAAAACCTGGATCTTTAAGCATAACATTCCAGTATTCAACATTAAATTCTAAAAAAAAAATAATAAATGGTAGAAGAGCTATCACATTTTTTGAAATTTGCATTTTTCAGATTAATGTCCCTAAAGGAATAAAGATAAATTTGAGGTAATGCATACCTAGATATAAATCTATAATGAATGGAGTTTATTTTCTCCATAATGCTTCTCTTTATTTTCTCATCATGACCAGTAAGTAATTTACTGAGAGATCCCTCTTAATTTATCAGTGTACCTTATCATTGTAGTTACAGGGCATTATGTAAGTTTTGTCCACTTTTTTATTTTACCTCTTTGGTATATATATATTTTTTCTTTAGGTCTACATGTAGAAGCACCACTGTCATATGATGAGTGCCTAGATAATATACATTTACCTCTTTCTCAGTTCCTTTGTGTTACTGCTCTATGTTTTCATATTGATAATAGATTCTGGTTAAACAATAGGATGAAAGTTCAGCTAAAACGTATTGAGCTTACACCTGAAACTAAAATAGTGTTGTATGTTAATTATACTTCAGAAAGATGTATAAAGCAATATATATGTAAAATTTGAAAAAAAAAATGTGCATTCCCATATACTGATATGCTCCATGGTTAGCTATAAACTTCTATTTAGTTTGAAGGGATAAAATTCACTGGAGCATGAAAGCAAAATGAAGAAGAATTAATAACAGCTTCTGACATTAAAAAGAAGAGAAAGGTCACAAATAGAAGAGAGAGAATCCATTGGTTCCACCAAAGCCTCCCCCCTCCCCATTGCCAACATGATGAGAGTCCTCTGCTTTCTCTATACCTTTTCTAAATTGGGGAAATAAAAAACAAACTATCGCTTAAATGATTATACTTAAATGTATTGCTTGAATTATTTTAATAGTTTAAACTTTCTGCATTGGACTAAAACTTTTCACACTGCTGGGCCATGAACGGTAGCAAAGGAGAAAGAAAATGAAGGTATTATATTTTTTTGCATATAGTCTAGTATGTTAAATAATAACCATGAAACAATATATTACAGAATGCTCAGAAAATATTACTATGTTCCTAAATGTTTTCAAGTAAATAGGAGGTTAAAGTAATAGGTTTATGCTGTGACATTCTACATGACAGAACACTAGAGAGATGCACAGGATATTTGTATATATGCGGCTGAAGGCATGAGAAAATTATAATAAACGGCCATCAAGAAAATTTTAGGAAATATTTTACTGTAATAATCAAAATTATGAAGATTGTTTCATTGCTAAGAATCTCTCACATCATATTTTATATAAACATTAACATGCTTTATATTTAGTAAACATACAAAATATAAAGATAAACATGATCATGATAATTCCCAAGACCAAAGATCCATGATGAATATGAGTTTCCATGACTCAGAGTTTACCATCGTTAAGATCTTGGCATATTTGCTCCCATTTAATTGTTTTTGTTGTTATTGTTGTTGTCATTGTTATTGTAAAATTGTTTTTGTTTAAAAAACATGCACATTCTATATGTTATTTAAATTTATTTACTTTTTTTTTTTAATTGCTTATTTATTGAGAAAGAGAAAGAGAGCCGGAGAGGGGAGAGGGGCAAAAAACTAGGGAAACAGCTAATCTGAAGCAGGCTGTGTGTGATCAGCATAGATTCTGATATGCGGCCTAAACTCATGATCTGATGTGAGATCATGACCTGAGCCAAAGTCAGATGCTTAACCATCTGAGCCACCCAGGCGTCCCACTATTCAAATGTAATAAAAAAAATATAATTAAAATGAAAAAATATTGAGATCTTTCTATGTCCTGAGCAATTATATTAAGAGAACCCTCAGATTTATGCTGACATATTCTAAAATCTTGTGATGCATAGAGGTAGAATTAGAAAACTAAACCTCTTCATCCTGTTTGCTTGAGAATCATCTAGTATTGTCTTCTTTCCCACAGTGTCTATGTTTTTGAAATTTTGTATTTTTAGTGCCCTGTTCACTAAATTCAATTTTGTATTCAAAAGTTGAATACTTTTTCTGACAATAAATATTTTCTGGGAAAATTTGATGAAATTTTTAAAAAGGCCATGAGAAATTTTGAAACTTTTTTGATATCCATTTAATCAGGTTTTAATAACAATTTCCCCTCAGAGGCTAGATAGATTTTCATTAGATTTTTTTTTTAACTTTTCAAATTTCTAAAAGGTCTAAAATTTTTATTTTTCATGTTGTTTTACTGACATGTATCACAAACAGGAAAAATAGCAAATTTTCATAGATAGGAAAAGCATAGCTGTGATACTACCTTTTCATTCTATTTTGATTGATTATTTATTTTTTAATGTTTTGTTTTTTATTTTTGAGGGTGAGAGAGATAGAACACAACCACAGGAGGGGCAGAGAGAGAGGGAGACACAGAATCTGAAGCAGGCTCCAGGCACTGAGCTGTCAGCACAGAGCCCAATGCAGAGCTCAAACTCATGAAATGTGAGATCATGACCTGAGCCAAATTAGGCTGCTTCATCGACTGAGCCACACAGGTGCCCCTCAATCGATACTCTCAGAGAAAGGGGACAAGAGGTTTTCCAATATCCTTTTTCCCTCTTCTGTTGCCTTTTTACTTTGTTTCTATTTCCTTTTCTTCAGGTCCTTTTGAAATACTATTTTTCACAGACTGGAAATGGTTTCTCATAACATGACACTTCTCTAGGGGTTATTGGTTTTGGAATATAGATAGATATTATTAAACTAACAAATAAACATTTTAAGATATCACATACATTTTTGGCTCAAGACCAGTAGCAGTTACGGTGTCTCTGAACAGGCTGACTCGCGCAAAGACAGGTATGAGAATTTCTCTAGGCAGGAGGAAATTGTGATGTGCAGTCAGCTCGTTTTGCTTGTTTGGTTACATTTTTCATTAGGTCATTAGTAGCATAAAATGTGGCCCTTTCAACAGAAGTGTAACAATAATACCTCTCAGCTACTACCAATTCTTGACCTAGAGTCCTCGATTAAGCAATTCTTTTCTCTCCTTTCACTTTGTGAAAGCTCCCATTATATGCTCTTTGTAAACAGAATAGAAAATCCTGACACTGTATGCAGCGTATTTCAAAGTTCAAATTCCTGCATTCACATCTCAAGCATATCCATTACATCTTTTAATAAATATCTTTTAATAGGCAAGTTTAAAGTTTTCATATTCATTATCAAGTGGAGACTGTGGATTGTTTCTTCTCAATTATGTTCAGATTTTTCAGAAGAGTTCACTTTTGCTTTAAGCCAAAGGGGAGAAAATAGAAAACTTCCAACTGACCTATTTTATTTAAATGTATATTTTTAAAGTGGTAGCCCAAGTATCACAGGTTTTGCCTGGTTTTTCCTGACCCCTCCAAAAAGTGAACTAGCCCTTCCTTTGGCCTCCTGCAGCACCTGGTTTATATTCCATTTTAGCAATTGTTGCCTTCAGTTATAATCATCTGGAATATATTATCTTAAAATTATCTCAAACACTGTGATTAGGAATTTCATCCTTTTCATGAGTCCTAAAAAAACTGAAAAAGACAGATTAGGAAAGTGAGACAAAGGGCTAGTATTACTACCATTAAGGAAAATAAAAATTACTTGATATTTATTGTGTACTAGTATTTTAAGGATTAATCATCACAACTATCCTCTTTCCAACCAACGCTTCCGTGAGGTAGATGCTATTATCACCTCATCTTGTGAAACTGAGTTACAGAGCAGTTCAGTAACACGCCCCAGGCCCTGCACTTAGTAAATTCTGAAGCTAGAATCCAAGCTAGTCAAGCTTCCCTCTGAAACACATTCTTTCTATTAAGTGTCTTGTTCAAAAGTGCTAGAGTTGATACTAACAGCATGTTAAGTCAATGAAGAAGTGTACTATTGACAGTCAAAGTGTCCATAACCTTTTGGTTAATTTAAATGCATAAAATACACACACATAAACAGAGAGAGAGAGAGAGAGATTACTTTTTTAAAGTTCTATATTCATAGCTAAGAAAATTGAAAGTTAAAAAGAGCTCACTGAAAATAACGACTTAAGAGGCACCTGGGTGCCTCAGTCAGTTGAACATCTGACTCTTGATTTTGGTTCAGATCATGTTCCCAAGATTGTGGGATTAAGCCTCACATCAGGCTCTGCACTAGGTGTGGAGCCTGGTTAAGCTTCTGCTTAGGCTCCTGCTTAAGGCATGGAGCCAATCTCTCTCTCCCTCTGCCCTCTCCTGTTCATGTGCTCTCTCTCGCTCTCTCTCACTCTCTCTTTCTCTCTCTCAAACAAAATAAATAAATAAATAAATAAATAAATAATAACTTGAGAAGATAAATGTACCAAGAAGCATACACCTTCTATATGAGGAAAACAAAAGAATCTCTAGGTGTCCATATAAATATTTAAATAAGAGGAATGTTATATGTTGGTTTCGGAGAGAAAAAAATTGATAATTTAAAAAGATCAAGTCTCCCCAGGTTAACTATGGCTGACTCTGCTGTGTACCTACCCAACAACCTGCTCACCTCTTCTTTGGAAATAGATAGCCAAGTAAGCATATGAAAAGATGTTCCCCATCATATGTGACCAGGAAAATACAAATTTAAGTGACATGATCCATCAATACACAACTATTAGAATGGCCAAAATCCTGAACACTGACAACTCACAATACCGATGCTGACAAGAATATGGAACAACAGAAACCCTAGTTGCTCGTGGGAATGCAAAATGGTGCATCTGCTTTGGAAGATAGTTTGGCAGTTTCCAACACCAAATATACTCCTGGCGTATAATCCAGCAATCGTGCTCCTTGTCATTTACACAAAGGAGTTTAAGACTTAGGTTCACACAGAAACCTATGTCAATGTAGGTTCATCCATTGTAACAAATGTACCACTATTGTGGGGGTGTTGATAATGGGAGGTTATATTTATATGGAGGCAGGAGTATATGGGAAATCTCAGAACCTTCCTCCAATTTTGGGGTGAATCTAAAACTGCTTACAAAAAATAATGTGTCACATTATCAGATATTGAGATGCCTGTGCTTAATGAAATCTTCCTCATCCTGAGGTGAATTTTTATTAATTCACCTGCCACTGCTTAGTTCTGTAATAGGCATCAACGGAATTTTCACAAATAAGATGAATTCTACAAAGAGCTGCAAGAAATATTCTTGACTCTGAATACAAAGAAGAAACATATTTTTCCTTGACCTTGGACTTTAGGTGTGCTTGACTATGACATAGCTGCCATGTGACCATTAGAGTCAAGCCTGACAGCAAAAATCAAAACAGCAAGAACAGCACTGCAGAAGGAAGAGAGAATACACCCTTGAAGTATTGACTTAGCTAACCCAACATCACTATGGCATTGGATGCCTTGTCATATGAATTAATAACCCCCTATGTCACTCATAATGCTTTATATTGGATATTCCATCACTTCTTGCTAATGTAGAAAAATATTCTGATACATCACTTTAGACATATATTCTGTTCCCCCGAAATAACATTACACATTTTGAATTAACTACAGATGACTTCAACACTCGTATTCGTATGGACATAAGCATGAAAAATAATTGGGAAATTCTCAAAATTAAGCTTAATTAGGTGATGCTGAAAAATCATTTTGGGTAAAGAAAAACTATATAATGAAGTTAACAGAATTTTAAATATGAACTGATATGAGTATGCAAATCTTAGACTCAGGATAGACCAAAAATGAATCCAAATAAATAAGATAATTTAATATATTATTATCTGGCATATCAAATTTTGGAGAAAATACATATTATTTAGTCACTGATGTTGAGAAATCATACATAAAAATAGAACTGGACTCCTCCTTCATACTTTATACCAAAATAAATTCTATACAGTCAATGATTAAAAGTAAAATAAACAAGTGAAAATATAAAAGTAAACATATAAGAAAAATGTGATATTTTATTTTATTTTAAAAGCTAAACTGGTAAAATAGTAAACGCTTAAAATGGCTAAAATGTCAAAATAGTAAATGGAATGTTTTTTAAAGAACATTTTGTAGTTAAATCAGGATGGTATCTTGTACACAGTGTTAGAGTGAATGTGATTGGTACAATTTGGAATGCAACCTGGCAACATCTATAAAAAATTTAAATATTTACACCCTTTGAATCAAACTTTCTGCTTCTAGCAAGTTTTCTGTAAAATATATTTGGAAGTACGCCCAATGACAAACTGAATAAACAATGATGTTTATTCAGTCTACATGCATTGTTATGGTACTGCTAGGAACATAACCTAGAGGATGTACTATTATATGAAAGAAACATGATACTGAAATGTCTCATAGAAGGGGGGATATCATGGGCGATAGTCAAGCAGAAACCATAAAATTTAGCTCAGGAAAAACTTATGAAAAGGAATAACAAGAAATAAATAATAAAGTGTTATTAAAAAGTCCACCTTAAAAGACCTATCATAGACAAACACAAAAAAAGAGAAAAAGAAGAGCTCTTTCCATCATTTCTGTGTTCCTTTATGCTTTATAATCTTTGCCTTTTGATTTTATGTTGCAATCTGTAGCCAGAAAAGCTGCTGTAAGTGACTACTTATATTCTGGAAAGAAAACCTAATTTTAACTTTGATGTGATGTGATGTGTGTGTGTTGTGTGTGTGTGTTTTGTGTGTGTGTGTGTGTGTGTGTGTGTGTGTGTGTGTGTGTGCAGTACTCTAGACTGAGGGTCTCCTGAGAAGCTAGAAGTCTATTACCACTACAATTAAGACATTAGAATTAGACAAGGAATGCTATTTCTGTTTGCCAGGCTAAAGAGAGAAACTTTAGAAGAACACACTTAAGTTCTTTCTGGTTCTAACATTCTACTTTCATTTCCCTTTGTTCCAAAAGGCCTATGGAGGGGAATCTTTTAATATTCAGTTAGCCTCCACATGAGTAGTTTTGACTGGATGCTGATTAAACTTTAGCACCACATCTTGTTTGAAAACTTCAGAGGAACTGAAGAGGAACTTTACTTTCCAGTTATCAAGAATAAACATTTTGAACTCTTTAGCACTGTAATAATTCTCTAAAAATGTCAAGTTCTGGTTTCCAAATTCTCTATGCTTCTAAAATGATGAGAATTTACAGCATGCACAAATGACCTTCTCCCTGAGCCACATTAGCTGCCTATTCAGCACGGTGACCTTCCCCTCCAAAGACTTTACTGTAAATCAGTGATGAAGATGTCAGGTCCAGGTTCAGAGTTCAGTGTCATCATTTTCTTTTCTTAATGGAAGAGTGTAAACACTGTGGTTACAAAGCTTTCCGTCGAACTGAATATCCCTGCTATCAAACACAATGTAACATGTTTTTACTCCTCCATAAATTGCTATAGCTAATGCTTGCCCTCTCTAACACAGTAAGAAATGACAGAATCTCTCACTCTCTTTTTCTCTCTCCTTCTCCCACTTATTAATATATGTTTTAAAACACAACACTTTCAAGTGATTGAGTGGATGGGAAAGGAAGATGAGAAGTTTGGCACTTCTAAATATGTTAAGACATTTTAGATTAATGTAAATATGTTATGTTGAATTCAATTTACCTTCATGTTGTCACTTTTTATCCATCACTGACTAATGAGTGCTGAGATTTAGGGGTGACCTCAGCCTTTATAAGGAAAGATTTTGACCCTGAAGGCAAAGTAAAAGGTTGCAATGATTAACTAATAGATGAGGGAGAAGTTTCATGTATGCATCCCATCTTCTTATAATGATTATAAAGTAGAATCCAATAAATACCCCATTAAGGAGTTTTAAAATATTTCCAGTCTTTGTAAAAAGGAATGTGTGCTAGTGTATTTCAGCAGCCCTAATTTGCATGAGGTTAGTGTTTGGTATACAGAATCAAACATTCATACTTTCTGCAAAATTATTTTTTTAATTGTAGCTCCTTAGTGATTTGAAGGCATTTTAGTGTCATACTATAAAATTAAAATAATGTCAATGTTCATTTACATTATGAAAGTCACTAGATAGGTCTAAATGAATGAACATGAAAAAGAAAGGAAAGAATTTACATAAAGGTTGTATTTACAGACACTGGGCTATATAAAAATTATAACAATGAAACATACATTTTCTTTTTTTTTAAGTTTATTTATTTATTTTTAAAAGAGAGGAGCAGGGAATGGACAAAGAAAGACAAAGAGAGAGAGAATCTCAAGCAGGCTTCGCACTGTCAGTGTAGAGCCCCACGTGGAGCCTGAACTCATGAATCACGAGATCATAACCTGAGCTGAAATCAAGAGTTGAATGCTTAAACCAACTGAGACTGAGACCAAGTGCCCTGAAGCACACATTTTCTAAATTATTTTCTCTAAATATCAATATCCTTATCAACTTTATTGCTATGCTTTATTCCTTACAATTATAAAAGGTATCTTTTTGTGCTATCATAATTTTCCTTTTATCTTTAATTACTTACTGACTTTTCCATACTTAAAATATCACTCTTTTCTCTTTTGCAATTTTGAAAGTAATATGCCATCATTGTCAATAGTTTTAAAAATATACAAAGAACATAAGAGAAAAAAATACTCAGAATTCCAGAGCCTAAAGGAAATAACTTTTTACCTAACTATTCTTTTCTAACTATCAGTATGCTTGGAAATACCAATATAATTATCTTTTGCAATTAAATGAGATGACATTATATATAAAATTAGTATTGTATTTTTATAATTAACGTTGTATTGGTCACTTTGCTATGACAGTAAGGAGCCTAGAGAACACAATTTTTAATTGCCACATAATATATATCATGTATATGGTTATACTTTAAATCATTTACCCATTCTTCTATTTTTTATCATTTAAATTGTTGACTAAAACTACCCCCATAAATATTTGAAAATCAGTATTTGTATTACTTTATATGTTTTTATGTTTTATTATTAATCCTAAAATGAATGTCTTTGAATGTAGATTACCAAATTAATCCACCAATTTACCTAGAAATATTAACTGATTTTATCCTTACTAATGAAGTGATAGTATACTTGTATTTCAATACAGCCTGCTAGTATTGAAAAGTATTATTTTAAAAAAAATCCTCCACTTATTTTATAGGAGGGGAGTATGGTATTTTAATATGGATCACCATCTTGTGTTACTTGGCATTATTTTTACTTCTGAGATATACATAGACACCTATAAATTCAGTGAAATGTTTGGACATAGCAGTCTTCAAGAGTCTATTAACAGAGCAACATGAATGCTGAGATTGTTCCCTTTAGTCAAGAAGAATACTTGAAAATGAGAAGAAAAGTACATGCCTTACCCAGTATCATCTAGGCCTAGCCCCATAATGCTCTGTAAAAGTACAAGGAAGCACTCTTTGGGGCCCAAGAATTTTTAAAAATGACAAATTGACTCAGAAAGCTACTGTTTTATCCATTTTAAGCACATGAAAATTTCTATTACCACAAGGTCATACTCCACAATATAAATGCATATATCATATATATATTGCATTTTGTATCTTCCCATCTGAGTTATGTATTTAATATTGCTTTTTGGTTTGTTGATCAATTCTTTTTATCCACCTATTCCTAAAGCAATACCAGATAGTATTAAAAGTTTTTTTTAATAGAGAAGACATCGTCACACATTTATCCTTCCAAATAAACTTAAAACTAATTTTATTTTTACAAGTAATATATCAAGAGGATAAAACAATCAAATAGAATTAACCACATATTGAGAAGCAATTTCTTTATCATTACATAACCAATCCTTTCTTTCCTTGATAAGGTTAGATGCTTCTACACTTGTATGTATCCTTCATATGTATTTTATACATGTAAGTAATTTTATGTGTATATTCAGACATATATGCATGTGTAAACACAAGTATTGATACAGATTTTTTAATATATGATATTTTTTTTCAGCCTTCTCATCCTTTGTTTACTTGTACAGCATGAAATATTAAGTTAATTTCTTTTGTGAACTTATACTTTAGTGAATCTAGCTAAATTTTTAAAAGGCTTTTCTGCCAAATATTTGAACTTTTTCTTGAAAATGCTACTATATATTACTAAAACACTATTCAGAGAAATCCTAACACTAAAAATTCACATAGCTGTACTTTAACTCTCCCTAGTGTTACAATTAGTAACAGTGAAGAAGGGATTTTAATGCTTATCTGAATTCAGTTCTCTCATTATTCTGGGTACAGTGGAGATTAAACTTTCTCACCACCTGTACAGAAAAGAATTAACATAATAGGCGTGGGACTACTATCCTTAGAACGGCTTGCTTGCAAGGTTGAACCTTGGCTGGCATCCGGGAATTTGGCTTTCTGGGTGTTCCTAATCAACAGTTAACTGATAAGAATAATTTGCCGTGCCTGGATTTTTAAGTAAACAATATGATTTATGTTGAATATCTACTTTTCTTTCATGCATCTGGAAATTTGGTGTCTTCTAGGCAGAGAGAGTACTCACATGATCAACCCCAGTGAAAAAATCTGGACACTGTATCTCTAACTTCCCTGATAGACAACACTTCACCTGTGTAGTCACAGCTCATTGTTACAGAACTGACTGTGCCTCCTGTAAATCCCTCGGGAAAGGACTCTTGGAACTTGTGCCTGGTTTCTTCTGGATTTCACCCAGTGAATTTTTTTTTTAATTAAAAAAAATTATTTATGTCTGAGAGAGAGAGAGAGAGAAACAGTGTGAGCAGAGAGAGGGAGATCCAGAATCTGACGCAGGCTCCAGGCTCTGAGCTAGCCGTCAGCACAGAGCCCGATGCGGGGCTCAAACCCACGAACCTTGTGATCATGACCTGAGCCTAGTCGGACGCTCAACCGACTGAACCACCCAGGCGCCCCTCACCTTGTGCATTTTTTTTCTGTTTGCTAATTGTGCTTTGTTTCCTTTCTTTATAATAAATGTTAGTCAGGAAGTACAACTACATGTTGAGTTCTGTGCATCATCTAGGGGATCATCAGGCTAGGAGTGACTTTGAGAATCTCAGTACATTCTCCCCTCCATTTTAGTGGGACCATGTAACCAGGATGACGACTATGTTGTCAGTTGAAGGGGTATGTGTCATTCTGGGCTGAAGCATTAAATTGTTGGTGTGGGTCACTCCATTGTTTCTCTCTGAGATGCCAAACAGCTATATTCCAGAGAGTGAAGATTCTATAAAGCTGAGGCTGAGAATGAGGATGACATGGAGCAGAGAACCCAGTTGACCCAAGATGGAACTTATACTGTAAGAAATAAATCTTTAATTCTTTTAGCCTCTGAAATTTTAGAGTTTTATGCTCTTATAGCACAAATAGGACAATTTTGACTGATACAAATACTAAGTAGATTTCTGTTATGCTGAAATTAAGGTTACATAGTATGAAGGGTATTTATATCACAGATTAATAACAATAATCACTTGTCATGCATGGAAAATTGCATTACCTGTCACTCATACTTAAAATTTTAATGGCCATAGTTTATTTTATTAGAACAAACTATCCTCTACTGCATGCTTTTATCATTTTGTTATAAATGATATTAAAAGGTTGGAATCATTATTACAAAGAATCTACCTACATTTAACTATACTATAATTTATAAGAAAATAATCATAAAGTTTTCTAAGAGTTGATCATTCATATATGCAATAGTCATCATTTGAGAAAGCTTTCAAAATTAGGGGTGGGCAGATACTACCAGTCCTTTAATAAAATGATGACCTGATTTAAATGGCATGGAAGGAGGTTTGTTCCCAGCCATTTTTTATTAACACTGAATTGGGTGTTGATTACATACTTCAGGGCATGGGTCATTAGCTGAGCTTAGAACCAGCGTCAGCACAAAACTGAAGTTGGATACAGCTGGGTATGACAACCTACTATCATTTTTTCATAGTAATAAACTTGTCCAAGAAATTGTGCCCTTAAAGAAATGTTCACATGTGTCCAGAATATGATTTATTTCAGAAGGAATATATAGGCACAAGTTGACTTTTCCTCTTATCTTGGGTTTCTCCAATTGGAGTGTGATTATCTCTGCCTTTATAAATAGTTCATAAATCAAAAGCAAGATCTAGATATTTAAATGGTTCCTATTTTCTAATCCAATTTTTCTAACTTTGTTTTTCTATTTTGTTCACTTAAAAATTCAAGAATTAATCTTCCAATGGAATCTAAGAAAAGGTAAACCCTAAATATTGCTACAGTTTTGATGTCACAGCTATTATGGATCTAAAAAAAGATAAAATGAATTAAAGTATGCTTTATAAGTTCCCTTGTTTTGCTAAAGGATAAATGTTTAATTTTTAATTTTTATTTATTTATTTAGAGAGAGAGAAAGAGAGAGCAGGGGAGGAGAAGTGAGAGAGGGAGAGAGAGAATCTCAAGAGAATCTGTCAGCTCAGAGCCTGACATGGGACTCAATCTCACAAAACATGAGCATGACCTGAAAATCAAGAGTCAGTCACTTAATCACTAAGCCATCCAAGTGCTCAAAGGCTAATTACATTTTTATCACCCATTCACATCTTATTTTAAAATGTAATAAATAAAATGATACTTTTTTATGAATGTTTACCTTGTAATAAATGCCAGTGCCCAGGATATGCCTGATTAGGTTATAAATATGTATAAAGCTGATAAAGACAGGCTTTACTGAGGCGCCTGGGTGGCTTAGTCGGTTAAGCGTCCGACTTTCGCTTGGGTCATGATCTCGCGGTTCGTGGGTTCGAGCCCCGTGTTGGGCTCTGTGCTGACTGCCAGCTCAGAGCCTGGAGCCTATTTCAGAGTCTGTGTCTCCCTCTTTCTCTGACCCTCCCCTGCTCACTCTGTCTCTCTCTCTCTCCTAGAAATAAATAAAACATTAAAAAAAAAAGACAGGCTTTACTAATTCTTATCTATGGAAAGTGATGTTTTTTTGACTCATTGGGAAAATTTGCTGAATGTATAGATCTTTGCATTCTATAATTTTATAATTAGACTTTGTTTAAAATTAACAAATTAATCACAATACCTTTATTTTATATGCAATCTAGATCATGGTTCTGTTTATGCTGCAAATAGAGAGACATATATGTAATTAACTCAGTAAATAATGTTTTTAAAGTAAATTTTATTAAAAATAAAATTTTTTTATAAATAAAATTTTTATTTAAAATAAAATTTACAGAAAAGTTATGAAAATAGAACAGAGAATGCTCAAATACCTGCACCTTTTCTCTGATTGTTAACATCTTATATTAGTATGGTATCCTTGTTGTAATTAATGATTTGACATTGATACAATTAACTATAGCCCTTACTATATTCATATCTTCTTAGTTTTTGTGTTTTTTTTTTCTGTACCCAAATCCCATTCAAGATACCATATTTATTCATTATCTCTTTAGAACCTTAGCCTGTGACAATATCTCAAAATTTGTGGTGAATGACCTTAACAGTTTGGGGGACCCTTTACTCAATTGAATGCCCCAGAATTAGGATTTCTTCAATGTTTTTGTATGATGAGACCTGGAGTTATGCTTTTGTTTTTGTTTCTTTTTTGAGGAGAGAGGGGAAATATCAGAGATAAAGAACCATTTTCTCACATTCTATCTTTATGTAACTGCTTTCGTAGTTGACTAAAGTAGTGTTTGTTAGTTCTGTCCACTGCAAAGTTCCTTTTTTCCCCTTTGCATACTATACCTTTTAAAATTAAGTTCCTATGTGGAGACCACCATTGACTAATAGTTATTTATGCTCCCTCTCACTGAAGCCCAAGTAGCTACATGAATCATTAAATTATATTTTAACTACATCAAAAATACTTTGAAAAAGTATTTGCAGTCATCACATACTCATCTTGACTACTAAAATGATTCCTCTAAATTAATTCTAAAGAGAACAGAGTGTTATGTCAGTAAGTATACACATTCCTATTGTTGAAAATATATTTTGAAACACTGACTGAAATCAAACCCAACGTTCACTACACCAGTTCCCATTATCATGTTAGAGGATTTGGATACATCATACTTTAAGAAAAAAACACATTACATTCCTCAAATATCCAACTATGTTTTTGTGGCATTGGAGACAATTTACTCTAGTCTGATTCACACATTTTCTAAATTAAGTTCATTTCTTAACTGACTTTCACAGGTAGAGTTGCAGTATAAATTAACATATAGGTTCCCTGACTCCCTAGGCAGTGATTTCTCCAAGTCTGGTACAGCAACATGCACTGTTTGTGGAAATGTAAATTGGTGCAGCCACTATGAAAAACAGTGGCGATTGCTTGAAAAATTAAAAATAGAGCTACCATAAGATCCAGCAATCCCACTTTTAGATAAATAACCAAAGGAAATGAAAATGGAATTTCAAAGAGATCTCTGCACTTCCATGTTCATTGATAATATTCCTCATAGCCAAGATATGGAAACACCCGTGTCCATCAACAGATGAATGGTTGAGTGGAAAGAAAATGTGGTGTATACATAAGGCAGAATGTTATTTAGTCACAAGAAAGAAGGAAATCTTGTCTGTTGTGCTCCTTAAGTCTTGAAAATGGAATGTGATATGAGAGACTATGGGTCAGTTCTGAGCCTATATATCAAGCAAAGTTGCACATGCTCTTTTGTAACCTTATGACATTTATGTGAAGAAACCTAGGTTAATTTGCTAGAGGATGACAGACCATGTGTAGAGAAGTCCTACTCATAACAGTTGTGAACTGGCACCCCATCCAACCTATCAACCTTGTCCATCAAGAACAAACGTTATTTATTCTAAGCCCAAATTGTCCAACTGTAATTGGTGATTTATTAAATCTTAGTTTGTTAAACAGAAGACAACTGACAATATAACTAACATTAAAATATAATATTATGGGGACACCTGGATGGCTCAGTCGGTTAAGTGTCCGATTTCCTGGTTTCAGCACAGGTCATGATTCTGCAGTTTCGTGAGTTGTTTGCGCTAACAGTGTGGAGACTGCTTGGGATTTTCTCTCTCCCTGTCTCTCTCTGCCCGTCATCCATGCACACTATCTCTGTCTCTCTCAAAATAAACCAAAAAATAAAGCCTTAAAAATATTACAGCGTTATCTTAGAAATTGAGATATTTGCCCAAATTCTAACCAGAAAGTTAGACGCCATACTACACTGAGCCTTCTTAGGATTCTCTCTCTCTCTCATTCTCTCTCTCTTTGTCAAACTAAATTAAAAAATAGTTTTTTTTGACGGGTGCCTGAGTGGCTCAGTCGGTTATGCAGCGGACTTTGGCTCAAGTCATGATCTCATGGTTTGTGAGTTTGAGCCCCACCTCGGGCTCTGTACTGACACCTCAGAGCCTGGAGCCCGTCTCAGATTCTGTGTCTCCCTCTCTCTCTCTACCCTCCTCTGCTCCTGCTCTGTCTCTCAAAAGTAAATAAATGTTAAAAATTAAAAAAAAAATTAAATAAGAAGAGTGAAGCACTACGGCATAACAAGGATACTTGTGAAAGGAGAGAGAAAAAGGAAGAATTGGGCACGAAGTAATTTAGACTCCAGAAAAATTGTAAGAATGTCTCAGCCAAATTAATGTGGAGTCCTTGTGCATATTTTGATTCATTTCAGGAATTCCACATCTGGCAGAAAAGGACCAATACTAAAGACCCTGCTGTGCTCAACCACCTGCTGAGAATAGCCTAGAGGGAAATGTCTCTGGTAGGAAGTTGGTAGTAGATCCACAGAGACCTGTAGCTGTCAGTCGGAGCTGCCAACTATATTCCACGTTCTGCAGTTTCATTTACCAAAACCCTCTCTCTTCACTTGGCCAAATCCATTTTTAAGATTCAGCTCCTATATAAGTTCTTGAAAGGTCATCTCTAACCTCTGCCACAGACATCATCATCTAGGTCAGGAATCTTTCCACTCTTCACTCTGTGCATGATCTTGTCCTCATATTTTATTTTGTTTTAAAATAATCACATACTTATTCATATCATACAACTGAATGTAAAAACTTTTGAGGTCAGGATTATTTTTCTTTATATTCTACAGAATAAGGCAAACTGGCACAAAAATTACTATTGAAGGAAGGAATGAAAGATACAGAAACAGTGGTAGATTTTACTTCCTTTATGTAAGCATTTAGAGTATGCTTAAACCTGGAGATAACTGATACTATTGCCATTACTGTGGCTGCTGGGTATAAAAGGAGCTCTAGGCTTGGAACCAGATGATGGATCTTGATTAGATATTTACTGATAAAATTAATTGACTTGAATTCTATGCATAACATATTCCACAAGTAGGAATTTTAATAAAGATTTTAATTCACTGATAGGAAAATAAATGAAATACCTTTGATTATAGATCCCAGACCAAGATAATATACAAAACATATAGCTATAACTAGTTTTAAAATGCTTGAATATGTATTGATAGTGTTAAAAAACAAGATAACTGTCTCCAAATAGGCCTTATGCTAAGCCCCATGTCACCAAAACAAGACTTAAATATACTCTCAGCTTTCCCAGAAATAGAATCTTAAACCAGTCAATCAGGAATGACCTGATCAGTATTAGTTAATTGTCTATCTGCCTAAAAGACCCATGCCATTCCCTAAAGGAAAGTAACTACAATAACCAATCCACTTTTTTGTCTAGTTTAACTTCCTGTTCCCCTCTCACCATTTTCCCCAAGAAGTCTTTTGTTCTATAGCTCCTTAGAGCTCCTTTCTATCTGCTAAACTGGATGCTGCTCAATTCAAATTGATTTTTGCTCACCTAAGACCTTTAAAATTTTAGTATCCCTCAGTTTATCCTTAAACAGTTCTGTTAGTCATGCTAAGAGGAGGGAACCTAAGGAAATCCACCCCAACCCCGCCAGCCACAGTCCCACCAGCGCTTGGGAGCAACAAGCAACCAGGTGTGGGTGGGTGCCTGCTGAACCCCTGGAGCTCTCTGTTTTCTTGCGGCCTCAGGAGGTGGTGGGGGAGTCCTAGAAGGATCCTCTGAAGCTTTTTAATTATCAACTTTCAGCCTATTTGAGCATTTGTTCTCTGGATTGAATCCAGAAATGGGCAGGTCCAACTAGGTCTGACTTAAAAACCTGGCTGGGTACAGGGTCCAACTTAGAAAGTAGGCCAGTTGGAGGTGCCTGGGTGGTTGTGTCAGCTCAAGTCATGACCTCAGGGTCTGTGGGTTCAAGCCCTGCATCAGGCTGTATGCTAACAGCTCAGAGCCTGGATTCTGTTTCAGGTTTTGTGTCTCCCTCTCTTTCTGTGCCCCACCCCCACTCATGCTTTGTCTCTTTCTCTCTGTCAAAAATAAAAAAAATAAACATTAAAAAATTTAAGGGGTGCCTGGTTGGCTCAGTCAGCTAAATGTCTGACTTTGGTTTAGGTCATGATCTCACAGTGTATGGGTTCAAGCCCCATGTCAAGCTCTGTGCTGAAAGCTCAGAACCTGGAGCCTGCTTCAGATTCTGCATCTCCCTCTTTCTCTGCCTTACCCCACTCATGCTTTCTCTCTCTCTCTCTCTCTCCCTTAAACATAAATAAACATTAAAAATTTTTCTTAAAGGAAAAAAAAAGAAACTGGACTGGGTGCAGGATCAAAATGGATATAACATACAAACTGGACCAGGACGAGGGCCAGACTGGGTGTGAGTGAAGCTGCACTTGTCCGCTGTGAGGACTCAAGTTAATAAAATTTGGTTTTAAGACTGAACAAGCTGGATTACCTTGCCAAAGATAATTTTGAATTACAGTGTTCAAAGTGAAGGTATTTTATCCAAGATAAGCTCATCCATTTCTGAGGTGCCCTAGAGGCCAGGGGGTCTTGCTATAAAGGGTAGATTAAAAACTTTATATTTTTTTTCTCTTCTACATTCCTGGTGACCAGGATGAGACCTGCTGGGACACCCTGCTGACTCCAGAGCCCACAGACGAATCTTGGGAAAACTGACAGATGCTGCCAAAGGGTAAGAATGTTTATCAAAGTCAGCTCTCCCAAATCTGTCTGTGATGACTGGTTACTAGAGAAAGGTAAAATTTCACATTGTCCCTATCTTTCATATCATAGGTAAAAACATATGAATTAGATCGTCGAAAATGATTCATGAATTGGCTTTTGAGTACCCATTAGTTGTTGATGACTTCTCTCCCAGGAACAACTATCGACTTCCTATTTTTTTCTCTCGTTGTGTCCTGAGAAGCTGGCTTGGTTTTCTGCCTGAGTGGAGCATGCAGGTTCATGTGTGTGCAGGCATCTCAAACATCAAATTGGGGGCCCTAAAACATGGCTGGACAGAAATCCAGATTGTACTCTATCTGTAGCTAGAGTCCTATACACTGTTACCAGCTCTCAGGGGAATTGTTTAAGTCCCTCTTCCTTGTGGTGATCTTTGGGAGTGGCTCTGGATCTTGAGAGTATAGTGTCTGTTGTACCCTCCTTGGGGCTGCCTTTGATGTCCATATGTTTCTCCAATACTGTCAGGTATATTTACTGTTTGTCCCTGCTGAAACTTGGTAAGATATTTGAAAGATATTCTTAAAAAGTTTAGGGGCACCTGGGTGACTCTGTTGGTTAAGGATTCAACTCCTGATTTCTGCTCAAGTCATGATCTTATAGTTCCTGAGATTGAGTGCTGACAGTGTGGAGCCTGCTTGGGATCCTCTCTCTTCTCTCTGGCCCTCCCTGACCCATGCATTCTCTCTCTCTCTGTCTCTCTCTCTCTTTCTCTCTCTCTCTCTCTCTCTTTCTCTCTCTCCCTTCCCTCTCCCCCAAAATAAATAAAGTTCAAAAAAATTTAATGCCTCCTTTTGTCTTCTAACAATAAATAGATGAGAGATGGGAGAAGTAGAGAAAAAGGGAAGAGGAAAAGAAAGAGAGAAGGGAGAAAAAGAGAGAAAGATTGCATATACATACAGTTTCTCAAACATAAATTACTTCAGTCAGAATAGTATAGAGACTTGAAAAGAATGGTGGAAAAAATATGAACTAATTTTATGAGAGCCCTGTGGGCTATTATCAGGACCTGTAGCCTAAAGATCTGTGCCATACTGTTTATTGGTGCTCAGTGGTCTTCCATTTATTCAGAGCACTTCATATCAGCGTAAAAGTTAGAAAAACTTGAACTGCATTTCTCATATCCCTTTCTATCAGAGTTCTAGATAGATCCCATACTTGAAGGAAATGATAATTTGGAATATGAAGTTATGGAGGGTCTCTTGGGACCCTCTTATCAGCCATTACAGGTCCTAAGAAGCAGGCTCTTGCCCTTCCAAAACATGTGAAAGCCTCTTTCCTTGTTGTAAATCTCTTTTTGTTTAACACCTCTACATTGGTGTTCATTTTCTAATACATCAATGATATAGTATTTAGTATGAGAAACAGTTCTCTAGAAACTTAACCTCAAAATATAAATCTGAGATTATTAAAAAAAAAAGAAATCTGAGGTTATTTACTTAATTGGGCTAGATTAGAAAGCATAATAAGTATGTTGCCAATAGTTATGGGATACTGGTAATTCAAGGTGTGTCACTTCAGGAATGAAACAAATTATTTAGCCTATCACTTTTCAAGGAAGCATTTTGAGAAACAAATTGGCTTTTGTATTGGAATATAATGGGAAAAAATAATGAAAACAAGTACAAATTTGGTGGCTCAGTCTTATGACACTAGAGTGTACAGAAAGAAAGTGACAAACTCAAGATCTGATATACACAAATCAGAGACTCTAGAATTTCTTTACTAATTAGGTACGATACCTTACCTATGTAGCCACAAGATGAATGATCAGAAAAACAGACCTAAAGTTTGGCCTTTTAGTTTGTAGTATTACTACACATGTTGAATTCAAAGTATCCCTGGTCATATTTTAAAATCAGCACTTTCTTTTTTTCTAGAGAAAATGGGAGACTAAACATTGCAATGAGAATATTTGAGATTACAATGATTTTAAATACTTTGAACTCTCAAAAGACATTGACTCCCCTTGTCAATAAAAGCAAACTTTCCTTATCTGTTTGTGGAGGTTAGCCTCTCTGTGCTTGAATATCCAATCAAGACTCAACTGTGATTGATAGTTCCTTGGAGAAGGGTGATAAAATTGGGATTATATATGAGAATGTATTCTAAGATTGTTAGAACAGGGAAGAGATACCACAACACTGATCAAGATGAATTTATGATAGTGGCTTTGAATAAATGCAGATACAAGGAAATAATGTAAAAATTTTTATATAAAATCTTAGTAGACTAGGAATTTGAGTGTCTTCATGTGTGACAGGCTCAGCCATTAGTCTAACAGTGTAAATTTGAGTACTCATAAAACACAAGAGCTTTAGCATTTGTAGAAAACTCTAAAGTAGCTATATTATGAAAACTAAAGATCCTGATGATAGATGTCAGCATTGAAATGAGTTTTCTGGGATTTGGGGGGAGATGATGAGACCCTTGAGTCATAAAGTTCAAGTGACAACACGTACAAACCAGACAAGGCAGGCAAATTACAATAATTAGACAGCAGAGCAAATTGTGGCATTCAGTCATAGCATCTATTGGTATTGTCAGTGAACTGTCTAGTAAAATACTGCTTCATCTGTACACTAAAAAGTTATAAATCTAGATCTGGTGGAAGAGATCTAACATGAAGTACCATAATGGAAAACTGGTGTCCCACATTGAATTTCCAGACTTGAGCCAGTTCAGGCATGCAGACTTCTCTGAAAGATGTAAGGAATGAATCCTTACCAGAAGGTTATTGCAGCACTGCAACAAGTATGTGTTTTAACAATGTCTCCTCAATTTTCCTAAAGGAATCTGTAGCATTTGACATGATGATTGTACCAGGAGAAAACCCAAGACAAAACAGGGATGGCTGGTCAAGGGTTATACATTTACAGTAATCCCTCAGTACCCCAAACACCATGGTGATCTATTGTCAGAGAGGAGAATTATGAGGTCAAATGACTGATGGTGCTGGGAGCTGAATCCATTTAACAACTGGTCCAGATGATCTGTGAATATATCCTTCAATATTCCTTCAGTTTCTGAATGCAATAGTTGAATACAGCCTTACAAAGCAATTGGCTGAGGGGATAGCTAGCTCTCAGAGACAGAAAAAAGACAATGTTATAAGAAAATCCTAGTGGAAAACCACTGGATCTGCCTGCCGTTGAATAGCAAAAGTGTGAACAAGCAAAAATTGCATTCTGGGTACTTGAGAATATTTACCACTATGGTCTAATTATAAAATGTTAATCATATCAAACAGATTGAAAAAATGGCAGAAAAAAAGACATTACATTAAAGGAAAGACCTATATAAAATACCTATGCAGATTACATACAAAGCAAGATCTATATAGACTTTTCACTAGCCATGAGTCAAAAGACAGTGTAATAATAACTGAAAAGCACTAAGTGGAAATAAATGTCTATTTAGCATTAGATATGCATTTAAACATTCAAAAATGAAAGTAAAATATGAGTGTCTTAAGAAAAAAAAGAATGAGTTTATTACCGAAACACCTTAACAAAAGACAATTTTGAAGAATGTTATTCAGGCAGAAGGAAACAGATCAGGATAAAGAAGATACAGAAAAGAATGGTAAGAATACTTGAGGGAGAGCAATTTCACATATTCTCCTAGGCTGGGAACTGAGACAATTTCTCCTACAATGCTAAAACCATTATCTTGTGATGTGAACAATTGATATGTAATGCATAAATAACTGTAAATAAGAGACATCACCTCTTACCTAATACAATATCCAACATACTGGAATCCATTGGTTTCATTCTCTATAGTTTCTTCTATATGTCTCTACAGTTATCACTGAATTCAGCAGTTTTCCTACCTGTGCACCGTTATTTGACTGACTATTCAGGTTTTTGGCAGCTTTCTTTCCTTGGATGACTACACAGAGATATTTCTTGACAGGTCCTTCCTGAATTATCAAGGTCTAATTTTCCCTCCCTTACTTCTGATTATGTTGGGTATAAATGGCACTTCATAATTTTACTTTCACTACCTATTTGTTATGTAACATTCACCTAATTATAGAAAAGTGAAAGTTATAGCAAGGGAGTATAGGGAAAACACTGTTATAACATGTACTATAAGCTAACAGGTATTATTTTTTTCCTGAAAGCAAAAGAGAACATATAATTCTGTAAGATGCTTTACCCATTTAAAGCTTTCTATACATGTATTTTAAGTTGACCTTATTTCTGCTCAGCTAAGTCAAACTCTCTTTGCAAGTTCTTCATTTTTCCTTTTTTCAAATTTATTTGCCAAAATTCTTAATTGAAAAAAATCACAACTCACTATTACTTAGGTTAGAACTAGTATTTAGAAGAGGGAAAACATGCACATATGTCCTGGGCAGGAAGGAATATAGAATCATAGGAAAGAATACTATCTGATTGAAAGAGTTACCTTGAGTTAAGTAGAGTAGTAGAGGTGAAAAAGGGGAATCTAACCTGAGACTTTTATCTGAGAACATGTCTAGTTCTGTTATCTCAATAATTACAAATAAGCAGTGAAAATTGGTCACTACTCCAATATAAAAAAATATGTACACTCTACTGTTAGAAGGTCAATGTCATTGTCCTTTTAACAGATGGGTAGTGAGTTTATAAAATGAAGGAGATCTTATTACATAAAGTTTCGGTTGGATACACAAACTATGAGTTTTCAGCAATTTGGTATTACAGTTGCATAATTATAATAATGTCATAAGTTGATTGCTTTGGAAGATGGATTATGATGTATCTAATTGAGTTGAATCCTTTAGATAAATTCTATTAATTTCACTTGCTGAACACTAATGGTTGTGTAACTCAAGATTAAAAAGGCATTATTATACCAGTTATTACAGTTTATTCCAAGATATACCACTTCATTTAGTGGAGAGTCAAATACTAACCAGGACAAAGGGTCAAAGATACAATAGAAGTAATTACTTTTACTTGCTCAGGATCTAGTGAGAGCATGAACCTAACTGCCACAGTTCCTTCCCTAGCCACACTGTGTTACACGGCCATAGTGTATATCTGAAATGAAATATTGCCAGATATTTCACACAGTAAGGTCTTATACTACCTGATAAGTTATTAAGGAAACCTCATAAACTTCTTACATGAAAGATATATTGAGCAGTCCATCTTTCATATAGAGTATTTGGAAGTGAAATATCAGTGTGCATCCTGATCCCTGATCTCTGGACAGGCTATTAATTATACAAAGAATATTTATCCTACATGCTCCACAGTGGGTGTTTTTTTCCCTTTGATAAAAAATGTATTACTGAATCACAATATTTGAATGGCATATAAAATTACATAAGTCTTTGTAAAATCATAGCCTAGGAAATGCAGCTCTTTCTTCAATGCCAATTTCATAAAGAGACAAGAACAGATTTAATCCTGAAAGTTTTAATCAAATCTGTGGGATGTCCTTAACCAGCCTTCCCTACTTGTCAAATTATAGTTCTTCTTTACTATTCTTGGAGAGCAATGTACTTGATTCCTGTGGTTCTTAATTGTCTCTTTTCAAACTTCAAAAGGAAATTAAAGACTTTTTATATCACTTGAGAAATAAAAAATGTAGGCTAGATTAATTGATAAATATTAATGCCATTAAAAAAACAAACAGAGCAACAGGAGTAAAACACTCATTTAGACTGTACATCACTTTTAATACGTGTGACTTAATACATTGCAAAAAGCCATATCACCTATGAAATGCATTAAATTATCTCCATATGAGAATCATACACATTTTTCCAAATGCTCTAACATAAAATTGTGTGAGGACTTGGCTTCTCTAACTCAAGTATGAGCTATTATATTAGTATAGTTTATGTAAGTTTACATTCTAAATGTGTGCCACTCTGAATATCAGACATTCTAGTATGCTCCATGTTCAATTAGAAATATTAACCAAAATAACATGAGTGCCATTAATCTATAGTTAGCTTTTGACAGTTTCATCCAGATTACTTTCAATATTAGAGATCATAAGATCACTTTTGCTCTTTCAATCAAGACAAATACTTTGAGGTTTTGTCAAGGTAGGTATATTTTATTTTGTGTACCTTTATTGTTTTTGCTCATATATATAAATCCATTCATTCCTACAAACAATATTTACTTTATAGGCAATGAACAAAATAGGTACTGTTCCTTGTTTAATAGAGCTTATATTTAGGTGAAAATGAGAATAAATAAACAAACAAGATACATAATAATGACAGATCAGGAGAGATTCTTTGAAAAGCAATAAAAGAATGTTAAGTGGATAAAAAAAATAGTCGACTGCAAATAGATATCTCTTAGAAGGTAGACATGGGAAATAGCTGTGTAAGCTAATATTGGAACAGAAGATTGAGTGGATCACACACAGTTTATTCCAGGCAGAGGAAGTAACATGTACAATTGCTGCAGGGTATGCAAACAGTTGGCTTGAAAACAGCAAGGAAGTCAGTATGGCTGGAAAGTGAATGAAAGGAGAAAAGGAAATTGGACATGAGAATAACAAAAGGCCAGATTTTCTAGGACATTAAAGGCCATGTTAAAGAACTTGAAAGTTATTCTGAATGAGAACCACTGGAAGTTTGGGAGCAAAAGAAAGGCATTGTTGACACATATCGTAATGCAAATCTGCTGCCCAAACTGGAGGTGGAAGTCAAGAGGGGAATCAGGGAGAAGGGTTCATTTAAATCTGGCAGAATCTAAATTTCAATCTAAATAATAAACTAGTGTCTCAAACTTTACTTCCTCGGGCGTGTTCACATGGTTTCAGGTCTCATCCCTACTTGAAATATAAACATATATCTGGAGTAGCAAATCTCCATGGAGTTCTCATGGAATAGATATTAAGTCAGTCATAGTATGACTTCCAACACTTCTCTTTCAGCTCAGGTCCCAAGTTTTGGTAAATTTTGTTTAGAGGAAAAATTAATAAAACCCTAAGTAAGCAGAAAAATAAAAATATTTCTTGCACAGTCTCACTATATATTGATTCATTATGGATATCCTCATAAATTTACAAAGAAATAACCTAGATATTTTCAGTAAGATTTAACTCTTGTAACAAATGGATATGACGAATTAATGGCCGTGGTAAAATTTGTAATTTTTTTCTTTCTTAAAAAAAATTTGTACCTTCTAAATTTTCTTTAGTGATTACATATTGTTAACTTTTAAATAACTAAAAACCTATATTAATTTACACATTTTCTATATACCAATAATGGAACTTTTAATATTTTCTTTAATGGCTATTGGCATTGTTACATGTGGTTTAATATTTTTATGTGCATCTCTCCATTCCAAATGTGCTCAGATTGGGAGATAAATAACCCTGCATTCAGGGACAAGGTAGCAGAGTGACTACCAACCAACCACATCAAAATACTCCACTATTAAAAATTGATATTGTATGCTATAGTCCATACAGTTTTTAGGCGAGTAGGAAAGGGGAAAGACTTCAATAATTCAAAAACCCTTTATTGCCTCTGTGACTAAAACTGAATATTCACTTTGGAGACTTTTTAAAAATTAATTTACAGTTAGGCTCTTCCCATATTCTCTCTTGTAGTTTATTTCCACATAAAGAGATATTTCTACATAAAGAGATATTTCCAAATAAGATAGACTATTAAAGTTTACATATATGTATGCTTGCCAAAAATCTTACAGAATATAAAAATTGGAGTATATCAATATTAGCCTGAAAACAATTTTTTAAAGTATCATCTGATCCAGCCAGGTACCAAGTAGTAGATGACAATATTTATAGCCTAAATAATTATTCATCATATGTGGCCCATTCTAGGGGTAATGGGGCACAGTTATTGTCTATGGCTTTAGGGTACAAAACTCCCTTTATAACTTCACACTTCATTGAAAATATTATGTGAAAGGTAAATCCAGCCCGTCTTCTTCAAAGCCAGTCTATCAGTTGCCTTTGCTTGGAAGTAGCTTTCACAATTTCTCTCTATGATTTTTACAAAATTGATAATACTTTGTAAATATTTTAGTTTTTACTGTAAATTGGGGCATTTTATCCAGACTATTTAGGCAGATGACTCCAAAGGCTGGACACAGACCCTAAAATGAGCAAAGAGACAGCTTTAAATTTAAGTAGAGATTATGTATACTTGCCCATCATTCTTATAGATTAATAGCAAAACAATTTTAATTTCTTGTTCCTTGACCCTTTCTAATATACTTTTGAAATCATTCAGAAAGCCCTCTTTAGTAAGGAACCTGGGAAGCTATACTGTAGCTGTCAGATGACCAATTGAATGGAAAATTGAAATAGATGGGGAAAAGTGTTTCCACTGAATGATTTTGCACCAGAGTGTGGTAATCACCTTGGTAATGTTTGGCTAATGCCCTTTTTTTCTCCATTACCTTCCATCAACTTCCATCATGCTTCACTTCCTTTCGAGGACTCAGGGTGGCTCTCACTCCTCCCTATACCAATTTCATTTGGTACCAGTCCATTTCACACCATTCCAACACTTTGTTCTCATCAGTTTATGCTCACTATCTTTTTGAATACCTTACTGTTTCATTTCCTCATTCATGTATTTAAAGCAGGCTCAAAATTCATGAACAAGAAGAGTACATAAAAAAGAGAGATCTTAAAGTAAATAGAAAAACTAGAAATACATGTTAAAATAACATACCAAATCAAAAGAAAAAAATGCACCAATACTATTTAAACTTACACTTCAAAATAAAGTTATATTAGAGAGTAGATGACAGCCTATTGATCATTTAGTCCTGTGTTCATACTATTCAGTTTATTGTCTACAGTCCATAGGAGATCTGAAAAAGTATTCCAATCCTTAGCACAAATCCTCCAATAGAAAACAAGTCCTCTCCTCAAAGAGAGGCTGGAAGAGTGTGTTAAATTTATGTTACCAACAAACAAGTCTTACTCAGTACATTGATTCACTGACCAAGTATTGAATGAATACCCGAATGTGTCTGAGAAGTATGTTTGACTTGAGAATACAAAAATGAAAAAAAATCTAATTATCATTCCTTTAAGTCTGTCTAATGTGAGATTAAAATTATATCAGAAATATGCTACATCTGCATTTGCTCGTCTTATCTGATTGTTGACTCTAATAATTTCTTGTTTCCTCAACCAGACTGTAAGTTTCAAGAGTAACTGTTTTAAACTATGCGTATGTTACTGGTACAGTGATATGTTTCCACCTCTTCCAACATCTGGGGTAATACAGTAAGGGCAGAGAAGTCTGCAGGAGACTTTATGGGAAAATACAGTGCCAAATGAAATGGTAGGGGTAGATAATATACTTTAGGTAAGTAATCGTTTTGAAAATGATCCATAAATTAAGGTACTTTCCAAATTTACCTGGTCTAGACATTTCTATGGATGGCAACATTTTCTTGTTCCTTCACAATTAAGGATCTATATTCTAGAAAATAATCCATATCTCATAATCAGCAATTGAAGCTACTTTCAGAGAATTTAAAAGATAAAAATCGTGTTTGCTTTTGTGCATTATCCAGTGATATTTGTCTCCTTGTATATTCTTTGTATTTTTTAGTCTATAGAACAAACTGATTCGCAATGTAAAACTGTCCATATAGTAATGGGTGTTTTGGCATATTGAATCCAAGGATATCTCAAAAACACAAAGTTGGAGGATTCCAGGATAGAATAAAGAATGTGACAAATCAACCTTACTGTATTACAAATGTAAATACCTTCACTGCAGTGTTTAGGGGACATTTGTGGTGCTCTAGGCATTTAGAAGTAAATAGAATCTGAAGGGCTAAATACAAACAAAACAAAACAGAACAAAATAAAAACAAGAAAACAATAAGCCACCAACAACAAAAACCTCACAAAATCATCATAGTTATAACTGTTCCCTGTGTTGTATGGGGTTAGGAATTCTCATACTGCGGGGCGCCTGGGTGGCTTAGTCGGTTAAGCGTCGGACTTTCGCTTAGGTCATGATCTCGTGGTTTGTGGGTTCGAGCCCCGCGTCGGGCTCTGTGCTGACTGCCAGCTCAGAGCCTGGAACCTATTTCAGAGTCTGTGTCTCCCTCTCTCTCTGACCCTCCCCTGCTCACGCTGTCTCTCTCTCTCTCTCTCCTAGAAATAAATAAATAAATAAAAAGGAATTTTCATACTGCTACACATGTATGCTAGAATTGGACAATTAAGTAAACAGAGGGTAGATGGTAGAAGTAAGGTGTATCAGAGTGGTAGTTTTCTGATAAGCAAGGGGAGGAAGTTAGAATAATCCATGCAGTAGTGGATTAGAGTTGGAGGCATCAGTATTATGTTAGTTTAATACAGATACAGGTGGTTAGACATGGAAATATTTACAGATATGTATATATACCCTGGTCAGCATTCACACACATTCTCTTGCTCAGTCAGCTGAGAGGGCCTAGAAACAAAGAAGTCTCAGTGGCGATGCACCACAATGATCTACCTTTATAATTCTATTCTCAACTAAAAGGAACAAGGCTCAGAAGAACGGCCTTATACCTGGGGTAGGATATTTAGAGATAAGCCTGGAGTACCTTGTAATGCCAAATTGTAAGAAAGTGCTAAAGACACAAATATGAAATTGACAAATATGTAATCCAAAACAAGGACTACTATATCTATGAATGTAGAAGAGGAAGAGTTCTGAAAAACAAAGACACAAAATGAGTGTCAATCAATGTTTTAAAACTTTTAAGCAGCTCCATTGTGAATAAATGGTATTTATAAAATTATCTGTGTTAAATCAATTTTATACTTTGTTTCCATTTTAATGTTCTACAAAATTGTTTTATTACATTCTTGAAAGGTGTCTATGAGGTTTGAAATAAATGACACATGAACAAGACTTCACGTCCTATAATTATTCCAATTATAACGAAGTCTCAATATTAAAATAGTCAAGTTTACTCTATTCATACTAAGTTAGCCTAAAACTATAAAAAAATTGAGCATTTCATAAGACAACGCATTTCACAATTCCTCAAAGAAACTATTGATCTATTACTAGAATAGCAGAGAGAAAAAAAAAATAACCATCTATCTTTGGAACCAAGGTACTAATGTGGATTTACATGGAACAAAAATCAAATTTCCTTCAGGCTAGACTTAATGCCTCTATGAAGAAAAAAATGTATAAAAAGGATATTCATTAAATCTTTTCCTCCATTACTTTTTTCCCTTTGAGATTGTTTGAAATGTTTAATGCTTTTATATGCTGCTTTGAAGTTTCAATAAAACATTTTCCAAAAGTTTTCCTAATTCTATATTGTATAAGATAAAATAAACCTCTACTGATAAGCATTTCCTGAGACCAGCCATTACTAACATTTGAGTACCTGCTATATTTAAACCAAATAGCCCTACAATCCTGAGTCCAAGGTACCTTTTTAGCAAATGATGAAAAAAAGTGAATAATTTTTTAAGCAGGGGAAAAAACAAATTCTTATCAAAAACACTACATCTCTTTGGGATGAGTAAAAAGATAAAGAGAAGTATTTTGTTGTCAATTCCAAAGAAATATGGTATTAACCATTATGAGACAAATCATTCTGTCACACAATAATTATGTGATCTTGGAAGATTTATTAAAGTATTATGATCAATCTGTTCCCTTCTTATTGCTATTGGATAAGGGACTGGAGATGTAGTAAGGGTGGTAACAGACATGATTTATAAAATTCTTAGTGATATCATTTACTCTATGCTGTCCACTGGTGTCATATAATAATCAATGTGCAATCTCAAACTCAGTTCGAGGGAGGAAACTTTGTTACACATTTTAATATAAAAAATACGAAGGTGATCATGTATGACTTATACATACATAAATTCTTCATGAGGAGAGAAGGAAAGAAACTGGTTAAGTTTGAAAATCTTGTAATTACTTTGGCCATCTCCTATGAAGGCCATAGCAAACTTTAAACATAATTTTAAAACCCTTTTAATTGTTTAAATCTTTTACTGATAAAAATTATGAAGTTTGACAATGCCAGGTGTCACTATAAAATGATCACTTATATATTACCTTGGTGCATGTGTAAATGAAACTATTCTCTTTAAGAAACAATTTGGCATCCTCTTATAAAGCTGAACTTTCAAATCGTCTATAAACCAGATATTCATTTTTAAGAGTATAATAAGAAAAATTCTTGGACACCTGCAAATGAGATAGGCACTGTTGGAATAGAAACAGCTCTGTTTCTAAAAGTTTAAAAAGAGGAGGGAGGGTATTCCAAATGGTAACTACTAAGATTTCACCGCATTTTTTAAAATAAAAACCAAATATCAAAGGACTATATAAAGTATACCTTTTTAATAAAGATAAACCGAGGGATCTCATATTTAAGCAAACACATATATGTGGTAAAACTATTTTTAAAGCAATATTAAAAGTCCATTATTTTCCAAGCAATATTAAACATTCCCTTTTAAATGTCCAGGATGTACGTAAGAGAATGAGTTAGAGGAATAGTATAGGGAAGGACCAAATAGATAAACATAAGATGTTAACATTTTAGTTCCCAGACATTTTATTGTTTAGCTTTCTAAACAATAAACACCTCAAACAATAAACAAGTAAACAAACAAGTAAAAAAATGGGTCATCCACTCACTGTATGATTTTGACTTTGATATTCTGAAAAAGGCAAAACCGGAGATGATTAAAAGAACAGTGTTTACCAATGGGGCAGAGAGGAGGGAAAGAAAGCATAAAGCAAAAACAGACATTTTGGGGGACAGTGAAGCTATTCTGTATGTTACTATAATGGTGGAAACATGGCATTATATATTTGTCCAAATCCACAGATTATCCAACACCAAAAGTGAATCCTAATGTACAGTATGAACTTCAGATGATAACAATGTCAGTGTAGGCTTATCAACTGTAACAAATGTACCACTCTTGTGAGATGCTGACAGTGGGGGAGGCTGTGCACGTATGGGGGCGCACTATGCGAGCTCTCTGTAATTCTGCTCAATTCTGCTGTGAACCTAAAACAAGCTGTAAAAGGAAAGTCTATTTAAAAGGAAACAAAATGTGTCCTCCTATATGAAGATGGATGATAACGCATATTGAACTTTGGGTTAAGGTTAATTCAATTCTAAGTAAGTAATTCCATTTTAAAAATCCATAAGAATAGTTTACTAAATTACAAATTAAAAATAAAATAAAATAATTATCTGAAAAATACATTAAAAATCATTAAAATTAAATTTTCATTTTTGTTCTCTCTCTCTCTGCCCCTCCCTGGCTCTGTCTCTCTCTCAAAAATAAATGAACATTAAAATAAAATTTAAAAACAGGACACCTGAATGGCTCAGTTGGTTAAGCTTCTAACTACAGCTCAGGTCATGATCTCACGGTCTGTGAGTTCCAGCCCCAGATCAGGCTGTGTGCTGACAGCTTAGAGCCTGGAGCCTTTTTCAGATTCTGTGTCTCTCTCCTTTTCTCTCTGGCCGTCCCTGGCTCTTACTGTCTCTCTCTCAAAAATAAATAAACATTTTAAAAAATTAAATTTTCATTTTTGAATAAAGAAAAAAATTCTGTGAGCTCAAAACAGATGAGAACATCCATTATATTGTGACCAATATAATCACATACAGTATAGTTTAAACATAATGTTGAAATATTTATATAACCTCCTTTAACTCATGAAGGTGATATCGTTGTCACTATCACTGTGTCTATTCAATAATGTATATCCAAGTTGGTAACTAAAGACAAGTAAAATAATTCAAATATATAAGGGTAGGAAAGACATTTAAAAACTTATATTTGTATAAAAATATCAAATTCTCTCAAAATTATTAATTTGACAGTAAACTCTATTGTTCCAGAACCTAAACTAAAAATATGGAAGCGTAGGGGCGCCTGGGTGGCTTAGTCGGTTAGGCGTCTGACTTTTGCTTGGGTCACGATCTCGCAGTTTGTGGGTTCGAGCCCCATGTCGGGCTCTGTGCTGACTGCCAGCTCAGAGCCTGGAGACTGTTTCAGTCTGTGACTCCCTCTCTCTCTGACCCTCCCCTGCTCACGCTGTCTCTCTCTCTCTCCTAGAAATAAATAAAAATAAAAAAAATATGGAAGCGTGAGGTCTGAATGAATGTTTACAATGAATAAAATAACAGACTGTTGGTCTCTAGAATATATAGAATAATGATTAAGATCAATAAAAGGCAAATGGTCCAAAAAACACACAAAACATATGAAGAAGTTCATAACATTTTTAAGTCATAAATATAGTAGATAAGGAGATAAAATCTAAGCACAGTTAGATATCATCTCACATCTAGGAACTTGACCAAAAAAAAAAAAAAAAAAAAATTAAAAGTTCACAATTCCTGTGCTGCCAAGATTATTGGGTAATTGAAAATGTTTTCCACAGATCTAGAGTGTCCCAGTCTGGAAAGCAGTTTGTCACGATCCAGTAAATCTTAATGATGTGCATAAATAAATGCTTGGAAGACAGCAATGTGATTCCCTTCGTAGAATAGATGCACCAATAAAGAAAACATAACCATATATATATGTACATACATACATACTTGTATATATAATGCATACATACATACCCATGGACAACATCAAAAATAAAACTAACTGTAAATGTTTCCCCATAAACTCCAAAACATAATAGGTAGAGAAAAACAAGGGTGTCTACCAGAGCTGAGAACAAAAGAATACAAATACAGTCAAAGTTCCTCACTAAATGGGGCAGAAAGCCAATTATTGGAGAATTGTAGCTGAAATTGGAAGAGTTTTGTATCTCCACAAGTAATTAAAAGGGTTCTAAAGCAAGATCTGAGGGCACTGTATTATATATCTACCTCATAATAAATTACCATGACCTTAGTAGCTTAAAATAACACATATTTATTATCTCACAATTTCTGTGTGTCAGGAATCTGGGGACATGACTTACACGGGTTCTCTACTTAATGGTCTCTAAAGACTGCTATCAAAATGTTGTTGGGTCTGCATTCCCATCTGAAAGCTCTACTGGGGAAGGATCACTGCTAAGCTCATTCAAGTTGTTAGCAAAATCAATTCCCTTACAAATTTAAAACTGATTATCCTGGTTTCTTGCTGGCTATCTCCTAACTTTCTATCTTTTTAGGATACCCTAACTTTTCTGCGACGTGGATCTCTAGAAACAATCTCTTACTTCCTCAAAGCCAGGTAAGAAAGTCTTTAAAGCAAGTCTGCTAGTAAAATGTGGTGTTATATCATGCAACATAATCATAGGAATGGCTTATCATCCTTTTTGCTATTGTCTATTGGTTAGAAGAAAAAAGTGACAGTTCTTGCCCACACTTATAGGGAAAGGATTGCACAAAAGTATGGATACCATGACATAAGGATTATGGCAGGCCACATGCCCTCTCTGTCCATGTCAGGGCTAAAGCACAAGCCACTGAAGCTGTCTTCCAGGACAAAGCCCTATACTTAAAAAAAAAAAAAATCTAAAAGATATTGATTTCAAATTTGAGACAAATAAATAAAGATGAAAGAAGAAAAACTGCTAGGTTTAGAGACAGGAAAAAGAGTCAGGAGACTTCAGAGAATATAAAGTCATGCCTTTTTAATCATTATAAGACAGAAAAGCAGTTTGTAACCATTTCTGTCTTCTAACAATTCAGATAAATTAATTTCATGTAAAAATAAGCAAGAACAGTATCACAGGGAAACTTCACTTGAATTTCTTATAAGACAAATGACTGTAAGAAGTTGAATAATGCCTATAGAGGAAATTTTTAAATTATTGAAAATCTACCCATAAAACAGAAGAAAAATGTAAACTAATATTTCAAAACTTCCACAAAGTAATTAGAAAGTGATAAAATACATGAAAAAAGATGCCCATTGAATTATTTAATTAGATAAACTAACACCATGATGAAACTGAAGAAAGAAGATATAAGATAGTAAAAAAAAATTCTAGAGTGGAGACAAAACTATTAAGAAAAGTAGTAAACACAATAGTTGCTGCCTTAAAAAGCAAACTGTGAAAAAAAGTAAAATTTTTTAAAATGAATACACTTGAAGATATTTGAGACTCTGAGAAAGTAATGATGACAAAAATGGTATGTATCATAACACAAAGGGAAAAATCCAAAAGAAATACATCACAATCCTTGGTATGTATACACCAGCAGTATAACTTCAAACTACATAAAGCAACAATTGACAAAACTAAAAGAAATCTAAAAATCCACAATGAGATTGGGAGACTTTAGTATATTTATATTATTCAGGGTATAATTTATGACAAAATTGAATTAAACTAAAATACAATAACAGGTAACTAAAGAATCCCCATTTAGTTAGGAATCAAACCAAGGGCTTAAAAGTATATATACCAAGAACTAAAACTGGGGGCACCTGGGAGGCTCAGTTGGCTAAGCGTATGACTTCTGCTCAGGTCATGATCTTGTGGTTTGGGAGTTTGAGCCCCACATTGGGCTCTGTGCTGACAGCTAAGAGCCTGGAGCCTGCTTCAGATTCTGTGTCTCCCTCTCTCTCTGCTCCTTCCTCATTAGTGTTCTATTTCTGTCTCTCAGAAATGAATGTTAAAAAAAAAATTAAAAAGAAAACTAAAACTGAAAATCAGAACATTTTATGTGAGTTTTAAGTGAAAGAAAATAAAAATACAGTGTATTAGAACTTGTGTAGAGCAGGGGCACCTGGGTGGGTCACTCAGTTAAGTGTCCTACTTCACCTCAGGCCATGATCTTGTGGTTCACGAGTTCAAGTCCTATGTCGGGCTCTCTGCTGACAGCGCAGAGCCAACTTCCGATCCTCTATTCCCCTCTCTCTCTCCATCCCTCTCCCACTCATATTTGTTCATTCTCACTCTCTCTCAAAAATAAAAAAAAAATAAATAAATATTTAAAAAAATAGGAATTTGTGAGAAGCAGCAAGAGATATGCTTACAGATAAATTTAGAGCCTAGTTACACATATTAGAAACTTAGGAAGGCTAAATCAGTGATTTAAAGCTTACATTTCAGATTACAAATTTAAGCCCAATAAATGTACACATAAAATCAATAAAAGTAAAATTAAATAAAATAGGAAACAGAATTTTTAATTGAGAAAATTAAAAATTAAATACCTCTAGGAAGACTTAGCAAAACAAAATAGGAAAACATATAAAATGTCAAGAGCAGCAATGTGAAGGAGATTGTGCTACAAATTCTATACCCTGGGCACCTGGTGGCTCAGTCGCTTGACCTTCCAACTCTTGATTTCAGCTCAGGACTTTATCCCAGGGTCATGAGATTGAGCCCCATGTTGGGCTCTGCATTGAGCATGGAACCTGCTTAAGATTCTCCCTCCCTCTCGCTCTCTCTCCCTCGCCCCTCTCCTCAATTCACATTCTCTCTCTCTCCAGAATGAATGAATGCATGAATGAATAAATAAATAAATTCTACACTCTTACAGTTTTTATAAATAGAGGAAACTTTTTTATGAAGAAAGTATAACCTTGATTACAAAACCAGCAAAAGATCTTATAAGAACATAAAGTTAGAGAACAATAGCTTCCATGAATATAAATGCAAAAATTCTTAAGAAAATATAAATAAATCCAATAATATATAAAAAGACAACATATCACATTACATAAAACTGAATATGATTTGTATTCATTATATATATATATGTATATATATATATACACATATATATATATCATGCATACTTAAAAAATCTTCTATAAACAAACAAATAAATAGAAAATTCAATAGAATATCTGCAAAAAATTACAACAGGATATTTCACAAAGAGGACATCTGATAGGTCAATAAACATATGAGATACCAGTATACACCCACAAGAATGGTTAAAATGAAAGAAAAAGATACTAACTGTTGGTGAGGATGAAGCACATTGGAACTGTCATATATTAGGTGTGTAATACTGATAAAAACACTTGGAGAATTTTCTGTGTGGACCACAGCTAAATATAAATATACCCTGTGACCAGCAATTCTATTTCTTAGTGTATATATAACAGAAAGGCATACATGTGTTCACCCAAAGACATGAATTTTTCAAAACAACACCATAATTGATGCCAAATGCAAACTATTTAAATAGCAAATGTCAATCCAGCTATAGAACGGATAAATTGTGTAAAGTTTGTATTCACACGCCAGAATAGCACAAAACAGGAAAGAACAAGCTACAATTTAGAATGTAAATATATGGCTGAGTCTTACAAACATAATATCATATGTAGGAAGACAGAAAAGAATTATGCTGTGTTCATCCATTTATATGGCAAGTAATCTGAAGTGTTAATAATCAAGGTAAACCTCCCTTTGAGGGGTTTGTACCTAGAAAGGGAAATGAAAGGAGCTTCGGTATCCCTGTGTTCCCTGATCTAGATATGAGACACACTGTCTATTTTACGAATTTGCAGTGAGCTGTACACCCACAATAACTTCTTGGTTCTATGTTACACACCAATAAACAGCCAAGGAAATGGACTATGTATTCAGAGGGGATTCATCTGGCTTAGGCAAACAAATAGAAGGAAAATACAAGTCAAAGTAGGTTTAAAATAAATGCTGATTTCAGACTTTTCTCACTGGCTTCAGAGTTTTCTCAGTAAACTGAGTTCACACCAATTATGATTGTATATTCTTTAAGTCTCCAATATAAAATTCATGTTTTCATTATTAAGTCGAATAATAATTTTTGTGGTGATTACATATGAAATCACATATAAATCCCTTAATATAATGCCTAAAATACATGAAATATAGAGTCTTCCCCTTAGAATTTATTTTATTTTATTCCCAATTTAAAAATGTTTGCAACCATTTATGCAACCTGCAAATTCATGATACTTAGACGTACAAAAAATTAGTTAAACATCCTTGGACGCCATCACAGAGCTTTGATGTTAGCTCCCTGGATGCTCCCCAAACACTCTAGTTTGTTCAATTCATTCTGCCCTTTAAAATTTAAAGAGAATTGGCTTGAATGTCATCTTCTATATAGCCAGTATTTCTGAATTTATATTTTTACTGAGTTCCATGTGGCCACTCTGTTTATATTTTAGCTTTCCTGTCTGTTTTAACATACTAGATATTTCACTACTGTTTTTGTCCTTAATTCAGTTATGAAAACATCATTATTTTTAGGTATAATCAATTCAAAATGAAGAGTTTATAAGATTATCTAATGCAGTTCTGTGGTTTAAATAGAGTTTTAAAGGGTAACAAGGGTTTGATTTGATTTGGAAAAGACCAAATTCTGACAAGTAGCCATATCAACTTCCTATGAAATGACCAGGAATATTGGTTCATTAAAAAAAAAAAAAAAAAAAAAGCCTCCATTGGAACAGCAAAATGAATGAAGGCATAGAATTACATGAGATTTACTTCAGGCTTAAGCAATACATAAAGAATGGAGACAGCTAACAACAGACTTTACAGATAGTGAAAAGCCCTGCAGAATATCAGTAGACAGACTGTGGCCTCAAAAAAATGTAGACAGAAACTTGTTCAGGATCTCAAGCTGCTCCATGTCTGGACCATTTCTCCATGGTGACACACTTTTCTCTGAGAGATCCCTGTCTCCTGTCAATGTAATATTCTTACGCTCTTCAGCAATGCCATCCATATAGTAAGATTTTACCTCACATTCAGATAAAAAAATAGAGGATTAATCCCTTCCCAGAAGTGTTTGCATTTTTGCAATGTATTAATTCTTTAATTAGTGGGGTAATGCTATGAAGGTGAAAATATTTACTCTGGTTAGTGATGGACGAAATCTTCAGCATTCTAAAAAGTATATAATATAGTCAATGACCTACCCAAATCCAAAGGTTAGGATGGTCCTCACTAGAAAGTTTATGTCAGAATTTATGCATTGGAAATTAGTTACAAACCTTTAAGAAAGCAAAGCAATATTTGTTATGCGTTGAACTGTGTCACTGCCAAATTCCTATGCTGAAGGCAACCACCAGTACCTCAGAATATGACCTTCTTTGTGAGTAGAGTTGTTTCAGTTTAATTCATTAGATTAAAATGAGGTCATTAAGATGGGTCCTGATCTGATATGACTACTGTCCTATTATAAAAAGGAGTAATTTGGACACATTGATGTTATGTACGGAAGGGAAAACTCTGTGTGAAGATTGAAATTGTGTTGGCATAAACCAAGAAATGATCAGAAGCTCAAAGTAAGACCTGGAACAGATCTTTCCCTAGCATCTTCGGAAGGACCATGGCCTTGCCAACACCTTGATCTTGAATTTCAGGATCCCAGAACTGTGAGATAATTCATTTCTATTGTTTAATTATCTGTTTGTAGTCCTTTGCTACAGCATGCTTAGTAAACTGATGCAGTATTCTATTTCAATGTAACTTTTATACATAAACTGTAATATTAAAAGGGTAATGGATTTTAGTGAGAATGTAAGGTTCTGAGATGATGTGGTTTAATATAGGACTGTTTACTCCATTCTACACAGAAAAGGACTCTTCAGAGTGGATTCTCTCTCTGGGAAAAGAACTCATGTGACACTGTGTTTTGATGTGTGAGATATGTATCAAGAGCAAGACTAAAACAAATCATGAACTAATCAATCTCTTATGCAAACTGAATATAAGTAATTAGATAAGAAAGGATTATATATCATCTAGTAGACCAAGAAAAGCCATCACATCAAAAGACTTCTAACTCTTATATCAGATGAAAGCTTTCAGTTTAGAGAAATCTAGATAGATACAGACCATTGACATAGATAGGCCTAGAGCAAATTAAAAAGCCATCAGAGTAGGTATTTCTATATTATCATTAGGGGGTGAATAGAAATATATTAAATAATAATTAGTAACTGTAAGTATTTGTCATGGAAATAAACAGTAAGTGTGGGTATGTATCAATTATAATGCAACGGGGTTAAGTGGCATAAGAAGTATAGTAGCAGATTTTATCTTCAAATTAATATTGTTAAATTTAATTTAATCTGTATATTTTGTAATTTGATAATATGCCATGCTACTATTCAATAGTGTGACATGATTATATAAATGGACAGAAACCAGGTACATACTATAAGGAGATACTTTAAGGGGAATTTTGGGGTAAGATGTTTGTAAGAGATAAAAGAGGGGAAAAAAGATGAAAAAATATCAGGGTAAATTCAAGGGAGATTAAGAGATTGTGATCTCCATTTTTTTTAAAGGTTCTAATTTAAGTGGTGCCATGTTGACTTAGAATTTAGAATACTCATATTAGGGCCATACATAACTGAGGTGATCACCTACTGTAATGCTAATTATTGATCACAGAGGAGGAACCATGAACACCAAAGAATAATACAAGGGATCACAAATGGAAAGACAGCTCTTATATTCAGTTAACGTAAGATGGATCTGACATACATAAGATGAAGATTTTTTTTCTTTCCCCACACTCCCATTTCTCAAAGATTTTTTTTTTTTTTTTGTGGTGACGTGTGGATAAATGGCATTTTGCCAGGTTCATATGCTGTGTTACATACAGTTATATTATAAAATATGTAATTATTACATGTAGGTAAGAATTTAAGAGTTCTTTTTTTTTTTTAAATGTTTTATTTACTTCTAGGAGAGAGACAGCATGAGCAGGAGAAGGTCACAGAGAGAGGGAGTCACAGACTGAAACAGGCTCCAGGCTCTGAGCTGGCAGTCAGCACAGAGCCCCACGCGGGGCTCGAACCCACGAACCGCGAGATCATGACCTAAACGAAAGTCGGACGCTTAACCGACTAAGCCACCCAGGCGCCCCAAGAATTTAAGAGTTCTTATCTTGAATTTCAGTTATCTTCACAAATACCAGAGAATGTGAAGAAATGGGATTTAAAATGCTAAAATGACAAGATGCTACAAAAATAGAAGCTGGACAATTTGGAATGACAATTTTTTAATCTGGAGCATCTGGGTGGCTCAGTCCTATAAGTGTCTGACTTCAGTTCAGTCATGATCTCACGGTGTGTGGGTTCAGGGCCCATGTCAGGCTCTGTGCTGACAGCTCAGAGCCTGTAGCCTACTTCAAATTCTGTGTCTCCCTCTATTTCTCTGCCCCTCCTCTGCTAACACTCTGTCTCTCTCTTTTAAAAATAAATTAAAAATACATTAAAATTTGTTTGAAGATTTTTAAATCAATATTTTCTAGCTCATACATTTTATAAATATTTAAATTTAATTAAAAAATTCTGTAATCTATAACTCTGCATGCTATGTCTATTGAAAGTTAATTAAATCCTGAAGAAATAACCTAAGGTAGTTATGTCATTTTAACAGTGGTATACACCCTCCTGGGCTTAAGGAGTAGTGTGTTGGGAGCTGAAAAGTTACCAAATTATAATCATTCTGCCTAGTTCATTGTGGCATATTTCTGTTTGGTCCCCACACAATCCATTCCCTCCTTCTCCAACAGTAAACTATTTTTTTAATGCACATGGCTTCCAAGCTATAACAGATACTTCCTAGACTCCCTTCAGACAAGCCATGGCCATGTCTAAGTGCAATGAATGGAATATAAGAAGTATAAGGTGAACAATTTCCCTATCATCTTGCATAAAAAACTAGCTTGCTCTCCATTTCACATATTTCTATTCTAGTCTGCTAAAATGTTAATGTGATGATTGAGGTTACCACCCTACTTGCTGTGAGATAAGAAAAAAAAAGATCCAAGAAACTAGAACTTCATAAATTGCTGGTAAAAGTATAATATTGGTAAAACCACTTTGGAAATCTCTGCAGACATCATGGTACAGAGCCCGTTTACAACACCTCCCAACTTGTCTCATGAAAGGCAAGCACCAAATCTACTTGTTCAACTCACTTGCTCCAATCATCCCAAGGACTCTCTCACAGCAGATTGGTTTGTACCCTAAGTCACACAATAATATCACTTATATATTGGTTAAAATTGAAAACAAAATAATATTTAACAGAGAAAAATTAGGATAATTATACAGCAGAAACCAAACACCACATGACATTTTTAAGCTGGACTCTGTTGTTTGGTTCAAAACGTTACCTCTTTTATTTTTCTCTCTTTATTAGTGAAGAAATTGGTAAACAAAAGCAAATATTACATATAAATATAGATATAGATAATATAAATATAAGTATAAATATAAAAATATATATTATGAATCAATTTCCTGAAATGATATGAAACCTAAAATGTGCTGATCCTGAGAACTCAAAATAATGTGATAATAAAAATCTTAAGTGCTTTAATATCTTAGACTAGAACCGGTCTATACGTCCACATTTAAATGTTTCAATTAGTGTTACTGGAGCTAAAACTTGTTAGGGAGGGTCTCTCAGATCCTCTTCGTTATCAGTCTAAAGTGTGCTCAATTTTCTAGTTTGTGCCAGATAATCATAGAAAACATTTTAAAGATATTTGACAATTTTAATGTGTAACTTCTGCAGTAATTCAGCTACTTCTAGACATTTAGTGTCTCTCATGTATGTTTGGAAGTAAACGAATTATACTAAGTTTATTCCAGTAATGATTCATTCAATATGAAGCATTAATTAGGCACCTAATAAATTCACATTAATAGAAGGAAAAAACATGTAATTATAATAACAAGCTTTCTCTAGGCAGCTCAAGTCATATTTCCAATATTTTCAGATGTATCAAATATAAAATTTACAACTATTTCAGGACTAGAACTGAGGCTGGTTTATCTCCTTGTTTATACACTATCATCATACCTGGAAATATATCAAAACATAAATTGTTTTTTCTGCATAGAAAGACAATAAAAATGAATGTATCACCCATTTCAAATTCTGTGATCCTGCTTCCAAATTGTGCAGTTACTCTAAGCTGAGCTCCTATGGATGCCTTTGCGTGGATGGGGTTATTTCAAATGATATCTTTGTATAATGTTTCTTCCTCTGCAGTCTCCACATTCAAATGCATTTGTGGAAATCAGCCATGTGTATAAACAATAATTCTTCAAATCTCTCATTTAAAAAAAATCCCTTTTCTGGCTATTCCACAGCACAATGTCCAACTAAAATGTTATTATAATTATCTAATTAAATGATAATGAAAGCAAAGAAGAAAAATACTGTCCACTGACAACAAAAAACAAAGACAAAAACAAACACAAATAAATGTAAGAGAGCAGCTGTGGAACACATGTAAACACATTTATCTTTTTTAAGAATATAATTGTAAAGTATGGAGAATTTTAGTTTTGAAAGAGTTGCTCACTCCATTCTTCTTCAAATGCTTCTATGATCGTGGCCACAGAGACAGCAAAGTCCCCCAATTTTTCCTGTATTTCATTGCTACTCCTTCTCCATTCCTGTCCCTGTCTCCTCTTTCAACTTCTAAATGTTGGAGCATCTCAGACCACATTTCTCAGACCTCCATTATTATTTTTTATCTTTACTTGCTCGCTAGTATGGAGCATTTCTGTCTTGGCATGTCACCTATTGGTGTCTTTGAAATAAACATCTCTACCAATGACATCTCCCCTAAATGGTAGAAATCTACATCTAGCTACTTAGCTAGTATGGAGGTTACTTGGTCGCTTAATAAATAGCTCAGATTTAACATAATCCAAGCAAAATGAGTAATTTGTATCCCTCTCAAACTTTCATACCCTATCTTTCCTAGATCACTAAATGTCATTTCTATTAACTTATTTGCTCAAGGCTAAAACTTAAGAGTCACTGTTTTCTCCATTCATTTGTCCATTATTACATTCAGTCAGCAAGATCTATGGTTGCTATCTTTAAAATACTTTTCAGATACAACTGTTCACCACTACCTCTCCTGTACAAGTTACCCAATGCCTAGATCAAAGCAAAATTTCCTATTTTCTCTAATAAGTCTAAAAGGCAACCAGTGTTATATTTCATAAATGAAAATCATACTTATCACTCCGCTCCTTAAAGGTTTCTCTCATATCATAATAAAATCCAGATATTTACCTGGGAGATAAAATCCAAATGGATTATAGGACCTTATATGATCAGGCTGCCATTAGGAAAAAGCCTAATCCTGACAACTTTCCAGCAGCTCTCCCACTTACTATGCTCTGGAAATCTTGTATTTTTCTCTCTGCCTCTAAAATATCAAATTCCTTTCTGCCTCATGTTCTTACTACTTGGTGTCCCTGCTCCCAAAATACTCCTTCTCCAGTATCTTTGCATGGTAATTACCTGACTCCAGAAAAATCTGTGCTTTAAGCTTCATTTCCTCAGAATCTGGCCAACTTAGAAAAGAGTCTATTTAATAAGATACCCCAACCACCAAGAATACATGCTTGCTTCCATACCCATCTTTAATTCTCCACAACATTCAAGCAAAGAAATATACAGAAGAACATATCATCTTTTACTGGATCATTTGCTGTATGTTTTTCTCCCATTAAAATTTCAGTTACAAAAGGACAGAAACATTTGTCTACCACTCTATCCCCAATGCCTAGAACAGGTCAATTCCGGCCATCTAATATATCTTAAAAAAATAAATATGGTTTGGGAACATGGGTGGCTCAGTCAATTGAGTATCTGACTTTTGATCTCAGCTCAGGTCTTGAACTCAGGGTTGTGAGTTCAAGCTCTGGGCTCTGAGCTGCTGGGTGTAGACTCTATTTTAGAAAATAAATAAATAAATATGGTTGTCTTTATTTTTAAGGAATATTGTTAAAACTTTGACTACATAAAACAAGATTTGTCACAAACACTGGATCAAAGCATAATTTCACCATTGATTTATTTATGATTATATTTTTCTTGTTTCTAATAATGTAATAAGAACACATGGACACATTAGAAGTCAAAATAAAAACTCAAATGTAGAAAACAACTTAGCTACATTCTGTCTTATGTAACCACCCATTGACCTTCTCCTGAAGTAACCATTATTTTAAATATCTTCTGTATGAGGGTTAATTTCTTTAAATTTATAATATCAGATCTAGTCAGTGAAATTTTATGACTGGGACAGAGTTTTCAGTACACCCCCAAACTCATCTTAAAAATAGATAGAATACAGCTAGGTAAAAAACTAAATCAGTAAAAACATCTTTAACAAAAGTAGGTGGAAAGTTATCCTGAAAGTGTTAGAAAAGAGTGTTTGGGGAGAAAAAAAGTCAGGTTCTATGCAAAATTAATAGTTGTGCAAAGGTAGCAGAGGGAAAATAAAGAATATTCTGATGATCTTAAAATCCCAGGGTAAGAAATATCAACCACAAAAATCACACTAAGAGAATCTCCATCCAGCAAGTTGAGCAAAGTTTAATAGTGAAACGGAGAAAGAAAGGAAAAGAAGGAAGGGAGTAGGGGTAGGAAGGAAGGAAAGAAGGAAAGAGAGAGGGAAGGAAGGAGATAAAGAAGGAGTGAGGAAGGAAGGAAGAAGGAAGGAAGGAAGGAAGGAAGGAAAGGAAGGAAGGAAAGGAGGGAAGGAAGGAAGGAAGGAGTGAGGAAGGAAGGAAGGAAGGAAGGGAAAAAGGAAGAAAAAAGGGGGTCATTGGGTATGTATGCTTTGAAAAGAAAAACTACCATATATAACCGAATTGAACAGGCCAGATACAATGGAGGTAGATTTAGTTATTTGGTGGTAGAGGAGTCCAGTGAAGGCAGATCAGAGAATAGTGGAGATAGGTATTCAGACTAGTCATATGTTTAAAGTTTTTGAGATAACAACACAAAAGAGAACTTTCTAGTAATGTACCTATAACTCCTACACAGAAGCCTCTTCCTAGAGTATAGGAATACCCATCTCATTCCTTTCTGTACTTCCTTACCACTCTATTTCTATTTCTGTCATCCATCATCTATCATCTCTGTATCATCTATGTTGAATACTTTGAGTTCATGCTTCTGTCAGTATTGTAGCTCAGGGTATATTTTTTTTCCATCTTTGCAATTACCCTCTCCAAAAATTATAAACCTAGCTCCTGTTATCAAACCTAAAATACCAAGAAAGTAATTTCAGAGTTTCTAAACTGTATTACTGCAAGAAGCGTTCATAACTAACTAGAGTTCAATATTTGTTTATCCTTTTGCTTAGGTAAAAGTTACATAAAGAAAATGCACAACCTTAAATGTGCAGTGTGCTAGCATTTGAAAAATCTCCATACATGCATGTAGATATGTCTAGATAAAGAATAATCACCCCAGAAAGTTCCCATATGCCATCATTCAATCAAGACGCCCTAAAGATAACCACTTTTATGACGTTCTTCTACAGTTGATTTTTCTGTGTTCTAGAACTTCACACATACGGAATAACACTTTTTTTTTTTAAATAAAGGAATGCTTTTTTGGGTCTGCCTTCCTTCACTCAGCATAGTATCTGTGACACAAAACTATTATGTGGGCATTTCAGTAGTTGGTTTCACTGTATTGCTGATTAATAATCCACTGAACAAATATAAAATGCTTTGTTTACCTATTATTCCTTTAATGGCTATTCGGATTGTTTTCAGCTTTTGAGAATTGAAAGTAAAGTTGCTGTAATTACTTTTGTAAGTTTGTGTGTGTGTGTTTCCATTACAGTTATGAAAAATAGGAGTAGATATAATAGATATAATTTTAGAAGGAACTGACAACCTTTTCCCAAAGTGATTGTATTATTTAGGATGTTCAGATCATTCTTCTATTAACCACTCAAATTGGTGTCTAGTAGGATCTTATATGTGTTTTATTTGGCTTTACTCTTATCACTAATAAATTTGATCACCTTTTAAGTGTTCACTGGTCACTTGTCTCCCTTATGAAGAATGATTTCAGGACTTCTGATGATATTTATTGCATTCATTCATTCATTTTTTTATTCATTTATTGTTGAACTTAAATTCAACAAGTTCTTTATGTTTCTGGATATGTACATATATATTTAATGCTACCAATTTTCTTTTAACATGGCTTTAACAGTATCCCACAAATTTTTATACCTAAATTTTCTTTTTAATTTAATTCAAAATACATTTATATGCCCTGCATATTTCCTTTGTCCATTGTTGCTTAATTTCCAAATACTTGAGCATTTATCATACCTTTTTTTGGTACTGATTTCTAATTTACTTTGGTTATGTTCTGTAAACATACTTGGTATGATTTCTATTCTTCAACATATTATGAGGTTTGGTTTATGGCCAAAATATCAGAATATGACATGTCTTAGTAAATGCCCCATGTGTACTTGAGAGGCATATTAGTTATTAAATTGCTGTGTAACAAATTATCAAGAAACTTAAAACAACACATATGTTTGTCATAGTTTCTGTGGGCCAGGTATCCAGGCTAAGCTTTGCAGGGTCTTCCATTTCAGGGTCTCTCACAGGGTCTCTCACATTCCACAGATGCCATTTGACTGTAGTCATCTAAAGTCTCAACTGGGGAAGAATGTACATCCAAGCTCATCTGATTGTTGGCAGTGAGACTGAGGGTCAGAGTTCTGTGTTGGTTTTTGGCCAGAGACTGCTATCAGTTTCTTGCTCCATGGGTATTCCCAACATGCAGCTCGTTTCATCAAACTCAAGCCAACAAAGTTATAGAGAGTTTTGGCTAGGAAGATCGAAGCCATTTTAACCTAATCACAGAAATGACATCACCACATTGGCCACTTTCTATTCAATAAAAGCAGTTCTCTTAAGGGGGGTGTCTCACTAGGGCATGTATATTAGGAAGTGGAATGTCTCACTTCCCACCTTCTATTCTAAGAAAATGTCTCAAGGAAGAGACAAAGTGATCAAGAGGCTACCTTAGGCTTATCTTGTATGTTTACCTTCTTTTAAAAGTAAAAGTCCTCTGATACTTTCTGCTTAATGCCTAGAAACTGTTACCTCATATCTTGTCCAGTGCTATAGTTGATTTCAGTAGTGGATAGTGCCAGTTACATGGTCTTTACTAGAAGGTGAATCACTTGCTGGTATTTTAATTGGAACTGCATCAAATCTGTAGTTCATCATAGGGATAACAGATATCCATATCCAAGCTCATGATATTTTAACAATATTGAGTTATCCAGTTCAAAAGCATGGCTCTCCTCTTCATTTCTTTAGGCATATTTTTTTTTCCTCAGCAGTGTTTTATAGTTTTCAATTTAATTTTTAAAGTTATTTTCCAGTTGTTTATTCATATCACACACACAGACAATATGTTGGTATTGATCTTCCATTCCATAACCTGCTAAGCTCACTTATTATTTCTAATAATCTCTAGATTTATTCAGATTTCGAAGTATGCATTATGTCCATTATACTATGCATGAATATAGTGTTTTTATTGCTGTTTCAGATTTTGTTTAATTGCTTTTTCATGCCTATTATATTGGCTAGGGTCTCTAAAAATATATAAAATAGAAGTAGTGAAAGTAGATTTATTTTTCTTTATCATGATTTTATGACCCTATATTATTTCTGATGTTAGCAGTAGGATTTTCATAGCTACTTTATTACTTTGAGGAATTTTCCTTCTATTATTGGTGTGCTGACAGTTCTTTTATCAAGTTTTATTAAACTATATTAAATAGGTTGTTTTGCCTCTATTGAAATGACCCTAAATTGGTTTTTGTCTTCTATTCCGCCATATGTATACATAAGCATTAGAAAAAGGAAGACTCTTTTTTTTTTTTACAAATAGTTTATTGTCAAATTAGTTTCCACATAACACTCAGTGCTCATCCCCACAAGTGTCCTCCTCCATGCCCATCCCCCCTCCCCCCACATCCATCAGTCCTCAGTTTTTGTCAGCATTCAAGAGTCTCTCATGGTTTGCCTCTCTCCCTTTCCCCCACCATTTCCGCCCTTCTTCTCCCCCTTGTTCCTCCGTCAAGTTCCTCCTAATCCTCCTATACGTGCAACATATGATATTTGTCCTTCTCTGCCTGACTTATTTCGCTCAGCATAACACCCTCAAGGTCCATCCATGTTGCTACACATGGCCAGATTTCATTGTTTCTCATTGCCATGTAGTATTCCATGGTATAGATAAACCACATCTTCTTGATCCATTCATCTGTTGATGGACACTTAGGCTCTTTCCATGTTTTAGCTATTGTGGAGAGTGCTGCTATGAACATTGGGGTGCATGTGCTCCTATGCATCAGCATTTCTGTATCCCTTGGGTAAATTCCTAGCAGTGCTATTGCTGGGTCATAGGGGAGTTCTATTGTTAGTTTCCTGAGGAACCTCCACCCTGTTTTCCAAAGGGGCTGTACCAGTTTACATTCCCACCAACAGTGTAGGAGGGTGCCCGTTTCTCCACATCCTCGCCAGCATCTAGAGTTCTCTGATGTGCTCATTTTAGCCACTCTGACTGGCGTGAAGTGGTATCTCAGTGTGGTTTCGATTTGTATTTCCCTGATGAGGAGGGATGCTGAGCATCGTTTCATAGGTCTGTTGGCCATCTGGATGTCCTCTTTGGAGAAGTGTCTGTTCATATCTCCTGCCCATTTCTTCACTGGGTTGTTTGTGTTTCGGGTGTGTAGTTTGGTGAGTTCCTTATAGATTCAGGATATTAACCCTTCATCTGATATGTCATTTGCAACTATCTTTTCCCATTCCGTTGGTTGCCTATTAATTTTCTGGGTTGTTTCCTTGGCTGTGCAGAAGCTGAAAAAGGAAGACTCTTAAATGACATAAAAGCCAATGTAATGTGTAAAATTCATTTGGATCCTGATTCTGGGGAGAAAAAAGTGTAGCAATTAAATTTTGAGAAAAGTGGGAAATATTGAAAATAGAGAGATATTAATTCACATCAAAAATTACTAATTTTATATATTATTATAATGCACTATATTATGTAAGAAGCTCTTTATGGTTCTAATATATTATAATTGAATTCATATGCATTTGAATTATGTAGAGGTGAAATGACATGGTACCTGGAATTTCCTCTAAACTACTTCTAAATAAAAACCTTACAACACTAAAAAAAGGAAGTAAAAATAACTGGAGAAAATGCTTGAGAGTTATTTTTAGGTAGTGGGTATGTGTGGATCCATTAACTTGGAATATGTGAAATTTCTTTGGAATGTGTTTAAAACAATTAAAATAGCTAGCAAGATATCAGTTTCTTATAGCTATATTTCTTAAGTTTTGACATTTAGACATGCACATAAATAAAATCTCCACATCCTCTAATTATATCTTGAATCTATTTTAGGATTTAGTCAAGAGACATTATGTTTGCATAATAACTAAATAAAAATGAAAAACAAAGTATGAAAATGCCAGAAAAAAGTATAATTTTCTACGTATTTGTTAGAGAATTATTCATTTCATTTGCTTAGAATCATCTATATTTTTGTTCATTTTGAATGATATATAATATTCAATTGTGTAAATGCACACCTGTTTTTTAATTTTTTTTTAATTATTTTTTTGTTGATGAATGCTTGATTCTTTTTCCAGGAGTTTGCTTTTGAGAACACAGAGCTATAAACATCCTTGCACATGTCTCAGGAAGCACAAGGGAAATTATTTCTCTTGAGCTAGAGACCACTACATGTATAAATTTGTAATTATGACATCATGCTGAACTGTTGCACCAAACTTTTTCAAAATGTATATATCATTTCACTCCCACTATGAATGGATCTCAGTGATCTATATCCTCTTCATCATCTATAGTCAGATTTATTTTTCAATATAATTTATTTTTTTTTGCCAAAAAAATGAATATACAATATTATTCCATCATGGCTATGATTTTTATTTCTTGAACACTAGTGAAGTTGAACACCTCTTCATATATTCTTGTCTATACTATATTTTGTGGAAGATTTTTTGTTTGTTTTGAGATACCTATTTATGCCATTTTTCCCCTTGGATTGCTTATACTTTTCTTAGCTATTTGTATAATATTCTGATATATTTTTGATATTAATCTATTTTGATTATGTGTCATGCAAGTATATTCTCCAAGATCACAATAAACACTTATTGAATAAACAAATGAATAAATATTGAATTAAAACACTTGTTCAAATAGTAGATTTTGCATTCAGCAGTTATGTAAATTTGTCAAAGTTATTTAATTCCTCTGAATTTTAATTTTCTATGTTAAATACTTATAATACCACTTTATCAGTTTTGATTTCACTATTTAATTTAATGATAAAATGAGACTGTGAAGAAATTGAAAAGCATCTTTTATCAGTGAATTATTTCTTTTATGAATATTAAATAACAGATACATGAATATATATTATACATATATACATACATAAATGAATCAAATGACAGATTAAAGGTAGATATTTTAAAAATAAGAGAAATCCTATACTATAGTATTGCTACCATTCTACCACTCAACCATACAGCAACTGATTTTTTTCTGACATTGAAACCAAATAATATTTTTAGGAAAGTATATGTTTAAAAATATTTAACTACAAAAATGTTCTATATTTACATATACTTTATATCTTTCTTGAAGTTGAATTTTAAGAGCCATTCTGTTGGCAGTATGATGTCATCTAACTTCTGCTGTCTTTTTTTTCCAAAGAAACATACCTATGTCCAGATATAAAGATGCCTACATCTTATGCCCTTTTGCTAAGTTTCAATTAATAACACAATTGACCGAAAGAAAATTCACCCTAGACTACATAAGACATATTTCCACAAATTGTCCTTATCCCTTTTATCTCTCTATTTGATTGGGTCAATCTATCAAAGCATAAACAACCTCATACTTAAGTACTTGAGAGGTTAGTATTATAATATTTTATCTAATAAAATATATAAATGTCGAGATTTACATAAATGTTTTAATATAACCAAGAAAATGTATAGAAAATAAAAAGTAATAGTTGGGGTGCCTGGGTGACTCAGTCCGTTAAGCATCCGACTTTGGCTCAGGTCATGATCTCAAAGTTGGTGGTTTTGAACCCCGCGTCCAGCTCTATGCTGACAGCTCAGAGCCTAGAGCTCACTTCGGATTCTGTGTCTACCTCTCTCTCTGGCCCTCCCCTGTTCATGCTGTTTCTTTCTCTCTCTCAGAAATAAATAAAGCATTAAAAAATTTTTAAGGTAAAATTTAACATATAAATTTGAATTTATTTTTAACAGCTTATTCTTTAATAAAAGTGACACACTGCAGACTGTATTATATTATATTAATTTCAGGTTTAGCTTCTGGAATGTTGTCAGAGTTGTTCAATTGCACTATACAGAGTAAGTCAGAAGGCAACTGATAAACTGAAAACTGGACCTAATCCAGAAAATAAAACATGCAAGTCATGCTAAATACATCATTTCCTTAGATGCATAGTATTATTTTAGCTACATTGATGTTTTCTTTAATAGTTGGATAAGCTGGAGACACCTGGGTGGTTCAGTCGGTTGAGCATCTGACTTTGGCTCAGGTCACGATCTCACAGTTCATGAGCTTGAGCCCTGCACTGGGCTATGTGTTGACAGCCAGCTCGGAACCTGGAGTCTGTTTTGGATTCTGTGTCTCCCCTCTCTCTGACCGTCCCCTGCTTATGCTGTCTGTCTGTCTCTCTCTCAGAAATAAATAAAAAGAACTTTAAAAAAATAGTTAGACAAGATGTCATGTTCAGGATAAAATGATTTGAACAAAAATATTTTATGAATCAGTGCTACTGCTCACAACTTTCAATCACCTAGAAAATTTCTGCTAGGCCTATGAGAAACATACATGAAAAATATAAACAAGCATGGTAGACACCTCTTTATGAAATGGTCATAGAATGGAGAGAACAAAGTTTAGTTATACGATGAGAATTGTAACATTCAAATATGATCTTAAGCTGAAGAAGCTTTAATAGTATGGTCTTTTTATTCAACGATGCATAGCAGAGAGCCAAAAAGGAATGGAGAATACAGAACTCTGTTGTCACATATATAGACTTTCTTTCATTAGACCAACCTACCAATTTCTGAAGGGCCCTTTCCCAGTCATTAGAAATATGTAACAAATTACTCAAGAACTTAGTAGCTTAAAACAACAATATTTCCTTTGCTTATGGCAGCTAATCTCTGTTGTACTGAGCATCGCCTCAAGTGGCTTGGAGAATGGAGCTAGCATTGTTTGAGGGCATGCTGAGAACATGTGAGAATACATGGAGGATGGAACATCTGGACTTCCTCAGGCACTCTCTCTATCTCTATGTGGCTTCTTCACATGGTCCCTCCAGGATAAGGATTTCAGTGTAACCAAATTTCATATATGTCAACCCAGGCTCCTCAAACTCTTACTCAAGAGAGAGGCAGACAGAACCTCAGAAGTCACACAGCATCACTTTCATGAAAATATATTGGCCACGGCAGTTACAAAGTCTGCCCATTTCAAGGATAGAAAATATAGACATCCGTCTCTCAAAAGAAGGGTGTCAACATAAAATTAGAAGAACAAGCAGACTATATGTCGGTGTGCACACCTTTAGAAAATACCATCTGCCTTAAGGTCTAAAGTGGAAAGACAGATGGTGAAAAAAAATATATAATTCATGTGAATACCACTTAGTCTAAAGGAGAAATCAGAGGATCGGGATCCTCTCTCTCTCTCTCCTAGAAATTAAAAAAAAAAAAAAAAAAAAAGATTCCTTCTCTCCCTCTGCATCTCTCCTGCTCATGCTGTCTGTAAAATAATAATAATAAACATTAAAAAAAAAAGGGCGCCTGGGTGGCTTAGTCGGTTAAGCGTCCGACTTTCGCTTAGGTCATGATCTCGCGGTTCGTGGGTTCGAGCCCGCTCGGGGCTCTGTGCTGACTGCCAGCTCGGAGCCTGAAGCCTGTTTCAGTCTGTGACTCCCTCTCTCTGACCCTCCCCTGCTCATGCTGTCTCTCTCTCTCCTAGAAATAAATAAAAATATAAAAAAAAAAAAAAAAAAAAAAAGGTCAGTGAAGAAAGCCTCTAATTGAAAGTAAGGTGGATCCAGGAAGATTCTGATAGCTGGTCTATGATGAGGAACTACCCAGAATCAGCTGAAAAACACAATGCCAAATATTACTTCTACCTCTCTTGCAACCTAAGTTTCCTGAGAAGGAATCAGCACCAAAGAACAAAGTATCTACAACATAGAGCTTAGGAAAACTCCCTATCTTAAAGTTATGAGTCTTTCATAGAGTGAATTAATGGGGGACCACAGTGGTTGTTTTAATTAAAACTCTAGGGGTGTCCGCGTGGCTCAGTCCGTTGAGCATCCGACTTCGGCTCAGGTCATGATCTCACAGTTGGTGGTTCAAGCCCTGCATTGGGCTCTGTGCCGACAGCTCAGAGCCTGGAGCCTGCTTCAGATTCTGTGTCCCCCTCTCTCTCTGCCCTGTCCCTGTTCATGCTCTGTCTCCCACTGTCTCAAAAATAAATAAAACATTAAAAAAATTAAAACTCTGTAAAGAGAACATTAATGTCTACTGGCGACAGCATTGGGTGGAGGATGTCATTTAATACTTATGACTTATAAACTTAAATGGTACTTTCCAGTGTATGGGCTAATATAATTTAGTATTCTAAAGCATTTTCTTGCCACTCATGCACTTTATTTATTTTTTTAAAAGTGTTTTTTATTTATTTCTAGGAGAGAGAGAGAGAGAGACAGCGTGAGCAGGGGAGGGTGAGAGAGAGAGGGAGTCACAGACTGAAACAGGCTCCAGGCTCTGAGCTGGCAGTCAGCACACAGCCCGACGCGGGGCTCGAACCCACGAACCGCGAGATCATGACCTAAGCGAAAGTCGGACGCTTAACCGACTAAGCCACCCAGGCGCCCCTGATTGTGTTCTTCCTCTCCACTGGCCTGCCTGCATTTGTGACTTGAAAACTGACCTTAAAATCCTGCACAGGTTTTTTGTCCTAAGAGTATGGGCCAGGCCAACTCATTACCATATCTAGCCCTAATTACTAGAATCCCATCTACAGAAACTGATCTCTGGACTCCCATTCTGAGAGTGGGTGATCAGAAATTCATAAAACACATCACTGAAGTTATTTCATTAAATTATCTCAATCCTATGGTTTAGGCTCAATATTATTGTTTTTGCTTTAAAGAATGACTTTTGCCTCTTTGAAATCACAAAGCATATAAACAGTAGGGTCATGAGAATTCAGGTATCCTAACAAGACCTTTCTATATACCATAGAAATCATCCGGGTATTTTGATGCCAGTCAAGTATTCCTTTATATAAATGTAAACTTTAATACTTGAATTTTTCAAGTATATATAAATTCCACATATCATTTTTGTCAAGATTAAGTTTTATCTAATACCTAGGCACTCTTTAATATGTACTGGGCACTTTTGCAAATATTTTAGATGCATTACTCATTTAATGATAACAACAACATTAAGAGGAAATTAAATATAAATATAAATACAAATACAAATATAAATATAAATACAAATACAAATACAAATATAAATATAAATATAAATATATTAGAGCTGGAGTGCAAACCTAGACAATCTGTCTCCATATTTAATGTTCTTACCCATGATGTGATGTTGTTTCCACCCAACTGAAGGTATCCCTGCAACTTTAGCAAAGCTGAAACTATTCACTGGATTTAAAATTAAAACACATATGACACATACGACATGATACAAACACAATTATTTTCATATGCTGATACCAGAAAAAAAGGTACTTTTTCTAGTGGTTCTTAGTAAAATGCCTGAAGCAGCAACTGATAAATCTGTCAGAGCCAGAAAAAAAATATATCTTCAAAATTATTTCTCTAAATTAAATGGGAATTTATTAATTTAAGAAGATTAAAAACATGATTGCTTTATGGACTTAAATAATTAAAAAGTAATTAAATTAACGTAATGATATGAATCATTCAGTATTCACACCAACATTCAGAATTTTTAAAATTATCTATGTAGTTTAAGGCAAATTAATGTCATCCATTACTAATTAAATTTGTTGTTCTCATTGTAGTAATTATTTCAATTTACTAAACACCTAGTAGACAAATGGACAACTCTTAATATAAATAACAGTTAAGGTTTTTGAAAATATATTTTATTATTCTTGAAGCTTATAGTTAATAATTGCAAATTTTTGCTTGTACTCTTTCCCTGAATATTCAGACCAATTCATTCCTATTGTTCCACCTTTTCCCAACTCCAGAAATTTAAAGTTTTATAACTTTTGCTTCTTTACCAACTTTCTGGAAATGTGAAGTACCTAATCATCTTATATTTTATATCCTACCAGTTGCTTCCTGTGTGCTTTGTTATATATTTGGTACATCACATTTCTTCTTTCAAGGTGCTCTGAGATTTTGACAAACTCAAAACTGGAAAGTAAATACAGTTCCATGACCCTCTGTAAAAGTGCTCACATTAGGTATAGTGTTTTTGTTTATAGAAAGTATTAAAACATTAACGCCATGCTCATCTGTGTATTGGGTAAATGTTGGGCAAGTTGCCTGTCATGGTAACCCTCCCCACCTTGCCACCAAAGTTAAATTACCTTTTATCTTCTGTCACCTTGAGATCCTGGTATCTTTTAAATCAGGAAGCACATTTCATCTTTGTGTCCCTTATTCCCTAAAGCCAATATATATTATGTATTAAAGATGTGAATACGGATGTAATGAATGCTAGTGATGACCTCCCTAGTATATTCTTAGAGAAAGTGCTGGCTCCTTGGCTCTCTAAGGAGACATATTTAGAAGTAGGTCAACAGATTACACATGATCAATGTATTTGAACAGTCTTATTTAATTCAGTGCTTTAAATCTATGAGTTTAATAATTCAAATTATTTGCTCTTCTAGAAGAGATTGAATATAGAATAACTAGGAAATGTACATACATTAGTGGTTTCTGTCCAAATTCACATTATATAATTTTGTCACTGGAGTCAACTTTAAAATCTGTTACCAATCTATTTCTCATATTTTCACCAATGTTACTGCAGTATCAAAAAATCCCCAAGTCTCAATGGTTTATAACAAAACATTTACTTTATTCTTCATGATCAAAAAGATTACTTATATTCTCTATGGTCTTCAGGTCAGCTGTGTCTCTAGCCTATATATAGTCTCATCCTAGGGCCAAGGCTAAAGGAGGAGTTATTATCTGGGACCGTTTGTTCTTCTGGCAGGGGCAAATTACAAAGTGCAAAGTTCAATCATAGCATCACATTAATAGCTTCTACTTATATTTAACACAATTTAGGTTTTCCCACTTTCCACTGGCTAAAATAAACCAGGTGTCCATGCCTTAATAAGTTGAAGACGCATGGCTAGGATATTGATGTATACTCCTTTCAAAGAGGAATAAATAATTCTTTAAAATAATACAATATTCAATAAAATAAAATAATACAGTATTCAAAAGTAAAATGCCAAATCATGTGAATGTTTTGGATTGCAAATTTAACACTGTAACTGAGTGGCTCCAAGCACTTGTTGGGCATTGATTTTGTTTAGAAGTTGGGCTAAAACAATATGTGTTGACGTGGGTACATTAGGCACATTGGCTTCCTCATGAAAAACAAATTCCTTAGACAAAGACATTCAGCATTTTAAGGATAGACTGTCGCAAAAGACAAAAATGTGACAATTTATTCAGTTTATAAGGAAAGCACATTGTGTTTAGGAATTCAGATAAACCTGACTCCTCTAATCTTTCCATATATTCACATTCCTATTCCTTGGGTCCCACCCTTTTTCCTTCAATGCCCTAAATTTCATTTAAGATACTTGATAAGGCTGTGATTTTGACTAATATTGTAATTAGGAAGCCTACAGAATCAAACTTTGGTGGTTTTTCAGGAGTGGTATTATGGTGTTTCAACTTTATTTACAAGAGATTACTTAGTATCATAAGAGAAAGTCTGTGCCAGAGGATAAAAAATTGAAGTTAGAAACTCACAGTTATCATTCTCATTTTTAGACTGTGGAATGGAATTAGTGATAACTACCCTACCACACCAATGCAGAATTATTCTTAAGTTTATTTTGTTCTATAAGAGCAGCTACAAGTTCTTGTTAAGCTTTGTATTTGATGGTCACCCCATTTTAGGTCACATTCGGTAATAATATAACCAGTTATAATTTTGAAAGCTCTGGGATGCCAGAGATTATTTCTCAATTTATTAGCATGATTTTTACCACCTTTGGTTCCAACTCATCAATCTAACATTCCCTCAGTTCACCACAATTTCTCCTAGTACAAATTTCTGTATCAGAGACATTAGTTTCAAGCAACAAGACTTGCCAATGAATACCTCCACAAGTAATTCATTAAAAGGATATTTGATAAGAGAGCACACTTGTAAGAAAACCTACAAGCATAAGAACTGGAACACAGTCAGAAACAAGCAAGTCTTTAGCATAATGCTCATCCGATAACTACATTAATCTTCCATTGCTTAACAATGCACAGTGCACAATCCAGATTACAGTGCCGACGGTCAGCTGTGCCAGTCCTGGTCTCTGTGAGCAATTGCTGTACTGCTGTAACTTCTGTACCTGGAAACTTAATGTCCTGCCTGGGGTCTCTGCTATCACCCCCAGCCCAAATGGATTCTTCTGGAAACATAATTCTTTACATAATTTTGTATATTCAATTATATTGACAGGCATGCCTAATTTAAAATACTAGTGCCTTAGCTGTAAGAGACTCTGGAAAAGTGAGGATCTCACTTTCCTAAATAAGATGTAAATCCCAATATTCATAAAGTAGAAGATAATACAAGCAGAAAATTTAGATAGGCCAAACATACACACGTACACACACACAGTTATCTATTATCCATATCTAGCTACCCCTATCCACAAAAAAGTGACTGGAAGAAGATAATTAAAATATTAATGATCCAAGTTCAGATACCCAGGATAAGTCCTTTATTCTATACATCAGACAAAATTATGGCCTGGTTTTGTAAACAAATGTAATTGTAACATAGTCATACCTATTATGTATATATGTCTAGAACCCCTTTTGTACTACTGCAGCAGAGTCAAGTAACTGAAACAGACCACATGGCACATAAAGTCTAAAATACTTTTTTTTTTTTTAAAGTTTATATACTTTGAGAGACAGAGAGAGAGAGAGGAAGAGGGAGAGAGAGAGCACAAGCAGGGTGGGGGCAGAAAAGGAGAGACAGAATCCCAAGCAGGCTCTGCACTGCCAGCACAGAACCTAACACTGGGCTGGAATCCAGGGACCACAAGATCATGACTTGAGCCAAGATCAAGAGTTGGACGCTTAATGGACTGAGCCACCCAGGTGCCCCTAAAATACTTCTATTTGACATTTAAACATCTCAAGTTTGCCAACCTCTGCTCTAGATTACTGATATTTTCTGAAACATTGGAAGTAAGACAGTCTACACTGTAATAGTCATACAGACCACTTTAGTTTTTCAATTTTTGTGCAATGAAAAAATGAAGATACATTTCTTTTGGAAAAAACTTCCATATTAAAATTGACTAAAATAAAAAAGGAAACAGAGCATTGAGGGAAAAGTACACATAACATTGCTAATGAAATTTCTATACAAATGTCAGAGAATAAAAAATATATATCACATAGATTAAAAAGACACTTAAATGAGTGCTCAGAAATGAGTTCGTTAGAAGGCTGAATGTGTTTTTAAAGGCATGTTTTAAAGTCTTGGCTTTCAATAAGGTGACAGACACCTAGGTGAAGAGGTGTCGTAAGCAGCTTATTCCAGTAAGGCACTTCACAGACCTATAAAAATATCTTGAAATAGACATCCTAAGTTTGTAAAGGTTTACTTATTTACAAACCTGTTATTTTTCCCACATTACCTTTCCTTTGTACCTTCATTTTGTTATGTTTTTTTTTTTTCTACATCTTTGAAGCTACCAGGCTGAGCAAACATAATTTTGTATTTCCCACAGTGCTAATTCTGCTCCACAAATGAAAGTGTAACCCAAACATAACTCTGTCATTAGGCAATGGCACTTTCTCTTGAACTGTGAACTGCAAAGTGATATAGAAAACAGCAGAAGCTATAAATTTAGGGCATCTGCAATTTTAAGCAGTTCCATAATAACTAGCCAGAATGTTTCCTGGCTAACCACCAATGTTTGCATAAAAACTATATCTTTTTTACTGATCTATTTGCTGGAATGAATAATAGAAGTCTCCCTCCCCATCACACACTTCAAGTGGTTTTCTTTTCTTATCTTATCTTTTTTTTTAAAGTTCTTTTTTTGGGGAAGGGAGGAGGGGTAGAAAGAGGGAGGGGAAAAAGAGAATCCCAAGCAAGCTGGAGGCTATCAGTGCAGGCTCAAACTCACAAACCCTGAGCCAAAACCAAGAGTCGGATGCTTAACCGACTAAGTCACCCAGATACCCAAGGAGTGGTTTTCAATATTATTGTTTGTTAGTAGTTAATTGGCAAATGATATATTAATTAAAATTTTATTTTGGGGAGAACGTACCTAGTAGAAACTTGTGAACATTTTGATAATGCATCTGTAGACCCACAGTTGTATGAATCTAACCTCTATGGTGTCATTTTTCAAAGTTTCTGCTAAAATTGAACTATAATCAAAATGCCCTGATAACTCATTCTAGGGAAGAAACAAAAAGGCATAAGTAACATAACCTATCATTCTAGCTAAAATACAATCTCGTATGTGTTTGACAAGTGCTATTTAATGACATTTCCTGTTAATATTAAAGGGAAATAGTTTTGTTGTCAATCTTCTTTCCTTTAGTATATCAATTTAAGCCCATTAATGCTAGCCTAAGTATTCAGTTAAATGTATTAGCTAAAAAAGGAAAAGAAAAGCAAAACCTATTATTTGGAGATGTAAGGAAATTATAAATTGTTCATAAAGCCAGCATAGATCTCAGTGTACCTGAAACTAACAGGTTTCAAATAAAATGTTGTTATACAAATTAAATCTGATTATAAAACTAAATTATAGGAAATTGAACAATTATGTGACTTAATAACAATAAGTAGCAGGTAACAAATTTCTTTTCTTTGCTATGTTCCAGACACTATGGTAAATACTTTATCAACATTTATATAATCCTTTTAAGAACACCAAGTGGTATGTCCCTTTTTTACAGATTAATAATCTCATTTTTGGAAAGACTGAAAACATTTGCCCAGAGCTGCATATCAGAACAAATATATAAACATAAAAACATTTCTAGAACTTGAAAGAATCACAAAGTCAACTCAACCTTTTCTGACTATGCTTTTAACAATACAGACGATACAATAAACTAATGGCATCTTACAAAAGGATAACCTCAACCCACCTTCTATTCATGACCCGGAACTTTCTTTTCATCATTGATGAACCCTGGACATACATTTATTTGCTTTGATTTCTTTAGCCTCTACAAATGACCTACGTAGATTAGATCTTTGGGTTGTTATTCTGCCTCTGCAGCCATTCACACAAGCAGGCATTACTTTGCAGTTTGCCTACTATTGAAATCCCATCTACTAGGTTTCACATTGCTGGGAAAGATTCCAACACATAAAACAAAATTCTTGTATATTTTAACACCTTCTAAGATGCAAAAATGAAAAAGGCACATAATTTGGAGAATAATAAAAGAAAATGATGAGTGAAATATTTATCATGTGATAAGAAATTAAAATCGTTCGGGAGCTTCCTTCATCTTTTAGTAATACCACTGAAAATAGCACTCATATATTCATAAGGAATTTTCTTCATTGACAGAGAATCTAGATTCTTAGCCACTTAATCTGTGAGATTCAAGCTCAAAATCTGTCTGACTATCTATCCCTTTTATTTCTTTATTCATTTCTCCCATTTTCCTCCCAAGGGAACTCCGCTCCACCCAGTCTCCTCTCTAAGGAAAAGAGATCTGATAATTACTTGGATTATGTTGTCACTAGCAGGTACACTTGACATTTTTTTTTAAAAAGGACCACCACAGTAACCCCAAGGAAACTGTGTAGCACACTACCTAGAAAATTGTAAGTTTTCATTGAATATTAATTCCCCTCTTAAATTCTAAAAACTAAGACAAATAGTGCATTTGTGGACTGAAGTATGTGACACTGGTAATCTAGTCTTCAATATATACTCACCTTATCTTAAGATTTTCCCACCTATTCCATATTGATATGTAAAAAATGTTTTCTTAACATAAGATATTTTCCCCTTTGTGGTGAAGTTCTTTTTGTGGTATATTTATTTAAATTTTGTAAGAATCCATCTGATGCAATGATTCTGCTGTTTAATCATTTCACTCTTATTTTACCTTTTCTAACAATAGGTATTTCTCACAATGTGTTTTCTAAATGTATTTTGACTTCAACCATAATTATTAAATTAAGTATATATCATGTTATTAGCACTTAAACTTAAAGCACTATTCAGTTGTTCACACTGCAGATAGTTTTTCAAGTTTATCAAAAGTAAGCTTACTAAAAAAAAAAAAAAAAATCTCCTTAAGAATCTTTAAGTGAATTTTGATTTAGGAGAAGAACTGAATAAAGTCTAATTAAAATAGGAAACCAGTATTATCACTGAAGTGTCCAAAACATGCTTTCATTTAATTGACTCTAAATTATTTCTATTATTCTATTTCTATTGGGATTTATGTTCCTATTTCTAAATTAAATGGTAATTAAAACTGTTATCTAGCATCAGTACATCATATTCTTTGTTAAAGAATGCAAAATGTATTAGGTAAAATTTCAAGCTAGAATAACAAAGGCAGGAAGTTAGGTATGTCTTTAAGATTTATTAGTTGTACAAAGGGAATCTGAGGGACTAATTCTAAGAGGATCACCTATTGCATGATGTACATGTTTTAATTTCACATTCAACTCAGTTATCACCTGCGATAACTTCTATACTGGCCCTTCAGCCTTTTATGACCATGTTGATAAAGGTGTGATTAACTTAATCTTATTCCAGGAAATAAGAAGATAGATAAATATAGATAGATATACATGCATATATTTCCTCCCAGAAAAAAATTATATACATTATATATATACATTATATATATAATGTATATAATTATTATATGTTATAATTACACATATAATTATTATACAATATATATATACATTATATATATACATTGTATACAATTATAATAATAAAAATTATGTATAATAATAAAAAATATGCATACACACACACACACACACACCACAGATACACATACCCTGGTCATAGTGGAGAAAGAAGGAAATTTCTATTAAAACCTCCTATGAAATAATTATTTATTTCATAGTTTTTTTTATCTTCAGTGTTAGACAGGAATGGAATTTTAACTATACAGATAGTTTTCTTTCAAAAATTATTTACATCTTTTTGCAATATTTTCTTCCTCATGTCCATATAGTTAAATAGTCTTCCTATGGGGAAAGAACACCCTTTTCACCATTGACTACTCTTTTGTCAACCCTATCTACTATTACATTTGGCTATACTAGAAAAATACGATAAGATGATCCACAGTAATTAACTGATATATATTAGTTATTTCTCAATATATTAAGGCAAAGGCAGATATATCTACTGAAAATGCCCAAGGAACAGCTTGAACTTTATAGGGAGGCTAACCAATGAAGAAATTTATATTCTGTAATTAAAATAGAGTCAACTTTTATCCAGGGAATGCAATAATTTAGTCTTAAAGACGTTTGACAGGGGAAACCAAGGTCATTCTAAGAAGTCTGATTCTTAAACTCTCTGGACTCTTTACAGTCTTTCCACAAGACTTATTTCTCATAGGAAACCTAATTTGATATGCCTTAAGGTTACCAAAGATGAGGAGAATGAATTGTTTTAGTGTCTAGACAATTTCCTTTAACAGAAGTTTAATATCCTGATCAGAAACCATGCCTAATTATGTATACTCTACTGCATGTGGACCTTAATACCTGTAAGTGACAACAGCAACGAGAGGTGTGTATGATTTTCAGCCTTATCCCGAGACTGTTGCAACACTCCTCTGTCACATGTTATGCATAAGCTAAGGCTTTCCCACCCGGTCCAAAGGGAAACAGTCCAGAAACAATTCAGTTATCTTTGACCTGAGGGTCCCATATGCTGTGGGTATAGTAAGTAATTCATAAATATTTATTTTCCTTGAAAAGTCAAGATGAGGTTCCTGTGCTTCTGTTGTTTGTTTGTTTTTTAATACTTGATCTCTAATGAACAGCTCATTGTAGCTTCATCCAGAAACTATTGAAACGGAAGTTATCTAATTATCTTTGAACTTATATTTACTGCAGTGGCAGAAATCATTCTAAGCATTGTAATTTGTGTATTATATATTCTAATGATGTTAAAGATGGAATTTATTTTCTAATGTGACTTTGTGACACATAATACAACCTCAAAAAGCCTACAACTATACTTTCTAATATGGCATAAAAAAGTACATAGACACTTATTAAATTTGGAATTATGTAAAAATAATAATGTTAGCTTTCTTTTTAACAGCCAGTAATCAATGAGACATTGCTATACACATTTACATACACATATATGTATATATGAAAAGAATGGTTAAAACTTGAGGTTTTTCTTCACATGCATTTACATCCATCTTGAATCTAAAAAATGCTTTTTAAGGCTTCATAAGTCTAATAAATATGTCAGCATTCCTAATAGTTTGTCGTAAAATATAATCAAGCTGTAAGACCAATAACACAGAATAAAGAGCAAGTAATTTTCAGTGAAATAGGTATGCTAAAAGGCTGAAAAATTATAAGTCGCCAAATACAGTCTTCTGGACACTAAGAGATTATGTCAGTGCAATTATGCCTCTGTAGAATATCACACCCTTAATAATTAATCAGGGTAATTGGAAATTTGCAGACTATAGTAATTGGTCTCTATTTTACCTACGCGGATAAATTAATGGGTTAAATAAAAACCCTTGTAAAAAAACAATTAACAATCGAATTAGTCTAAAATTTGGTTTTCTGAAAATGTGATCTTACCTGAATGCTATTGTGCAGAACTTCATTTGTGCTTGAATATCTGGGTCAGTGTCATTTATATAATTTTCCAAGCACTCTTGCCAAAAGGCAGAGATAATAATTCCTAGTGGAAATTAAATCATGCATTAGTATATGCATTATTATATCCATTTATTCATTTATGAAAAGATATTTATTGAACACAACTATATGCAAAAATATTATTCAAAGAGCTAAGGATGCAGCACTGAAGAAAATAGAAAACAATCTCTACCTTCACAGAGCATGTAATTGTATATATTTTCTTCTTTGATGGTAAGTGTTCAAATATTTATTTTATTTACACTCAAAATAAGTGACATAAATATGGAGTGAAAATATCCAGTTAAAAGTGTAAATATTAATTAAGAGACCTGGCAAAGAGATAACTCTCAACACAGACTCCTGACTTCTCAAGTCAGTAACATATTTGCTCAACCATATAGGGTTTCTTCATAACATAAATGTCCAAATATTCTAAAAATCATTCTGTGGACAAACCTATTTAATTTAGTAGTTAACTGGTACAGTATCAGAAGTCATTAGCAGGGAAAAGAGATCTATGACGAAGAATGCTTGCACATTTTGCAGTGGATGAGATACCAGATATAAGTTACAAAAATGAAAGCATGAACACTGACATTTTTTTGTTTTGATATATATTGTCAGACTTATACCTATATGTAAGGAACCACTTTAAATATAGAACCCCAAATAGTAAGATATTAATATAGAAAATGTAAAAAACAAAAGCTTCCCATCAGTTCCATATATTCATGACACTTCAGGGTCTGTTGGGAGCAATTGTAAAGAGGCAAGCCAAGGCACCGTAATCCAACAAGATGATATTCACTAAACTGATGCACAGGTACTTATTCTCAGCCTTCCTCTAAAGCTTTAAACTTTCCCCATGTCCATTGTCTATATTCGCCCATCCTTCCTTCCTTCCTTCCTTTCTGATAATGCTGTATTTGCATGCTACTGAAAACTCAAAGCTGAAAAAAAATGAAACACCTTAGAAAAGAAGTATAGAAAATGTAGAGTGTGCTCCCCAAAAAGGAAAAGAAAATTGTTGGGAGCCATTCTGAGCCCACTAGTCGAGAAAACTCCTGGTGAGGTTAAAGCAAGTTTGCACAGTCTCTTGTCAATCAGATGATGACTGATATCCACCCCCAATCAATTATTTCTGTTTGAGCACTGACCCCTAAGGTACCTTGTTGATCAATATTGGGAGTGACTTGTCCCCTTATTCTGGTCCTGGTATGATGATTGCACCTTGTGAAGGAACTTATTGTGGGAACTTCTTCTTTTGATTATGGGAACATACACCGTGTCTCCTGAAGGTCCTGTTTCCCTCCATACTTTCCCTTGAGCTATGAATAGGCTAATGACCTTTACTCATAAAAGACTGACCCTTACATGTACAATTCTGTTTCTACCATTGCATTAGTCCAAGATGTTTATACAGCTCAACATGTAAATCAGCTAACCAAAAATGTCTTTCATGCCCTAGCTATTCAAGAAATCATAAAACTAGACACAAAGGTAAATGCACTCGAAGAGGCTATTGTATGTTTTGGAGATGAGCTAAACTCTTTAAACGAATGGTTGTCTCTCCAGTGCCATAAAACATATAAATGGAAAATCAAGTATTGTCCAGAGACAAAAGCCTAACTTAGAGAGAAGGAACAGATAAGAGCAGAACATAAGTTACGACATGTACCTTTGCTAACTGGTGATGTATAGCAGCCCCTTCCTTAAGGCCTACATTCCACAAACACCTGTCCTTACCATGGCAACTGTGATGAAGATGAATAAGACTATCTACAAACCTATGACTTAATCTTAGCGTTATTAAAATATGAACACCCTGTTATTTTCTTAGTTACTCAACCTCACTATAATTGGGGCAGTTCTGCAAGATTACTTCAGTAAAACCTGGTTCTGTACATTTTCCAAAAACATCTTATCACAGAGAGCTATCCATTGTAAAAATGCCATCTTCTGATTCCATGTTAACATTTGACCTAAAAATAAAGACACCAAAACTGACAGGACAGAGATGCCTGCCTGATGATCAGAAAGAATCTTGGGGCTCTCTCACTCTCTCTCTTGCCAACACCGTCCATCCTTCAGGGACCCTTGGACATGCTGGAGCTGGACTCCGGCAGAAAATGTCCGGTGTGAAGTCCTCTCCTGTACCCCATTTCCAGTTTCATTCTCCCCGCCCTCCCAAAACAGAAGCACTGTTTGTGCAGTGCGTGCATCCTTCTCGACTCTCCATTTCCCTGGGTTCACATAAACATAACACTGTATTTGCTGCCATTATGAAGTACCACAGAATGAATGACAGAAATGACAGAAATTTACTCTCACAGTTCTGTCGGCTAGAAGTCCAAAATCAAGATGTTATCAAGGTTGTGTTTCCTCTTAAGGCTCTAGGAAAGAATCTTTTCTCACGTTTCTCCTAGCTTCAGTGGCTGTTGGCAGTCGTTGGGAGTTCCTTGGCTTGTATGTAAGTCACTAATCTCTGCCCAAGAATTATATGATATTTCATGAGTGTGGCTATAACCCTGCTATCTCCTTTGAAGGATTCCAGTCATACTGAATTTAAGGCCCTCCCAATCCAGTGTGATCTCATCTTAACTTAATTACATCTGATAACAAAGACTCTCTTCACCAAAGTTTAGTCAAATTCTCTCCTAGATGAGGCTTTAACATTGGTCCAAATACTTCATTGGCCTGCACAGCCCAAGCTTAGCAAAAATTCCTGCTAGGTCACTCCCATACCATTGTTATATGATCTCCCTTGATATCTGATCATGTTCCTCATCCCCATCCTTGATATCTGATCACCTTGGACTGCCTTCAGCAAGAATCCTGTTAAGCAGGGTTAGCAAGAATACCCTTACCTTTGATTTTTGCTCTTAGCAATTTTCCATCTTATGACTCCTTTACCCTGATTCTTGACTATATATCCTTACTCTAACTTGTTATAGTCAAAATTGAGCTCTGTTCCATACTAAACTATCTTTCTCCATGTTGCAATAGAAATACACATGAAACAGACACATGAAAAGATGCTCAACATCACTCATCATCAGGGAAACACAAATCAAAACTACAATGAAATATCACCTCACACCTGTCAGAATGGCTAAATTTGTTACAAGAAATAACAGATATTGACAAGGATGTGGAGAAAGGGGAACCCTCTTATACTGTTGCTGGGAATGCAAACTGGCACAGCCAGTTTTTCTCTGGAAAACAGTATGGAGGTTTTTCAAAAAGTTAAAAATAGAAATACCCTACAACCCAGCAACTGTATTACTAGGTATTTATCCAAAAGATACAAAAGTGCTTATTCTAAGGGCACATGTACCACAATGTTTATAAAGCACTTTCAACAGAAGCCAAGCATATACATATATACATATATAAATACATATAATGGAATATTACTCAGCCATCAAAAAGAATGAAATCTTGCCATTTGCAATGATGTGGATGAAGCTAGAGTGCATGATGGTAAGCAAAATAAGTCTGTCAGAGAGAGAAACAAAGACCATATGATTTTACTCATATGTGAAATTAAGAAACAAAACAATGAACATAGAGTACAGGAAGGAAAAATAAACAGATAAATAACAACAGATAGGGAGAAAAACCATAAGAGACTCTTAACTGCAGAGAATGAACTGAGGGTTGCTGGAGGGGAGATAGGTGGGGAGAAAGGTGGGCTAAATAGATGATGGGTATTAAGGAGGGCAGTCACTGGGATGAGCACAGGATGTTATATATAAGTGGTGAGTCATAAATGCTATCCTTGAAACCAATACTACACTATATGTTAACTAACTTGAATTTAAGTAAAATCTTGGAAGAAACAAACAAACCTGCCTTTATTACTTTAGTGTATAGCTTAGGTTCTCTTTGATACTGTAAAGCCCTTATTTCTAAATAAAGTTATATTCTGAGATTCTGGGTGGACGTGGGTTTGGGGGAACACTATTTAACACAGTACACACTAAAACCATTCACACATGCACACATATGCACACATATGTTTGTTGTTACATAAATCCGTTTACATCTTTCCAAAGAAATTGGTTCTTCAATAATATTTCAGACTTTTGTGGGACTCTTAGATGAAGCAGATCACATATTAGATAAATACCAAAACAAACAAACATAAGCAAAACTAAATATAATTATATAAATATGGGAAAGTTAATCATCAGTTTTTATATACTGGAATTCCAATATGTTTAGGTATGTCTAGCAAACTGATGCAGTGATCCCACCAGAAGCTTATTTACTTGCAAGATCAAAACCTCTTTGAAGGACTCTTCTTAAGAAAAGCAAGAATCAAGGAAGCAAGCTAAATTCAGGAAAAGAACGCACCAAAGACAGTGCTTTTGATTATATGACTGGGTCTTTATCTTAGTTGTGTCCTATGTACCAATCCATATTTGACAAGTAATAATTACAAAGTGAAGGGACACTATGAGTTAGATTCAAAAGATCCGTTTCATTGCAAATCCTATAAATTATGTGGAAATAAGCAGTATAGTTTGGATAATCTCTAATACAACACAGTGCAATAAAAGGATGGGTCTTTTCACTTTTCTGTCTGTGGCCTCAGAGGTCCATCACTTTGGCAAAAACTGATACCTAATAGTAATAAACTTATTTGTGACCACAAGTCAGATTCCTTCAGCCAAGTACCAGACATTCTTAAAAGTCTATTTAAATGATAGACACAAGATGACAATTAAATCTGGTTCCCTATAAACCCATTAGTGTTGACAGGTTGGCAAGAGTTAGGGAAATATGGATTATATGGACCAAAGTGTGTTACATCTTCAATTGAAACAAGATAAACAGAGGACCACATTAAAAATTTTAGATGAGGCCCCAAGTTTTAAAAGAATGAGACAGATAACCCTATAAGATCTTTACAAAGTTACATTTGTGTTTAAAAAGAATTAATCAAACACAAATTCATCAAGAGCTAAAAAATAGTGTTATAATTTGAACCTGTTAATGCAAAGCTATTACAGGAACATGCAATATATGTATATATTTAAATAGAAGGATATTATAAGCACAAATTATTCCTAATGTTTTCCCAAATGGCAATTCCAAATTCATGAAGATTATAAAGAAAATAGTGTAAGTTTTTAGATGTTATTTGGTCTAATTATAAATCTGCATGATCTTTAGACTATATGAATCTAACATTTAAGGAGAAATGTAAGTAGCTAGAGAAACTCATAAAATTCATTTAAATTATCTTCTGAAACTGCTAGATTCACAAATTTAACATAAAAGCCATTTCAGAAAGTTGTAAGGGGAGATTTTTTTTTTGTCTGAAGTTTCAGTTAATTATAATCTTCTGTCAGAGAAAAATGCTTTCATTTATTCTTTACAAAGCTTGTTCCCTTATGTATGTTGTTCTGTATTTCTACCTGGCCAAGAATACAAAGGCACAAAGTGAAGATGAAGCTTCTGAGGAAGGCATTTCAAAGTTTAATATTATTACCTGTGGATTTATGGTTTTCTAAGAACTTTACCAGTTTATTTCCGTATTCTTTTAAGTGAATCATTTATCCAAATGCTTGAATGAAAGAAGGTACAAAGAAGACAAGGAAGGGGAAATTTAAAGACCTTCTCCCATATAAAAGAATAATCCCCTTCTATCAGGGACAGGCATCTCTAAAATGGTGATTTTTCAGGAAGTAGTAGAGTCACCAAAATGTAGACACATGTGTCTTACTATGTGGTTCACTGCTATGTTCCTTTATCTGAAATGTTATTTCCTTAGGAAATCTTTCTCTACATGCTGTGACTCTATTAAAGTCTTCAATATTACTCTCCTTTAATGCCATGAGTGTGTGATCTGTTCTTGGGGTTCATCACCCTCATAAACCTCAGCTTCAAAAAAATATACCTATATATACATGTGCTCACATAGCATCTCCACTTTTAGCATAAGATAAGGGTTCTAATGGTTGAATAAATGAAAGAATGAATTAGACCGTATTTTTCTAATTCTCCATCCAGCACACACATTCATAAAGTTACCTAGATTACTCACTTGATACAGACAAAATTAATGTCAGGCGATATATAATTACTGGATGAAAACAGCTGATACACACACACACGTTCATACTTCCTGCATTTATCAGTTCATCTACAGAGACTCCCTGACCATGCTTACATTTATTGGATGTCAGTGCTTAGCCAAAAAGAGTGGTCTGGCACATAGTTTCTTTGTAATCAAAGGGAAATATAATGAGGACTTATGCTTATGGGAGACATTCTTCACTTAGCACTTAATCACAGGACTGATCAATGTCCTTGCTTCTGCAGAGGAAAGAAAAAACAGCACATTCTGCTTTTAAAGCCATACCTTTGGCACACAGTTCATTGAAACCCCATTAAAGTGATGTGTCTCTAGAATAAATTAGAGAATGGCTCAAATTCTATGCTTGATATAATTAAGCCACAAGTTTCAGGATCCCATATTCTTGTGGTTATGCCAGCTGCATTTGCACTCATGCTGTTTGGACAGAACACCCATGTGAGCATTCACTGAAATGAACTATCCAACCTGAAAGCAACTGTACATTGGTCTGTGACTTCATTGTTACAGTACAGAAACAAATCAAAACTTGTCTGATGTGGAGGACAAAATGCTAAGCAGAAGTGGGACTTTCAAAGTTTTGTGAATTGCTCAAATATAGCTAAATACAGTTTACTTCAGCCTTGGAGGAAGAGATAGGATAGCTTCATGTACATGCAATTTTTTAAAGTATTTTGAAGTATAAGTTGACAAGAATATTTGTGAACACATATTCTAAAACTCTTACAAATTTATGAGCTAGAAAGTTTTAATAATTTTTTTCTGCCACAGGTTTCACATTAATTCCATTGTCATCAGAGTGTGAAGAATTTAATGTCAGTGAACAATTATGATAGGATTAATTACTACATGTTTTCTATATGCCAGGATTTTTGTATATAACAGATATATTTCTCAATACAATCATTCTAATTTGAGAAGATTGATATTTAGGGACATTAATTTATAGGCACTGTGTTATATAGCTGATTTTGAACCAAATACAGACCTGACCATTGAAACCTTCTGCTCTTTTCTGTATACATGATAAAGAAGTAATCTTGTGGGGCACCTGGGTGGCTTAGTCAGTTAAGTGTCCGACTTTCGCTTGGGTCATGATCTCGAGGTTCATGAGTTCGAGCCCCACATCGGGCTCTGTGCTGACTGCCAGCTCGGATACTGGAGTCTGTTTCAGAGTCTGTATCTCCCTCTCTCTCTGACCCTCCCCTGCTCACGCTCTCTCTCTCTCTCGCTCCTAGAAATAAATAAAAAAATATTAAAAAAAAGGAAGTAATCTTGTGTTTCTCTTCTAGTTCTGTGTGAGTTTTATGTGAAAGTTTTCTCCACACTGGCCAATTCTCTGACATCAGCTAGACATCCTACAATTCAATTCTGACATTAACCAGAGTTAGTATAGACCCCACAGGTTAAGAGCTCAGTCCCACAAGACTGACCTCTCTTTCAGATGCCAGTCACAACTAGTAATCCTAGATCACACACGACTTTTGTTCAATTTGGCTATAAACTGAAGTTCCCAAGACTCTCTCTTTGGGTTTGATAATTTGCTAGAGTGTCTCTCGGAATCCTTAGACAACAGTTTAGAGACTAACGCCAATTTGTTGCAAAGGACATTTTAGAGGATAGAATGAATAACCTGATGAAGAGATACATGGGGCAAGGTCTGGAAGAGTCTTTTGCACAAGAGCTTCCATTCTCCTGGAGTTAGACTGTGCCCCCACTCATGGCATATGGATGTGTTCACCAACACATAAGATCTTTAAACCCTGTATCTTAGGGATTTTTATGGAGGCTTCATCAGATAGGCATGATCAATTATTACCTCAGTTTCCAGTGTCTCTCCCTTCTCCAGAGAATGGAAGGTGGGACTAAAAGTTTCAAACTTATAATCAGTGTTGTTTTTTTGGTGACCAGCCCTCATCCAGGAGCACGTGCACCAAGAGTCACCTCATCAGAACAAAAGACACTCCTATCACCCAGGGAATTCCAAGGGATTTAGTGGCTCTGTGTCAGACATTCCTCTCACTCAAGAAATTACAAGGATACTTTTGCAGAACATTGTATCAGAAACTGAGGTTAAACAGCAAATACTAGCAGGAACCAGAGGTAGAGACCAATATACATCTAATTCTTATTATTTCACAAACATGTTGACTATCAAATGTTCAGAAATTTAATGTTATCTCTTAAGTGTCAAAAATATTCCAAAATCTGAATTTTCAAATATGGAACTTTAAGATATATTATGTAATTCCCTTCATTCCTTTTTATAAAATCTCTTTCATTCTTTAACCATGGCTATCAAAATCAATTCTGCCTTTATGGTTTATTAGTTCTAATTAGAAAATAAAAAAAGATTCTATGTTGCATTTTAGAAGCTAATGATGCATTGATGGGGTATTCAGGACTGTACAGATATTTACTTTTAAGTTAAAGAATCTCTGACTACTCTGATTTTGAATTCTGATTTCTAAACTTTTCTTTCTTTTTCCTTGAGGTCAGGCTCCTAGTTCTTAGTTTTGACTGTTTTCTGTCTATCTCTGGGGGTATCCTTTGAACACAACAACCTCAGACTTGTTCTTTTAATTCATGATAAATTAACCTCTGAGTGGGTTTCTGGGGGTTTCTAGCTTCTTAGGAAAATAAAAGTGCCCTAACATATTTGATGATAGTGGCTAGGGGGGTGGAAGATGGGGAAAGGGAGGGTTTGGATTTTTTAGAAAACTTTGTTTCTTTCTTTTTAAAAAAAGTTTTTATGTTTATTTATTATTGAGAGAGAGAGAAACAGAATGAGTGGCAGAGAGGCAGAGAGAGAGGGAGACACAGAGTCTGAAGCAGGCTCCAGGTTCTGTGCTGATTCAGGGCTTGAACCTATGAACCGTGAGATTGTGGCTTGAGCTGAAGTTGGACGCTTAACCAACTGAGCCACGCAGGTGCCCCAAGAAGACTGTTTCTAAGCTATGGCCTAATCCACAGATAAGACAGATGTTACTAATTGAATTAAAGAATTTGATTTGAATGAAATGTAAATTTCCAACACTGGTGTTTAAATAAATAGTAAAGCATTCATATGGTAGAATACTATGCAGTAATTAAGGTAATTTTACCGGAATATTACTTACTAACATGGGAAATTTTTTAAGACATATACTAAAATCCAGTTACACCATCTTTTGAAACCAATCACATAAACATAATATAGGCATGTGAAAAGGTAGACTCATATATCATAAAAACAACACAGACTATTATTGGTTAGTAGGATTAAGAATCAGGAGTTCATAGGATTAAGAATAAGAAGTTCAGTAGTTATTTAAAATGAAGAAACTAATATATAAATGTTAAACTACAGAAATACAGAAGCAAATGCCACAGATAAGAAATATTGGTACTGAAAATGATTGTTCCTGGGGAGTGAAAGGGCAAGTTTCTTGTTTTTTTTATTGGCATAAGTCTTACAGTTCTTTGACTTTTAAACAATGTAGATATACAGACATATTCTTAAGACTCTTCATAAGGAAAGCGAATAACTCCTCTACATAAAACTATACTATCAAAATGAAAATACATCCTCACAAAGCTGTAAGATCAAAACCATATTTGGTCTTTGTTATAAAACCTCACACAGATTACACATTTAACTAAATGACCCACTTTTTTCACTCTAGTATCAATGGATCAATAATTTCTAATAATATTAAATGATGTAGAAATAAAACTTCCTATATTTCCCCAAAGGGATATGAAAATGACACCAATATTTGTGAAATATTTCTTCTGTCAACATTTTTCAAAGGTTTTCATTAAGGTGGACTTCTATTTGAATTGATTGTCAACATTTTTCAAAAAAGTTTCCATTAAGGCAGATATTCTACTTCAGAAATTTTCTGACTTCATTTTATTATTGAGTTTCTGTACTAACGTTTTGAGAGATCAAACAAATGAAAACCCATGTGCCTTTAGTTCAATGATATAAATAGCTTAGGATGAGCAGAGAAATAAATTGTGCCCTAAGATGCTGCACTTAATGGATTATGCCCAAGAAATTCATCTACATCTCATTTAGAAGAGACAATTTTGAACTTTGAGGCTTTGAGTTAATGGGATTTAGATTTAGATAAAAAAACTTTGGACTATGAGCTGATGTCATAATGGGATGAGACTCTTGGGAACCTGGAAAGAGGGTGAATGCCTTTTGCATTTGGAAAGGATGTGAATAGTTGAGGGCCAGAGGGTGTACTGTGGTAGGCAGAATTCCTAGATGATCCCTGGGATTCCTACCCTCTTTGTATATGCTCTGTGCAATATCACTCCTGGTGTACAATACCACCCCTGGAGCATGAATAGGACTTGTGACTATAATGGTATATTAATCCCATGACTAGGTTATATGAAAGGTGAAGGAATTTTCAGACATAATTGAGGTTACTAATTATTTGACTTTATTAATGTTTATTATAATTTGTATATTATGATAATATAATTATATTATTTATAATTAATAATATATTAACTATTTTAAATATAATTATATTATAATTATTAATGTTTATTATTAATGTTTATTAATAAATAACATTTATTAATGTTGTTTATAATGGACATTATCATTATGGGCCTCACCTAACCAGGTGAATTTAAAAAAAGAAGAAACAGAGTGATTTTTCTGCTCACCTTGAAGTTACACTTGATTAAAAACTTTCTGTTCTGTGAAAAAAAATGGTTAAAAGAAGGTAAAACAAGCCACAGATTAAGAGAAAATCTTTGCCTTTATCCTAAATAAATAAAGAACACTTACAAGTCAACAAAATGAAAGCAAATAAATAGTTAAAAAGGACAAAAGTTCTGAACAAACACCAGATCAAAGAATATTTGTGTGTGGCATATAAGCATATGAAAAGAGCTCAGCACCATTTGTCTTGGTGTAAATGTAAATTAAAACAAAAAGACATATATAAGTACACACCTACTTGAGTGGCCAAATCCCACCCTCCCAAAAAAAAACCCCAAAAAACAAATCCCACCCCCCAAGGAAACAAAACAAAACAAAACAAAACAGTGACAATACTACTTTGGGAGAATATAGAACAATAGTGACTCATTAATTCTTGGTGAGAATGCAAAATGTTTTAGGTGCTTTGGAAAACAGTTTAGCGGTTTCCTACAAACCTGTAGGAGCGCTGGCAACGTGTTTGGCCCTCTATCCTGTTTATAGTCATGCAATGAGTTCTCTTCAGGACTATAAGTTCCAGGCCCCTTAGAGGTTAATATACGCCCTGGCAGGAATGTGGGAAGGTGGCGCCACTTTAGATAACTGTGAGTTGACCTCACCACAAGCCTAATTCCATAAAAGCTGTGGATTAAGGTCTAATCCAACAGAGAATAGCTGGATAGTGTCTAGATTGTCCATCTGCCTGATACCCTTTCAGTAAATTATGCTGAATCAAACTGTGTAAAATGTATCAAGTGGCTTGCTTCCTTTTTCAGTCTCAAACTGCCTTCTCACAGCAGAAGGAATACAGTAAATGATATTGTAATAGCAATGTAATGAGACAGATGGTAGCTATACTGGTGGTGAACATAGCATAATGTACAAATTCCTCAAGTCACCAAGTTGTACAACTGAAACTAATGTAACATTGTATGTCAACTATACTAAAAAAAAAAAAAGTCAGGGGGCCTTCTCTGTCTGGAGGATACATTACTGTCTCTCCTCCATCTTATAACAAAGTCTAAGCAATAGTTGATACACAGTGTGTAGTTGTGGGTGTATAACATAGTGATTCAACTTCTCTATTTATTATGCTATACTGCCATCTGTCACCCTACAATATTGTCATAATACCATTGACTATATTCCCTATGTTGTGCCTTTTAATCCTGTAATTTATTTAACCCATAACTGGAAGCCTATATTTCACACTCCTCTTCACCAATTTTTCCCATTCCTCACCCCACTTTCTTACTATACAATCCAACATTCATGCTTCTGGGTATTAATTAATTGATCTGAAAATTAACCTACACATTAAAAAAGAAAAAAACAAATAAGAACACATAAAATCTACATACAAATATTTATGGCAGTGTTATTCATAACTAATAAAAACTGTAAGCAAACAGGTGAATTCACTAGGTGAAAGAATCAATAAACTAGTGCATTCATACAATAGGATATTAATAAACAATATAAAGGAATGAGCTATCAAGCCATACAGGTGAACTTCAAATGTATAATGCTAAATAAAAGGAGCCAAACTGAAAAGCCTACATACTAGATGATTTCAACTACATGACATTCTGGGAAAAGCAACACCGTGGAGATCCTAAAAAGATCAGCAGTTGCTAAAAGTTTGGGGGCGGGAGAACAGGATGAACAGGTGGAACCCTATGGGTGTATGATACTTGCTTTAGTTTACTTTGGCTGCTGTAACAAATTAGCATAGACTAGATAGCTTACATAACAAACATTTAGTTCTCACAGTTCTGGAGGCTGCAAGCAAGACATGGGCACCAGCCTGGTTGGTTTCTTGGTGAGTACCCTCTTATTGATTATATGCTCACATGGTCTTCCTTGGTGCATGTGAGCAGAGAAAGAGAAATTTCTGAGTGCCTCTTCTTTTTATACGAGCAATAATTCCATCATAAAGTCCCCAGGCTTATGACCCAATCCAGCTCTCCTGAAATCTCCATATCTAAATACCACCACACTGTGGGTTATGGTTTCAATATACAAATTTTGAGAATACACAAATATTTTGACTGTACTGTTGCGGGCGAAATGACACAAAGACAAGACACACAAAAGACAGAAAAAGACACAACTCCAGCCAGAGGGAAAAATTCTCCGCAAGCCCCCTTGCGGTTTATTTTTATACCCCAGTAGCTGGATACATACTGAAATCTACGAACTGCATTCTTTTACCAAATAAGGACAAAAAGCCAATCACATTCCAAAGACAGGGGGAGCAAAGGGAGGAAGTGACCACAGCATGTTTACTAAGAGGCCTGCCCACAACTCCAGCCTCTTCCTTATTTTTAAGGAGGGTATGTTCCCTCGTATGCAAGCAGATTATTAACCTTGGATATTGTGTGCAGGCCTCTTGGCAGAACATTCTGTTTGCAGGCACATCTCTGCTTCCTTAACCATTCTTTCTCGTGGTCACTGTCAGGCTCCTACACTGTACCAATACATTAATCATGGATACATGGCATTATATAACTATACACAGAACCACACAAATGAACTTTAATGTAAACAATGGTCTTTAATTAATAATAATGTATCAATATTGGTTTGCTGATTATAATAAATATACCACACAAATGCAAGATACTAATAATAGGAGAAATTATGTATGGCCAGAAATTTGTGAGGACAGAGAAAATCTAGAAACTCTCTGTGCTTTCAACTTAATTTTTGAATAAACCTAAAACTGTTTTTAAAAAGGGCTAAAGGGGTGCGTAGGTGGCTCATTCAGTTAGGCATCCGACTTCAGTTCAGGTCAGAAATCACAGTTCATGGGTTCAAGTCCCGCATCAGGCTCTGTGCTGACAGCTCAGAGCCTGGAGCCTGTTTCGGATTCTGTGTTTCCCTCTCTCTCTGCCCCTCCCCCACTGATGCTCTGTCTCTCTCTGTCTCAAAAATAAAGTAATAAAAATTTAAAAAAAATTAATTGGGGCGCCTAGGTGGCTTAGTCGGTTAAGCGTCCGACTTTCACTTAGGTCATGATCTCGCGGTTCGTCGGTTCGGGCCCCGCGTCGGGCTCTGTGCTGACTGCCAGCTCAGAGCCTGGAGCCTGTTTCAGTCTGTGACTCCCTCTCTCTCTGACCCTCCCCTGCTCACGCTGTCTCTCTCTCTCTCTCTCCTAGAAATAAATAAAAAAAATTTTAAAAAAATAAATAAAATTAATTAATTAAAAAGGGCTAAAAAATGGATTTGTTTGTAATTGTTTCATATAACTAACCAAGTAGCTAAAAGCAAAAGTCCAGTTTAGCACTTTTTTATTATTTGGATAAGAATAACACAAACATGGACAAAAAAAGAGAAGACAAAAACACAATATTGATTAAAGATTTCAAGGATGTTACTATTAAAATATAAAAAAAAAGCTGTGCTTCACTACTCTTTATTTGTAGATGGGATTTCTGGTTGTATGTTTTAAGACTGTCCTTTGTCTTTTGCTGCTTTTGTGGGGTTTTTTTGTTTTTTGTTTTTATTTTTTTCCTTTCACTTTGCTGGTGTGTTTGATTTGTTTGAGCATGTCCATGCTTTTGTTCCCTATTTTTCTGTCTATTTTCTTTTACAGAGCAACCTCAAGAAACAAGCCAAAGTACATATGCTGGAGAGTCCCAAATATCACTATGAGTAGGGAAATAAAATAACCAAAGTCTCAACAAGAGAGACCAAGAGACACCATTCAAAGAACACTACCTGAATGGACAAGACCTAGACAGTCAATAAGCCTCCTTTAAGATAACAGTACTAGAAGGTGCAGAGCACATAATAAGCTTTTAAAACTCACAAGAGACAGATAGCTAGCCAAAATGATGAAACGGAAGAACTGTCCTCTAAAGAAATCCCAGGAAGAAGTGACAGCTAAAGAATTGCTCAAAATAGATATAAGCAACATAACTGAACAAGAATTTAGAACAATAGTCATAAAATTAATCCCTGGGCTTGAAAAAGGCATGGAAGACATCAGAGAAGCTATTGCTACAAAGACTATGGAGCTTAAAAATAGTTGTGATGAATGAAAAAAATGCTACATATGAGATGCATAATAAAATGGAGGCATCCAATGCACGGATTGAAGAGACAGAAAGGAGAATAGGTGAATTAGAAGACACAATTATAGAAAAAGAGGAAACCGAGGAAAAGAGAGATAAGCTGATCCAGGAGCATGAAAGGAGAGTTCAGAACTGAGTGATACAAACAAATGGGACAATATCCATATCATAGGAATTACAGAAGAGGAAGAGAGACAGAAAGGCACTGAAGGGATGCTTGAACAAATTATAGCTAAGAACTTCCCAATCTAGGGAAGGAAACAGACATTGAAATCTAAGAGGCACAGAGAACTCCCCTCTGACGTAACTTGAACTGATCTGCATGATACATCATAGTGTAACTGACAAAATATAAGGCCACAGAGAGAATTCTGAAAGCAGCTAGGGATAAAAGGGCCCTAAGATACAAAAGGAGACCTATCAGAGTAGTTCCAGACCCATCTACTGAAACTTGGCAGGCCAGAAAGGAATGGCAGGAAATCTGCCATGTGATGAACAGAAAAAATATGTACCCCAAAATACTCTATCCATTCTGAATACTAAGCAAGCCTGTCATTCAGAATGGAGGATAAATGTCTTCCCAAACAAAAGAATTCATCACCACTAAACCAGCCCTACAAGAAATCCTAATGGAGACTCTATGAGGGAAATGTTGCAAGCAACACAAGGGACCAGAGACACCACTGCAAGCATGAATGCTACAAAGAACACAATGACTCTAAACCCATTCACTGCAATACCTAGGAATAAACCTAACCAAAGATGTAAAAGCTCTGTATGATGAAAACTATAGAAAACTTATGAAGGAAATTGAAGAAGACACAAAGAAATGGAAAACATTCCATGCCAATGGATTGGAAGAATAAATATTGTTAAAATTTCAATAGTACTTAAAGCTTCTACACCTTCAATACAATCCAATCAAAATTGTACCAGCCTTCTTCTCAAAACTAGAACTAACTATTCTAAAATTTGTACGGAACCACAAAAGACCCCAAATAGCCAAAGTAATATTGAAGAAGAAAACCAAAACGGGAGGCATCACAAACCCAGACTTTAGCCTCTACTACAAAGCTGTCATCATCAAGACTACTGTTGGCACAAAACAGACACATAGACCAATGAAATAGAATAGAGAACTCAGAATTGGACCCACAAATGTATGGCCAACTAATCTTTGACAAAGTGTTAAAGAGTATCCAATGGAAAAAAGACAGCCTCTTTAACAGATGGTGCTGGGAGAACTGGACAGCAACGTGCAAAAGAATAAAACTAGATCACTTTCTTCCACCATAAACAAAAACAAATGGATAAAGGACCTGAGTGTGACACAGGAAACCATCAAAACCCTGGGGACAAAGTAGGAAACAACCTCCTTGACCTCAACCACAGAAATTTCTTACTTAACACATCCTCAAAGGCAAGAGAATCAAGAGCAAAAATGAACTATTGGAACCTCATCAAGATTAAAAGTTTCTGCACGGCAAAGGAAACAATCCATAAAACTAATAGGCAACTGGTGGAATGGGAATAGTTGCAAATGACATATCAGAAAAGGAGCTAGTATCCAAAATATATTAGGAACTCACCAAACTCCACACCTGAAAAACAAATAATCCAGTGAAGAAGTGGGCATGAAGACATGAACAGACACTTCTCCAAAGAGGACATCCAGATGGCCAACAGACACATGAAACGATGCTCAGCATCCCTTCTCATCAGGGAAATGCAAATCAAAACCACACTGAGATGTCACCTCATGTTGGTCAGAGTGGCTAAAATGAACAAATCAGGAGACTATAGATGCTGGTGAGGATGTGGAGAAATAGGCACCCTCTTACACTGTTGGTGGGAATGTAAGCTGGTGCAGACCCTCTGGAAAACAGTGTGAAAGTTCCTCAAAAAATTAACAACAGAACTCCCCTATGACCCAGCAATAGCACTGCTAGGAATTTACCCAAGGGATACAGGAGTGCTGATGCATAGGGCACATGTACCCCAATGTTCATAGCAGTACTCTCAACAATAACCAAATCATGGAAAGAGCCCAAATGTCCATCAACTGATGAATGTGGTTTATCTATACAATGGAATTCTACATGGCAATGAGAAAGAATGAAATCTGGCCATGTGTAGCAACGTGGATGGAACTTGAGGATGCTATGCTTAGTGAAATAAGTCAGGCAGAGAAGGACAGATACCATATGTTTTAACTTTAAGTGGAACAGGAGGAACTTAACAGAGGACCATGGGGGAGAAGAAGGAGAAAAATAGTTGGGGAGAAAGAGGTGGCAAACCATTTGAGACTCTTGAATGCTAAGAACAAACTGAGGGCTGATGGGGGTGGGGGAAAGGGGAATGGGGGTGATGGGCATTGAGGAGGGCACTTGTGAGGATGAGCACTGGGTGTTATATGGAAACCAACTTGACAATAAACTATAAAGAAAAAAGCTATGCTTGTGGGAATTACATTGACTATCAGTTCTTAGGTAAGAAAACACCAATGTACAAAAACAATGCAACAAAAACAAAAAAAGTGGGACTACATCACACTAAAAGACTTTTGCATAGTAGAGGAAACTGTCAATAAAACAAAAGGCAACCTACTGAATGGGAGAAGATTTTGTAAATCATATATCTGACAAGGGGTTAATATCCAAAATATATGAAAAACTCATACAAACTCAATAGCAAAAAACAATTAATTTAAAACTGGGCAGATTCAGGGATGCCTGGGTGGCTCAGTCAGTTAGAAACATCCTGACTCTTGATTTTAGCTCAGGTCACAGTCTCACAGTTGGTGAGCTTGAGTTCCACATTGGTCTCTAAGCTGACAGCACAGAGTCTGCTTCAAATTCTCTCTCTGTCCCTCTTCTCCTCCTTGTGCTCTTTCTCTTTCTCAAAATAAATAAACTTTAAAAAAAGGAATATCTGAATAGACATTTTTCCAAAGAAGACATATAAATGGCCCAATAGATACATGAGAAAATGTTCAACATCACTAATCATGAGGAAAATGCAAATCAAAACCTCAGTGACCCATCACCTCACACCTGTTGGAGTGGCTATTATCAAAAAGGCAAGAAGTAACAAATATTAGTGAAGATGTGGAAAAGGGGAATCCTTGAGTAATGTTAGTGGGAAGGCAGATTGGTGTAGCCTCTATGGAAAACAGTATGGTAGCTCCTCAAAAAATTAAAATAGAGCTACTGTATGATCCGGCAATTCTACCACTGGCTATTTACCTAAGAAAATGAAAACACTAACTCAAAAAAATGTATCTGCATTCCTGTGTTTATTCTGGGATTACTTACAATAGCCAAAATATGCAAACAATCTAAGTATCCATCACAGATGATTAGGTTAAAATGAGGCAGAAAGAGAGATTCAATGGACAATTATTCAATCATAAAAAAAGAAGAAAATTTTGCCATATGCAACAAAACAGAAGGTCTTTGAGGTTTTTATACTAAGTGAAATAAGTAAGAAAGAGAAACACAAATACTGAGTATCACTTATATGTGGAATCTGAAATAAACCTACAACAAAAACAAGCTCATAGATTCATAGAGCAGATGGGCGACTGCCAGCGGTGGAGGCTGGAGGTGGATGAAGTGGGTCAAAAGGTACAAGTTTCCAGTTATAAAATAAATGAGTCATGGGAATTTAATAAACAGCATGGTTGCTATACTTAATAGTAATGTATTATCTATTTGAAAGTTGCTAAGAGAATAAATCTTAAAAGTTCTCTTAAGAAGAAAATAATGCCATTATATATAATGATGGATATTAATGAGACTTACTGTAGTCATCATTTTGTAATATACACGAATATTGAATCATTATGTTATCCACCTGAAATTACTGTTATATGTCAATTATATCTCAATAAAGAAAAAGAAACTAATGTATATTCATCAGTTGTACATAGAATTGTAATGGTAACTAGTGCCTGAAAACTGTTTATAATTTGCAGGCTACCTTAAATCATCTACTTTTCTACAATGAAATCTGCATGTGAAGGAGTGTGTTCCTCAAGGTGGGGACTGTTGGAAAAAAAAAAATTGAACCACAGTGAAAAATGGCTGATATTATTTTCATAATTTTGTAAAATTGAAGTATAATAATCTTTTTGTTATAAAACTTTACTTCTGAGTGGGAAGGAAGTTTTACAAACTGATATCCCAAATCCTCTGGTAACTATAAAATATAGCTATAGTGCCAGTCTAGATGACTTAGTGGAAGGAACATGGCTCCTCAGTTGGCCTTATGGAAATTCATCACTTGTTTTCTTGTCAGTGTGCTATTCCTCCAACTTTCCAAGCTTTCTGTTTTACAAGTATATAGTAAGATTTCACTTATTTATGTCTCTTTAAATTTTCAATGGCAGTATTTCTTGCATTGGAGAAAAGACTGTGATCGGAAATGATATATGGTCCTGCCCAGAAAAGTCTCTAAACGCCAGATGCTGGTTTGTTCATCCTTTGCCTCCTGCCTTAGCAATCACGGAAGCATTAGATAGCCCCTCCCTCAGCCTACATTTCTGAGTCAGAATAAGGTAGAGCAGAAATCACAGCTGACCATCAATGGACACATAGCATGGACCACAAATAAATCTGTAGTATTTCTATTATTACTGCTGTTATAAACTGTAAGATCTGAGGAATTTTAGCTCAGCATGAACTACCTATTATGATACATACTCTTAATTATAGGACTATAGGAGTCATTTGGAATGCTTTAACTCCATCTCTATATTAATCAACTGGAAGGAAAACACAATTTCTCTTGTTGTTTTAACGGACATAAATTTTGAGACTTTCAATATAAAATTTTACTAAGAAATAAAAACATTCTATTCCATTCGTCAAAAATGCTTTCATTAATTTGACCTTTAATAAAGTCTCATTTCTTTAACTTTAACCTGGTATTGCTTTATTAAATCCTTCTTTCCCAATCTTGAAAAAAATTATGTCCAATTATTTATAATTACAGTCTTCTTTCTAAAGGGTATAGTTTGAAAAGATTGTCTAAGGGAAGAGCTCTGGTCTATTAACCAGCCAGATTGAAGTATATTCTATTAATCATTTGACAATTTATTAGTAGTTGAACAGATGACTATAATGCTTATGCTTGTGCACATGCACACGTACACACACAAACACACAAATATTAACAAACTTTCTGGGAACAGAAGTGCTAGTTCTTTTCCAACAGTGATTATTATGATCTTAGAATGAACTGTTTATCAATCTTAACACCGTCACACATTGTATGAATTTAATTTGTTAATTTCTCCTTTTCCTAATTTCTTTACCTGTAAATATCTCATAAAGACATCTTGTGCAGAAATGTAATCAATACATTATTCACCATGGGGTTTGCATGAAACAAATGATAAACACATACACTTATTATTTTACTTATCTTTTTAGATATCATGAAGACTTTTCCCCTGTGATACTTGTCAATAGTATTCAACATTAGCAGAAAATTTAATTATTAATTTGCCTTTTAAAATTCTGGAAAAAAATAACTCAGAATTAATAGAATATAAGATTCTCGCCCTGACAGTTTGATGTTTGCCACTGCTAAGTATCTTTTGGATGAATGAATGAATGATGAATTAATTACTTCATTCAGAGACACTTTATTGAGTACCTATTGTATGCTCATGCCCGAGAATAGAGATAGAAATCATAAACTGGAACAGAACAAGCAAAGCTAGCCAGCTGCTCACCTAAAGAGGCCCAGCTTAAGGTTGCTGGCCAGCATAGAGAGCTGACTTAAGTAGTACTAGCAGGACTAATCTTTCTCTTACATGTAAGTAACCTAATAAGGTTTTAGTCTGTAAAAACCTCTAATTTGTGAATCTAAAGACTTTTTATGCTATATTATTCATCCAACAGAATAAAACCAGGTGGGTGCCTGGGTGGCTCAGTCGGTTGAGCATCTGACTTCGGCTCAGGTCATGATCTCACCATTCGTGGGTTTGAGCCCCACATCAGGCTCTGTGCTGACAGCTAGCTCAGAACCTGATGCGTACTTTGGATTCTGAGTGTCTCTGTCTCTCTCTGATCCTCCCCTGCTCATTCTGTCTCTCTCTCTCAGAAATAAATAAAACATTTAAAAAAAATTTTTAAAGAATAAATGTAGGTATGGATAAGTTATGTGACTGACTTGGGGCAATGTGAATAACATAAAACCTTAGGAGTTCTAAATCCAAGTAGCTTTTCAAGGATATCCTTGACTAAATACGGTTCTATCCATATAAAATGAAGCCTTCAGGGAAGGAATATTTTGGACCTATACATGCTGGATAAAGAAGGTAGAGTGTCAGAATATAACAAATCCGTTGGAAGATAGGTTAGACCAGAAGGGTTATAATGGTAATTTAGTAAGTGCTCTTCTAGAAACCTACAGGAGTTAAAACACCTTAGAGAAAGACTTACACTCAGAAAATAACTTATGCATTTGACAGCCTCCTCTGATAAGTTTATTCCAATGGGTCTCACAAAGATGGTTATGTGTTGTATAAGTTACAGTTTTATTCTAGGTTTTAAATCAATGAATTTAGAACCATAAAATACATGATCCCATACATTGAGTTATCTTCATTAACATGGAGAAAGTGTTAGGCCTGATATTTCAGAATGCTCGTTAGGCAGCACATAAGTGTGATTCATGTAAGAAAGCCAGAGCTAGGGGTATTAACTTCATATGCAGGCCAAGCCATTTGGCTCACATAAACTGCATCCACAAACAGCTAGGTAAAAACCACCATCCCACAAAACAATCTCATGTGGTTTGTCAGTACCTTGCTTAACAACCTTCTGAGGTCATAGCGTGATCATTCATTCCAGCCTTAAATCTGGGATGGGTTGACTCTCTTGACTGATTGTGTATTCACTCATTCAGCAAATATGTATTAGGTAATCAAGATGTAGCAGGCTGTATGCTCTGAGATGGGGATACAAAATCTGTCAGAATTAGACCTTCTCTTCAAGAAGTATGAAGTCTTATGGAAAGATAAATACCTAAGGAAATAATTACAATACTATGTAAAATGTACTGTAATAGAGGTTAAACACAAGGTTTTGTAGAAGCAGAGAATCAGAAGCAATTCATTGCAGGGAAGAAAATCACAGAAAGACTAAGATAAACGTTGATAATTAAGTGGGCCTTGAAGGATAAGCTTACCTGGGAAAGAACACTGGAAAAAAAGAATAATGAATAGGCAGGAAAGTGTGTGGCATATTTAAAGGCTCAAGTAGTTGGATATTTAAATATACCTGATATTTAAGTGTCATTTGGTACTAGATCTCATTTAGTCATGTGACCATACACTTAATGTTCTTTGTCATAATTAATTCAGAAATATCTTTCAGACTTAAAAGTATATAACCTGAATCTAAAGTAGTCTTTTAGTTTTCAATGGTATAATCAGAATATTCCAGAAATTCTAGCAGTCTGGTTCCCATTTTATTTTTGTTTTTTTAATGTTTACTTATTTTTGAAAGAGACAGAGACAGAGAGACAGAACATGAGCGGGGGAGGAGCAGAGAGAGAGGGAGACACAGAATCTGAAGCGGGCTCCAGACTCTGAGCTGTCAGCCCAGCCGAAGGGGCTTGAACTCACGGACTGCAAAATCATGACCTGCACTGAAGTCAGACGCTTAACTGACTGAACCACCCAGGCACCCTGGTTTTAATTCTATACTCCAGGCTTTAAGTAGCACATTTAAATTTGCAAATTAATTTAGAAAGATGTTGCCATAACAACATAAAATATTCTTAGCATTGCTTAAAATTTATCATATTAATACAGTAGTCATCATCAGTCAGACATTTTAGTCCATAAGAAGTAATTGCTTCACAGAATGGCATGGTTTTGAACTATACATACCAGAATAAATCTTAACTCTAAGGCATTGTATAGTTTTAATTAAATGTTCATTAAGTCACTCCATAAATTTGACTTCAAATATCCACACAAATCTTTTCCCCTGGCAATTTGTGTTAAAGCTAACTAGAGAAAGATAAATAACACCTATTATGCAATAATAAATGATAAAGATTGGTCAATAGAAACCACATTTAACGCTCTAAATATGAAACAACTATAGGTAACTCCTGGTTTCCTTATTAGAGAAAAATCAACAAGATACTAGCTTAAGAAAAAGAGTATTAAATTGGATATATTGTATTTGGAAGAAGAAACAGTGGAGAATTCTTTATCTGACATGACTTATGAGTATTAGAGTTCTAGGCATGCATAATAAAATAATGATTAGTAATATTTCCTTGTCCCTTATTAACATATTAAACTAAGCTGTTGTATGAATTTTAAAACTGTCTGTCTTTTATCTTAATAGTGAAATGTATATTATTTTTATACTGTTGAAAAAAAATTGATCCACACTCTTATTTTTTTAATACAACTTTTCCAAATAAATGAGTGAAAAGAGTCTCCGACAAAATATGTATGAAACAGAAAACAAAATTCATGGATATGTATGCATATACATAAATTCTGAACATGAACCATGGCACTTAGAAAATAAAACAACCACAAAATGTAGCTTGGGACCATGTGATATTCTCAAATATTTGACATTACAGGTCATGTCGTGTATTTAGATATCTAGAGTATACCCTCCACCTAATAGAAGCTGCTTCGTCACTAACAGACTTCTCATCACATTGAGGGTTATTAATCTGAACACTGATCATCATCATCATCATCATCATCTGCATCATTATTATTATTAGTCAATAGTGCCTACTATGCAGTGCTGACTATGTGCTAAGTATGATTCTGAATTTACTCATTACCCCTATTCTTTGATGAACTTAATTTATATTGAAACATGTCCCTGCTTTATTGACTACCATTTTCATTGTGTTTACTGTACTCTAAGCCTTATTTAAATAAAATAAAATCATCCAAGGCAACATCATATAAAATAGAAACTTACTGATAAGTTTTATGATGCATATGATATCCCCCCAAAAAATGAAGAGTAAAATATGGCATTCAATTAAATTCACATTATTTTAATATGGCAGTCAAGATGGTGACTAATTATTAGGGTCAAAAAAACTGATATAGATGATATATTTTCTTCATTAAATATCTAAGTTCACCTATTTTGTTATTGCTATGAAAATTAACAGCTTAGGGGAAAATACTAAAATGTAGAGACAGTATATCTGGCATTACTCTATTTATAAAGAATATGTTATACCTAAACAAAAAGTAAAATTTATTATGTAAGAAGTATGTCTTTTTGAGAAGTCCTTACTGCCTTAGAGTTTCAAATACTATAGATTGCATCTCATAATACGCATCATAATATGAAATTATGAACCTGAATTACAAGAAGAAAATAAAATTATTTTCATGTGCTTGGAAAAAAACATTTTTTTGCAAAACAACAAATTTTGTCATTTTGTATTGTATTTTGAAAGAAATGAGAAATGGAACAGACAATATTTAAATGTAGGGAGATAAAACAGGTAAATTGCATTAAAACAGGGGAAAAAATCAACTGGTAGATGTGAGTGAAAGACAGGGCTTCAATAGATGATTTAAAAAAAGCAAAGGGGAGCCTGGGTTGCTCAGTTGGTTAGCTCTAAACTCTTAATTTCTGCTCAGGTGTTGATCTGAGTTCAAGCCCTCCATTGGGCTCCATGCTGGGCAGGAAGCCTACTTAAAAAAAAAAAAAGTGGGGGGTGGTGCGGGTGGCTCAGTCTGTTGAGCTTCTGACTTTGGCTCAGGTCATGATCTCACGGTTTCTGGGTTCGAGCCCCGCGTTGGGCTCTGTGCTGACAGCTAGCTCAGAGCCTGGAGCCTGCTTCAGATTCTGTGTCTCCCTCTGTCTCTGACCCTCCCCTGTTCATGCTGTCTCTCCCTCTCTCTCAGAAATAAATAAAACATTAAAAAATTAAAAAAAATAAAAAAACAGAAATTATCAAAGTGAGCAGGAAAATAAAGCATGAAAACAATAGTTATAAAAATGTTGCAATTCCTTTGTGACTTCCCTGATGCTCTTGGGCTCAGGTCTTCTGTCTTACTTGTTTATCAAATGTGTTGTTGATTAACTTGTCTGTGTTTTCTGTAGGTAAAATTATGTTACAAAAGTAGTTGTTTGGCTTGCTTCATTTAGGACAGTTCATCAGAAAGTCCCTTCACATTCTTCATTTCTTTGTTTTATTGCCCTTCCCTTGTTCTATATTTTATTGGGCTCTATTTTGTTAGGTTAATATATGCATATAAAATAATCCATGTATTTATAATAATTTTTAATGGTATTTATTATTTTTGAGAGAGAGGAAAGAGCATGATCAGGGGAGGAGCAGAGAGAGAGGGAGACACAGAATCTGAAGCAGACTCCAGGCTCTGACCTGTCAGCACAGAGCCCTACACAGGGCTCGAACCCAAAAACCATGAGATCATGACCTGAACTAAAGACAGACACTTAACCAACTGAGCTACCCAGGTACCCCAATAATCCATGTATTTAAAATAACAACAATGTCCATGAATCATATATAGCAACATTCACTAATACACTCATCATCCCTCATCTCTCTCCCCCATATCATGTACTCTTCTATTTTCCTAGCAAGAGGATACAGCTACTTCCAGCAAAGCAGTCTTCCAACATTCACTGAACATCTACCAAGCATCATGGCTTGCTACTGAGCATTTTATAAGTGGTGATAGGATGTGTTTACATTTGGGAGGCTACTCCAGGAATGTAGTGACTAAAGTCAAGATGCTTGCTATGATTCTTGTCTGTAACTCTTTCCCCAGCTCTTTCTGCTGATGACTTGATTTTTTCGTGACTACCCTTGCCTTAACTCGTGTAAACAAATAGATTTTCTTGTATCTTGAGTCAAATGTTTGAACAATACATCTGCAATATAAACAACCATTGATTTTCATGTTTCATGGACATTAAAAGATATGCAAACTAATAGAAATCATGGAGAGACAGGACAAGAATATTTTAAAATTTTTACTTTCTGAAGCTCCCAACTATGTAAAAGATTACTGTTTATATTACTACTGATAAGATCATGCAAAAGTATTTCTGTAACATATAAAGGCTGACTAAATGTGGAATGATTATTTGATTTTAGCATATCATTTTGTTTCACTTTTTATAATACAAAAATTATAATTATAAAACTTGAATTATATTCTATTGAATTTTGATCAATTTTAAATGAATTAACTGCAAAAGTCCTAATCTAGAAATTCCTGAAAACCTACCATTTTTGTAGTTTAAGTTTTTTTAACATTTTTACTTATTTCTGAGAGAGAGAGAGAGAGACAGCGTGAGCAGAGGAGGGGCAGATAGAGAGGGAGATACAGAATCCGAAGCAGACTCCAGGCTCTGAGCTAGCTGTCAGCACAGAGCCCGTTGCGGAGCTGGAACCCGCAAACCATGAGATCATGACCTGAGCTGAAGTCAAATGTTTAACCAATCGAACCATCCAGGTGCCCCTACAATTTTTGTAGTTTAATCAGTAATAGTTATCAAAGTGAAATAGAAATATATCTAATGAGAATTGAAAATTTTCTTCACTGTGAAACAAAATGTGGGACTTCCTGTGAAAAAAAGTGTCTCAGGATTCTAATAATTGGTAAGCAGAAATAATAAATAGCCATAATCTTCTCATCTGATTCCTGCTACCAGGATGCAATGGGCACAAAAAAATGAAATCTTAGAAGGAAAGATTAGTTTTAGTTTGTTTCCCTTTTAACCTGAGGTTTTTAAAATTGTTTGTTTTGTTTTGTTTTGTTTTGTTTTTGCTAAGTCAGGGAGTAGCTAGCTATCCTAATCAAACGAAGATAGACGGATATTGAGTGGAGTTCATATATCCAAGGCCAAGGGGGATTTTAACATTAAAATAGTAATTGGATGAGAGGAATTAAAGTTATTTTTCTTTAAGCCTATCAAAAAATAAGAAAGAAAGCAAAAATTGTTATGGAAGAGTGAATATTTTATGATTAAGTTCCTTTTCATCTTACTACAGTATTATACTTCAACTTTAAATATACTAATTAACTCTTTAAAGACTACTTTCATTTTGCATAAGGGGAAAAAATAGAAACACTAGAATTAAAATTGCATTTAAATGCCATTATTTTAAACTCAACTGTAAATTAACATATGTCAATAAGTGAATACAATATAAGTCAGGTTTTATTGTCTTCTTGTATAAGCATAATGCTTGTATATGCGTGTGTATGTATGTATGTGTGCATGTCTACATATGTGTGAACCTAGGAGTGCTTGAGACCTTTTGAAGATAAAACCACTGTTTCTGGGGGCGCCTGGGTGGCTCTGTCAGTTAAGCATCCGACTTCCGCTCAGGTCATGATCTCACATCAGTGAGTTCGAGCCCCCGCATCGGGTTCTGTGCTGCCAGCTCAGAGCCTGGAGCCTGCTTCAGATTCTGTGTCTCCCTCTCTCTCTGCTCCTTCCTCCCGCCCCCCTCACTCTCACTCTCTCTCTCAAAATTGAATATTTAAAAAAAAAATACAGTTTCTGAGTAAAGAATAATTGGGGGATTTATGTTTCCAAGAGTGTTAAAACACTGATTCCTAGGGAAAATTTCCTAATAGGAAGTTTTTCTTTTTACTAATAATGCATTTCTTTTTATTTTTTTAATGTTTATTTTTTGAGAAAGAGAGATAGAGTGCGAGCTGGGGAGGTACAGAGAGAGAGAGAAACAGAATCATAAGCAGGCTCCAGGCTCAGAGATGTCAGCATAGAGCTCTACAGGAGATTTGAACCCACAAGCTGTGAGATCATGACCTGAGCCAAAGTCAGATGCTAAGCTACCTGAATCTCCCAGGCACCCCACTAATGATGTATTTCATGTAAAGAAACATAAGGAATACTCTAAGCCGAATATACTTTCATAATAAAATTCATAAATGTTTTTAAGTGTGAAATACTTAAGTAATGTAAGCATTTTTATGACACTGAGTTCTAATCAATATTTCTTCTTATGATAGCTTACTTTAGCCAGAAATGTTTCCAGAGTAAATTAGTTTCATGTTTCCATAAATAGCTATAACATTCACCATTAATCATTTAAATTGAGGATACTGAGACAATATACCCAAGTGCATCTCAATATCCATATCAATTCATTGAGTGTCAAGGAAGATCAATTTAACTCAAAAGCCAAAGGATAAATGTGACAGTTTTCAAGACAAGTTACTCAAAAGATTTAGACAATTGAGGAAAAATTGCCTGATAAGTTGAAATTATTTGTATAGTTAATTTTTAATTCTATCTCTTCTAATATAGATGAAGCTTTAATTAATATTGGATACCTACCTTTCTATTAATTAGTTTAATACCTTACATTTTAAAAAGTTTAATAATTTTTCCCTATGATTAAAATGTAAACTTGTTAGAACATATCCTACCTTTTATTGGTTTTATACATATTTCTGAAGAGTAAATTACTCTGAAAATAATTTTAAAGAGTATTTTCTTCTCTATGTGGACAAGACAGTATATTAAAAAAATCAATTGCTACCATCAAGAAAAAAAAGTAAAGTTTTTCTGCATTGCCTGTTTAGATCTTTTACAAACTTTAATGAGTAACTGTCTTTATGAACTACATTTCTGACCAGCTCCATCTGCTTTCATTTTCTAAACAGCTTGATGAAGCAAACAGAGATAAGCAGGTAATAAAATATTTGACTAAATCACTGCCTCTAGGGTACTACCAAAATAAAAGGCATCATAGTGATATTTAACACTAGAGATTAAAATTTAGAATTTTTTATTTTCAAGAGATGAGATTTCAGTATTCTCTAGCAAAATAGATAATTAACATAACTTCACTAGAGATATATTTCTCTTTTTTTCTTAATGTTTATTTATTTTTCAGAGAGAGACAGAGTGTGAGCAGGGGAGGGGCAGAAAGAATGGAAGACACAGAATCCAAAGCAGGCTCCAGGCTCTATGCGGTCAGCACAGAGCCTGATGCGGGGCTCAAATCCATCAACTGTGAGATCATGACTTGAGCCTAAGTCAGATGTTTAACAGATGGAGCCACCCAGGCACCCCTAGAGATGCATTTCAGACATAATATAAATAATGAAACAGAAATCCTAAGAGCCTTTGGCTAAAATTACAAATTAAAAGTCATTGTATGAATCTAGAATGCTCTAATAAGTTAGATAACATTCAAAATAGGACAGGTACTGTATATGGTTATACATATACAATGTATAAGTATATGGTTACCTGTAGATATTGACAAAGATTAACTGTCAAATTCAAACAGTGCTCTAAGCTAGGATAATGGTGACTGTTTCAAGTAGGAAATGATCTTGGGTTTGTATCTATATGGTTGACACTGGCACAGAGTATTTCTAGTAATAAGCTATTTCATAGAAATAGTTTGCTTGACTTAATATATGAAATTCATATATTGTAGATAGCTTGCAAAACTGGATGTCATTGTTTACTTGTCTGTAAACATACTCCTTTGCCTTTTGACTCTGCAGTGTCTCCAATGAGAGTAAATCTGATAGGCTATCACTGAATCTGGGATGGCCTCATGTTCTTCTTTGGCCAATAGAATATATTCTCAAGAAGCCTTATTTGTTTCCATTTTATTCTCTGGAACATTGCCAAGCCTCTACATGACCATTTCCAGCCTAGCTTTGTTGGAGGATTGCATATACTTGGCCCAGTTATTCACAGTGCCTCTGCCAACAGTCAGCCGGACACTGGGCATGTGAATGAAGTCAAACTAGATAGTCATCTCAGGAAACCTGCCATCTGATCTCAGACACATTAGAAAGCCTAACTGAGATCAGCCAAGCATGGTCTAAACTGGCAGAGCCACCCATTGGACCCACAGACTCATAAGTGATATTAACGATTGTTGTTTTAAGACTTGGAAAACTAGGGCCCATATATTGGCCTCCTGTTTCATAAATGAAGTTTTATTAGAACACAGCTGCACCCACTTCTTCATGTTTTATCTACAGCTGCTTTACTGCTACAACTTTAGAGTCAACTAGAGAGCTTATGGACTACAAAACTTAAAATAATTACACAGTCACTCACATAAAAGGTTTGCTGATTCCTGTTTTAAACCACTACATTTTGAGGTGGATTTTTACCCAAGAAATGGTAAATATATACATTTAGCAAAATATTACCAGAAATGATTGTTTTAATTAAATGGAGTCTCACACCACATTTTTTAAATTTATAATAATGTCTAGACCTTGTAAGCTTTACAATTATTTTGTTAAATAAATACCTAATTATTCAATATCCAATATAACCCATCACTGTACTAGCCACTGGGAATACAGCAATGCATTCAGACAAAAAATATTTGCCTTCAAACAACTTACATTCTATAGCACACATACAAACTGAACATGTATGCATGCATACACAGAAAAAATGATCAAATGTTAAAATTTTCACATGGTGAAAAGCAGTATTATCTAGAGTGGTGAAATTGAAATGGCCTAAAGGGAACTAGAAAAGTATTAGAAATGCTGTTATTTGACTAAACAGAGATAATATAGTGAGTTCTGTAGCTATCAAGGAAAAGATATTCCTAAAGAAAGAATGGCAATGCAGTGGTCTTGAAGTGGGTTGGGGCTGATGTTTTCAGACCACAAGAAAAAGACAAAACAAGGCCAAAATGAAATAAGTATAGGAGATGCTGAGAGCAGAGAAATAGATAATGAGTTGGTGTGAGGGCTGTTGTGATAGACTCGATAGGTTGTGCTGACCAATAGATCATACACTATTGAACTCAGAATGCTGCTGGTTCAATGTGAGATACTATGTTAATATAAAATACATACCAGATTTTGAAGACTTACAATGAAAAAAGTGTTAATACCATAATAATTTTTATACTGAGTACATGTTGAAATTATGTTAGAGGTAATATATTTAAAAAGTATTAAAATTAACTTCACCTTTTTCTTATTTTTTTAATTGCAGTAACTCGAACACATAAAAATTACATATGTGTCTCACATAATATTTCCATCAGACTGCTCTGGTTTACAGATTTCTAGTTCAATGTCAGTTTTTACTCCAGATGTGATAGGTCATTGTTAAGAATAGCCTGTAATGAGGCAGTTGCAGAAGCTGGAAAACCAATTTTAGAGATGTGTCAGTAATCTGGTCAGGAAAAGATGATGGGGACCAGGAAGAGAATGAAGATAACAAATAGAAATAGTGAAGAGTATTCATATTCAGCATATATAATTTGAAAGTTAAACCAGTGATATTTGCTTTCATATTGAAAGGGAAGTTTAGGACTTTATGCACTTAAGGCTTGGATCCAGGCAACCGAAAGAATATTGAGCCAATTACTGAGATGAAGAGGATATGAAGAGAAGCAGGTTTTGGTGAAGGATTCAGTTTAATATATGGGGTATATGGTAAGGCTAAAAGTACTGACAAATTTTGGATACATAATCTGTATTTCAAAAGTGAGATCCAGGCTGAGCATTATACTTTGTGACTCATCAGCTGATAGATGGAATATAAAGCTCAGAGAGTGAATGAATGAATTAATGGGGAGAGAGAAGAAAAGTAGTCCAAAGGCAGAGCTCCAGGACATTCTTAACTTTTAGCAGTCAAAGAAATGAGGAAACACAAGCAAAAAGGACTGAGAATATCATCCTGGAAGATGAAAAACAGAATCGTGTGGAGGCAAGAAAGGCATTGGCAGTGATAGTCTGTGTCAAATATTTCACAAATGGTGTGATAATTGATCGATGGATTTGGAGAGTAAAAGTCATCAAAGCTTTTGGTTAGAACAGCTTTGGTTGAATGATAGAAATGGAAGGAGTTAAAAGGAGAAAGAAAAGAAGAATGGTGATATCAAATATTGGTAACTATATCCAGTTTTGCTATTAAGGAAAATGGGGCATTTAGTGGTAGTTGAAACATGATGTGGAGAATAAACAGAGACTTTGTAGTAAGTGTATATCACTGAATTTATGATCAAATTCTAAACTAAAAATTTAACTTTAAGTTTCTCCTAATTTTTCTTCTTATTTTAGAGTTTCTAGGTTTACAAAGAAATTAAGCAGAAAGAACAAAGAATTTCCATATACCCTCCCAAGACCCACCTTCCCAGTACAGTTCTCCATATTATTAATATCTTGTATTAGACATTTGTTACAATGGATGAGCCAATATTTTACCATACTATGAACTAAACTCCATAGTTGACATTAGGGTTCACTCTTGGTGTTGTAAATTCTATGAGTTTTGACAAATGTGTAATGACATGTATATACAATCATAGTATTCAGAATAATTTCACTGCCCTAAAAATTCCCTGTGCTTCACCTATTCAACCCTTCATTTCTTCTTCTGTGCCTCTGCCAATCACTGATCTTTAAATTATCTCTGTAGTTTTGCCTTTCCCAAAATATCATATAGTTGGAATCAGACAGTATGTAGATTTCACACCTTGGCTTCTTTTACTTGGCATTGAAAGTATTTTTGTGACTTATTTCTCTTCTTCATTTAATAATATCCCATTGTCTAGATATACCTCAGTATTTACCCATTCACCTATTGAAGGGCATCTTGACTGCTTCTAAATTAGGGCAACTATAAATAAATATAAACACATGTGGTCAGATTTTTGTGTGGACATTAATGTTCAATTCCTTTTCTTAAATACCAAGCAGCACAATTTCTGGCTATTATGGTAAGAGCATATGCAGTATTACACAGAGACATCAGGTATTGTCAAGTTCTCCTACAATTTCTATATCCAACAAAAACATTTAAACTCAGCATTTAAGTGAACTAAATTTTCTGTGGCAAACTGGTCAATCTAAGTTTTCATCATTTCCATTTTGAAAAAAGCTCATTAAAGCAACTTATACTGGTAGTTCATTGGATAAGACAGAAAAATATTACCAGCCATTATAATAATCTAGCTGCAGGAAAATTAGTAGAATCATTTTTGTGGAATAGAAAGTAATCAAATCTGGGCTGTGTCCACAAAAATGAAGGAAACTCATTACTTTCATTCATTCCAACCAAATGTACAGTTTCCAGACTCAAAATTAGAGACATTTAATTTTTTCTTTAATACACTCCATAAAACATTTAACCCATGAGCTCACTTTGCTGATATGTTCTTCAGGATACACATGGTTTTACTAATTTTCTTCTTGGACAGAAGTGTAGAGAAAAAATAATGATTTGGATTTAGAAAAACAAGCATCATGCTCTGATTTCATTATTCACAGATTACATCAACTTGTATAAATTCTCCATCTTCTCAGAAAAATAGTTTCTTAAATGAAAAATGAGAAATAAAATGCCTATCTCAGAGGGCCACTGTTGAAATCAAATTAGATGAACATGAAAAAATGCTCCGTATATAATAAACACAAGTGTTGAGTTTTTACTCTTATTTCCAGATCCTCGTAACTCTGGTTGCAACCATCATTATATTATGTACAAATTGATACATTTTCATAACCAATTTCTCATCTTCCAACTTATCTTACAAATAAAAAGAATATTCTTAAACAGCATAGATGATATGTCATAAATACTGAGCAATCCACACAGAAGAGCAAAAAAAAAACCCTATATCTGTAAGTTAAGTAGTGTCATTGAAATATATTTGATTTGCATTTTCTTCTTTGTACTTTGATTTTTAAAAATCCCTCTGCAGTGTATATACATTCATCTTAGAGAAGAAATACATTCTACTTATGATTTACCTGAAAGGAATACTTGCTCTTTTGAAATGCCTATAATTTCCTCAAAATGATACCCATGGTGAATTAAAAAGCTTAACTATTAAAAAATCAATAGTCAACTACTGAATTAACATTATATGTACATCCTTAACTTTCTTGAGATTACAGTGAAATATAACAGTTTTGCCTTCAAAAATGTAAAATAAAGGTATATTATATATTTAAATGAGTTAATAGAAGTTACTATATTATTGCAACATAGAGTTAACCTCTATGACATGTAGCTTGATAATATAGATATCATTAAAAAAAACATTCTGCTTAATGAGACATATAAAGAGTAAAAAGTAGCCTCTGTTTCAGGTGTTATGTTCCTTGTAAAAAAAAGGACACGTTTGTTTAATAATATGGACTTAGAAACATGGAGATATAAAACAGATTGTTGAACACTCTAATGGTGCCAGTCTATCTTGGCTATGATTGTCCTAATAGTGTCATCTGTCAGCAGCTCTCCCTTTCTCCTCCACCACTGAGTAAGCAGCTTACAGATTCAAGCCAAAAACTGAGACGCAATATTAGATACCATCTGTGTTGCTCGTGTGATTTCAATCCAAATTGTTCTCAAGCCAATCACGGAACCAAGTGAAGAACGGGATTGTGATTAGGGTGAGGAATGGAAAAGACATGAAGCTAGAGGATCAGCATCAAGCTTCCAGGCACAAACGGGTGGTTTGCCCAGTTTGCAAATTTCCATTGTGGAAATAAAATTTTAGGCCTAGAACATTGTAACAGGCACAAAGATGGACAAAAATACAAATAAATGCACACATGTGTGCGCATGCATACACACTATAGAAGGGATCTGGTTCTTAAAATTGTCTTTTTATTTCAAAGAAGTGTTCTTTATCATTTTTTTAGCAAAGTATATGGCAATTTATTTTATTTTTTATATTTATTTTAGGTAAAATGCAGGATAATAAAAATTGAGTATATGCCTGTTTGCATGTAAATACTGAATTCTAAAATACTTATTGCCAAATACTAGAGGACTGCAGCAAACAGGAATCAGTATATATACCTGTGTGCTAGTAACAGCTCTCTGTTCTATAAGTGAGCCACTATTGATCCATCTGCAAAGCACATAAACTTAGTCGCTTGATTAAGAATAGTTGTAAAAAAGATCCTTACTTATTTTCCTCATTGATTTTTTTTTTTTTTTTTTTGAGGGGAGAAGTATCAGCTATTTTTATCTCTCTTTTTTTTTTTTTCTTTTTCATCCCAACATATTTTGAGCAGGGATTTTGATTTACATTGGGTGATTGGAGGCAACAACATGGCACACAGTAAGATAAATGTTTATAAATTTAAAACATTACTTCATTTAATGTGAATTATTTTGTATGTTAAGCATGCTTTATATATATGAACAAAGGAGTAGAAGACAAAGAAATATTTACATTTGGATACCAACAAACCATATCAGTTCAGCCTTCAGAAAATTATTTTCATAGGCATATATGACCCATTTAAGTATATTAAACAATTTATACTGTTACCAACTCTTGGAATAATTTACATAAGCACTGTAATGTTAGGGCATAAAGAAGGCAACTATAGAAATACTTCAATGAATTTCTCCCATGATTTCATAACCTTTACGGATGCAGATATAACAACAAAATGCATGTGATTTGAGTAAAATATACAATTTTCAATTTGATAGTGAAGTGAAAAATCACTTTGTTTATAAATTGCTATGTTATCAAAGCACGTGTATTTGCAAAGTTTGTTAAACAGCATTTAAGAAAACTGATCAAGAGCAAATGTTTTGGGGATATTTGTTTTTGATGTTTGCTTGCAATTATATTTTTTTTTCCATAGTGGTATTTTCCAGTTACATAGTACTTTATGAAAAAGTATATTATGTTTGAGGGCAAAGATTGATTCTGGTATTTATCATCTACGTGATATGTGTGTCCTGCCAGGAAAATATTTTTAATAAGGACATAGTATGATAACTGCATTGCCATGGGCTAGATATCAAAATTTTCCTGTTGAACAATCCGCTTTAAATGAAATGATCTGAAACAAGCCTGACACTTTCAGAAAAACTATGTGCAATTCTCTCTTATAAGATGGTTACTCCCTGATTAGTGAAGCTAAAATTGTTATTTTATGATTTTATATTGGATGCTGTAGAAATGTATTAGAAATAAGTTTGTGGCCTTTAGTCTCAAATGTGAACTCTCAGGGCTCATATATTAATATTTCTATTAATAGGAAACTGCAGGGAAAGTACTTAATGTCGTCCCTGGCAGCTTAAAATAGTGCTAACTAAACAGTGGCTGCTGTCATGATTACTTTTCAACTGATATGTATTGTATACATATTCCCTTTTCCTAAATTATACATACTAACATTTTAAGAAGGAATTAAATTTCCATTTTGGGTTTGCATGTAAGAAGCTTAAAAGTTGCCACTTATGCTTCCTAACAACAAGTAAAAAGCTAAACAGAGTGAGAAATCAACAACTCATCTTGGATCCATAAGAGAGGGGAGGACACAGGCTAACAGCTGTCCCCAAGACCAAAGAGACAGACAGACAGACAAATATAGGGTGCCAGTGCCTACCTGAGCAGAAACCACTGCAAGAACTGGATCCAGTGCCCAGGAAGGCAAACCTGATCTGTAATTGACAAATTGCTGGAGGCTTAGGGTCAGGCCCACAAGTCTGAGAGTTAAAAATTGCAGGAGGACCAGTCATCAGAATGGCCCCATAACATTGTGAAATTTAACCCTGGAGCTCTGGAAGAGTCCCACAGTAAATCACAGAAAAATACCCTTGAGCTTCCAGCAGTGGAAGGGGAAAGGAACCATTTTGAAATATGCCAGGGCACTCTGCTCTTAAATGCTCTCAGGAGAAACTAATTAACCAGAGCATAACCTGTTAAAGTCTTATCAGAACATTGAAGGGAAAGAGAAGGGAAATACCCACTTCCACCTTACTTTAGCCATCCTGTCCTACATAAAGTGGTGGGGAAGACAACGGAAAATATTTATGAAAAATATGTCCAGAGGCATAGGCTCACTTCAAGACTGAAATCTGATCATAGAGCTAGAAAAAGCTTTCATTCCCCCAAACACCTCACCACCATGTTCTGAAAAGCCTATTTATAGCAGTTTCCTTGACCTAGGGCATCATGTCCGCCAATCAAGAAAACATTACGGAGCATATCAAAACACAAAAACACAATTTGAAGAGGTGTAGCAAACATCAGAACCAAGATATGGTTAGGATGGTGGAATTATCAGACCAAGATTTTAAAAACAATTATGATTACTATAACAAGGATTCTAATGGATAAAATAGACAACATGTAAAACAGATGACCAATGCAAACAGAGATAGAAATCCTAAGAAAAACTGAAAAGAAATGATAGAGATCAAAGACACTGTAAGAGAAATGAAGAATTTGTGTTTCCAACTTCTTTGAGTAAATAAAAAAGGAACACGACGGCTTGATATTGGGAAGAGCATTTTTCGTTTTGAAGCCTCACTTTAGTATACTAACAAACCACCATACTGTCTTTCAAAGCGGCCGTATCATTTTGCATCCCACCAGCAATGAATGAGAATTCCTGTTGCTCCATATTCTCCCAGAATTTCATGTTGTAAGTGTTCCACATTTTGGCCATTAGACTAGTTATGTAGTCCTATATTATTATTGTTTTAATTTTCATTTCCCTGATGACATATGATATGGGTCATCGTTTCATATGCTAATTTGCCATCTGTTTATCTTTTTTAGTGAGGTGTCTGCTAAGGTCTTTGGTCCACATTTTAATTGAGTTGTTTGTTCTCTTATTGCTAAGCTTTAGGTGTTCTTTGCATATTTTGGATAGCAGATGTGTCTTTGTAAATATTTTGTTCCAGTTTTTGGCTTGTCTTGTCATTCTTAACATTGACTTTTGCAGAGCAGAAACTTTTAGTTTTAATGAAGTCCAGCTTATCAATTATTTATTTTTATCTTTGACGTTTTAGCTATAAAGGTGTTATCATAACCCAATGTCATCTAGGTTTTCTCTTTTGCTTTCCTAAGTTTTATAGTTTTTTTTACTTTACTTTTAGGTTTATGATCCTTAGTGAGTGCATTTTTGTGAAAAGGAATGATCTGGATTAATTACTTTGCATAGAATATCCAGCTGATCCATTTGTATTTGTTGGAAAAACTATCACTTCCTCAATGAATTTATTTTTCTCCTTGGTCAAAATCAGTTGACTATACTTATGTCAGTCTAGTTTTGAGCTCAATATTTTGTTGAATTGATCTATTTGTTTATTATTTTAGCAATGTCACACTGTCTTTATTACTGTTGCTTTATAAAAAGTATTGTCAGCTCTACAACTTTGTTCTGCTTCATTATTATACTGGCTACTATGAGTCTTTTGGTTTCCCATGTAAGGCTTAGAATAAGTTTGTCAATATCCACAAAATAACTTGCTGGGATTTTGATTGGGATTGCAATGAACCTATAGATCAAGTTGTGAAGAACATACTGACAATACTGAGACCATTAAATGAACATGGGATATCCCACCATGCATTTAATAATGCTTTAATTTCATTCATCACAGGTTTGTAATTTTCCTCTTATCGACATTGTACATGTTTTGTTGGATTTATACATAAGTATTTTATTTAGGGGTATAGTAATACAAATGGCATTGTGTTAATAATTTCAAGTTTCACTGCTGATATATAGGAAAATGATTGGTTTTTGTATGTTAACATTGTACCACAATTGTTTATGAGCTCCAGGAGTTTTTGGTCTAGTTTTTTGAGTTTCCTAACTAGAAAATTATGTCATTTGCAAACAAAGACAATTTTATTTCTTCCTTCCCAATCTATATACCTTTTATTTTATTTTCTTATTGTATTAGCTAGAACTCCCTGCATAATATTGAAAAGGAGTGGTGAGAGGAGACATCCTATCTGATCTTAGTGGAAAAGATTTAAGGTTCTTATCATTACATATGACTTTAGCTGGAGGAATTATTTATTTGTTTGTTGCTTTGTTTGTTTATACATATTCCTTATAAAGGTGAGAGAATTCCCTTTTATTCCCAGTTTACTGAGAGTTTTTATCATGCATAGGTGTTGGAATTTGTCACATGCTTTTTCTGCATCTATTGATATAATAGTGTGTTTTTCCTCTTTAGTGTGTTGATGTGATAGACTGCATTAACTGATTTTCAAATGTTGACCAGTCTTCTATACGTGGGATAAATGCCACTTCACTGCATGTATAATTATTTTTAACATAGTTAGATGCAACTTACTAATACTTTTTGAGGATTTTGGCATGGGTTTTTATGAGAAATCTTAACCTTTAGTCTTCTTTCTTAAAATGCCTTTGTTTGGGGAACACCTGGGTGGTTCAGTCAGTTAATCCTCTGAATCTTGATCTCAGTTCAGGTCATGACCTCATGGTTTGTGAGTTCAAGACCTACATTATGCTCAGTGCTGACAGTATGGAGCCTGCTTGAGATTCTCTCTCTCCCTGTCTCAGCCCCTCCCCCACTCATTCACGCCCTCTCTTTCTCTCTCTCTCAAAAATTAATAAATAAACCTTAAAAAATCTTTGTTTTGATATTAAGCTAACACTGGCCTCACAGAATCTTCCATTATATTCTTAAAGTGAAAATAAGAAAGCACTCTTTCCTCAATAGAGGTTATTAAAAAATACTAAGTGAAATTCAAGAAAAAAATTTTGGAGCACCAAATTCATGTAATTTCCCAATATTCTCACACAATACAAAGGCAGATCTTTATTTGTTTGTTTCTACATTGTCAAGATCAAGATATATGTACATTTTACAGAGTAAAAAGTATCCTGTAGGCCAAATGATAAGACATTATTATAAAGTGCTTTTTACAATTATACCATGGCTTAATATTTCAATGTACCAGAATAACTCTTCTCTCTTTCTTTTCATGTCTAGCATCTAAAAGAATCTATTTCACCTGTTCTCAAAGGAAAGTAAGAGCTGTTAAAGGAGCTAAGAACAATTAGAAAAAAAAAAAAAGTTTACCTCTCAGAAGAAAATGAAGTAAACTATAAACTTCTGAAACAATAAGTAAATGCATCTTTATTTTTTCCAGAAGGAAAATAAATCTATTTTAATGATATATAATTTGTTGTCAAAAAGTAGGTACTTTTTTCCCCTCTGTTCATAGAATGTTTAAGTAGGCATCGGGTAAAGTGGCTTGAACAAAATTATTTTTAAAATGAGTGTACCAATTACATACATAATAAAAATACTATTAACATATTCAATAACAACAACAATAAAATTACTCTAGCCAACAGTAAACAGACTAAAATCAAATGACTATGACAAAAAAATCCATTTAAATGTCCCAGCTGGTGAAAAAAATCTCTGGGAGTATTAAAAAGTTACCAGTTCCTTAAAAGATGCAATTTGCCATAATTCCCGTGTGAAGAAATTGACAATCTGATTAGCTTAGTAGTCATTAAGGAAGCTGAATCAATAATTAATAACCTTCTGAAAACTGGGAAAAGAAATGAGGAAATTCCTTTTTGTTTTGTGTGTGTGTGTATGTGTGTGTGTGTGTGTGTGTGTGTGTGTGTGTGCATTTTTAATTCCTTGAAACAGAACTCAAAGGCACATTATCTTTTCAAATAAGTAACAACTTTTATTACTAAAATTAAAGACTTGATACTCCAAATTGCACAAATGTAATTCCACTATAAGATCCCCTTGTAATCCTCATATAGATTGCTCTATTTGTCTCTAGAAATGTTCCCATATGCCTACTGTGTAATCAGAGTATTGAATTAGCTTTGGTGATAATCATATGATCATAGCACATTATCTGGCCTCAGAAGGCAAAAATGAAAGGGAGGCAGGGAGAGAAATGGTCTTAGCAATATGATGAGTAGTATATTTGCATATGAACACAGTGTTGGAGGAGCACAGAAGAAAGCTGCTACTTCTGCCTGTGATGGTTTATAAAGGTCCAAATAAATGAAGTAACACTTGGGGTTTGAAATTTGAAGAGGAATTTTATAAGTGGAATGAAAAGTAAGGACATTTAGGATTTATGGAAGATATTTTCATTTTTTAGGTAAAGAAAAAATAAATATGAAAGAGGTAAATTGTTAAGAAATAAAGACACTGCAAAGATTCAATAAGATATAAACGGTGTCTAACAAGAACAGTCAATAGAAGATGTCTACAGCTGTGTAGGTAATAAGAAAGTACAGTTCATAGAGACTTAAAACCAAATGATTTATATAATAATTGCTACATAATTGTTGAAGTTTACTGTCAAGTTTCAAAATAATCTTGACACTAGCATGTAAGTACATTACTTACACCTTAATACACTTTGTATTCTAGCTGAAAGAATACCCACACTCATTCAATAATAAACTTACAGGGGTGCCTGGGTAGCTCAGTCAGTCAATTAATCATCTGACTTCGGGTCAGGCCATGATCTCACAGTTCCTGGGTTCAAGCCCTGCATCGGGCTCTGTGCTGACAGCTCAGAGCCTGGAGCTTGCTTCTGATTCCATCTCTCCCTCTCTCTCTGCCTCTTCCCCACTTAAAGTCTACCCCTCTCTCTCTCAAAAATAAAATTAAAAAAAAAACATTAAAAATAAATTTACAGCAGTTCAAAATCATTCAGTACTGCTTTGGGCACCGTTTATGTCTTCAGCTCCTATAGTCATTCATATCACTGTGTTTAAATAATAGATTAGAAATAAACAATGACCGTTCAGTGATTGTAAAGACAAAGAAACAAAATTTGTGTTCATTTTTATTCTAATTCCACTTGGAGTTTTTACTTGTGTTTAAGATTTAAAAAATTTTTTTTAATGTTTTATTTATTTCTGAGAGAGAAAGCAAGCAAGGGAGGGTCAGAGAGAGACAGGGAGACAAGAATGCAAAGCAGACTCCAGGCTCTGAGCTAGCTGTCAGCACACAGCCCGCTGAGGGGCTGGAACCTACGAACCGAACCCACGAACTGTGAGATCATGACCTAAGCTGAAGTTGGACGCTTAACTGACTGAGCTACCCAGGCGCCCCTACTTGTGTTTAAAACTTAAAGCAGGGAATGGAAACTATGAGGTCAGTGTTTTGCTTCGCTCAAGATATTTCAACAATTTCTTTAAAATTTAAATTTCTTCTTTTCTCTACCCTTTATTTGTGTTTGTTAAAACTAAGGAAAGAAGCATTGCATTAATGGTGTAATATGCTATTTGTCTAAAATATATATTTTATAGACATTCCAGACAGTTTTATGAAAACTCACTTAGAAATTACTGTGAGATTATTATTGATGACTGTGATGGACCAATTATAAGTACATGCTTTCCCATTTAAAAATGAAGGAATTGAATATAAAAAATAAAAGTAAAATGGTACCTTTTTCTCTTTTTTTGTATTATATACCTCCATTACTTTAATTTTTTTTTACTTTGTTATTTTTCAATGGCATGAATATAAAAATACGGTAGAACAAAAGAAAATTTTCACTGCCTGGATTTTTTCCTAGCCATTATTTTCAGTTCATTTCACAGTTTTTACTGAATATAAATTTGCCATAATAGGAAGAAATAAAAATTGATTCACTCTAGTTGTCTAGTACGCTAGGTGTATTCCACAGAGATTGGTGAACTTTTTCTGTGAATTCCCACATAGTAAATATCTTAAAGTTTGTAGGCCATACTGCCTCTGTGACAGCTACGGAGTTCTGCGGCCAAATCATGAAATCATTCAGAGATAATACATAAACAAACATGCTTGGCTGTTTTCCAACAAGACGGGATTTGCAGAAATAGGCAGGAAGATGGACTTGGCCCTCTGGTCACAGTTTGCTGAAATTTGGTCTATCTCAAATATGAGCAATAGGCATGGACTAATAAGGAAACACTTAAAAATCATTTTCTTAAAGTAGTTTAATTACCAAAAGGGAGTAGCGGTGTGAGGCGTCAATAAACAGCTCAGTACTTTCTATAGAAAGGTAATAAACTCTTGTCAGAATGAGGAAACTAGTCTAATCAGATTTTCTTCATAAGCGTTTATTTCTCAACTTACCTTTTAATTCTAATGATATAAAATATATATTAGAGGATTTATCTATGTTTGAAGATGCAAAAATGCTGTGTTATCTATAGCTTAGTCTCTTAAATAAAATATTTGGTTGGTCAAAATCAATGTACTACATGTCAAAAATTGACTTATCCTTCTAAATTTATCTATATAAATGTACTCTGTATTTGCACATACAGAGAATGTGCAAAAGAATAAAGATCGAAATTAATATAGAATTTTATGTTAATCAATAATTTAAAACCCCTATTGCTGGCTATGAAAATGTTAGGCAAATAAAAGGGCAAAAATCCTAAAACTGACAAACATTTTTTCTATTATGTTTTCTTCCTTGCTTTGGAAAGATCCTATTCACCATGAAATATGCATTCATTTGGAGGGTCACTGGATTTCAAGTCCAAAAATGTTATCAGTTTTAGTTCTTAGTGATGTAACTTGATATCTCCTTTTCTTGCTTGATGCTTACTGTCTGTATTAGTTTCTGAATGGCCAAAGTAAAATCACCTGTGGGGGAGTTTTCAATAGCACTAGTTCTAAAATTTAATGTATCACTAACAGTAGAATTTAAATGCATTCTTAGACCCAATAATTATTTTTTCTGCTATAATATGTTTGGGGCAGGGATCAGAAATCTTTTTATTTAGTAAGTAAGGTGGTCCATGGATCAAATCTAAGAAATACTTCCTTTATACATGAAAAGCACTGAAAAGAAGTAATATGCAAGACAAAATAATACTAAAAACAATTAGTTCAGTGGATGACTAACTTTCAAAATGTGGATAGATTTTGCTTGTTTACTTAGAAAAAAATGAAAAACAGTTGCATAAGAAAGGAATTATTTTTGTTTCTTTGCTCTTATTTTTCTAGTTAATTAGGGAACAATAGAAGAAATTTTTATTTTCTATTTTTACACATATTAAGTGTATTATATAGATTATATACACATATTATAGATCCATACACTAATTTCCTTTATTTGGGTACAAAATTTCTGAATTTCCTATTTTGACATTTGAAATAACTATTTCAAAATTTAATATTTATTAAGCAACATACACTAATTTGTGTTATATTCCCTCTTACCTTATTCTTTAAAAAGACTTACATGTTTAGGAAGAGTAGATTTATAATGAAGATTGACTTTACCATGGTATGTCAGAAGTGAATTCTGTTTTGTATTGTTGCATCCTAGGATCATCAAATGGAACAGGTTGTCCTTCTCCAGGAAGATTCACCTTTACACTTTATGACTTAAGTTCACAGCAAAGGTTGGGGGAAAAAAAATCTAATGCCTTTTATTATTTACTTCACTTATAAATATCATACAAGAAGAATAAAAGAATCTTAATGAATAGAAAGTATATTCAATCATTTCTCATCTCACACCAAATAAAGTTTATTACTCTGATTTCATACCACCAACTTATAGAATTGTATCATCTCATTGGTCTTCTTGATTGAGAATAAATGCTTCATTAACTTTAAATATAGCAACCTAATAACAATAGTAAAACCAGAGAGAGTAACGTCTGACATTAAAAGGATCACACACATCACTCTTTGGAACATATTCAACTTCTAGATAAAATGCAAAGTTTAATGTTCACAATTGCATAATAAAAGCAAAGAATTATGATATGGCATAAGGATATAATAAAATCAACCTTAGTTTGAGAACAATTTTTGATGTAAAGAGAACTTGTTAATTATTTCTGAAATGGGAACTGTAGAAGAAAGAACAAATAGTTATCATTCCTGGATGTGGCAACTAGGTGAATAGTGGTGATCTTTACTGAGATGAGCAATAGAGGAAGAGGAAGAGTGTGTGCTTTTTGAAGAGAGTGCAGGCAGATTTTAGGTTTTGCCCAAATGGAGTGTGAGGTGCATTGGAGGCCTCCAAATGGAGATGCCAAATTGGAGGTTGGCTACATATATCTGGAGCTCAGAAAAGTGTGGGCTGGAGGTAACCCCCAAAATTATTACCCAGGCCTCAGACACAAATAGTCAATGCCTACTGGACATCTTTAATTGTATGGCTCAAAATTGCTAATAATTTAGTAAATTCAATGTCTAACCCAAAATATGCCTAAATCTAATTTTCAATTATTCCCTATTTCATTATAAATGGAATCTTAAATTATCTAGTTCTATAAACAAGAGACTTAGGAAACTCATCCTGAAAGCCATATCTGACATTTCAAGAAACCCAAGTGTCATTCTATATATTCACCATTCCTTTCTGCTATTGTGGAGACCCATCTGTCAGTTTTGCCACCTAACTACTTCTGAAATTCACCTGCTTTCTCTTTCTCAAATTTTGTTGCCCTATTGTAATAATTTCCTAACTGATATTGCATTTCCTCTTTCTGCTCACATTGTATTTTCCTAACAATCCTCAACTATGTATTTAAAGCATGAATCAGATCATGTAACTCTTCTGTTTATGATCTTAACAAAAAGACATAATTCTTAAAACAGACTAAAAACTAAGTATTATCCATCTCTTTCTCTGCCCTAATTACATTTGGCTCATTCTTTCCTTCTTTTGATTCGCCCACAAGGACCAATTTTTTTATTCAAAAATTCCATGTTCTTTTACATATATATCACTAAGTTCTCTCTATGTGAAAAATTAAAACTGAATTGAACTAACTTCAGCATAAAGGTAAATTATCAAGAATTACATGGGAGACTTCATAGAACTGACAAGAAACCATGGAAATAGTCACTGAAAAAAAACGAAAAAGGAAACGATTTTCTGGAATCTAGAGAGAAGTATTTAATGTGCCCATACAGAAATGAATGAGCTCCAATTTTATTTTCATTCAAAATCAAATCCTGTTCCAAAGTCCTGTTGCAAGGAGAAAACACTAGACTATCTTCACTTGGATTACATACACATTCCCTGGCAAGGAGAAGGCTGAAGGACCTGATCAAGGACACAGTCAGTACATTCAGTGGAGGAGACACAATCTTTCAAAAGTAAATTAAAGTGCTTTACAAAAGTTTGCAACTTATGATAGATGGCCAAAATTTGAAAAGCCCCATATACTGCCTCAGGACCTTTATCCTGCTGCCATAGTTTATCTTCCTTTTGGTAAGTTAATACCTGCTTCTGCTTCTACTTCTGATTTCAGCTCAAACACGTGTCCTCAAAGAAATCCTTTCCGTATCAGGTCTAGTTGCCATACACTCACTGGGTGGAGTAGTGTATTTTTACTAAATAACAATGATCACAGATTAAGGGTAATGAGCATATCACTTTTTCCCAGATTGGTGAAAGGATAGACAAATAGGTCAATGCAATAAAATAGAGACCCAGATACAGACTGGCACAAATACAGTCAACTGGTTTCTGATAAAGGAGCAAAGGCGATACAGTGGAGCAAAGATCATTTTTTCAACAAATGGCGCTAAAACAACTGGACATCCATAAAAAATGAAATCCAATGCATCAGTGATCTGACATAAAATGCAAAACTATAAAACTAGAAGATATCATAGTAAAAAACCTAGATGACTTTGAATATGGTGATGACTTTTTAGATACAACACCCACACCATCCATGAAAGAAATAATTGGTATTTTAACTTCATTAAAATTAATAGCCTCTATTCTGTAAAAGACAATGTCCAGAGAATAAGACAAATCACATCTGGAAGCAAAAACTCACAAGAAATCTATCTGTCACCCAAACTAAACAAAGAGCTCTTAAAAACTCCTCCATAAGAACACAAACAACCCACTAAAAACACTGACAGACCGAAGATCTTAACAGACCCTTCACCAAGAATACATAGGAAGGCAAATGCACATACAAAGATATGCTCCACACCATAGGTCATCAGAGAAATGCAAATTACAAGAACATAATAAGACTATTCAGCTATTAGAATGGCCAAAACTCAGAACACTAGAAGGTCAAATGCTGATAAGGACACGGATCAGAAGAATTCATTCACTGCTGGTGAAAATGTAGAATGGTACAGCGACACTGAAAGACAGTCTGGAGGTTTCTTATACAATTAAACATACTCTTATCATATGACCGAGCAATCGTGCTCCTCAGTATTTACTCAAAGAAATTGAAAACATGTCCACACAAAGACCCAACATAGATGTTTATAGTCTCTTTACTCCCAATCTCCAAAAATTATAAGCAAAAAAGATATCCTTCAGGAGGTGATGGATAAAGAAATTGTGATATATCCAGACAATGAAACGTTTTTCAGTGCTGAAAAGAAATGAGATGTCAAGTGCTGAAAAGATGGAAAAACTTAAATGCATGTTACTAAGAAAGCTAGTCTGGAAAGTACACAGTATATGACTCCAGCTCGATGACATTCTAGAAAATACAAAAATATGGAACAGTGAAAAAAGATCAGTGGTTTTTAGGGGTTAGAGAGGAAGGAAGGATGAACAGGCAAAGCATGGAAAGTTTTAGGGCAGGAGAGTATTCACTATGATGCTACAATGACAGGTCATTATAAATTTGTACAAACTGAATGTATATGAGACCAAGAGTGAATTCTAATGTAATTTAGTGACTAACAGATATAGTTTCATCAGTTGTAATAAATGTACTACTTGGGTGGAGGATGTTGATGATAAGGGAAGCTATTTCCATGGTGTCTGGGTGGGTCTTTGGGTTAAGCTTCTGACTCCGGTTCAGGTTATGATCTCGCAGTCCAGGTTATCTCAGGTTATGAATTTAAGCCCTGTGACCAGTTCTGAGCTGACAGTTCAGAGCCTGAAACCTGCTTCAGATTCTGTGTCTCCCTCTCTCTGCCTCTGCCCCACTCACACTCTGTCTCTCCCCCCAAAAAATAAATAAACATTAAAAAAATTAATTTTTAAAAAAGGAGGCTATGCCTGTGTAGGGGAGAAATCCCTGTATGTAAGAGAAATCTCTGTACTTTCCTCTCAGTGGTGAACTAAATCTACAATGCTCTAAATAATGAAATCTTTAGGGGCACCTGGGTGGCTCAGTTGGTTAAGCGTCTGACTTTGACTCAGGTCATGATCTCACCATTCATGGGTTTGAGCCCTGTGTAGGGCTCTGTGCTGACACCTGAGAGCTTCGAGCCTGCTTTGGATTCTGTGTCTCCCTCTGTCTCTCTGCCCTCCCCCAGTCACTCTGTCTCTCTCTCTCTCAAAAATAAACATTAAAAATGTTTTTTTAAAAACTAAATAAAATTTTAAAAGTATCCTCATATGGGAACATTTCAGGGATAAACGATGGAATAGGAAGCCCGTTGAACACCCAGGCCAGTGGGAGGACAGCTGGATTGTGGTGAACACCATGGAGCCTCAGTAAGTATATTTTAAGGAATAAGCAGCCATGCCACATGCCACAGGCCAACCATAAACTAGGATTGATTAAAAAACAAACAAACAAAAACAAACAATAGTGGATTTAGCAGAAAGCTTATTAATAATGGACAATTAATGGAAGAGGGGAGAACTGAGAAACAAATTGTGCATAGCCTACTTGGGGAAAATTCATAACATAAAAAGCAGTAGCTGGATAGGAATAAGAATCCCAAGGCCTATTTGTGTGTCCTTCACAGTTGTGTTGTTGCTGCAATGTTTGAGCAGAGACAAAGCTGAATAAATTTACATATGTATGTAGAAAAGTTAAAATTGAAGGAAAATTTGAACTTGTGGGCGAGTAAAGAACAAGTTGATTGAAGGAAAGCGGGAAGGGGGAAATCCAGTTCATTGTGTTTAGGTAAGAAGGGACATCTTAACAATTTTAAGGAAGGAGAATAGAAAACAGCTGTGGGTACAAATAAGACTGGAGATTTAGAACTAGAACTTTGAGGGAGGCTTGATCTATTTGGCATAGGTCAAGATCATTTGGTCAGCAAAAAGAGGATGAGGTGGTTGGAGCATACCACTAGCCATAGAAAGAAATAAAAAGATGGGTGGGGGCGCCTGGTGGCTTAGTCAGTTTAAGTGTCTGACTTTGGCTCAGGTCATGATCTCACAGTTTGTGAGTTTGGGCACTGTGTCAGGCTCTGTCAGAGGCTGAAGCCTGCTTCAGATTCTGTGTCTCTCTCTCCCTCTACCTCCCCTACTCACACTCTGTCTTTCTGTCTCTCTCTCAAAAATAAATATTTCAAAATTGGAATAAATAAATAATTTAAAACATGGGAGAAATAGCCCCAAACTTAAAATGGAGGTAGCACTGGCTTCCAACTTCATAGTTCTTGAAGTATATCATATTTTGCCCTCCTTAAGAACAGAAAATTACAAACTCTAAAATAAGTACAGGGTCTTGGGTAGAGTCTATGCACGTGAGGGACCCTAAAGATTAAACCAACTTTGTGTTGCTTCTTGACACAAGACTTACACATGTGTAGGGTTCTTCTATCCATCACCAGTCAAGAAACTGAAATTTTTTTTAAAGTTTTGTTTTATTTTATTTTATTTTAATTTTACTTTATTTTATTGAGAGAGAGCACAAGTAGAGGAGAGGCGCAGAGGAAGAGAGAAAGAGAGAGAGAACCCTAGGCAGGCACCACACTCAGTACAGAGGGATGCAGCATGTGATCCCATGAAGCTGGGATCATGACCTGAGCCAAAGTCAAGAGTCAGGCATTCATCTCACTGAGACACACAGGTGCCCCAATATAGTGAATAGTTTTAACACCACATACATGAGGTATTCTTTTTTTTTTTACGTCTATTTATTTTGAGATAGAGTGGGGGAAGGGCAGAGAGAGAGGGAGAGAGAGAGAATTCTAAGCAGGCTCTCTGCTATCAGCACAGAGGCTGATGTGCGGCTTGAACTCACAGATTGTGATATCATGACCTAGTTGAAGTTGAACATTTAATCAACTGAGCCACCCAGACGCCCCTACATGAGGTATTCTTAAAATGAAATTATATGAAATATTTTATTTCTCTATCCACAAAATAGGTAAGAAAAGAGATATTGTTCCTTATTGACTGTTATACAACTTAATCATAAATTAGTGAATTGCAGTTTTGAATCTCAAATAGTAGGAACATCTGAAGCAGGATCACACTTGCCATCTTTATTTCCTGCAACAAAATGTAACTACCAGTTAGTGGCAATGATTTAGGGAAATGACAAGTCAGGAGTAAGAAGACCAGTTTCTAAGATATTGAAATAAGTCAGATATTAGAATCTAAAAGACACTAAGTACAACAGACATTGTACATTAACTGATATCTGATGTAACCATTTCCCATAGGTGCTCTTTCCCTACCTTAAAAACAAACAAAAACACATGTATAATTTCATGAGAAAGGGCATTATGCTCCTTTTTATATAGTAAAGATGTGTTTTACCAGTAGAAAACATTTATGAAAAGTACATACCTCTAAGTATACTTATTCAAGTTACATAGTGTTTAGAATATATTCTGTATAAATATGTGAGTTGTTGCATCACATTTAAATATATATTTTGCTACTGAAGAATGCATTAACATAAGGTTCATGTTTAAAGTATAATTATTCATGTAACAGACTATCTAGAATATGTACTATATTATGTAAATAGTTTTATTTTGTACTTGCACTTTAAAGGAGCTTCCTCTAAAAAAGATTATTGTCTGCCTTTGAGGTATTTTATTTGGTTTTGTTATGGAAACCTTCCTGGGGATGGGGTGTGTGAGAGAGAAAAAGCACACTACGTTGACCATACTCTCTTCCACAGGAAACCGTCTTCCATGTAGAAGTTAGACTTACATGGAATAAATCACCTTCATTACTTCCATTTTCTAGGTTCAAGGCGTAGGCTTTAGTACAGTTCATCTTCATGGATGTTGGTGTGAAAAATGTATTCCTCCCTGAAACAGACCAGCTCCATGAAGGCTGAAACCTCATTTCTGGCCAGATGACTATTGACTCCATTTCACAGTCCTACATGGAGAACTCAGAATCTCAACTTGTGAGAATAGATTTTTTGTGGTATGTGTTAGATGTGGTCATGTTCCTATTTAGTGCCAGGAATCACTGGGAATTGGCTAGAGGCTTGTATGTGGAAATCTAAATTTATGAGACAGATGAATAAATGAGTAAGCAGAGTAAAGATGAGGAAAAACAGACCTTAAGCCAGAGAATGACAATTGATTTGTGAAGATTAGATTGGATACATTGAAACAAGTGACATAGTTGAAAATTGCACAATAATTTTGTAGGATTATATCTAGTTTTTAGTAAATACAAACTCAAGTATTTATGGGTACAGGGACATCGTATTATCAACAAACTCTAAAAACGTTCAGGAAAAAACCCCACAATACATGTACATTTGTATGTGTGTGCATGAGTGAGAGTTTGTGTATGCATGTGAGAGGTAAAATAAAGTAAATGTGATAGAAAGTAAACATTTGAGAAATCTGAGTTCTCTGTACTTTGTAGTTTTAACTTAATGTAATAGATTGCCAAAATAAAATAAAATAAAAGATAAAATAATTGGAAATCGGCCAATTTTTTTTTCCTTCATGTCTAGAGGTTATTTTTGGATGTGAGGGAAGAAACTAGAATAACGTATGTCCTTCAGAAAACAGACAGAAAAGAAACAAACAGGGCAGGTTAATCAAACATTAATGAGACAAAAAATGACCCTTGATATGATTCTTTTTCTATCACATTGCCATAGCCATATTTTGAATCCTAATATCTGGATTGGACCAGCAATCTACTAACTGGTATTCCTGGTATGATATCCACTATGCTTTCCATTAATTTTTCTAAATCATTGCATTACAGAAATATGTCTATCTCTCTTTGTACTTGAACTAGATTTAAGTTTAAAAAGTTAGGGACTGAGTCTTACTAGTCTCAATCCCTTCACCAAAACCTGAGGTCCTAACTGGCTGAGTGATTTGTTAAAAGGATGGTATTGTAACTAGCAGTCTTTTATTTATAAGCATTTTATACATTCTTTTTTTAAAAAAAATTTTTTTTTTAATGTTTTATTTATTTCTAGGAGAGAGAGAGACAGCGTGAGCAGGGGAGGGTCAGAGAGAGAGGGAGTCACAGACTGAAACAGGCTCCAGGCTCCGAGCTGGCAGCCAGCACAGAGCCCGACGCGGGGCTCGAACCCACGAACCGCGAGATCATGACCCAAGCGAAAGTCGGATGCTTAACCGACTAAGCCACCCAGGCGCCCCAATATACATTCTTAATATAAACACAAAAACTGCACAAATCAATAGAAAAACAGTACACCCATATTATGCTACATTCATAGAAAAGTTGAAGTTAATAGGGTTTCGAGATTTTCACAGAAAATAACATATTCTTCAGTTGGTTGTTTCCTGCTATAACTTCAAATTCAGAATCTTGGACTGGATAAAACATCAGTCTCTGCTTATTTGTTTTAAATGTTCTTTATAAAAAGAAGTAAATTAGTAAATTTCTTATGAGTTTTGTTTTGATCAAAATTTCAAAATAGCTGAAAAATGTCAAGAAGAGTGAATGGAACACAGAGAGTAAAAAAGCAGCTTCTTTTTTCCTTAATTTTTATTTATTTTTGTGAAAGAGACAGAGAGTGAGCAGGGGGCGAGCAGAGAAACAGAGGGAGACATAGAATCCAAAGCAGGCTGTAGGCTCCCAGATGTCAGCACAGAGCCCAATGCCAGGCTCAAACCCACAAACTATGAGATCATGACATGAGAAGAAGTCAGACACTTAACTATTGAGCCACTCAGACACCCCACAAGTAACTTCTATAAAGAGGACTTGAGAAATTTCCTCAAGATACAGTTGAGGAATACAAAATATAAGATACTTGAGATAAAAATATAAGAATAGTATGACAAATGTGATAAGGGGCCTTGAAATACCTTAAAAAAAATAACACACGCACGCACACACACACATACAATAAATGTAAAATAAAGAAACACAATAGGTAATGGAAAGTACATTGCAATAGAACTAAAAACATCTGAGCTACAATTGTAGGTCTGCCCCTGATTTACTGTTTCTCTAGAGAAGTCCTTTAATTATCTTAAAAGTGAAGGTAATATGTACCTCATAGATAAAACTGAGAAATCTGTAAAATGGGGTAGAATTTCTCAAAATAAATCATCTTGGAACAGAGATAACAATCCACAGAAAAATAAGATGAAATAACACATGCAAAATTTTATTTGAAATAATAAAATTCTGTGTTAGCATCAACCAATTTAATTTAAAATAGGAAACACATTGACATATATATAATATAAATTTGCATATTAATAGATAAAAGATGACACATCAGGAAGCAATACCCCTTTTAGATTCTGCAGAAAAAATACTGGTGCCAGTGCAGAACTGAATCTCTGATTTTCTGTTTTTTAATGAATTTGCTCCAAAACTATTACCATATAAACTATTTAGTAACTACTAGATCACATGGGACTGACCTCAGTGGAATATGCTCAAATAATACTTGGTAATAGAAATGTACAAATCTTAGAAATGAGAGGATATTAACATAAATGGGAGATAGGAATTAAAACATATTTTTACCATAGAAATTTCCATATATTGGAAATGCAGTTCAATAAATCCAGTGCAATAAAGTAACATGTCTTCATAGCCAATTTAGAACAGAGAAAGGTTTTTTTCTAATCCAAATCCAGTTGATCTATATTTAAGATTTTTCTAATTCTTTTAAATTCTTATTCACCACCATTACCAAACACATTAACTGGAATAGATCGATTATAGGAGGAATCTTTATAAAACACCTAGAAAACATTATTTTTCTAACCTGTGTTTGCTATTACAATCTATAATGTATTTACCCATAATTTTATCTCTCACATCTCTCCAAAGACAATGATGATGTTGATGATGAGGAGGAGGAGGATGATATCATCTTCTATATTTACCACATTCTAGGCTGAATGGTAAATATTTAGTGTGAATTGCCTTATTTAGTTTTTACAGAAGCCATGTAGAGTCAAGTCACTTGAGGGAAGTTAAAGTTAAAATGGGTTAAAAAAAAAAACTTGTCCAATTTCACAGGGACAATAAATGTAAGACACAGAATTTGAGCCAGGGACTTTTAATTTCAGAGCCTTTGTTTTTAACTACTTTACTCTATTCTTGTTGCTGGACAGATAAATACGTTGTATGGCAGACTTGAGATTGTTTGACACTGCTACTAAACTCAGCACTGATTCAGCACTTACCTTCAGTGTCAGATTTGCAACAACTTTGCACATTTAAATGTTACTTCAGATCTCACATCAAATTTAAATTTTCAATAACTGAAACTAGATCATTTTCTCACACCATACACCAAAATAAACTCAAAATGGATAAAGGACCTGAATGTGAGACAGGAAACCATCAAAACCCTAGAAGAGAAAGCAAGAAAAAAACCTCCTTAACCTCAACTGCAGCAATTTCTTACTTGACACATCCCCAAAGGCAAGGGAATCAAGAGCAAAAATGAACTACTGGGACTTCATCAAGATAAAAAGCTTCTGCACAGCAAAGAAAACAATCAATAAAACTAACAGACAACTGATGGAATGGGAAAAGATAGTTGCAAATAACATATCAGATAAAGGGGTAGTATCCAATATCTATAAGGAAAACATCAAACTCCACACCTGAAAAACAAACAATCCAGTGAAGAAATGGGCAGAAGATATGAACAGACAATTCTCCAAAGAGAACATCAGATGGCCAACACACATGAAACGATGCTCAGCATCCCACATCATCAGGGAAATACAAATCAAAACCACACTGAGATGTCACCTCACGCTGGTCGGAGTGGCTAAAATGAACAAATCAGGAGACTATAGATGCTGCTGAGGATGTAGAGAAACGGGCACCCTCCTACACTGTTGGTGGGAATGTAAATGTAAACTGGTGCAGCCCCTCTGGAAAACAGTATGGAGGTTCCTCAAAAAATTAACAACAGAACTCCCCTATAACCCAGCAGTAGCACTGCTAGGAATTTACCCAAGGGATACAGGAGTGCTGATCCATAGGGACACATGGACCCCAATGATCGTAGCAGCTCTCTCAACAATAGCCAAAACATGGAAAGAACCTAAGTGTCCATCAACTGACGAATGGATCAAGAAGATGTGGTTCATCTATACAATGGAATACTACATGATAATGAAAAAGAATGAAATCTGGCCATTTGTAGCAACATGGATGGAACTGGAGGTTGTTATGGTGAGTGAGATAAGTCAGGCAGAGAAGGACAGATACCATATATTTGCACATATAGGTGTGTCAGAGACCTGCTCCGGCCGGGGTCCAGAAGTCCCTGCAGGATGGACGGTGTCGGCAAGGGAGGGATGAGAAAGGCTCTAGAGTCTTTCTGGTCACCAGGTAGGCATCTCTGCTCTGACCAGGGCTCAACTTTATTTTATCATTAAGTGTTTAGGGGACGGCACAGAAGTGGCATTTTTCTTAGACAATGATTTCTGATAACAAACTTCTTTGATATGTAAGAATTTCCCAGAACATAGATTTGTAGAAGACTCATGCATAACCTTTATCAATAGTGATTGAGGTAGGGGATTTAGATGCTTATCCTATGGGGAAGGAAGGCATATTTAGCGTATCAGACAATGTTTTTTAGCAGAAAAGGGTGAGGTTACTTCTCTGTGAACAGGGGTCAAACAGGTCTTTCAGGAGACACCTCTGTTCCCATAATCACAAAAGAAGAAGTTCCTCAATATATTCCTCCACAGGGAGCAATCAGCATATTCAAGGCCAGAATAAGTCACTCCAAATACTTGATAATAAATGCCTTGGAGTGTGGGGGGCTAGTGCTCCAAGCAGAAACAATTGGGTGGGGGTGGGTATCTGCCCTTAAGTCTAAATTAGGCTCTTTGTCTCAAGGCAAGACTCAAGCCCCCTTTATTATGTAAGTCTTGGATCTGCAAGGCCCTTAGAAAGAGCCTTTTAACAATCATCCACAATGTTTTCCTCTGAAATCTCTTTGGAAAAGGCAGGGACATGCTTTTCCTTATGAGCAATCTGTGTGGGGAATATTAGTCTAAACTGGAATATTGTGAGGCCTGGTCAATACCAGCAGGCTTATTTCCAACATGAGCCAGTAGTAGTAGAAGGAGATACCAGTTTTTGTTTCTCATGGCAGGAGCTGTGCAAACACTACCATTTCCTCGCTGTGACTGTCATTCAGCAAGACATTGCAGCTCCCAGCAACAGGTAGATTAGGAGGAAATTAATAGGACCATGGGGGAAAAAAGGGGAAAAATAGCTGGGGAGAGGGAGGGAGGCAAACCATGAGAGACTCTTGAATGCTGAGAACTGAGGGCTGATGGGAGTGGGGGAGAGGGGAAGGGAGGTGATGGGCATGGAGGGGGGAGGATTGCTGGGATGAGCACTGGGTGTTATATGTAAACCAACTTGACAATAAACTATTTAAGAAAAAAAAATCCAATAACTTCATTTCAATTCTTGAAAGAAAATGTGTTCCTGTTTATATTAAAAAATATTGTTTGGGGCTCAGGAGAAGGCATTCCATTTCAACATGTAACAATTTTCTCTTTCAAGTTTACTTATTTTGAGAGAGGAAGAGAGAGAGGGGGGTTGAGAGCAAGGTAGGGCAGAGAGAGAATCCCAAGCAGGCTACTCACTGTCAGTGCAGAGCCTGATGCGGGGCTGGAGCTCACAAACCGTGAAATCAGGATGCGAGCCAAAATCAAGACCCATACACTTAACTGACTGAGCCACTCAGGTGACCCACATGTCACAATTTTCTTATCCAAGTATGTTTTCCAAATATAAAATGAGCATCTTTTAATCAACTAATAAACTTAAAATGTTATTTAATAAATATTGATGTACATTTCTTATGGTATTTTAAAACATGCATATATCAATTGGATGAAAATCTACCTTTGTAAGGCATCAGAACTGGCAAAGAGGAAGTCCAACTTTCACTCTTCAGAGATGACATGATACTCTACATGGAAAACCCAACACACTCCACCAGAAGCCTACTAGAACTGATCCAAGAATTCAGATAAGTTGCAGGGTACAAAATCAACGTACAGAAATCGGTTGCATTTTTATACACCAACAAGGAAGCAACAGAAAGAGAAATCAAGAAACTGATCCCATTCACAATTGTGCAAAAAACCATAATATACCTCGGAATAAACCTAACCAAGGATACAAGAGATCTGTATGATGAAAACTATAGAAGACTTATGAAGGAAATTGAAGAAGACACAAAGAAATGGAAAAACATTCCATGCTCATGGATAGGAAGAATAAACATAGTTAAGATGTCATTACTACCTAAGGCACCCTACACATTCAATGCAATTCCAATCAAAATTGCACCAGCATACTTCTCAAAACTAGAACAAACTATCCAAAAATTTGTATGGAACCACAAAAGACCCCGAATAGCCAAAGTAATCCTGAAAAATAAAACCAAAACGGGAGGGATCACCATCCCAGACTTTAGCCTCTGCTACAAAGCTGTCATCATCAAGACAGTATGGTATTGGCACAAAAACAGACACATAGACCAATGGAACAGAATTGAGAACTCAGAAGTGGACCCAAAAGTTTACAGCCAACTGATCTTTGACAAAGCAGGAAAGAATATCCAATGGAAAAAAGACAGCCGTTTTAACAGATGGTGTTGGGAGAACTGGACAGCAACATGCAGAAGAATGAAACTAGATCATTTTCTCACACCATGCACAAAATAAACTCAAAATGGATCAAGGACCTGAACGTGAGACAGGAAACTATCAACACCCTAGAGGAGAAAGCAGGAAACAACCTCCTTGACCTCCACTGCAGCAACTTCTTACTTGACACATCCCTAAAAGCAAGGGAATCAAGAGCAAAAATAACCTGTTGGGACCTCATCAAGATTAAAAGCTTCTGCACAGCCAAGGAAACAACCCAGAAAATCAATAGGCAACCAACGGAATGGGAAAAGATAGTTGCAAAGGACATATCAGATGAAGGGTTAATATCCAAAATCTATAAGAAACTCACCAAACTACACGCCCAAAAAACAAACAACCCAGTGAAGAAACTGGCAGAAGATATGAACAGACACTTCTCCAAAGAGGACATCCAGATGGCCAACAGACACATGAAACGATGCTCAGCATCCTGCCTCATCAGGGAAATACAAATCAAAACCACAGTGAGATGCCATCTCACACCAGTCAGAGTGGCTAAAATGAGCAAATCAGAGAACACGAGATGCTGGCGAGGATATGGAGAAACGGGCACCCTCCTACACTGTTGGTGGGAATGTAAATGTAAACTGGTGCAGCCCCTCTGGAAAACAGTGTGGAGGTTCCTCAGGAAACTAACAATAGAACTCCCCTATGATCCAGCAATAGCACTGCTAGGAATTTACCCAAGGGATACAGAAATGCTGAGATGTAGGAGCACATGTACTCCAATGTTCATAGCAGCACTCTCCACAATAGCTAAAACATGGAAAGAGCCTAAGTGTCCATCAACGGACAAATGGATCAAGAAGATGTGGTTTATCTATACCATGGAATACTACATGGCAATGAGAAACAATGAAATCTGGCCATGTGTAGCAACATGGATGGACTTGAGGGTGTTATGCTGAGCGAAATAAGTCCAGGCAGAGAAGGACAAATATCATATGTTTGCACGTATAGGAGGATTAGGAGGAACTTAACGGAGGACCATGGGGGAGAAGAAGGTGGGAAATGGTGGGGGAAAGGGAGAGGCAAACCATGAGAGACTCTTGAATGCTGACAAAAACTGAGGACTGATGGATGTGGGGGGATAGGGGGATGGGCATGGAGGAGGGCACTTGTGGGGATGAGCACTGGTGTTATGTGGAAACTAATTTGACAATAAACTATTTGTAAAAAAAAAAAAAAAAAAAGAAAAGAAAATCTACCTTTGTATAGGATATTATTACCTATTCATGAATTTAATCACAGTTCTTTCCTGACATATCGTACCAGAGATAATATGTATGTTCTTTCCCTTCAGTTTTCAGTGTTTTATTCAAGATGACTGAGTTAGACTCAATTTTCCCAGCTCTTAACTCTGTCCCTGGAGAATCTACTTCCCCTGGAGTTGCTCTCGTGTCACTGTAATACAGAGGGTTCAATGACTCACGTAAAAATACTACTAGTTGTCATTTGTTGTGTGCCTACTAGTTCTGGAGCTCAGTTAAAACTTGAAAAATCACTCTAACAATGCTACAGTGCACTTAATTACTGTCTTGCTGGTATAGTTATACACACACAGACAGACACACACAGACACACACAAACACACACAGGAGTTAATCACAGTTTCATTGTTTATGAAAAAGTTCATTAGGAAAGGGTATTTAATGGTAATCTGCTAGCATTTTTAAATGGCATAGTGGTAATCAGCACCCAAAGGACTCTGCGTGCCTAAGGTTAGCTGAAAACCACAGCAGCCTAATTAGCATCCCAAATCACCACCCAGCCATCTGTTATCTCTAGTCAAAGCAGAAGAAAATGTAAAAGTCTAGGAAATAAGGGCTTTGAGTGAAAAGTCCAGTTTTTTTTTTCATTTTTCCTCATAGTATTTGTACAGTCTTTGTATAGCAGTATAGTATGCTCCTACTGATGAAAAGTTTTCTCTTCTGATATTCTTCTATTTTTGACAAGCATATGTAAGGAAAGGTGTTAGAGATAGCAGAGTCAGGAAATCATAATGCACACACATTACTTCAGTCTATTTTTAAAGATCAAAGATAGGATGCAAAGTAGGTGGACAAACAGAATTTCACTCCCTAGGGCCACCATCTGACACCTTGTGGTGACATAAACTCATTATAAAAATGACACATTTTTCAAACAGGTGACATAGTTTGTTGCAAGATTTGAAAATTACACAGCTCTTATCTTACCAGGAATGACTATATATATTTTTCACACACAGTTCAGTTTATATCAAAACAATCTGTTTTGATACAAAACAAGTGAATGGTGTTGCAATGTTGTGGCCTTTCTGGGAAAAAAATCATTTTTAAACCCAGTATTACTCTTCTTTGTTCTGCGGATTTACCCTGATATCAAAGGCAAACCTAAAACTTTATTATGTCTAACTTAGTGAAACACTGGAATTATAAGTAAGAGAGCAGTATACAAAATAGTTTATAATGACAAAAAGATAATAAAACTTAAACACTTTTAATCTATATTTCTATCCTACCGAGGCAGCTACTTGGAACATCAAAACCATTTATAAACATCCTATGCTGCATCTCGAGAAAGTACTATGATTTTATCCAGAAAAGAATGTAATTTCAATTCCAATTCTTTTCAGCTACACCAAGGTATTAATCAATTAATAAATGGTTAAAATTCTTTAGGTAATGTAAGATTCCATTTTCCAAGAAATTACACTCAAATGCCACTAGAAATCATGCTATTATATATTCATTGTTATGTAACTTAGAAGCATTCTTGTTCTTATGGATTATATAAGTTATATAATGATGACAGATTAAAATGATAAGACTATGAAAGAATAAGACTATGATACCTATTACAAATTTTAATACTGAACTTATAAAATATTTTTTTTTAGATTACAGTTTACTCTCATTTTTTATTATTCTGGAGTAGTATTTCACAACAGACTTAGCATAATAATAAGCATTGAAATATACTTTCTCTTTCTGGCTCACTTGTTCTTTCAACAATAGATTGTTAAGTACCCATTTATGTTAAGCAACATCTTACAGACTAGGAGTATACAATTAGTCAAACTTCTTAGTCCCATAGTGTATTAGCTAGTGTGTGTATGACACATTCATCAGATAATGAAATGATGGCAGGAAAAACAGAAAATGAAGCAAATAAATCTTTGTGGATATGTAATGGAATCCAACCTAGCCTGGTTAGCGGCTGAGATTATACAGATGAGAAAGCAACCCTTGACATGAAGTCTGAAGGGTAGGAAGAAATTAATTAAGCAAAGAAAAATAGGGAAAGAGTGCCTGAGAGTATGAATCTCACAGGTAAATACTCTGTGTTATGAGAAGTATAACATGTTTAAGAAACTTAAAAAAGACCAGGGAAAAGAAAAGTAAATTATAGAACAGGAACCTTAAATGATAGTCAGGGAAGTTCATGCACTGCTTTGGTCTTGGTCCTAAAAATATTGGTAAGCCACCAAGTGGTTTTATGCCACAAAATAATATAGTTAGGTACGTTTTTTTTTTTTTTAAATATTTTATTTATTTCTAGGAGAGAGAGAGAGAGACACGGTGTGAACAGGGGAGGGTCAGAGAGAGAGGGAGTCACAGACTGAAACAGGCTCCAGGCTCTGAGCTGGCAGTCAGCACAGAGCCTGACGTGGGGCTCGAACCCACGAACCGCGAGATCATGACCCAAGGAAAGTCGGACGCTTAACCGACTAAGCCACCCAGGCGCCCCTGTTAGGTACGTGTTTTGAAGAGAACTCAATCGCTGTACTGTGGAGAGGAGATACAGTAATGGTAACGAACATGGTGTAGAGGCTATTGTGCTAGTCGGTAAAGAGATTATAATTATTTCGACTGAGTTGAGAGCAGTAGATAATAAGTAAAGTCAATGGAGTTAAGAAGTTATTTGTTAATAACTTAATAAGTTGCCACTTGCTTGGTGATTTTTTTTCAAGTATATAACCTTGTAGAGACTTTATTTCTTTTCCTTTCTTCTCTGTTTTCAGTGTTTATGTATTCTGAGAGTGATGTGTACACGTGAATGAGGAAGGGGCAGAGAAGAGAGGGAGAAAAAGACTCCTAAGCAGGCTTTGCACTGTCAGCACAGGGCCTTATGCAAGACTCCATCTCATGAACCATGAGATCATATCCTGAGTGGAAATCAAGAGTCAGACACTTAACCAAGTAAGCCATTCAGATGCCCTGAGACTTTATTTCTTTATATTTAAAATCATGAACATTAATAGTCATATAAATATGATGGCTTGATAGGCTTGATCACTGACATATGATAGCTAATCTTATGGGTTTAGCTCACTTTCTTCCAAGCCCATGTGTTAGTGATTAGTGGCCTTCCCCATTGTGTGGAAATAAAGTGCAAAAATATGATTTATATCAATTAATGACAAGACTAGAGATGGAGGTCATGAAAATCTTTGATTACCTGATGAGGAAGAAAGGGGGAACAGGTCTGACGCAAGCATGCAAGTCCAAAATTTAGCAAATTAAATTCCATTTTTTCTTATTTTTTTTTCTTTTTAAGAAAATCTTTTTTTTTTTTTTCCCATGAAGGCAATCTGTTTACTTAGCCATCTTGGGACAGTGTACATTGCACAGTCAGAAAAGAACATTTCCCCTCAATTCAATATACCCTTCTTTATAGCAAGTAAGTCTTCACTTATCTATTTAATTAGATTACAATACTTCAAAAGATCACAATTCTTTCAGTGTCCATTAAGACGCTTTTGATTAAAATCCTTTGATTTTATGGCTCTAGAATAATATTTTTTGGTTCCATGCTCTGCCCTCCAGGCACATGGGGGAAGATGCAACATCTCTCCATGCTTTCTGGCATGGCTCTGTGACTTCACTTGGCATCAAGGGCTCTGCCCTCCCAAACTGAGACTGAGAAAACTTGTTCCCAGGGCCTATGTGGGAGTGATGATCTCTGAATCACCTTCAGGGTCATTCATCCTTTGTTTTGTTAGCAATCTGCCTTAATTCTGTCCCATTTTCTTGTTTCTTTCATTCCCAGTGAGCAATGTTTCTACTGGTATAATTCCAATTCTATTCCCAGCTTCTACTGACACAACTGATTTATCTTCAAGTTTATACTCATACTAATTTCCTCATCAAATGATTGTTCAACCACATCCTTAGTGTCCTCTTCAGAATAAGCCTTCTCAGTTTTTGCAACACAAAAAGGCTGAATGTCCAGATCTTCAAGTTCTGGGGGGTGGGGGTGGGGTGCCTAACAACTCCGTCAATTTATCCCTCCCCTCACCTATTTTACTATAAGATGTATGGAATTGTTCATTCAACACTTTGCTTAGAAATATTCTCAGCTAAATATCCAATTTCATTGCTTGTAAGTTTTACCTTTCACACAACAGTAAAATACAACTCAGCCCATTGTGTTGCCATTTTATATCAAGGATCACCTTTCTTGAATTTTGCAATAGCCTATTTCTCATTTCCATCTGAGACTTCACCAGAATGGCCTTTAATGCCCATGTTAATGATAATATTCTCTTCACGGTGATGTATGTATTCTCTACAATGACAGAGGATTCCTCTATAGCTCTCTTCCTTTCTTCCTCAACAGAATTGCCTTTTGTGGGGAATAAGCTTAGTAATTCCCTGAGCCTGCACTGATGGGTTAACAAGGCACAAAGAATTACAAAACCATAGGATGCTCACACCCAAGTATGGGTAAACAAGATTAGCTAAATAGGTATAGAGAGGGTGGGGCAGAGGCCCTAGTATAGAGAGAGCAGGGCAAAGGCCCCAGTATAGAACAAAGGTACATGAAATTAACAAGATTAGGTATTTAGGGTAGAAGTGTCCCCCCCCCCCCAATTTAGTACTATAGCAGAAAGCCACTTTCACAGGAAGGACCATATTAGGTAAACAAATAAATAGAGCTAGACAGGGATGCAGCATGAAGTTGCCAGGAGCATAGATAATTAACAAAAGAAAGGTGTTTTGTTGACCCTGAGGGAGCTTGCTATTTCTTGTCCCCTAGACCAAGTTAGGTAAACAAAAGTGGTGCCTCATGTCTGTTATTAACAACCTTCCACCTGGCCAACCAGCACCAGGATTTTGTTTTGTATTAACCCAAACCCTTAATCCCACATATTTTCAAGACTCCCTTTCCCTCACATTCATGAGTTAATGTTCACAGCTTCTTTGTCTCTTTAAGCACATCCATCACTATGTTTAGAAACCTTCTGATCCTAATAAAAACAGAGCAAAGACCCTTTATCAGGGCTCTTATCTTTTCCCAGACATTAGCCATCTCACATTTTAATCTTGCATCCACTTTCATGCTAAATAAGAAAGAATTTTAGACCCAGAGTCTGTGACAGTCTTTATTATTTATATTTCTATTAACTCTCCCTTAAAGACAATCTAGGCTTCTGTCAGCACCTACTTCTAAACTCTTCTGTTAACTACTCAGGGCAAAGCCACTTCCACTCTTTCTAAGTACGTATTACAGGAATATTCCATTTTACACTACCAAAATCTGTATTAGGCTGCTTAGGCTGCCAAACAACAAATCATAAATTAGGTGACTTCAAAAACAGAAATTGTTTTTTTCACAACTCTAGAAGATGGAAGTCTAAGATCAAAGATGCTGGCTAATTTGTTTCCTGGGAGAGCTATCTTCCTTGTGCACTCTCCTTGTGCACTCCCATGACTTTTTCTTGTGTCATACACAAGGAATCAGAGAGAGTGTGTATAGCTCTATGGTATCTCTTCTTATAAAAACACTAATCTTACCATATTAGAGACCCACATTTATGCTTCCATTTAACCTTAATTACTTTAGACTTACTTAACTTACTTTGCTTTAGAGTCTCCACTCCAAATACAGCCACACTGCACACTGGGTTTTAGAACTTCAACATAAATTTTGGGAGGGATCCAAACATTCAGCAACTGGGTTGCTTCTACCTTTTGACTATTGTGATATTGTTGTTGACCATGGGGTATAAATATCTGGTTTAGTCCCTGATTTCATTTCTTTTGGGTATGTGTAAAATTGCTGGATCGTATGGCAATGTTCATTAATTTTTTCAACAAATATTTAAGTATTTACTATTCTACAGGCATTGTGATGTGTACCAAGAACAAGTAACTGCTGTTAAAAATTGATCTCAGATTCCTCTAAGCTTGTAAGGTCAAGACTATCCCCTAAGGCAAGAATACCATGTATTTCAATTTCTCCAGTAGAAACAGCCAAAGTTAAAGTAACAAGACATTTTAATCTTAACAGTGTCCTTCTTTGGATCATGGGCTTCATGGTCACATTATCTAAAGGCAATTTCTAAAATTCAGGTCCTTAAAATGATTTCACCTGATACATTTGCTCATAACTCTTTACTCAAGTAAATGTTCAATCACCAGAGTGGTATTCCATTCTTTAAAATAGCTTTTGTAAGGTTTAATTTATTTATTTGAGAGAGAGAGCTTGCTCATGCACAAGTGTAGGAGGGGCAGAGAGAGAGGGCACAGAGGATCCAAAGCAGGCTCTGTGCTGACAGCAAAGATCGTGATGCAGGGCTCGAACTCTCCAACTGTGAGAGTGTAACCTGCGCCAAAGTTGGAGGCCTAACCTACTGGGCCCCCCAGGAATCCCTTGGCTATTCTATTTTTATCATCTTTAGAATTTCAGGGATTTTTCCTACTAATTAAATATCACTGATGCTAAAGCTTAAAGTGAACAGAAAGTTATGAACTGCAAATCTGAGGAAGCAGAGAAAGTCAAAAGCAAGAAAAGGGACAATGATGCCCATGTGGTTAAGAAGACTGTAGCTTTAGCATTTCCCCTTATATCACTTCCTTTATCTTTTGTTTTATTTCACTATGATAGGTCTTAAGAGGAAAGAATTAAAAGCATGATTTTGGAAACATAAGCTCATCTGTCACACTATCACTTACGAAAAAGAAACATGAACTTCACTTTAATCCTACAACAAAATAACTGCAAATGAAGAAAGAAATTTAAAAAACAGACCAAAAATTGAAAAAAGTAAAATCAATTATATAATTTTGATGGGGGAATACCCCTTTAAACCTAGAATCAGTTGAAGTAATATTGCTAAAGAATGAATATATATACCAGCATAAAATTAGTTAAGAAGGAACAAAATAATATTCATTCATGATACCACCACTTATTGAAATCTAATATAAAAAAAAAAAAAAAGAAAAAAGTCATAGTCTGTCTCATAGCATAAACTAGAGGGTAACAGACGTGGACACAGCCATGTCTGATATGGGTTAAGAGAGAGAAACAGAGTTATATAACTTTGTATCTCCATCTATATTTTAGAAATATTTCTCATTGTAGCTTGAAAGCAATGTAGTGTTAAAATCATGTTTCACATACAATTTTTATTTTTTAACAAATATTTTTAACATTTTTTAAACATTTATTTATTTTTGAGAGACAGAGCATGAGCAGAGAAGGGCTGAGAAGGAAGGAGACACAGAATCTAAAGCTGTCAGTAGACAGCCCGACATAGGGATCAAACTCATGAACTGTGAGATCATGACCTAAGCTGAGGTCGGAGGCCTAACCGACTGAGCCACCCAGGCACTCCTAACACACAAATTCTGTAGCTCATATTCAAACTGCTACTTTTCAAACAAAAAGGATATTTCCAATTCTTTAAAATACATAAAATCTTCCTGCCCACCATTTATGGGATAGCTTCTTGGTTCATCCCTTTACATATAAAGTCTTAGATTTCTACTACTAAGTATCTCTTTATTATAAGATTCCTCTTGCTACTTGAGTAGTTTAATAAAATGTTTTCTTTCATTTTACTATTTCTGTTTATCTTTTTTAATGAAAGCCATCTCAACATTTGATTTGTATTTTATCCTTTTTTAAAGTATTCTTAAATATTCTATAGAAATAACAAAAGATTGATGTACTTATTAAGGTAAGCCTCAAGTTAGACTCTTTTTATTATTAAACTACATTCTTTGGTCTTTTATAATATACTAATAAGTGGTGATGGTGATTTTGTTGTTGCTATTAATGCTCTTTTTGTTTCCATTTTGCTTTGTTATTGGAGGCTATAATATAATGAAGAGACCTTTGTCAGCACATTAAAGAGACCACATTTGAATTTTCACTTTATAATTTTCCCTATTTATTTATAAATTTGATTGCTTTTTTCTTATACTAAAGACCAATAAAATGATATGGATAACTATATAGTTATATTATCTCCTCAAAGAAATGATGCTATATAAATTGAAATAAGTGATATTATTATTTACCATTATGTGCCCTATTTTTATAAATTCAATCCATATCTTTGCTCTCCATGATGTGCTCTCTATGGTTTATCTTGCTATTTCTCCAACTATGTCTATAGTTGGCATAATATTATAAAATGTTTGTGTATACTGCATATTATCCTTGAGGGAAAAATTTTTGGCAATGTTCTTTTCCAAACAATTCCGTCTCATGTAATCTGTTTCATATTATAATGCCCTAGACATATTAACCTGTATTTGTGCAAGTTAATCTAATTTGTTCATTTTGTCAATATTTTTAGATTCCCGGCATCCTCAGCAAGAACTCCCAATGAAATAGTATTGGCAGCATTTCTAAATTGGTAATAAAAATTCAGAAAATTAATAATCATCAAACTAAAAGACTTAATCTAGGATAGTTTCAAATAGACTATAGATGCATCTATTAATCTATTTAACTTGTCTGCTTTAATACTTTTATTCCCAAATAACTTGATATATTCAGAACAATATTAAATATTTATAAATGTTAAGAAACTTCTCCTCTTTGGGTTAGCTATTAAATCTATTTTATCTTGAAATGTTTTTTTCATATAAAGAACATATATGCTTTAGACATAAAAATATACAATGGGATAAAGAAAGGCTCTTTATTTTATTTATTTTATTTTTTTATGGTTTATTGTCAAGTTGGTTTTCATATAACACCAGTGCTCATCCCTACAAGTAGAAAAGCTCTTTATTAAGTGGTGTGAGGAAAACTCAACAGCAACAAACAATAGGATATAACTGTACCACTTTCTTACACATATATAAAATGTAAACTCAAAATAGATTTAAGATCTAAATGTGACACCTGAAACCATAAAGCTCAAAAAGAAAAAAGAAAATAGGCAATGATACAATAATATTTGGATGTTAACCTTAACAACATTTTCCTGGATATGTACCCTTGAGCAAGGGAAATAAAAGCAAATATAAACTATTGGGACTACATCAAAATGAAAAGCTTTCGGACAGAGAAGGAAACCACTAACAAAATGAAAAGGTAATCTACTGAATGGGAAAAGATATTTGTAAATGATATATCTGATAAAATTAGTATCCAAAATATTTAAAGAACTTAACACACATGCACACAAACACACACACACACACACACACACACACACACACAAAGAAAGAGAGAGAGAAAGAGAGAGACAGAACTAAAAATTAGGCAGAGGACCTGAATAAACATTTTTCTAAAGAAGATACCCAATGGCAACAAACACATGAAAAGGTGCTCAAAATCACTAATCATTAGGGAAATGGAAATCAAAACTACAGTGAGGTATCACCTCACATCTTCAGAATGGCTAATATCAAAAAGACAGGAAATAACAAGTGTTGGTGAGAAGAAAAGGGAGCCTTTTGCATTATTAGTGGGAATGTAAATTGGCAAAGCTTATGGAAAACAGTATAGGCAGTTCCTAAAAAAATTAAAAACAGAAATACCATATGACCCAGTAATTCCACTAGTAGTGGAATTACATTTACCCTAAGAAAATGAAAACATAAATTCAAAGACATATATGTACCTATGTTCATTGCAGCATTATTTGTAATAACCAAGATAGTGAAGCAACCTAAATGTCCATTGATAGATGAATAGATAACAAAGAATTAATGGAATATTAGCCATAAAAAGGAGATTTTGCCATGTTCAATGACATGAATGAATCTAGAATGTATCATGTGAGTTAAATAAGTTAGACAGAGAAAGAAAAAAACCATATGCATTTATTTATATTACTAATCTAAAGAAACAAAGCAAATGAAAAAAAATAAACAAAAAACCCAGAAACACTCATAAATACTAAGAACAAACCAGTGGTTGCAGGTGTAGGTGGATGATGAGAGAAATACATGAAGGGGATTAAGAGGCACAAACTTCTAGTTAATAAATAAGTCACAGGGATGAAAAGTGCAGCGAAGGAAATAATGTCAATAATATTGTAATAACATTGTATGCTGACTACTCACCGTGGTAAGCATTATGTAATATATAGAATTGTAAATCATTATATTGTATACCTGAAGCTACATTACATTGTATGTCAGCTATACTTAAACAACAACAAAAAAAGAATTTTAAAGAGAAAAAAACATAGTTATATATTATACAAAGATTTTTTAATTGCTATTTGTAAATGATAAGATTATTTTTAAGTTGAAAATAACACAAAACCACTCCACTAAAACTTCTTCAGGAAAAAAATGAAATTTTATTAGAAGAAATAGGGATAGCTCAAAAAAAATCCAAGAAAACTATGTAAACAGCAAGATTGCAAAAATTAAGGCAGTAGCCATAGCATTTAGCAACAGACTAATGAATGAAGATGTCAGCATTCTTTTTTTAAATTTTGTTAATGTTTTTTATTTATTTCTGAGAGAGAGAGACAGTGTGAGCAGGGGAGGGTCAGAGGGAGAGGGAAGTACAGAATCTGAAACAGGCTCCAGGCTCTGAGCTAGCTGTCAGCACAGAGCCCGATGCAGGGCTTAAACCCATGAACTGTGAGATCGTGACCTGAGCCGAAGTAGGATGCTTAACCAACTGAGCGACCCAGGCTCCCCAGATGTCATCATGTTTAACTCTGAAATTTTACCATTAATGTGACTCATGTCCTACCTCCACTTCTCTGCTTCTCACTGTGAATTCTCAATAAAGAAATTGTTTAGCCCAGTCTGATTACATCCCATTATCTAATCAAGCAGGGTCAAGAGGGAAGTGTCGTTTGAAAGACAAATATATAACCCACAGAGCTCTGCTCATTTGAATGAGTATGTAGGGTTCTCATAGAAGAGGTGCTGGCAACACCATCCCATCAGGCACCAATATATCTATCCCATGATAAATGCACACATTGCACGGTTGAATAATCTCATATATATATTTTTTTTCAGCAAATATGACTTGAAAGCTTTCTATAGGCTAACTCCTATGGAGAGAGCAGTGAGCAAGATCTGATCATCTTTAAATTCTATTGGAATAAACAGACCATAAATGAATTTGCAGATAATTAAATGGGATACTTACCTATTACAAGAAGTGCTATGAAAGGAATGAGATCTAGAGAAACTTGGTTAATGACTTCAGTTTCCTTTAGACAGGTTGTCAGAAAAGAAGCCTCTCTCAGAAATTGACATCTATTCTGAGACATGAAAGATCAGAGGAAGCTAGCCATGGGAGAGAGAAGGTTTTTCAGGCAAAGGCAATATCAAGTAAAAAGCCTTGGAGGAGAAAAAGTGCATTGTGATTTTGCACAGAAAGGAGCAGAAGCTACAGCAGAATGTATGCAGAAGACAGTAGTAATAAAAAGAGTTTGGGATGGTGAACAGAAGAAGATTGTGCAAGACCTGCATATTTATATCAAAATTTTAGCCATAAATCTAATAAACTAGGCATTAAAGGAAGAGTTTGAAGCACACTGAGGTGGGGAAGAAGGCTAGTTTTCCAATAGTTCTTCCTTTCTAAAGTACAGAGAATGGATCGGTGTCACAAAAGGACAGGAAAAAGAGATATATGTTTATTGCCATAATCTGGATAAGAAGTAATAGTAGCTTTACCTGAGAAGTAACCCTTAAGATTAAAAAACAAAAACAAAAACAGAAACAAAAAACACCAAAGACATGAAATTTATTTTGGAAGAGAAATTGACATTTGATTAGAATTGGAAAATGGAAGGAAGGGGCAAATCAAGTCTGACCCAGATTATGTGTTAGTGGTATGCTTTGCTGAGATGAGGAAGACTTGGTAGTAGCTAAATGATTGTGATGTTTTTGTTGTCCACCCAGATCAAACAATCAGTCATGACCCAGGGGTTATATTTTCCTTTAGAAATGCTTCTACCCAGAGTTTAAAGGAGGGAACTGAGCTACCCAGGCACTCTGTTTAATTACATTTTAATTCAGAAGCATGTAGAAAGTCAAAAAGATGAGGCTGTATTGACTACCAGTCCTCAGATGACCTCTGCTGAATGTGCAAGTCCGCATCAAAATTTGTTGGTACTCCTGATGTGGGATTATTGTTCTCTCTTACACTACACTTTGACATATGAATATGCCAAGACTATGATAGCTTTGTGAAGTAAAACAATAGTTCTGTTGGTTGAACATGCTACTCTCATTTTGATACTTATTTATAAATTTTCATTTTATTTGGACTTAGAAATCTTACCTACAAGTAAATAAAGATTGGTGGGGTGTCTGGGTGGCTCAGTTGGTTAAGTGTCTGACTTCTTCTAGGGTCATGATCTCATGGTTCGTGAGTTTAAGCCCCACATCCAACTCTGTGCTGACAGCCTGGAGCTTGCTTCTTTGGATCCTATGTCTCCTTCTCTCTCGCTGCCCCTCCTCTGGTCACACACACACACACACACACACACACACACACACACTCTCTCTCTCTCTCTCTCTTTCCCTCTGTCTCAAAAATAAATAAACATTTAAAAATTCTTTAAAAAAATTATTAAAAAGATTGGGAAGGTTAAGCTCAAGGTTGTCTAGTGATTAGTAAATTTACATGCTAAATTCAATGCCTGGACCATAAAAATCAATGTGCATTTCACTACAACATACTTATCTTCTTTCTAAAATCCCACTCTAACCACATGAAAAAAAAAAAAAGAAAGAAACAAATCCTAACAAGTCAGAACTATTCCATCCTGCTTAGGTGATTTGGCTTTAATATGTTCCGTACTTTACAGAACAAAGTACTATTGTGATATATTCAGATAATAATACAGAAATGAGTTTGGAAGTGTTGGAAAAAAAGTTCTTGCTCTGAGAATTTCTGCTTAACAAACCTAAGACTATTACTTAAATGTCCACATTCTTCGAAGGATACTTAGATATCTTTACAGCTGTAAAGTTGGAAATAATTATAGTTGTATAAATAAAAACTCTTCTCATGCTTCAGTTAATTTTAATTAACTATAATTCATAATAAGTGCAATACAGCATGGGATTCAAATAACGTAAATTCATGCCTTCTTGCCTAGGAACATTAAAAGGCCACGAGGCAGTGGGGGAAGCATTTATTAAAACTGAAGAGAAGATTGGATATATGAATTTGCTTATATGTATATGCATTACAATGCTTCACATTAGAAGATATATCAACCAATACTATTTTCTTTATACATGTAAAAGAAAAGTGGAATGCTTGAACCATTGTTTTTATATTGGGAAGAAAAAAAGTGAATCCCAATTCAAGGTAACAATAACTGAGGTTAAGTTAAAGTTCAAGCTCTCAGCTCCCTACCCCCCTAATTTTCTGAATCCTAATTTTCTTAACAATGAAATGATTTTACCTTATTTACATTATTGTATAATGTTGTATTAAAGATTGAATAGAATGTATGCCTTTGTGATTTGTTAGATAAAAACATCATATAAATATAATTACTATCTACTGTGCTCCCTGAAATAACACATTCAAATTTAAAATATATATTTTTATCTTAAATATAGTCAAGGTGTATTTGAAAGCTAAAAAAGTCAACTTCAAAATGCAAAAACATGAAAGCAATTAATTCTATTTCAAATCTTGTGAGATCCAGCTTAATAGTAGTTAGAGGCAAATGCATACCTTCTGATGAAAATATTTCAACACCAGAAAAAGTGAAAATTGCTAAACTAAGAATTCAAATCAAAATTTAAAAATAAATAAAAATAAATAAATAATAAAGAGAAAGCCATAAATTAAAGAAATACAACACAAAGGAAAAGGAAGGTAGAGTAATATGGAAAATTAAATTCACAGAGTAATGCTCTATTACACTGAGTAACTTTAAGTGTAGGAAATGGAGGAAATCTTTTTTTTTTTTTAAGTATTATTTAAATGAACTGAAGTGGGGGAAATTCTAAGAGTCCAGAAAAAGAAATAAAGTATAATTAATTTACTAAGGTTACAGGTATTTACTGGACACCTAATATGTGTCAGGCACTACTCTAGCACTTGTTTACAAGTTAAAAAAAAAAAAAAGATAAATATCTCTTAGAGCGTTTATTGTAGTAGGAAAGATTGCTAAGCAAAATTAAAAAGTAAATAATTAGTACATTAAAATGTAATGAGTGTTCTGGAAAAAAAAAGTAACTCAATGAAGCATGATAATGTTTTCAGGGGAATGGAGATTATAATTTTATTTATTTTATTTTATTTTTTTTAATATTTTTATTTATTTCTAGGAGAGAGAGACAGCATGAGCAGGGGAGGATCAAAGAGAGAGGGAGTCACAGACCAAAACAGGCTCCAGGCTCTGAGCTGGCAGTCAGCACAGAGCCCGACACGGGGCTCGAACCCACGAACAGCGAGATTATGACCTAAGCGAAAGTCGGACGCTTAACCGACTAAGCCACCCAGGCGCCCCGAGATTATAATTTTAAACAGAGCAAAGAGAAAGGCCTTATCTTTCTCAAGTCAGTCTCATTCGGAAAAATACAAAATTACTCTTAGGTTAATTTTTCCATCAAAATCCAGAGTCAATATCCAATTGCCTACTTGGCACTTCCACTTGGAGTTTTACTTAATATCTCAAATTTAAAGTATCCAAATCTATATAAAATGAACATCAAAATCTGCAGCACCTTGCCACTAAAACTGCTTGACTTTCCGTTTTCATCAGTAAATGGCAATCCCAGACTTTTGGTTATTTAGAACAATAAATAATAGGAAGATAAGTAAATAAAATCCTTCAGAAATCCTTGTTTCCCTCTTTTTCTAACAAAGCACCAAATCTGGCCAAAAAAAAAAAAATTCTCTCAAAAGAAGCAAAGTCAGAAATATCAAAAGCACTTATGTGAGTATTTAATAGATCAACACATAAATATGTGTATGAATACATGTACATAAATACTTATACCATTATTTACTGGATCAAAGAAATATTGATGTATTTACCACATAATATATCACTATTTTACTTTTAATTATTTATCTCTGAATATACGCCATAAAACGTACATGCGTGTTTATGTGATGTGTGTAACTAAACAGAGAAAACTTGAATTTGTTTTAATAGAGATCTTTAGGGGACTACAGCTCCCTCTGAAAATCTACATTTTTTTAAGCACATAATAGTGCTTATGAAAGTTGCAATGATGTACATATAGAGTCCATAAACGTGAGAGAATAAATTTCTATTGTATAAGAAAAAATATTGCAATAAATCACATATCAACATGTTTCAAAGAACTGATAAGAAAAATAGCACTAAAGAACATGTATTTCAAAATTTCATTTTATCATTTTTTTAAAACTGTTTTTTTTGTTTTTGTTTTGTTTTTAATTTTTTTTAAATGTTTCATTTATTTCTAGGAGAGAGAGAGACAGTGTGAGCAGGGGAGGGTCAGAGAGAGAGGGAGTCACAGACTGAAACAGGCTCCAGGCTCTGAGCTGGCAGTCAACCCAGAGCCCGACGTGGGGCTCGAACCCACGAACTGCGAGATCATGACCTAAGTGAAAGTCGGACGCCTAACTGACTAAGCCACCCAGGTGCCCCTGTATTTCAAAATTTTAAATGAATATTTAGTTTATCGGTGAGTAAAGTCAAAAATCATAAAGTCTAGTACGAAAGACAATCACTGAATGGTAATCAATATACTATAACAAGTGAAAGTTGTGCAGTGTAGCTGGAATACAGGAAATGTATATTTTAAACACTTACTTTTTTTAAGTTTATTTATTTATTTTGAGAAAGAGAGAGAGAGAGAGAGAGCAAAAGTGGGGAAGGAACAGAGAGAGAGGGAGAGAGAGAGAGAGAGATTCCTAAGCAGGCTATGCACTGTCAGTGCCAAGCCCAATGTGGGGCTTGAACCCAAGAACCGTGAGATCATGACCTGAGCTAAAACCAAGGGTTGGCCACTTAACTGACTAAGTCACTCAGGTGTCCTTAAACATGTACATTTTTTTCAAAAATTAAAAAAAAAATAATGGTTTTTAAATTTATTTCTGAGAGAGAGGGAGACAGTGTGAGCAGGGGAGGGGCAGAGAGAAGAGGGAGACACAGAATCTGAAGATGGCTCCAGGCTCTGAGCTGTCAGCACAGAGCCTGACGCGGGGCTCGAAACCACAAACCGTAAGGTCATATCTGAGCCAAAGTCAGACACTTAACCGACTGAGCCGCCCAGTAGCCCCTAAACATTTACATTTTTAAGAAGAATCAATAAACTTTAAATTAGCTATACCTTAAGTCATAAAAGTTAGCAGAAGAATAGCAGTATATATCTATAGATATAGTACTAAACAGTAATTAAAGACAGGACATACCTCATCAACTATAAAATATGGATTCAATAGAAAACAGAAACAAAAGTTGATTTTTGAAAAGCTATTAAATTTGAACAAAACAATAATGCTAGTATACAGGCAAGTCATAACCATAAAATAAATGTAAACATTCTCAGCAAAATATTAAAGTATATTCAGGCATTATTAAGGAATATACTTTCTTATTGTGCATTATTTCAAGTATACAGATTTATTTCAGGGTTAGGGATGTTTATTGTTCAAAATTTAAAAATTAACGTCATTCAGTGTATTACTCAATTAAGAGAGAAACTCTTAATTGCCAAAGGTATCTTTGATCAAATTTAAAAGTCATTATAAACAACTCCTTATAAAACTTGTTGGAGGCCGGCTCAGGAATGTCCAGGGATCCCTGAAGGATGGACGGTGTCGGCGAGAGAGAGAGTGAGAGAGCCCCGAGATCCTTTCTGATCACCAGGCAGGCATCTCTATCCTGTCGGTTTTGGTGTCTTTATTTATAGGTCAAAGGTTAATATGGCATCAGAAAATGGAATTTTTACAATGGATAGCTCTTTGTGATGTTTTTGGAAAATGTACAGAAACAGGTTTTACAGAAGAAGTATTCCTGCAGAACTTTCCCAATTATAGTGAGGTTAAGTAACTGAGAAAATAACAGGGTGTTCACATTTTCATAACACTAAGATTAAGTCATAGGTTTGTAGATACTCTTATCCATCCTCATCACAGCTGCCAGGGTAAGGGAAGGTGTTTGTGGAATGTAGGCCTTAGGGAAGGGGCTGCTATACACCATCAGTTAGCAAAGGTGTATGTACTAACTTATCTTCTGCCCTTATCTGTTCCTTCTCTCTAAGTGAGGCTCTTTGTCCCCAGGCAAGACTTGATTTTCCAGTTATATTCTTTATTGCACCGGAGAGCCAACCATACCTTTAAAGAGTTTAGCTCATTTCCAATACATAGAATAGCCTCTTCGAGGGTGTTTACCTTTGTGTCTAGTTTTATGATTTCTTGAATAGCTAGGGCATGAGAGACATTTTTGGTTAGATGATTTACATGTTGATCTGTATGAATATCTTGGACTAACGCAATGGTAGAAACAGAATTGTACATGTAAAGGTCAATCTTTTATAAATGAGGGTCATTAGCCTATTCATAGCTCAAGGGAAAGTATTGAGGGAAACAGGACCTTCTGGAGACACGATGTCTGTTCCCATAATCAAAAGAAGAAGTTCCCACAATAAGTTCCTTCACAAGGTGCAATCATCATACCAGGGCTGGAATAAGGGGACAAGTCACTCCTGATATTGATCAACAAGGTACCTTAGGGGTCAGTGCTCAAGCAGAAACAACTGAGTGGGGATGGATATTGGTCGTCATCTGATTGGCAAGAGACCGTGCAAACTTGCCTTAATGTCACCAGGAGTGTTCTCAACTAGTGGACTCAGAATGGCTCCCAACAAAAACTCTTACCAAATTATAATAAAATGGTACCCCCTAACTTCATAAAAGGCAGCTACAAATCCTCCTGCAAACATCGTCCATTTCTTCTTTTCAAATGGATCAGTTATTTAATCGGATTCTTTGTAAAAATTTGGAACACCAATTTGTGAGGATAAACTCCATTTGTAAGAGAAAAGAAAGTGGAGGTGGCCCTGAAGCTAACAAACACCCTTGAATATTGGCTGAATTTGAGAGTCTACATCTTTCTGGTCAATCTCATATTTCTCCTTCTCTGTGTTGAAGATCTTATGTTCCTGGTGTCTGGATTTACACAGTTTCTCCTTCTTTAAGTAAGCATCAATGAGATGTTTTGGGATTTTCACTCTGCTGATATTATTTTCAATGGAGGCCAATTATGATTGGCCTGAGGTCCAATCATAAGTAGCAATCCACTGGTCAATTGCTTAAGGAAAACCACCCTCTTGCCTTCATGTGCCCAGTGAGGATGATCAAAATGGTTCCAGAAGTGACACTAGTTCACGGTTTTCTCACAGGCTGCCTGAAAGGTTTTTTTTCCCCTGGCTCAACAGCTTTCAAGGCAAGTCTTCAGTAGGATAATACCTAGGCATTTTACAAACTTTAACCACTCCAGTCCCCACCAACTGGTTTTGTTTTGGGGCAACACTAAGAACCTTCTTTTTCTTCTCAACCTCGCATTTAGCTGCTAAATATTTCTTATAATTATACATAGGGTTTCTGGAATACATAGCTGATCAGAAATATCTACCAATTCCTCTGACTAGGACAGGATTTCGGCTGTAGTGGGGCTTACCCATTGGCATTTTAACCTTGAGGTTACCTTATTAACCTTGCCATAGCATCAGCCTTTTTGGCTTCAGGGTACTTCTCCTCAGTATCTTGCTTCTCAGATTTTTCCACCACCATCTTGCAGGATGGGAAAGAGCAAATATCATTCATTTTGAACACTAAACATTTTCACTTAAGATGAGGAATGTGACAAGGATACCCCCAAACAAGTGATTCTACTTAACACTGAAGTGAAAGAGTTAGTCAACCCAAGTAAGCAAGAAATATAAATAAACTATTTTAAGAATTGAAAATTGGATATTTGCTTCAAGCTATGTTGAAGTAACACAAAACATTAGCCCATCCATCTTAGAAACTAGAAAGCAAACAAAATATTTGAAACAATAGTATTCAAGCATTAAACAAGACAGTGAAAGATAGTGGGCCTTTAGAAAAGGAAACAAAATAAAGGGAGCTCAAGGGTTGCTCAAGATCACATTCTGAAAAGAATTTCAGGGATAAAGAACTTAAAAAAGTTAAAATTTGGTGTTCAGTTTTCAAAATTATGAATAGGAAAATGTCAGTCATCACAGTTGCTATTCTATATTGAAATGTAGACCCTAGTGGATACTATTTTGTAGACTAAGATTAGGGAAGAGGAAACAAAATGAAAATAAATAAATAAATAAATAAATAAATAAATAAATACCTTAAAAACATAAAATAGAACTGAGTAAGAGAAAACTATAGCATACAATACTATTCCTTAAAACCAGCCATGACTTATTAGTAATAACTAAAGGATAAACATGTCTCATTAATCATATGTACCTAGAATAACTATAATAATACATATGTGAGGCTCTGTATGAAAATTAAACTTTATTAAAGGAACTAAAAGTCCAATAAATAAAAAGATGCAATATTAATTGATATAGAGACCTAATGTAAAGAGCCAATTACTTCTCAATCCATTCTCAGTAAATCAATGCCAATAAAAACATCAAGATGATGCTCAGATTTATAAGAAACATTCTTTACAAGGAAAATACCTTAGAATCAAAATATTCTTTCAGGAAAAAAGAAAGGAGGAAAATCAATATTTAATATCCATAATAATTACAATAGTGTGGTGTTTGCAATGGAATAGAAAAATAAATGTAGCTAGAAGAAATAGCATTAGCATTTTCAAATCAGACCAATGCACATATGGAATTTGACATGTAATAAAATGAGCACTCAAATCAATGGGGAGGGGTGTAAGAATTTTTTTTCAAACTATTCTTGGACAACTGGCCATCTAGTTGGAAGAAAAACAAAATACACATAGAGGATCCTTGCATCTCAGTGTTGATACACACACTCAATTACATATTTAATATATAAATGCATATATTCTGGTTAAAGATTAAATGTAAAAACCAAACACAAATTTAGAAGAAAATATCTTTTTGCTAGTGGGAAAAGAAAAAATATTTTAAAATCATAGAAATTTGGAAAATTTTAAAAACTGGATATATTTGATAGGAATTCAAAATATATAAGTTTTTATAGGGCTAAGAAAGCCATAAACAAAGTATAAAAAAGATGTGTATGTATCATCAAGTATATGTATATATGTAGAGTGGATTAGCATTTGAATTGAAAATAGAAAAACATAACAGAAAAAATAAATAATTGAAAACATATGAACAGATCATTTACAGAGAAGGAAACCTGACTGGCAATAAACAGAAGAGCATTTGCTCAACCACGTTACTATTGAGGAAATCCATGTTAAAACACTGCCATATCATTCCAAATCTACCAGATTGCCAGTAATCAAAAGTTTCATGAATATCAAGTGTCTGGGCAATGCTGTGTGAGATCTAAAATTGGAAAGCAACTTGGCAATATCTGGAATAGCTGATGGTGCACATGTCACATGAACCAGTCATTACACTTCTAAATATATGTTTTAGTAAAAAGCTTCAATATGCATCTAATGAGACATTCAAAGGAATGTTCACTGAACCACTGTTTACAGTGGTGTGGTACTTTAAATGTTACCACTAGGCAAACAGATAAAGAAAATGTGGTATGTAGCACATTTCAATTTAACAATTAAGATGAATGAATATGGTCTGCATGTATTAACGTGTATTTATATAAAAATTTTGAATGAAAGGAGATCATTTCAGAAGGAGATGTGCAATATATGAGAGAGCTGATGAATATTTCAAAGTGTATTGTTTGTAGATATGTAATAGCTAAATATTAAAGCCTGTGTGGAAATATTGCACATAATCTTGGTGAAGTTGTTATCTCTGAGGAGGAACAGAGGGAAAGGGAATAAGAGCTGCCAAGGGGCTTCAAGCTTTATTGTTAACTGTTTCTTTAAAGCAAAAGATCTGAAGCAATCCTCGAAAATTTGTGAAGTTTAAATGCATTATTGGTACATTTAAGATATGTCAAATTTGGGGCGCCTGGGTGGCTTAGTTGGTTAAGCGTCCGACTTTCGCTTAGGTCATGATCTCGCGGTTCATGGGTTCGAGCCCCGTGTCGGGCTCTGTGCTGACTGGCAGCTCAGAGCCTGGAGCCTGTTTCAGAGTCTGCGTTTCCCTCTCTCTCTGACCCTCCCCTGCTCATGCTGTCTCTCTCTCTTTCTCTCTCTCTCCTAGAAATAAATAAAAATAAAATAAAATAAAAGGTATGTCAAATTTTGGGGCGCCTGGGTGGTTCAGTCGGTTAACTGTCCGACTTCAGCTCAAGTCATGATCTTGCTGTTCCTGGGTTCGAGCTCTGCATTGGGTTCTGTGCAGGCAGCTCAAAGCCTGGTGCCTGTTTCAGCCTGTGACTCCCTCTCTCTCTGACCCTCCCCTGCTCACGCTGTCTCTCTCTCTCTCCTAAAAATAAATAAAACATTAAAAAAAAATTTTTAAAAACAAAAATAAATAAAAACTATTAAAATATTATAAAATATGTCAAATTTTAAGAGGTAAGTTAGATAAATATCAATGAAGCCTTCCCCAAAACACTCGGGCAGTTAATGCTTTAGCCTCTGCAAAACCATTATACTGTAATGTCCTCATTTACTGTTACAAACGGAGGATAAGGAAAGATCTAGATTGCTTTTCATTCATCTTAGTACTGTATCTAACTTGAGTCTGGCCTTTAATTTGGCTGATCAAATAATTAAATAAGGGAATTTTTATTTTTTAATATACTACTGAGAAAGCATTTTAACATTTCAGTGAGTTAGAACTATAATAATTTATTAATGATTTATTGTCTTCCACAAACACAAACATACACATATCAAGCAATAACTACACATAAAATCTGTGGGTGGTTTTATATATATATGATACATATGTGATATAAACTTATATCACATACACTCACACACAGAAGAATGTATGATTAAATGTCTAAAATATCCAAGGAAAGTAGAGAATCCTCATTTTTATTCTAGGAAAGCATATGAAAAAGTAAGTAGACCACCAATTAAAATATTTACCTAATTCTTTTTGTTTTGTAAATTGGGGAAAATTGATATATATAACTTTTCCCAATCTTATGAATTCAAAGGAACTTAGAACATATTTTGACTGTGTCACATGGCATATTCCTGTATTCATTCAATTGAACAAAAGATTGTTTTAGCCAAAAACACTTCAAATAGTATATTTTGATGGAAACGTATCTTCCCAGAAATAAAAAGATTTTTAGAAAAATAACTTGTAAGAAACTCAGAAATATTGGGGACCCTGGGTAGCTCAGTAAGCTAAGCATCCAATTTCAGCTCAGGTCATCATCAAATGGTTCGTGAGTTTGAGCCCTGCATCAGGCTCTGTGTTGACAACTCAGAGCCTGGAGCCTGCTTAGGATTCTGTGTATCCGTCTCTCTCTGCCCCTCCCCAATCGCACTCTGTCTTTCTCTCAAAATTAAACATCAAAAAAATGAAAAAGAAAGTCAGCAATACTTATTTTGTATTTTTTAAGTGGGTTAAGACCATTCAATAATAATTCCTTAGAATCTCCTAAGGTAAGTATTTCAAATTTTGTGCAAAATAATCAAATCAAATAAGGAAGTTTAATGTCAATAAAAATATGTGAAGGATACCACTGATTGAAACAATCATTTCCACATTAAAGTCAATAATATTCCTGCCGATAACTCTTAACTAAAAATTATTTTTATTTTTGTTATATACACACACACACATACATACTGATAGATCACAATACTATTTAAATAATGAAACAGTAGATTTCATTACCATTAATGATTAATTGCCTTGCTTATATACTTCATAATTCCAATGCTTAATTTTGTATGTTTCATGCTACTTTATTAAACTAATTATCCCTCAACTGCTTTTAAAAGTTTCTTGAGAGCACTGTTTTATGTTTGTGTATGTCCAACACAGTGCCTATTACATGACAGGTATTTAATAAAGAGTTTTTATATGAGTGTGCCACTGTACAATGGGTTAAGTAGGCACCTGTGCAGTTCATCACAATCCCCACACAATAATTCATAGAACTTTATGAAATTTTCATTCTCAGAATATTTGGCTTTGCCTTTGGTAAGAGAAAAATAATATTGTTATAGTATCCCAAAATAAGCCCTTAGATTAGTATCTAATTTAAGATTGTAAATAATGAATTAAGAAAAAGTGTAATAGATTATACAAAATGAAAGAACACACCTTAATTCAATTTTGCTGATAATGCTTCTTTCACATATTCTATAACATCAAATAACAATACAGTTTCTTTGTATATATACTCACATAAATGCAAACGTTTGAAAGCCTATTTGATATCAACCCTTATGTTACTATATCAATGCTCCTAGCACAGGACACAATAAATAGTAAACATGGATCATTTGTTGATTAAGTTGTTAAAAATCATTAAATTAATTGGTTAATGGGAAATCTCCAGTCCTAGGGTATCTGTCTTCTTAAATAAAACTACCTGGATATGTTATTATTTTCCCATTTATATATTAACTCTCAATTTAGGTATTATATTATTGGTCCAATTTGGAAAATTATTTTTAAGTTATTTAATTTGCATTGATGAGCCTCATTTCCATGAGGTGAATATCATTATACAATCATTATTTACTCTATTGAATCTTGTAGGCTTATTTTACTATGTTCACTCGTAAATTGATTGATTCATATATATTTCTCTATTGTAGAATCCAATGAATACAGGGTCTTAGTTATTTAACATAACCCAGTTACAATTTTCCAAATATAATTAATGTAAAAGATAATTACATTGCCGGTGAAATATTACATTTTAAGTTTTATTATATACTAGACAATGTTTGGAAGTTTTACCTATACACACCATTATTTCTTTGAAGGAAACAGACCATGTTTCTGCAAATATTGCCACTTTAACCAACTTCATTTTGAAAAGCTTTGGTAGTTCTAGGGACATTTTCTCAAAGAAAAATTGGAATTTAATTAAGAAATTGTGATCATGAAAGTAGTATAAGTAGGGGCACCTGGGTAGCTCAGTTGGTTAAGCATCAGACTTCGGCTCAGGTCATAATCTCGTGGTCCATGGGTTCAAATCCCGCATCAGGCTCTGTGCTGACATTTCAGACCCTGGAGCCTGTTTCAAATTCTGTGTCTCCCTCTCTCTCTGCCCCTTCCCAGATCGTGCTCTGTCTCTCTCTGTCTCAAAACTAAAGAAATGTTTAAAAAATTATAAAAAAAGTAGTATAAGTAAATAACTATTAAATAGTATGCTCCATCTTTCAAAGTAATCTTATTTAACTGTCTTATTTAGTACTCAAAATAGCCTGCAGGGATGGATGAGTAGGAAATTCCAAAAGGACAGAAAGTAAAAGGGAATGATCTGAATGGTTCTTCCTGAGGCATCTTCAGAAGTTGGAGCTAACTTAAGTAAGTGCATTGGCAGGTTCCCTGCCTTCCAAATGGCCTTCTAGAAACCATGAAGGATTTGTAATGGAGATGGCTAAATGTTGCTATTACTCTCCAGGATTCCATTCCTTACTGCAATGATTGCTGAATAATTTTTGCTCCTCAGTGGGTCCACAGTAGTATGTGTTGGTCCATATCCAAGTCCTTAGGCTTAGGGTACTAGAGAGAGACATGAATTTATTTATACTTGGCATTTCACCATCTGCTCTCATGCTTCTTGGCTTGGTCTGCCCATAATGACAAACTTTTCAGTAAGAAATTGCAGGGTTTGCCAATGATTCCCTTGATCTGTTTCCTAGTCTCAAAATAATTTCTAGGGACCAGATCCTGAACATAGTTAAGCTATTTATAGTGCAAAAGAACAGCACTGTATTCATTTCCTCATCACCTATAATATTCTTATTAAATATTTCTTAAATGAATTTTTTTGCTTAATGATTGTATAAAGAGCAACGGTTTCATAGCAATTATTCTGAAGGTTTTTATGCTGGAAAAGATCCAGATGAAACCTGAATATCAATCTATTACCCAAATGTTTTCAAAATTGTCTGGCACTGTCTCCAGAATATATGACTAGGATCAGAATTTTAACCATTTGTTGACCTACTTTTTGAAATACATGTATTCATTTATTCCACAAATATATACTGAGCGTTTCTAAATACTAGGCAGTATACTAGGACTTAAACAAATCATTATACATCAGCATTTTGAATACAATTTACTAATTGTACTATACTAATATCCATAGAGGTCACAGTAGCTATTAAAGAATACAGTGCTTGTCAATATCTCGAACTTTTTTTACAGCTTCAGACTTCCTTGACTTCCTTTTGAAATAACACGCAAAAAAATAAACAGCCCTTGATAGATCTTTAAAAAATGTTTCCATTTAAATGGAACAACATCTTGCACCTTGGACTCAGAAATCATTCATTCTTTTGCTCAATTAGCACATGCAAGCAAGATCCCATGTTTAATTAAAGTTGCATTGATGTGCCTTGGTTCTATAAAAATTTAATCTTAAGGTTTCAGCTCTTTTTACTGATATTATGGATTTGGAAAATATCAGGGAAAGCTTGGCAAAGTGGCATAGAACAGACTGCACTTTAGAAGTGGAATTTAACTTTTATGGCATCTAATTCAACCTTCCACCCCCTCCTCTTTTTACAGATGAGAAAACCTAGGTTCAGAAAGGTCAGGCAATTTATCCAAGTCAGTGGCAGAATATGGTTTATAACTGAAGTTTCCTAAAATCAAACTCAGTGTTTACTTAGACTGAGTTGCCTACTGTGGCATTTATCTATCCAATATTTGCCTGGCCTAAGCCCATCCCTTCACCCACTCTCAACTTCTCAGTTTCCACACCTTCATTTGGAGGCGATTCCTTACTGGATGAACCTCTCAGTAGAATAATTCTCACCACCCTTTCCTACTGTCTTCCATAAAGAAAGCTCAGGGGATCTTATCATTAACCATCCACAGATACATTCAGAGAACAGGAATATGATCATCAAAACTTTGTAAATCAATGCAACACTACTCCAATGTAGCTTAATTACTAGTATAATAACAGAAGCAACTTTTGGTTGTCAGATTTAATGAAACACTAACCATGGTCTCAGATTCTATTCAGCACAAACAGCCAGCATTGGGCCAGATGCTTCTTTTGAAAGAACCTACACATGTGAAAACTCATAATATGTGCTGCCAAATATCAGAACCTTTCTTGGTCCCTATTTATATTCCAAGTATGGTGAACTGGACTCCTGTGAAAATTTCGCATCCTACTTCCCAATTTCTGTTTTTCTCTTTCTCTCTCTCTAAATCTGATAGTGCTTGAGCAAAATATGTTTTTAAATCTCTCTCTCTCAGTGGTGAGATATATATAGACAAAAAAGATGAGATGCCCTATCAGGAAGTCTCTGCACACTAGAAAAACAGAAATACTACTAATTCCAGGTAGTACTTCCTTGCACTGAAATCATCCACTTTTTTCTGGTTTTAAATAAAACATTGTTTTAAAAAATTATGAATTTCTATGGATGATAATAAATGAAGTATAAACAAACAGCATAAACAGTGTATCATATTAAAGACAAAATAAATTCATTATTTGTATTCAATTTTTTTCTTTTAATTTATCTATGAACATTTGTTAACTTTCCAGGGCATGATGACATTGTTCTAGACATCAATAGGTGAATGAGATCAGAAGTTCTTAATGAAATTCTAAATTTCTTTCTGCCAATAATAACAGCAATAATAAGAAAAATGAAATTAATGCTCAATAAGGATTTATGGTAAGATATAATGTGATCCTTCTCAAGAATCTGTATTATTTAGCATGCTTAAGACCATGTCAAATCCAACTGGATGTCTAGCATTACAAACTACCCATCAAAAGAAAAGGGGAGCATGATTAAAGATCTATCAATTGTTATGATCTTCATAGATAAAACTTCACATCTGCTTCACTCTTTGCAGTTTTCATTGGTATATACAATTTCATTTTAAAATATAAGATTTATGGGCTCATATATAGTAGAGTCATGAATCAATGAGGCTTTAGAATAATGGGAAAATAATGGTTAAAGAAAGGCAATTACCTATTTACTTTTTTTTTTTTTAATCTCATTAGCACACATGGAGAGTATTCATACTATCCAGGCACCATATCTTCACATTAAGGTATTTAAGAATACATGTTTACACATTTACTTCCCTTCCTTTCTTCTTTCATTTGCCTGTCCTTTCCTTTACTTTCATTTCCTTTCCTTCTTTTTCTCCCTCTTTCTTTCTCACTTTTTCTTTCTGTTTAGATACGATATAATAATCAACTACTCTAATTCCCACTGAGATATATAGATAAGGAGAATGAACGATGATGTTCACCAAAAAGAAACTTTATGCAAGTGGTACATGTGGCAGATCTGAGAAAATAAAAGCTGAAGGAAAAGTCAACTTCAGTCTACAACTCCAAATTGGGCAGGTAAATAAAATGACTGACAGGCACTGACCCAGGCATGGTGGAAAGAGACAGATGTTCATTTCTACTTAAAGGATGTAACAAAATGAATATTTTCTAGTGCTTTAATACATACTATTTCATAGATAATTGCACATTTCATCTAAAATTAACACAAAAGTAAAAACCATGAATTGATAACCCAACAGACAGTAAGAAAAGAAAAACAAAATAAGGCTGCCATTCAGAAATCAAAGTTGAACTGAGTCTTAAGGCATTGAAATGCATTATAGATTTCAGATTGTTTCAAGAATTAAGTGCATTTTCCTTTTTCAGTGAAAGATCTGAAGATGATTAGATGACAGTCTGTGACAGTCTGTGAAACTAATTAAGGAAGTGTTTCTTAGAGTCTATCTTCCAGGAAGAATGCATTTAAGATTTTATATATAGCCTGGAAAAAAAAAAGCGTGAAATAATTCTTTTAGCATTAAGCTCTACTCTCCAATGTTTATTTAAAAAAAGAAAAAATTCTATCAATATTTTTGACATTTACTTATAGGTTGGACATTTTCAACAGGTAGATAAGTAGGCTTGCAGCCACTATGTTTTTCCAAGTAATTCTCACCAGTCAGCACTCAAAAGAAACAAACAAACAAAAGGGCACCTCACTTACTGCCTTTTAAGTGGCCTTTAATCCACAAGCAGTTTTAAATTTTATGATATCTCAAAATTTGCAGGCTGAACACAGAAATCATCATGTAAATATTTAATCCCTATGTGTACATATTTGTATCTGAGTATTTAGTAAACAATGTATTGGAGTCATAATTAGAATGTTCTCAATAGTGTCCATTAAAGTGAATTAGTAATTATTTATGAGTATGCTCCATTAACAGAACTTAGAAAGAAGTTTTATATCATTGTTGTTAATGTTTCAAATAGAAAATCAGTAAAGTTAATTCAATAAAAATTTGAGTTCTCAAGCAATTTATTGAATCAAAGGTTTTTGAAGTTAGTCTTTCAATGGTCAAATATTTGACTTTATACAGCTGTCCCAATTGCAATTTAAAACATCAGCATTGAAAATAAACTTTTGTTTTTTGTTTTTTTTTTTGGTAGTGTTATCAATACATACCTTGGTGGATCTTATTTTCATGGAACTCATTTTAAACTATTTAAAATAATGTATGATCAATTAATCTACAACTAAGAAGGCATGAATAAATGAAAAGGAAAAGTAAGTCTCTTCAATAAATGGTTTTGGGAAAACTGGACAGCTACATGCAAAATGATGTAACTGGACCACTTTTGTACACCATACACAAAAATAAGCTCAAAATGGATAAAAGACCTACATGTAAGACCACAGGTCATAAAAATCCTGAAAGAAGGGGCGCCTGGGTGGCGTAGTCGGTTAAGCGTCCGACTTTCGCTTGGGTCATGATCTCGCGGTTCGTGGGTTCAAGCCCGGCGTCGGGCTCTGTGCTGACTGCCAGCTCAGAGCCTGGAGCCTGTTTCAGTCTGTCACTCCCTCTCTCTCTGACCCTCCCCTGGTCACGCTGTCTCTCTCTCTCTCTCCTAGAAATAAAAATAAAAAAAAAAAATCCTGAAAGAAGACATAGAAAGTAATATCTTGGACATCAGCTTTAGCAATTTTTCTGGATATGTTTCCTCAGGCAAGGGAAACAAAAGTAAAAATAAACTATTGGAGCTACATCAAAATAAAAAGTTTTTACACAGTGAAGGAAACAATCAGCAAAATGAAAAAGCAACTTGCTGAATTGGAGAAAATATTTACACATGATATGTCTGATAAGGGGTTAATAACCAAAATATATAAATAAAGAACATATACAACTCAACACCAAAAAAATGAAAATAAAAACAAAATCCAATTTAAAAATGGGCAGAGAATCTGAATAGAAATTTTTCCAAAGAACACATACAGATGGTCAACAGACACAAGAAAAGATGCTCAATATCACTATTCACTAGAGAAATATAAATCAAAATCACAGTGAGATATTACCTCATACCACTCAGAATGGCTAGTATCAAAAAACAAGAAATGACAAGTGCTTGTGAGGATATGGACAAAAGAGAACCCTTGTGCACAGTTGGTGGAAATGTAAATTGGTGTGGCCACTATGGAAAACAGTATGGAGATTCCTCAAAAAATTAAAAATAGAAATGCCATATGATCCAGTAATTCCACTTCTGAGTGTTTACTCAAAGAAGGAAAAAAAAAAAAACACACATTTGAAAAAATATATGCCGGAGGCCGGCTCTGGCCAGGTCCAGGGGTCCCTGAAGGATGGACGATGTTGGTGAGGGAGGGATGAGAGAGGCCACAAGAAATTCTTTCTGGTCACCAGGCAGGCATCTCTGCCCAGGGGCTCAACTTTATTTTATAATTAAGTGTTTAGGGGACGGCACAGAAGTGGTATTTGCCTTAGACAATTATTTCTGATGACAAACTTCTTTGATATATAAGAATTTCCCAGAACACTGATTTGTAGAAGACTCCGGCATAACCTTTATCGATAGTGATTTAGGTACGTGATTTAGATACTTACCCTAGGGGGCAGGAAGGTATCTTTAGCATACCAGACAATGTTTTTAGCATAAAAAGGGTGAAGTTAGTTCTTTGTGAGCAGGGGTCAATAGCTTGTTTAAGGAGAAGTATTAAGAAAAATAGGTCTTTCAGGAAACACCTTTGCTCCCATAATCACAAAAGTTCCTCAATAGGGTCCTTCACAGGGTGCAATTCAAGGTCAGAATAAGTCACTGCCTTGTGGGGGGCTGGTGCTCCAAGCAGAAATAATTGGGTAGGGGTGGATATCTGTCCTTAGCTCTAAATTAGGCTCTTTGTCTCAGGGCCAGACTCAGTTGTAACTCTTGTGTTCTTAGCCCCCTTTATTATGTAAGTCTTGGATCTGCAAGGCCCATAGGAAGAGCCTTTTGACAATCATTCACAGTGCTTTCATCTGAAATCTCTTTGGAAAAGACAGGAATATGCTTTTCCTTATGAGGAATCTGTGTGGGGAATATCGGTGTGATTTGGAGTACTGTGAAGCCTGGTCAATAACAGCAGGCTCATTTCCAACACGTAGAAGATTTGAGTCGTCTACAAATCTATGTTCTGGGAAATTCTTACATATCAAAGAAGTTTGTCATCAGAAACCATTGTCTTTGTAGTAGCAGAAGGAGATACCAGTTGTCATTTCTCATGGCAGGAGTTGTACAAATGCTGCCATTTCCTCACCGTGACTGTCATCCAGTGAGGCCAGTGCGGCTCCCAGCAGATATACACACCTCTATTTTTATTGCAGAATTATTTACCATAGCAAATATGGAAGCAACCTAAGGGTCCACTGATAGATGACTGGGTACAGAAGAGTAGTATGCTAAGTGAAATAAATCAGACAGAGAAAGACAGGTACCATATGATTTCACTTATATGTGGAATCGAAAAAACAAAATAAGCAGACACACAGAAATAGACTCATAAATACAGAGGGCAAACTGGTGGCTGCCAGAGAAGTGGGGTTGGGGAGATGAGCAAATTAGGTGATGGGGATTAAAACAAACTCCAGTTATAAAATAAGTAGGTCATGAGACGAAAAGTACAGAATAAGGAATAGAGTTATTAATACTGTGATAACTTTGTATGGTGACACATGGTAGACATACTTAGCAGAAGGAGAACTGTATAATATACAGACATAAATTATACATAATATGCTGTATACCTGAAACTAATATAACAATGTATGTCAACTATACTTTAATCTCTATATTTTTGTATATGTACACACACACACACACACACACACAAAGTGGGTCAGCAATGTATTTGGAATTGACCACGGTATATACAGAATGTATGATTGCTATCAACTAATGTGGGATATTTTATCAATCGAAATAGAAGGTGAAGTTTTAAAATTTATAATTTTCAAAAAATTCACACAATAATTCAACCAGAAAATTATTTGTGATTAGTTTGATGTTAAATTACACATATTTTAGACACTGAGTTCGAGCCCCACGTCAGGCTCTGTGTTGACACCTCAGAGCCTGGAGACTGCTTCAGTTTCTGTGTCTCCCTCTCTCTGCCCCTCCCCTGCTCATGCTCTGTCTCTCCCTCTTTATTTTCTCTTTATTAATAAATAAACATTAAAAAATTAAAAGAATAAAGTAAACTAAAAGATTTGTTAAGAGACAAGATATGTGAAGAATTTTACTTCTTTTTAAAAAAATTTTTTGGAGCACCTGGGTGGCTCAGTTGGTTGGGCATCTGACTTTGGCTCAGGTCATGATCTCACGGTTCATGGATTTGAGCCCCGCATCAGGCTCTGTGCTGACAACCAGCTCAGAGCCTGGAGCATGTTTCAGATTCTGTGTCTACCTCTCTCTCTGACCCTCCCCTGCTCACGCTGTCTCTCTCCCTAAAGAAAAGATGAAACAAATTTGTTTCAATGTTTTCTTTATTTTTGAGACAGAGACAGAGTGCAAGTGGAGGAGGAGCAGAGAGAGGGAGACACAGAATCCAAATCAGACTCCAGGCTCTGAGCTGTCAGCACAGAGACCTATAAGGGGCTCAAACTCACGAACTGTGAGATCATGACCTGAGCTGAAGTCCAATGCTCAACTGACTGATCCACCCAGTGAGAGGCCTAAATAAACTTAACCAGCTTTTCCGCTTCTGGGCAAATGCCTGCGCTACGGGAAGCCATTACCTAACCAGCTCTTTCTGCTTCTGTAACAATGCTTAAAGCTTGCTTTCCCGCCGCCGGATTGCCCAAGGGACTAGCCTCAGGGTGGCAGCCAATCCGAAAAGGCCAGCGGCTACTCCCTACCTTGCTGAGGGAAGGGCCTGGAGAGAGAGATGTTAACCTGTTAGTCGCCAAACAAGACTTTAAACTTGCTCTATGATAGACTGAATTCAAAGGTATCCCAAATGTTATAATTGGATCCCGCAAAAAACCTGATGGCGGGAACCAATCAAATATGGTAAATGTTCATATTTGAATGTTAACCAATGGCAAACTTGTAACCATGGAAATCTCCTGTCCCTCCCCATGACTTGTTTACTTTTGTCTATAAAAAGGCTGCAGAGGCTTTGTTCAGGGCCTCTCAGCGTCACCGGCAACGAGTGCGCGGAGGTCTGGGTTCGAACCTGCAAATAAACAACCCTTGCCGCTTGGCTTTGACTCTGGTCTCTGGTGGTCTGTTTTTGGGGTTCTCTCGAATTCTGGGTGTTTCATATGGGGGCTTGTCCGGGATATTTCCCCTCCAGACCCACCAGACCCCAAGTCAACGGGTTGTTCCTACGACCGATCGGTAAGTGAGCCGGCTCTGTCTGTCTGTTTGTCTCAGCGTCAGTTTCTGTCTATCTGTTTGGTTCGGTTTCTGCCGCGCGGAATCTGCATCGGGGACTGTACTGGCTCTGGCGGACGCGCTATAGAGCTGTCAGTCGGGACCGAGGAGACGTCCTACGGTGCCCATCTGGTGAGCCGGTTCGAGGCCGGCGGGCGAGCCGGTTCGAGGCCGGCGGGTGAGCCGGTTTGAGGCCGGCGGGCGCACCGGTTCGAGGCCGGCGCCTTCCTCTGTGGGTGAGCCGGTTCGAGGCCGGCGCCCTCTTCTGTGGGCGCACCGGTTCGAGGCCGGCGCCTTCTTCTGTTGGCTAGCCTTCTGTGTTTGTGCGCAGCGAACTCTGTTATCGGTCCCTGTGTCTCTGTGTTTGTGCGCAGCGAACTCTGTTATCGGTCTCTGTGTCTCTGTGTTTGTGCGCAGTGAACTCTGTTATCGGTCTCTCTGTGTCTGTGTCTGTGCGCAGCGAACTCTGTTATCGGTCTCTGTGTCTCTGTGTTTGTGCGCAGCGAACTCTGCTATCGGTCTCTCTGTGTCTGTGTCTGTGCGCAGCGGACTCTGTTATCCGTCTCTCTCTGTGTATGTCTGTGTCGAATTGTCAATTTTCTCTGTTGGTGTTTATTACCTTGTGACTGAGACTGACGTTATGAGACAGACTTCATCCAAACCCCTAGACTTAATGTTAGCCCATAACCTCTCAGTGACTGTTAGGAAGGGTCCATTTTAAACTTACTGCTGCACAGAATGGTCCACTTTCAATGCGAAATGGCCACCGGACATCATGGTTTGGGCTGATCTGGTTGATAACCCACCCCCTTGGATTAAAAGTTTCTTGCCTCCACAGAAACCTGACACCCTGGCGGTGACTAAAAAGCACCCGCCCTCCCGGGCTTTGGAGCTGCCGAAAAAGGAAACTAAACCCTCTGTGCCACTCTACCCTTTCTTACAGGGCGGAACGGAGGAAAAATTAACTTCTCCCCCTCCTTAGGCAACCTCCTCCACAGGACCCAGCAGGAGGAACAAAGGCGCCACCCGAACCACCGGCGCCCCCTGCCCCACCGGACCCAGCGGCCCTGGGGAAATGGGCCCCACCCAAGGGACCCAAAGCCGCCGTGGAATGACATCTGAGGGACGGGACTCAACTGTCTTGCCCCTGAGAGCTACAGGCCCCCCTGATGATCGGGGCAACCAGCCCCACCATTACTGGCCCTTCGCCACAAATAATCTGTAGAATTAAAAATCTCAAAAAGCTCCGTTCTCGGAGAATCCCCGTGCCATTATTAACCCCTTAGAAACTGTTCTGTTCACTCATCAGCCACCTGGGATGATTGCCAGTAATTGTTGCAGGTTCTGTTCATGTCGGAGGCCGCGCCGGCTCCGACAGGTCCGGGAGTCCCTGAAGGATAGACGGTGTCAGCAAAAGAGAATGAGAGAGCCCTGAGATTCTTTCTGATCACCAGGCAGGCATCTCTGTCCTGTCGGTTTTGATGTCTTTATTTTAAGGCTCAACGATAATATAACATCAGAAGACAGAATTTTTACAAGGGCTAATTGTTTGTAAAATGTATATTAGGCTTATTCCTAAATTGCTTGAATGAGCCTTTTCCTTGATGCTGAATGTGCAAGCACCGTGGGGGCCATAAATATGTCAGTCTTTGCGCCTGGGTTATGTTTTAGTTACTCTTATCTATCCTCATCCCAGCTGCCAATATAAGGGAAAATGTTTGTGGAATGTGGGCCTTGAGGAAGGGGCTGCTATGCTTAAGCAATTAGCAAAGATATATGTAGTAACTTATGTTCTGCCCTTATCTGTACCTTAGCTTTGGATTAGGCTCTTTGTCTCGGGGCCAGGCTCAATTGTAACTCTTGTGTTCTTAATCCCCTTTATTGTCTGAGTCTTGGGTCTGCAAGGCCCATAGGAAGAGCCTTTTGACGATTGCCCACGGAGCTTTCATCTAAAGTCTCTTTTGTAAAGGCAGGAATATACTTTTCCTTATGAGGTATCTATGTTTAGTCTGTGTTCAGAATATGGGTCTGATATGGAATATTATGAGGCCTGGTCAATACCAGTAGGCTTATTTCCAGCACGAGCCAGTAGTGGCAGAGGGGGATGCCAGTTTTCATTTCTCATGGCTGAAGCTATGCAAGCACTGCCATTTCCTTGCTGTGACTGCCATCCAGAGAGGCCAGTATGGCTCCCGGCATGTTCAGTACTGAGGAATGAAAAATAATCCAGTCTGAACCCAGAAAATTGGTTCCTGGGCCCACTGGAGTTCCCACTACTGACCAGGCTCAAAATGACGCTGGGTTTCCCATGGCATGGCCAGATTGGAACTACAACTTGGCTGAAGGTAAGGAGAGTCTCTTAGTCTACCACCAGACTCTGTTGGCAGGTCTCAAGGCTGCAGCTCGCAAGCCTACATTGTCAGTCAGGGACCAGAGGAAAGCCCAGCAGCGTTCCTTAAAAGAATAATAGAGACATTCCACCAGTGCACTCCTATAGATCCAGAGGCCCCAGCAAAACTTAGCTGCTGTGGCCATGGCTTTTGTCAGTCTGCTCCCAACAATCGGAGAAAACTTCAGAAACTAGAACGTCTAGGGAAAAGAGCCTCCAAGATCTAATGGTCGTGGCAGAGAGGGTACACAGCAGCAGGGACAGTGCAGAGGACAAGCAGATAAGAGCTGAAAAGAGACAAAACCAGGGTCTAGCCAAAATGCTACTCGCGGGAACTGCAGAACCGGAGGACCGGAAAAGACGCCTCAGACAGTTGGCTCCAGGAAAAGAAGGTAAGGAGAACTCCCAGCGGCTCGAGGGGCGCCCCCAATTAAGCAAAAATCAATGCGCCTACGGCAAAGAAAAAGAACATTGGGCCAAAGAATGCCCCAAGAATAAATCTGAAACTCTCATCCTAGTAATGGGAAATGACAGTGACTAGGGGAAACGGGGTTCGGCACCCCTCCCCAAACCCAGGGTAACCCTAAAAATAAAAGGGCGATCCACTAAGTTCTTAATGGACACTGGGCTCAACATTCTGAGGAGCGCGCAGTAGGGACATCAGGGCATGAGGGCCACGGCACCAGCCCCAAGCCAGCCGCCTGCACCCCCATGGCTCCCACATCCCCGGAGCCATACGCCCAGCCCCAGCCCGGGCAAGGTCTCTGGAAGCGTCCCCGCCCAATCCCTCCACAAGGCGCACTCACCCATCGCCGACCACCACGCACTTGAAGGCTTGCCTGAAACGCTGCTGACACCAGATGCGCGGGATTTAACCTTGACTCTAGCAGCTTAAGCTCCTTGTCATTGCGGATGGCTAGCTCCGGGATCTCCACGGTAAAGTAATGGCCCTTGATAAGGAAAAACACCTACCAAGGAGCTGAGGAACCACCGCCCGCCGAGCACTCCCAACCAAACGTGAGACTGCCCAGATCAGGAAAAAAAAAATTCCTAAAAGATATCTTCATAAGGTATGGCTTTCCTCAGATGATAGGGTCAGACAACGGACCTGTATTTATGTCCAAAGTAAGCCAGAATTTAGCCACGGCCCTGGGGATTAATTGGAAATTACACTATGCATACAAACCCCAGAGTTCAGGACAGATAAAAAATAAATAGAACTCTAAAAGAGACCTTAATTAAATTGACCTTGGAGACTGGCGGAGACTGGATAGCTCTCCTCCCCTCTGCACTCAATAGAGTATGCAACTCCCACTACCAGATAAGGTTAACTCCTTTTGAAAATATGTCTGGCCTGAATTGCATGACTTCTATCAAAATAAAATACATAGTTGCTAAACATAGGTTTGAATTTTCAGCTTCTTATTGCAGAAAAAGTAAGACTATTTAGACCTTTTAAAAAGTGATTTAAAAATTCTAGTGTAAACACCTCTCAATTGGTTACTAGGTCCTCAATTGGAGACTAAGGTTTCCCAAGTTAAAATTCTGCTAAGTGTACTTAAGACTGATGGAAAGCAACCCTGTATATAAAAAACTGAGAGATCCATAAAAAAAGGATATAAGAAATGGAAATACATTTTTGTTGAGGGTAAAAGAAAGTAATTTTGTCCTAAATAAGACTGGTTGCTTAGAGAGAAATGGCTTTGGGACAAAGTTTAAAGGCAAAGGAAAGATGTAGAAGGTAGAAGGTTTATGAATGGAAATCTTTGAAAAGGAATTTTATATGTGCTCAGGATAGACTGGTTGAAATGAATGGAATTTGAAAAGTACACTGGTATAAGGTTAAAACTCTGCTTTTCTCTCCGGTCAAAAGACAAAGTTTTCTTGGATTGTAAATCTGCTCTTGATAAGACAATGTATTGCCACTTTGGTTGAATAAGATTTGTAATGATCTGTAATCCTATTTAGGATAATTGCCGGGGACTAGACCTGTTGTTCCTCCAACAGGGAGGCCTATGTGCAGCCCTAAAAGAAGAATGTTATTTTACGCTAACCACTCTGGCGTTGTCAGAGAATCAATGGCCAAAGTCAGAGAAGGCCTCGCCAAAAGGAAACCGGAACGGGAACAGCAGGAGGGATGGTTCACGTCCTGGTTTAACGGATCCCCATGGCTCACTGCTTTACTCTCGGCTCTGGCCGGCCCCCTTTTACTGCTTCTCTTACTTCTGACCATAGGCCCCATTGTCTTCAACAAACTGTTAAACTTTATCAGAGATAAGCTCAATACAATCCAGGTAATGGTACTAAGGTCACAGTACCAACCCGTAGATACTGGAGACTTATCGTCCGTTTAGTCAATGGGACCCAAGATTGGCTCCCCAAGTACCAAAGAAAAGGGGGGAATGAGAGGCCTAAATAAACTTAACCAGCTTTTCCGCTTCTGGGCAAACGCCTGCGCTACGGGAAGCCATTACCTAACCAGCTCTTTCTGCTTCTGTAACAATGCTTAAAGCTTGCTTTCCCGCCGCCGGATTGCCCAAGGGACTAGCCTCAGGGCGGCAGCCAATCCGAAAAGGCCAGCGGCTACTCCCTACCTTGCTGAGGGAAGGGCCTGGAGAGAGAGATGTTAACCTGTTAGTCGCCAAACAAGACTTTAAACTCGCTCTATGATAGACTGAATTCAAAGGTATCCCAAATGTTATAATTGGATCCCGCAAAAAACCTGATGGTGGGAACCAATCAAATATGGTAAATGTTCATATTTGAATGTTAACCAATGGCAAACTTGTAACCATGGAAATCTCCTGTCCCTCCCCATGACTTGTTTACTTTTGTCTATAAAAAGGCTGCAGAGGCTTTGTTCAGGGCCTCTCAGCGTCACCGGCAACGAGTGCGTGGAGGTCCGGGTTCGAACCTGCAAATAAACAACCCTTGCCGCTTGGCTTTGACTCTGGTCTCTGGTGGTCTGTTTTTGGGGTTCTCTCGAATTCTGGGCGTTTCACCAGGTGTCCCAAGAATTTTACTTCTGATAGATATTTGTGAAAACAATTGGTCTAAAATATTTACAAAATTTAATACTAAATATGGAACTAAAACATCCCCCTCATAGCAGAATCTGCTCAGCAGCTATAGAGAGAATGGTATCTCAATTAAGATATTATGATCTTCCAAAAAAGTTTTTGAAAATGTCAAAACTTTCTTTTTTATTTTCTATTTTAGAACTAGAGAGAAAGCAAGGGTGAGTGGGGAAATGGAGCAAAGGGAGAGAGAGAGACACTCATAAGCAGGCTCCATGCTCAGCATGGAACTCAACACGGGGCTCTGTATCACAACCCTGGGATTGTAACCTGAGCCGAAATCAAGAGTTGGACACTCAATCAACTGAGCTACCAGGCACCCTGAAATGTCAAAACTTTCAAATTTATGGTATTAACCATAAAATAAACCTCTGAGTAATATTGAAGGAAATATTTTCTGAAAACAATTAAAAATAATTTTTCCATATTGGAAATAATACATTCTTTAGTTAAATACCGTTGACACGGCACTAAAGAAACTAATTGAAGATATGTAAACAACCTAAAGATAGGACATATTCTGCTCATATTCAGAAAAATCAATATAAATTTTTATATTTTATTTTGCTTTAATGTACAGAGATATCTGTTATTTTTATTTCCTTAGGAATACTTTAATGTTTAAAAGGTTTTTGAATTAAACTATCTTAAAAATCAATCAATACATTGTACCTATACTTAATAATACTGTATTCTTTTTTTAAAAATATATTTTTATTTTATTTCTAGGATAGAGAGAGACAGCATGAATAGGGGAGGGTCAGAGAGAGAGGGAAACACAGACTCCGAAACAGGCTCCAGGCTCCGAGCTGGGAGTCAGCACAGAGTCTGATGTGGGGCTCGAACCCACCAACCGCGAGACCATGACCTAAGCGAAAGTCGGACGCTTAACCGACTAAGCCACCCAGGCGCCCCAATAATACTGTATTCTACACTTAAATTTTGTTAAGAGTAGACTCATGTTGAATGTTCTTGCCATAATAATATAATAATAGTTAAAACAATCAGTAATATAATGAAATTGTACAGTCTTGTTATATATCCAGCATTTCAGTATTTTTAACAACTCAAATCCATATTCTGAACAAAATATGTAATTCCAGTCACACATAGCTTTTCAGAGACTTAACATTCCCACTTCCAATATTTATTTTCAACAATTATTTAAAAACAAACCTAATATCTCTTGCCTAACAACAATAACTACTACTTCAAGAACATGAACATGGGGCAGAGTCCTGAGTGCTTTACAACTTAATGAAATAAGCACTATTGTTACATACAGTTATAGATAAGGACATCAAGGCACAGAGAAGCTAAGTAAGTTAGTCTAAGGTCACATAGCCAGCAGGTGGATGAGCTACAAGACGAAACAAGGTAGTCTGCCTCTGTCTGCATTATGGATGACTACAGGATACTGTTCTTTATGTAAACTAGTCTTAGAATTCTGACCTAAGTTATTTCATAATTACTTCATAACTTTATCTTAATTCACTTAATTTTAAGCTTCATGACATAGGAATCAGGCTTCACAACTTTTAGCATTTTACATTTCTCTTTCATTATGTAGTGTGTGGCTATGTTTGTTTCCTGTTGTAATCTGGCACATTTCAAGTAAGTGAATAATAACTATCAGTGGAATGATGGATGCGCCTTAACAGCTGCAATATAAGTAGACTCATGCAAATTACAAAAAGAATGGTTTTTTTTAATGTAATTATTTGATAATTATTTTTCTGGTTTACTTTCAAAGGTCTAGTAGGGGATAGTAGAAGAAAACTATAAACAGCAATCTTTCAACCTTTCATAATTTAAGGTGGAAACTACAGTGCAACTCTCTAAACTGTCCCTTTATGTATACATCATAAATTCTAGCCTTACTTGAAACATTAGAGGTCATTTACTCTAATCTCACAGATACAGGGGCACTTATGTTATAAATTTGCTTTACTCAAATTTGTATACTTGTTCCTGGTATGGTAGTTTTAATTTTTTTTTTTTTTACAATTACAGAGATAAATATTCTTCCTTTTAATTATTTTAATAACTTTTCCTTCTAAAAAATCTTTTTTCAATGTCATAAACTTCTTTTAAAATACGGACCCTAAAGGAAGCTTATTACAGAACAGTATTTTTTTCTTTTAATTGGTCTTGCAGCATCAAAATTTTTCCTAAGGTTTTATAAAATGCCTGTCCAGTTTCAGAATACTAAGCTTGGGGCACCTGAATGGCTCATCAGGGGTTCAAGCCCGGCATCGGGCTCTGTGCTGACAGCTCAGAGCCTGAAGCCTGCTTCAGATACTGTCTCTCTTCTCTCTCTGCAGCTCCCCAACTTGCAGTCTCTCTCTTTCTCTCTCTCTAAAAAATAAATAAAACATTTAAGAGACAGAGAGAGAAAGAGAGGAGAATACTAAGCTCAATAAGGCAGGGCCAACCCTCTATTTCGTTATTTGTATGAATATTTTTATTATCTTTTAATTTATACTATGTCTTTGGGATATTTCTAGGGTAGAGTAGCTGTACATTTATACAGTGCAAGTTATTTGTAACATTATTTAATTTTTATTTTTTGAGAGAGAGAGAGAGAGAGAGAGAGAATGCAGGGGAGGGGTAGAAGGAAAGAGAAAGAATCTGAAGCAGGCTCCATACCCAGCACAGGGCCCCATACGGGGCTCGATATGAGCCTAAATCAAAAGTCAGATGATTAACTGACTGAGCCACCCAGGCATCCCTATAATATTATTTTAAATGAATACAGTTTTGGACTTCTTTATTTATGCAACAATAGCAAGAATTCTTTTCCAAATCATTTCCTCTTTTAGATCATTAGCGTTCATCAACTTTGGTAGACTGAGGACTGATTATACCAGTTCATTAGGTGTCTAAAACCTCCTATAGATACATACACTTAATCAAGTAAACATGGGACAATTTCAAATTCTCATATCCTAAGGGAACCAGAGACCCTTTGGCCATAAAATATTCAAGAAATAAGAAGTCTTAGTGAGACTGAATTTGGTTCATCATGTATCTGTCATGTATCATGACACTGACTGCAAATCTCCCAGTTATGAACTGTATATTTGTGTTCTCCCCCAAATAATTCATGTCTAAGTAATAAGTTATCACATTTGGAGTTAGGACTTTGGGGAAGTAAGTAGATTTTGATAAGGTCATGAGGATAAGACATTCATGATGGAATTAGTCTCTTTATAAGAAGGAAAAGGGACTAGTGCTCTCTCTCTCTCTCTCTCTCTCTCTCTCTCTCTTTCTCTCTCACCATATGGGGATATTGTGAGAAGGCAGCTAACCCAGCCAAGAAGACATTTCTACTAGGAACCAAATTGTCCAGCACCTTGATCTTAGGTTTCCCAGCTCCCAGATCTGTGAGAAATAAATGTCTATTGTTTAAGCCACCCAGTCTTCTATATTTTGTTATACTTGCCTGAGCTAGCTAAAACACTATGATAAAAATAAATATACATTTGGCATTTGTTCCCAGTTCCTGACACAGAGCTTCTAAAACCCTTGGAATTTCCTCAGTGATAAGCAATGGTAAGACCATCTTTTGTTATTAATAGCAAGCCTCTTTTCACCATATCTGAATTTAGACTAATAAAATTACTCTTGGTAGGCCCCTGGATAGCTTCAGGATGGGGGCTGGTTGCCAGATGAACTAATCATGTAATGAGAAGGTTGGAACTTTCAGGCCCAACTGCAAATATCTGAGGAAGGGAAGGTAGCTAGAGGTTCAATCATCAATGGTCAATAATTTAATCAATCATGCCTACATAATGGAGCATACACACACACACACACAGACACCCCCTAAATGATGGGGTATAGACAACCTCTGGGTGGTGAACCCATTGAGGTGCTTGAAGGGTAGCATGCCTGGAAGAGGGTACATGGTGTAACCCTCCCCCAACCTTGCGTTATACATTTCTTTCATTTCACTATTCCTGAGTTGTATCCTTTAAAATAAATCAATACTAGTAAAGTGAGTTCCTGGATTCTTTAAGCAGTTCTAGCAAATTATCACACTTGAGGGGGGAGCTGTGAGAACCACCCAAGTGTATAGTCAGTACATCAGAAGTATGGGTGGCTCAGACTTGTAGTCGGCTTCTGAAGAGGGGGCAGCCTGTGGGACTGATTCCAGAACGGGGTGGGGGCAGTGCACTAAATCCTAGCTGGTGTTAGAACTGAATTAAATGTAGGACACCCAGTTGGTGTCAAGAAAGTCAGAAAACTGGCTGTTGGGTGGATGAAAAAATCTCAATTTAGGGGCGCCTGGGTGGCTTAGTCGGTTAAGCCTCCGACTTTCGCTTGGGTCATGATCTCGCGGTTCATGGGTTCGAGCCCCGCGTCGGGCTCTGTGCTGACTGCCAGCTCAGAGCCTGGAGCCTGTTTCACAGTCTGTGACTCCCTCTCTCTCTGACCCTCCCCTGCTCACGCTGTCTCTCTCTCTCTCTCTCCTAGAAATAAAACATTAAAAAAAAATTAAAAAAAAAAAGAAAAAATCTCAATTTGGTATCACAAGTGCTGTGAGTAAAAACTGTTCAGAAGATACCTTCCCCTCCTCTTTGTTTAAATTAATTAAGCTTGCTTATTCTTTAGAATTCCATACCTCTATTCCTACCAGAAGTTGAATTTTCCACTTGAAGAATAATACAAGGGAGCTAAATTAAGTTAATATCATATAATAGACAATATCTTTAATATTTTACTTTCTCTCTTCTCATAGATAAAATATATCAGAAACACTTGTCACTAAGAAATGAATACTATTTTTAGACTTTTTAAAATGTGAATGAAACACTTTTTATGAGTGATAAACCGTAAGCAGAAAAAGTATAATGAATGTTATTTAAAGAAAGATGCATATTTTTATAATGTAGTACTGCTTTAAATAATGATTCTCAGGTATTGAATTTATTAAAAGTTTTGTCTCAATAATACAAAATTTTACATGTTGAGGCCTCAGCCCCACCATGAAAATAACATGTGCAGGAAAAGCAAGAAATGAAAGAGGAAATAACAGACTTCCTGGAATGGGAGACATATTTTTGGGAGGGTTGTGTTTACAAACAGCATTAGTCATGACAGGAGCGCCTCGGTGGCTCAGTCCGTTAAATGTCCAACTCTTGATTTCAGCTCAGGTCATGATCTAACCACTCATGAGACAAAGCCCCGAGTCTGGCTCTGTGTTGACAGTGTGGAGCCTGCTTGGGATTCAGTGCAGAGCCTGATGTGAAGCTCAAACTCATGAACTGTGGGATTATGACTTGAGCTGGAATAGAGAATTGCCCTCTTAACGCACTGAGTCTCCCAGGCACCACTGCGACATTCTTATACTAAACAATCATCCATTGGTGAACTGAAATTCAAATGTAACTGAGTGTCCTACATTATCAAGCAACCCTAACTAGATCACACAGCTAGTAAATTGTGGTCCTAGGATTTGAAATCAAATCTGTAAGATCTGTGTACACTTTGTCCCCCATAATTCAATGTTTTCCTTTCAGAGGAGAAAAAGATGGCAGCCTGATCATTCCTTTGCACTGTCAAAACTCAGGATTCTTCCCTATAGCTTTCTCTTGATTTATTCCTAGTATCAAATGCTGAAATCTATCGCTGCTGGCTCTCTATGTGGTTCTTGTGACATAAGAATAACCACAAGTTATTCTTGAGAATAACTCATCCCAAACACATGAAGCATGCAGTCATCCCTATCTCTGTGGTTCGGTTTATTATCCCTTCTATGTTAAAAGCCTCCAAATACTTTTGGCATTTCTCCTAACTCAACACTCTGCTTTCTAGTGCTTACTCAATTTGCATTTTACAAGCCTCTCAGCTTGCCCTACCGATCACATAATCTCGGCCAGTTGTTTCTTAAGCTGCTTTTACAGAAAGTGCTTTCCTTGAAAGCAAAGGGGAAAAAAAAATGTATTTTATTTGTGAAAATATGAAAATCTACTCTGGCAAGACAAATCTGAATGAAACATATTTGATGTATTGTATTCTCACTATATTCTTTGGAATAAAAAATAAACAGATGCAATATTGCTTAATTGTTTCATTGGTATTAATCTTCAAATTAATCTTCAAAATTAAATTATCAAAGAATTAAACTTTTGATGCCTCTCTCCTAAAATCCTTAGGGTCACCTGGATAACTCAGTTGGTTAAGCAGAGGACTCCAGCTCAGGTCATGAGCTCACAGTTCCTGAGTTCAAGCCCCACATCAGGTTCACTGCTGTCAGTGTAGAGTCCACTTAAGATCCTCTATCCACCCCTCACCCCTTCCCTGCTCACGCCCTCTCTCAAAAATAAGCATTAAAAAAATCCACAATAAACAGGAAAATAAAGGAAGTGTAGAGTGTCAGGAAGTTAATAAAATGAAGGAAGACAAAGGTTTCATGTGGAAATGCTAGTATTTTTTTTTTCTAGAGACTTAAATAAAGTCCATAACAGAGAACTAAAAGCTTTAGATTTGAGGAAGTAGACTTATGGACACAGTGGCTTGTTTAGGTTGGTAAAGGCAATGTTAGAGATGCACTTAGAAAATCAGGCAATTATTGAAAATTCCCTTGTGTACACAGCAGAAGGCTATGTGCTTAGAAATGTTCTAGCTGGAAGATACTTGCCTTATGAAGTTTTCCTCAAAGTAAGAAAAACAAAATAGATTAAAATAACACATGCAAAGCATAAAGGCATAAGCATATAGCATATTTCTATATACAAACGCCTCAATTTTCTTATACATAAATATGCATAACATTTTCTTTTACATAAATACAACAGTGTGACAAAGTCATAAAAATAATCTAGCTATACAAAGATACACAAGTGCTATGTACTTTAAAGGAATAAGAGGAAAAATATCATGAGATTCCTAAAGTGATTTGGCAAATAAATACAGCTATCGAGAATATTTCCATGGAAGTACTAAGCTTCGAAATTAACTTTGAAGATAGGAAAAGCCATGGATTTGGGAAGAAGAATGACAATTCAACATATCAGAAGTGAGAAAAAGCAAAGTGTAGAAGGCACATATGCTTGATGAGGGAGCATCAGGCAAGCTGCTATGCCAAGAACTCCCCCCACCCCACCCCGAGGCGGGATAAGAGTTACCTTCCTCGGGCACACCTGGCTGCCTAAGAACAAAAGGAAGAGGAAAAACAAAGAGTTAACTGATACAGATCATAGTCCTGTGGGACCTGAGTCTCCATCTAATTACAACTATCTTAATAAATCACAAGAAAAAGGCAATCTTAGCAAGAGCCTAATCTCCAGAAACCTATAGACTGTTTCCTGGAGCCCCAACATCACCCTGCATAGTGCTGTGGGAAACAAAGGCAGAAGGAAATGGCAGATAGAATTAAATTCCCTTATAATAACCTGCAGCCCATTGACAAATAGTTGAGGCAGACAGAGTAAAACGTTTCTCCAGGAACTCCCTACTGTCTTAATACTAATGCTTTGCTGGAGGGAAAACAACCTTAGCTTGAGAATAGCTAGGCTTTCACTACCCTGGGAGTCTTCTTTAGCATATGAAAGTCTCATTAGAAACTTTTCCAGGACTTTATCTCCTCCAACAACAGAGTATATAACCAGTCTCTTGGTGTTGGAGCATTTTTCTCTGGCCATGGGTCCTGCTTTAATAAAATCACCTTTTAGCACTAAAGATGTCTTCAAAAATTCTTTCTTGGTCATCAGCTCCAGACCCCATGGACCCCACTGTCTCCCCAAGATCTTACTTTGCCTAGTGCAAAAGTATGTGAAAGACAAGTTAATTATGGGGAGCGGGGGGAAGGTAGTTAGTTGGTAAAGAGAAAATGCTGAGACACCTGGATTAATTGACATCTGTATTTTATGTTCAGAAGAAATTTTAGGGAGATAGTAGGAAACAGTACTGTGCTGAGCTGACTATTTTGTGCAAAAGAGCTGATTGTTTAAATATCGGTGTCTTTAAACTGGCAATGATTGGAAAATTTACTATGGAAATTGGCCAGTGCTACAAGTCAGGATTTTGTTTGCTTTTCCAGGAAACCGATTTACCAACATACCAGACAAATGACTGTCAAAACTTAAAATTAGTTTCCAAACAAGTTTATAGAAAAGACTTTTCTGGTATACTTTAAAAGAGTATGGGGAGTATTATCCTAAATTGCTCCTAAGTCAATAGGTCAAAAGTTAAAATAGTTTCCTCAGTAAAATTGTACCTGCACTGTTGTAGGTTAACCTCAAGCATGGTTAAATACTAACATGCTATTTCGGCTTCTGTAAATCTGCTTGGTAAGCTTGTACTTCCCTGTTCTGGCTGACCACACCCACACCCTGTACACCATATCACCATTCTACCTTGGTAGTCTATCATGTAGTCACTATCCCATGGCTTCTCAAATGTCTAATTACGGTTGGTCATTTCAAGACAAAGAACTTAAAATTAATAGGTCTCTGCCAAAACTAACACCTGACTGTCACAATGCAATTGGTTACCATAGTGTATGCTGTAGAATGTAATTGGTTAACTAAATAATGACATATTCTGCCTTACTGAGATCCATGTAAACTCATTGCCACCTTTGTTCGGGGCCATTCTCTGCATTTCCCCTTAAGATTAGGAGATCAGGTTTGGCCAGGCCATAAATAAAATCTTCCCTCGCTTCTATTGGGCATTTAGTGGTCTTTTTGACAATCACCCTGTTTCAGTACTAATTAGTTCCAGAGAGAAATTTTTCTAAGTTTTCTTGTAAGATTCATGATGTATCTATAATTTTTTATTTTTGAAATAAAAAAATTCAATATTTCTTAAAGGAAGAAAAATAAAGCTGATATCTATTTTACAAAGAGAAAGATGTCAAATAAAGAAAACGTGACTGTGGGAAAAGGAAGAAACTTGTATGAATAAAGATACTTTCTAATTTTAAGAAAAGATATCCTTTTCCTTTTGGTACTTATTTAAACGTTAATTTATGTTAAGACTTTGACGTTAAGAAATTATGTTTGTTTGCCTTAGTGGTTGAAATGCTAATTATGTAAATATATTTTAGGAGATTAAGAATAATTGAGTGACAAAATACAGTGTCAGCGTCTTAAATTGTATTTGAAATTGTATCCCTCAAGGTTTGAGAGAAATAAAAACATAGAACATTAAACGGCTTGTCGCAGATAAAGCATTCACACTGTACTGCTTCCTCAGTATTCACTTGCTTGAATAAATATCCTAAATGAATATATCATATAAAGCAAAATGTTGCATCTACTAAAATAAATACATGTTCAGATGTGCACAGATACAGATGACTACAGCTCTTAAGAGAAATAAATAGGGTTCAGTCTAAAATGAATGTAAGACATTGAAAGAGGCATAAAACAGTTTTACAGAATATGATAAAATGAATACCGCACCACTTAAAACTGATTGACAGGTAATGAACTATAAAATCTATATTGAAATGAAAATGACACAGAGAAAGAATAGCACATGGACTTATCCCTACAGTCTTAAGGTTGAAAAATGGGAAATTTTCTAAACCACCAGTTCACAAAAATTAAGCAAATTAAAAACGGAAGAAAACTCTACGTGCTATAATTGAATTAGCCAGTTGCTGAGAAGTGCAATTCAATTGAACTTTGTGGTATCAGAACGGCATTCCTACTCATATGAGAATGAATTGGCAGTTGAAAATGAAATGTTTCCTGTATATGTGTGTGTTTATTTGTGCATCCTTATGTTTCTAGGTAATTCTTCATCTACCAGAGGACTTAAACATATGTTAGAGATCTACATTCTGCATCTTAGCTTATCAGCATGCCCATGTAGACCTTCTGTTGCTTGTTTATAACTTAACAGTTTAAACTATACAGCGATAACTAATAAACGTTGGTTTTTATTGCTAGTTGATATCACTCTTCTGCATAAAATCTGAATTGCCTCACTCCAGGTACGATGTCTTTGAACCACACTTTAACTCTGCATATTTGTTCCTTGTCTCAAGGATCTGATGGGGAAAAAATAGCATAAAGAAGTCTACATCTTAGGTTTTATGTTTAAAAATAAGGAAATTAACACTGGTTATAAGTATGAAGCAAAAAGCAATAATTGTGAAGCCATAGGAATATATGATAAGCTTACTTCAGAACACATGCATATATATATATATATATATATATATATATATATATATATACACATAGAGACGTGTGCACACACACCCTATATCTGTCATTTATTGATAATGTATTATTTGCCAGGTTCTACTCTAGAAATGTATTATTTGCCAGGTTCTACTCTAGAAATTCTATGTATATTAGAAATGTTTAATTCTATGTATATTAGAAATGTTTAATTCCATAGTGGATTCTAATATCATACATAATGCTATTTTTCCCAATTAAATGATAGCATGATAAGGCAAAGACATTAAGAATATTTTGAAAATTTGTATAGGTAGTATATGGCCGTAGCCTAGTGTAAAACCCAATAACTCGACTTTCAAACACGTTTTCTTAACCATTACACAAATTAATTTTTTGACTCATATATATTCTAATTGTACCTAAACACTTTAGATGACAGGTTAATATTTTAGTTCTTCTAAATATCATGTTTTGGCTCAAGGAATTACAAGGCAGGAGCAATATCAAAGGGCGTCCCTCAAATAGATAGACTGTGGAAAAAGGAGAATGTTATCTATAATGATTACCCAGTTAGGAAACTGTCTAATGTATCTTGATAAAACAAAATTGATTTGCCATCTTACCTCGGCTTTACTTACAATAACTCATCAATTTCTTCATTTTTGGTCACTATAGAGTAAATACCTTCTGTTGCTTATACATTAGAAATCTGGAGTTCCAATTATAGTGTAAGGAAGAGATTCTGAGTTTCCTAAAAACCTACATTTAAATCTACTGGTTTCAAGGCAATCCATAATCCTCTGAAAAAAATGTGCACCCATTTTACGTGAATGTGTATTTGATTGTATACAGAACTTATGGGTTTTTTAAACCACTAAACCCATAATTTGGAGTATATATGTCAATTCCTCTCTTAGAGTTTTACAGTTTTAGTTTAGAGCTGTCAAGTAGGCATGTGTTACTGAAAAGAGGAAAAGATTAAAAATCTAGGATTATGTAATGGTTAAAAAAACATATTTGGGAGGGAGGCTAGCAGTTTTGAATCTGGGCTATGGCCACTTACAACCTTTGCAAATTTGGACAATTTGTCTCAACTTGTCCATAGTCTTCAGTTTGTCATCAGGATATTGGTCACAATAGCAGTATATATCTTTCTGGAGTCCTGTATGAAAGTAAACAATTTTAAAATATGTAAAGTGTTAAGAATTATAAAATTTTACTTTGAATCCATATATTTACTCAGTTACTGTGTGAACCTTGAAAATTCATTGTTTGGAAACCCAGGCCTTTTATGTTTAAATTGATAAAAGTAATAACTATTTTAGTCATCTGTGACAGGGTGACAGACTACCTCAAACTTAATGGCTTAAGATAATAAAGATTTATTTTGCCATTTTGCAGGGTTCGGTAAGAACAGCCTATCTCTGTTCCATAGGACATTACCTGCTGGAGTTGACTTAATGGCTCAACTCAAAGCATAGAAAGCCTCCCTCCCTTTTATGCCTGGTGGTTGATATTGTCACTGAGAATGTCAATTGGGCTCTCAATCAGAACACTTACATTTAGCATCTCCCCATGGCTACTGGACTTTCTCACTATGGCTAGGATTCAAGAATGAATACCCAACCCAAAGAAAGTCAGACAGATACAATATCGCTTTTATGACAATCACAGAAATCACAGTCAGTATCATATTTGTCATAATCATAAGCACCCCCAAATTTAAGAAGAGGAGGCACAGACCCCACTTTGTAGTGAGAAGGAAAAAAGTGTCAAAGTCACAGTGTAAAAAAGGAAGGTGAGGTGGAAGGTATTGCAAAAAAATGTTTTTAAATACAGTCCACCAGAGCTATGTAACACATAAAGCTGTTGCCAGAATGAAATGAAACAATGTATCTGAAAATGTGTTTTAATATTTTAATTTTGTAATCAAATTAAAATACATGTGCATATACATACATAAATGAGAAGCACTATTATATAGTTATATGTTACCATTAATATCCAGAGTACAAAGTGATAAATTTTCAGTAGTGTTGATGTTTGAAAATTTCAGTCTAACCATGAATTTCTCTACAGTTCAGATTTAAAATATTGTAATATTTTAAAAGGAAGGCACAAGTGTGGAGTTCAGAATATTAAAAAGATTAAGAGGGGCACTTGGGTGGCTCAGACGGTTAAGCGGCTGACTTTGGTCAGGTCATGATCTTGCAGTCCGAGGGTTCAAGCCCAGCATTGGGCTCTGTGCTGACAGCTCAGAGCTTGGAGCCTGTTTCAGATTCTGTGTGTCCCTCTCACTCTGACCCTCCCCCACTCATACTATGTCTCTCTCTGTCTCAAAAATAAAATAAACGTTAAAAGAATTTTAAAAAAATAAAAAGATTTGTAGCCTGATAATTAGGTTAGGTTTAAATTAGCTATAGCATAGAGTCTAGATTGGTAATTAATACTTTGAAGGTTAAAAACTGTTTGAGTATCTGAACCCTATACCAATAGTAAAATTTTCAACAGTCACCAATGGAAGCTGAGAGACAGAAGGAAGATATTTCTCTACTGAGTTAAAATAACTTTCAAAATATACTCAGCAAAATTACCCTTTAGGAATAAAGGCAAAATAATGATTAGACAAAACTGAGTCTTCCCTAAATGACTTTCTAAAACATGTATTTCAGAAAGAAAAGGATCCAGAATAGAAGGTCTAAGGCATTAAAAGTAATGGTAGCAAAGATACTAGAAAACAGTTGGCTATATCTAAATTTATATAAACTAGGCTATGGGTTAGAAACAATTACAGAATTAAAATATCTGAATATAGTACCATAAAATTAGTGCTCTGTAGGGGCATACATATTTTTATGTACTTTAGATAGGTACTGGGAGAACTTATTCAGTAAAGAGTCAGACAGTAAATATTTTAGGCTTTAAAGGCCAAAAAGGTAAACACAGGATATTATGTAGATACCTATGTAACAAAAGATAAACACATCTCAATTTTTTTTAAATTCATGATGTTCAAAATATAATCATAATTATTGACAACTGTGTGTGTGCTGTATATGCATATGTGATACAGAACTATCATTGAGGGAGAAAAATGGGCTTAGGGAGAGGATAACATTTTGTTTAATTAGAGTTCAAAGTTAGTGTTTTCTATCACCAAAATTGATTGTAAATGTGTATGTGTTAATGTCAATCTCTAATGAGACTTTACATATTTCATGTTTAGAAATGTCTTTTCACACAGATAGTGTCAAATACTGATATCAACAAAGGAATCACTTACTTTGGATGCTGCCTCCTTTTTCATTCTGCTGTGGTGAAAAATTCTGTTTTAGATTTTCTAATATTTATGGCTGTTGTTGTCCTGGGGTTGGAGATATCGTGATGGGGGGTTGGGAGTTATAATGTTTATGTATATTTTACTCATTTAGCTTAGATATAACATCTTTGAATAACATAATACTTTGCTATCTAGTTTGACAACAAATAATCCATACTGTACTGTATCTAAATATCAATACATTTGAAGTCCATCTTTCTCTTCTTTCCAACATTTTGACACATTGGGGATATGCTTCTGTTAAAACAATAAAAATGAAAATCCTGGTATGGCAGTACACGTGGCATACAAAATGCTTTGGACTTGTAACTGTATCAAAGAAATTTAAATTTCACATATTTTTCCATGTCACAGAATTTTACTCTTTGATTTTTTTGATGTATTTAATATGTAAAAGTCATTCCTAAGTGTCAGGCTATAGACAAAATACGTGGCAAAAAACAATCAGAATTAATAGAAAACACAAAGAAGTCAGTAAGATGAATAAAACAATGTTAGTAATCCAAATTAATAAAAATCAACCAAATCCCTAGTTAAAAAGCAAATACATGTAGAATATTTATTTTGTATTTAAAAATCCAACAGCATTTTATTTATAAGAAAAATATCTAGAATAATTAAAACTTTTTATCACTTATTCAAGAGAATAGAAAGAACACTGACAACACCAAGTGAGGATGTGAAGTAACAGGAACTCTCATTCATTGCTGGTGGGAATGCAAAATAGTATAGTCACTTTCGAAAAAAAATGACAGTTTTTTACCAAACTAAATGTATTATTACAATATGATCTAGCAACTGTGCTCACTGCTATTTTATTCAAATGAGTTGAAAATGTATGTGCCCCACTTACAAACTAAAGTAAATGTAATAGAAGCTTTATTAATACTTGGAAATAACTGAGGAGCAACCCAAATGACCTTCAATAGGTGAATGTATAAATAAAAGAAAAGACAATGGCTTATTATTCAGTGCTGAAAAGAAATGAGCTATCAAGCCATGAAAAGCATGGAGGAACTTTAAATTCATATCATCAAGTAAATGAAGCCAATCTAAACAGGCTACATCTTGTATGATTCCAACTAGATGACGCTGTGGAAAAGACAAAACTATGAGACAGTAAAAAGATTAGAAGTTGCCAAAAGTTTGAAGGTGTGGAGGAATGAATAGGTAGTACAGGGGAATTTAGGGGAATGAAGCTGTTTTGTAGAAGACTTTGATGATGGATACCTGTAATTTTACATTTGCTCAAACCCACAGAATGTACACAACACCAAGAGTAAACCCTAATGTAAACTATGAACTTTAAGTGATTATAATGCATCAATATAGGCTTTCTCAATTCTCACAAGTGTACTATTCTGGCTTGGGATGTTCATGGTGAAGGACACTGTATGTATGTGTGAGCAGTGGGAACTCTTAATTTTGTTGTGAACCTAGAACTGTTCTAAAACATAAAATCTATAAATTTTTAAAAAGCCAATAATCTTTGTAAGCACAATGAAAAATTTCTAAATAAAATGTAACCATATTGATCCATATATCAAGAAATAATATTAATAATAATAGTTCTAGTAACGATGAAGAAAATGTGTCCTGATAAATGTGGATTTATCCCAGTAATATAACTGTTTTAACACTAGGAAACCAATAGGCATGATTCACCACACAGTGGACTAAGGGAGAAAACTCAAGTAATTATCTAATAAACACAGAAAACATGCTTATAAAATTCAATATTTAATTACAGTAAAGATTATTCAATAAAGCATCTAAAGCAAAACCACAAGTAAAAATTATTTTACCTCTTCTAAATAAATGAGTCTATGAACTTTCATAATATTAATTGTTGGCTTAACAATAGGATGTTTACAAACTGTGAAACAATATGTTGGTTCAACCACTCATTTTATTTTCCTTTTCAGAAGGAAAGTAAATGTTATTAGAGGTTACTGAGTTTGTTATGTACTATTGTGGCAATAGCTAACCTTAAAGATCTAATAGTTATGTGAGAAGGAGATGCAAATGAATGATGCCAATAGCTTAAATATTCTTTGTTTGTTTGTATATATATTTTGAGAGAGAGAAGTGTGCAAGTGGGGGAAGGTCAGAGAGAGAGGAAGAGAGAGAATCCCAAACAGGCTCCATGCTGTCAGTGTAGAGTCCCACACGGGGCTTAATCTCAGGAGCTGTGAGATCATGACCTGAGTTGGAATCAAGAGTCAGACGCTGAACTGACTGAGCCACTCAGTTGCCCCAATAGCCTAAATATTCTTGACAAAAGTCTGAAAAGAGTACAATAGGAATGCAAAGAAAATAAATTAAACAAAGATGGCACAAAGTCATGTAAAGATCAAAGATGTTTTAGAGGAAGTAAGCCTTTAGATCTGGCTGGAAATATTTTCAGACTGTGATGTATGTGATTTGCTTGCTCCAGAGCGAGGGAGCAGATTGAGTAAGGGCTGAAGCAATAAATAAGGCAGTTTGAGGATTAAAGTAGTTCAGAATTGCAAGAATAGGAGGGTACCTATAGTAGAGGGAGTAGAAATAAGGTCAGAGAATAAGACAAGTGCTAGATTATAAAGGGCTTTGCTCATCACAGTTAGATTTCATACTAAGGCAATTTTAACAGTACTGTAGCTCTTTCAGTTCCTTATGAGAGAGCCAGGCATATCTAAAACTTAATAAACCAGGTACGATATCAACAGATAATGAGTTGTCCCTGAGAAATAATTTAATACTATTTGTAAGTTATTAGTATTTCAATAGCATAGTTCTGAATAATGTATGTGTGAATATATGAATGTATACATATATACACATACATATATATGTATGTATACAAACATACATATCAGACACAGAGACTTCCTTAGGTTTCCTTAGGTTTCTCATAACTGAGGGGACTAGAAACTTTCTTCCTCCTTCAGATATTACTTACCCAGTTTCGGAGATATAAGTGTTGCTCAGAGAACAAGGTCTTTAACTTATTCATAATGGCATAACTAGAGCCATAATTGTAGTTGGCACTCAGTAAATGTTTATTGACTGAGTTAGAGGAATCTCCCTATTAGAAAGCACCTCAGATATATGTGGGTTCAAATCTTAGCATTTTCACCTAAGTCACACTTAGAGCAATTAATTTCTCTTTTTGTCTTGGCTTCTTTATGTTTAAAAGTATTATAATTTCTACTTCCTAGAGGTGGTGACCATATTCACTGTAAGGATACCATAAAGTGGTTAGTATAGAACCTGGCATGTAGGAGACTTTTTATTAATGATAACTATTGCTATCATTGCTCTTCAGATTCCCAACTTCATACTCTTGATGGAGTTCCACATTAATTTGTGGAAACTAAATTCTGTGAAACCACAAATTGAGAAACATTCATCACATCTTGTCAGAACAGGTTTAATAAAATTCTGGTCAAAGCTAGATCAGTGGGCTTCGGCCTTGATTTTTAATATACCTCAGTTGTGCCACCTCTAAGGGGCTCATTAGCAATGCTGCCTCATCAGTTGCTATGGGCATCAAACTAAGAGAGATTATTTCTCTTCCTTGTTCCTATTTCGTCCTCCCTTTTGCTCTTTCCCAGTGTGTACAGAAAAGGGCATTTTCAAATGCTCTTAAGGAATTTTACAGCAGTCCAATACCTCTTTACTATCACAGGAAAGTGAATTGGCCTTGTCTTATGCTAATAGAATGCTACAGTCCAAGAGCTTAAGCTTAATTCACTCATTAGTGAGGAATGCCCTACCTGGAGAAAGATAATGGAGATCTAATGCATATGCTACCTAGCTTCCCAATAGAGTGCTCCTTTAAAAAAAAAAAAATAATAATTAGATGAATAAATTAGATTTTAAGCACTGATCTACCTATATACCCCCAAAGAATATGTAATTAGAAATTTAAGCAGTCAGCCAGATATCATTAAGTCATTGGAGACATTTCTATCAGAAGCCAATAGCATTACCAAAATGTTAATTATCTAAAACCATTTTAAAATCCTTAAACATTGTAAAGTGTACATAAGGTTGATTGAACAAGCCAAATTAGATGAATGTATCAGATAAATAATGCTGTACTTATGGAAAGTGCATGCTATACTCCAGTTATTAGGCTAACTTTGTATTTAAAAACCATAGCAGAGGATGATGGAAATAGTGTAGTAAAGAGTCATTTACACTCAAGAAAACATCCTTCTCTTAGAAAAGTATTTGACAGTCACCTAATGACGATATTTTGCTATATAATATAAGAAAATAGGCTGTATCCTTTCTCCTTAAAGACCCTACCTCCAAATGCAGTCACACTGGGGTGACGGCTTCAACATATGAATTTGGGGGGAGGGGATGTGTCAGTCCATAACATATGGATATTCAAAATAACCAAGTGAGCATAAATACTTTTAACTTTTACATTTTAAGAAATTGACATATAAGAAAAGGTGACTGGAGAGTCATGCATATGAATAAGATTGAAGTATGTGGAAAAACAAAAGTCAGCCCCATTTACAACTAGATATTTTACTTATGGGTGATTAGAAACTATCTCCCAGCTGCTTTCTTTATTTTCACTCTACTTCTAAAATAATATACTTGTTGGGACACCTGGATGACTCAGCTGGTTAAGTGTTCAACTTTGGCTCAGGTCATGATCTCACATTTTGTGGGTTCAAGCCCTGTGTTGGGCTCTGTGCTGACAGCTCAGAGCCAGAAGCCTGCTTTGGATTCTGTGTCTTTGTCTCTCTCTGCCCCTCCCCAGCTCATGTGGGTGTGCGCTCTCTCTCTTTCTCTCTGTGTCTCTTAAAAATAAACATTACACAAATTAATAAAAAATAAAATAAAATACTTGTCTATCTTTTTGTTCTAATATGTCAATAAATCCTAGATTGATTCTAAATTGTGTGAATGTCAATCTTTCTGGACATGTTCACATATTGGTTTGAAGAGTCTACAGGAACCCTATTTACAAAGGAACTAAGGAGTCTCCTAGGGTTGGAGAACACATCCTAAGAGAAGCTGTCATGGGCTATATGTTTAATCAGTTTTTTAAAAAAGTCTTATTTTTGCAAGGGAAAGCACATGATAATTCCATCAGAATTACCTATCAGCCTAGCCATATATATATTTGATGTATATATGGTACATTTCATGAAAAATCTGAAGGTGCTAGAACAAAAGCAGCACCTGTTTTGTACTCATAGACTCTATGTTACAAAGAATAATATTTGAAAATTAAATTAAATTCTGTGCAACTGCAAATTGAGACACATTTGTCACATCTTGTCAGAAAAAGTTTAATAGAATTCTAGTCAAAGCTAGAAGATTAGTGTGCTTTGGACTTGATTTGAAAATTTAAAAGGGGACATTTTTTCCATTTATAAACACTTGACTCTGAAGATTTGGCTTCATGAGGATTCCAGAGTACTGTAATGGCAGTGACAGAGCCTGTATACAGTAGGAATTGGTGGTTACCCAGAAGAAATAGAGAAAACCATGATAAGATCTGGAAAAGGTGAGTGCCCAGCGAATTCTCTAATGACACTGAGAAGAGAAATTGTTCTAAGTATAAGGGTCAGCATAGTTTAGAAACCTCTTATATCAAGAGTGATCTCAGAACACAGAAAAGAAAATCACAGATGTCAGTTGGTAAATTACTTGAGATATCTATAGTGGGTATAACCAAATATCACAGTTTGTTGGAAACAGTTCTGAGTTCCCTGATTTAATAGGACCTGACTGACAGAGTACGTATTAATGTTCCCCTTTGCACTCTCCAAAATATCCCATTTTGCTGATCAATTATAAGGTAACCAACCCTAAGAGTGGAGAAATTTGGAGAAAACTACAAAGCACCTTACTAAGATAAGGACAAGAGTAAAATGTAAACTGTGCCTTTTGAAATTATTGCATTATATTGTACTATATTTATTACTATGTGTAAGTATTATATTTAGAATGCTAAAAAAATTAAGGTACTTTCAGCTATGTTACTGTCTAACTAATAGGTTCCACTAACAGGAATTGGAAGTTCCATAATTGCATGATTACTGTTAGTACATGTTTGGGCCAATATTCTTTTCTTAAAGAAACTTCAGTTCTAGGCATTTCTCTTCTTGGACCTATTAAGGAAGGTACTGGATTTCTCTGAATGGGGAAAAAAATGGACAATAATTGGAGTCAGTTTTGTTCACTGGAAGGAAGAGACCCCTGGCATTTGCATGGCTTAACTTTGGGCACATCACATAAAAACTTAACCTGACTTCTGAAAAAAGTAGAGAGGTTTTTAGATACCCCAGACAAAATGGGAATTGGAAAAATTTTAAATAGGGGGCAGCAATCTAGGGTCTAAATTTATTTTGTATCTGAGATGAATTAAAGATCTGTTACACCATGTCTGAAAAGTCTACCTATTACAAATGAGCTTTCACTAGAATCAGAATTATACTTGGCATCTACTATTATTATTTACTACTTTTTGAATAAACTCCAGAGAAATCAAGTCTATATGAAGTAGTAAGTCTTATCAGGGTTTCTAATCCTGGCATTATTGATATTTGGGGTCAGATAATTCTTTTCATAGGAGCTGTCCAATGCATTGTAGGATTTTTAGGAGCATCCTTGGCCTCAATCCACAAGATGCCAGTAGCACACTCTTTTCCCACCCTTAATAACTCTGGACATTGCCAAGCTTCACCAGGGTTGGGGAGGATGAAGAGAAGGAAATGCTGTCCCAGGTTGAGATCTACTGGCTTAGGCAATAATGTTGTGAATTCTTGAAATAGGACTCCATGCACATGCACTCATGACATAAGCAACATTTAGAAGTCTCAAGCACAACCTTGCTTGTGTAGACACAGCCTCACTGTCTGGGCTTCAAGCCAGAATTAAAATTAAGTATCTCCCAATTCCCTAAGACAATCAGGAAACACATTTTTCTACCTCCCTTCCTCTTATCCTGACATCATTTCTTTTGGACAATTAAACTACAGTACTTTAGGCTCCTTGGAGGAAAGCTGCTGTGTAAATGCAAAGTAATAATCGGTAGTGGCCAAGCAAAATAAATGAAACTATACTAAAAAGCTAACTGTCTAAATTGAGAAGTTGATGCTCATTAATGAATATTCATGGACATATTTTCATACTAATACATTGAATTAATACCAGACTCCTGCTAGCAGATTAATTTGAAGCCAAAAGAGACAAATATATTTTTGAAGCTAGAGACATTGATCTTGTAATGATGATCTATAACAATAACTGCATTTCTACCATAGAAGGTGAATGATATTATAATTTTGAAATGATAAATGTGGATGGTGTGGCTAGATGCACGTTTATTAATTTGATTTGCTTTAATGGAATTTCCCCCCTAAGGGTCCCAGTAATAGGCAGAAAACTTATAATACATAAAAAAGGTTGTTCTTACTATTACTTTCATCATGGAAAACACAATCACTGACTAACTTCAGCATCATTATAAATATTCAAATACTAATATCTTGCTGCCCGATGGGAATTTGAAACTTTGGTGATGAAATACACACTGCTGAATGGGAAGTTTCATTAATTCCAAGGAGAAAGAAAAATGTGATGTGTCTCCCCTGAAAAGACTAATCCTATTTAATTAGTTGTTGAGTTGTAGGCTTGATTTCACTGTGAGAGGTAATGGGATAAGTAGTTAATTTTACTATAAATGTATCTAGTTAATTTATTTGATAATATAACTGGGTTGAATAGCTGATTTAAGGCTTAATTCTGACAAAATATAATAATAAATAACATTAATTTGGAATAGAAGCCTAAGTGAGCTCATGTGTATCTTTCTTGTGTCCACTAGCCCTCTCTCTTTCCTATGTTCTCTGTCACAGCCACTGAACCAGTTTGACTTGATCACATGCTGACTTCTTCTTCCTTTATCCATTTAAATGCTAATCTTTAAGCTTGGAAGACTGTATCCCATCTTTAATAGCCTTTTACTTATTTAATAGCCTTTATGTAAGGTGTACAGTGTCTTAGCTATATTAGATGGTTTACATATTTTTATTTGATTGCAGACCACTCTTACAAGACTTCTATAAATAATTATTAGTATAATTTTATCCAAGTTAAAAACTTTTCATTGTTGCTAGCTATAAGATTGTACCAATTATAGCCAACAAAATAATAGAGACCTTCTTTACTCATTTTACTGGTTATATATTGATTTTCCAATATGTTTTAGAGCTGCCACTAATGACCTCTAGGATAGTTCTCCTAGACACAACTTTGTATTTCACATTAACTAGTTTGCAAGACACGATTATAATCCAGACATGCAAGAATCCTGGATGCTAAATCTTTATAAAATAGACTCACATAATTAGAGTTTTGTCTCTTTAATCAATGTGAACTTTTTATTACTAATGTATACTTTCTTTAAGAAATATATTGTAAAATGATTCAGTATACAGTTATAAATATTCAGAATATATCTTGTGAAGGTAATAGCCTGCATAGTCCCTGTATGCCAAATGTCATGCAATTAAAGCTATTTTATTTTTTTCTTCTTCATTTCATTTTCTCTCTTTTTCTTGATTATTATTTTCCTATTAAGTTCATTAAAAGGACAAAATTTTACTCTCTTCTGCGTACACTTTTTGGAAACACATAAGAACATAGAGTTGATGCACGAGCAGGAGATGAAACACCCAGCTCCAAGACATACCTAAATGTTTGTATTAGAATAGTAAAAATTAGCTAAGACTCTTTCTCCAACTCAGAGTGTTACTCAAAACATGCCCATAGACCACATCTATCAGAATCATATAGAGTAATTGTTAAAATTGGCATATTTAAAAATTTTACTCAGAATTAGAATCACTAGAAGGGTAAGCATTTAAAATTGTTTTTTCAGATGAATTCTGTGCACACCAAATTTGGAAGATCACTAAGAAAAGCTACAACATTCTGTTGGATACAAAATATTTCTAAATGAAAATGTGTTTTTGAAATGGAAAATATGAGCCTAACATCATATTTTAAAAGTATATACATATATTCCTCTAAAATAGTGTATCTTTTTGCCTTGCACATTGTAGACCTGTAAAGTCATGGACCAAAAAATCCGCAAAGCTTTAAGGATAGTATGTCAGAATTAGGGACATGCTGGCAGAGTTACAACCATTGCAGTGTTTAGACTGTCAATGTTTTCAGAGTGTAGACATTTTTCTGTCTTGATTCAAAAAATTCAAAAAACAGTTTAATGGACTAGGCAATGCAAGTATTTTTATCCCCATTTTTCAGGTAAGACAACAGTGGTACTAAGAGTTTAATTATATCTCCATTTCCTACCCCAAGGTCCCCACACATTATACACACTGGATTTTATTATTACTGTTGTTTGCTTCTACAGAATTTATATGGAAAGCTGAGTAGGAAGCAGGTTCATTCTTTGCTTCCTTCCTTCCTTTCTTCTTTCCCCTTCCTCTCTCCTTCCCTCCCTCTCTCTTTTTCTTTCTTTCTTTCTTTCTTTCTTTCTTTCTTTCTTTCTTTCTTTCTTTCTTTCTTTCTCTCTCTCTTTCTTTCTTTCCACATAGATCCTTTCTTCTACTACCCCCCCCATTGCCTTATAAAAGGAATAAGATTTTTACTTCCACAAAATAACCACAGGACTAATAAATATTACTACTTTAAAAACCTTCAGGATTATAAGATAGGACGATAAAAGGGAAGAAATTAAGGCCAAAGGAAACCACAGATCTCTTTTTTAAAATTATGTACTTAGGAAAAAATAAGTTTCTCTGTTCCTAAAACTATAACTTCTTTCCAAGGTGCTATTAATTTTAAATGTTTCCAAGCCATTTAAAACATAAAAACCCATGCAGCTTAAAAAGGAACCATGTTTTCTTATTTGTTTATTTTTCTTTTGCTCTTAAGAATTTATTTTTATTATCTCACAATTATAACTATACATTCAAAATTATGTTATACTTATTTCTTCCAAAATTTCTAGGTGTTTTATCACAGGAACATTTGTGAAATTATACAGGATACTATTTTTTAAAAAGTAGGGGGTAGAACAGTTTTTTCATGTAGACAATTAAAAACATACTAAATTGGTTGTTTCAAACATTTTAAATTAAGGTACTAATTTTGCCTTAATTCCTGCATGGTCTTCATTTATAGCCAATTCTTGAGCAAGATGGTAGAGAGACAGAGTTATCAATCATTCCAGAAATTAAAAGGCCTACCAGTCTATAACTGTGCCTCTGGGGTCAGGACAAAACTATACATTGTAGTTATTTATACTAGGGCAGGGAGGTTATTGCTGAACCTCAGTGTGCCTGATCACCGTTCCCTTAGTGTCTAAGGAAGTCACACTGTAGAGCCAAAAATTAAGTCCTCCATTAAAAGAAACCTCGGGCTGCACATAGCCCCAGGCCTAAATAAACTTAACCAGCTTTTCCACTTCTGAGCAAATGCCTGCGCTGCGGGAAGCTAACACCTAACCAGCTCTCTCTGCTTCTGTAACAAAGCTTAAGGCTTGCTTCCCCGCCGCCGGATTGCCCAAGGGACTAGCCCCCTGGGGGCAGCCACTCCCAAAAGGCCAGCAGCCACCCCCCACCTTGCTGAGAGAAGGGCCTGGAGAGAGAGATGTTAACCTGTTAGTCGCCAAACAAGACTTAAAACTCGCTCTATGATAGACTGAATTCAAAGGTATCCCAAATGTTGTAATTAGATCCAGCCAAACCTGATGGCGGGAACCAATCAGATACGGTATATGTTCACATTTGAATGTTAACCAATGGCAAACTTGTAACCATGGAAATCTGTCCCTCCCCATGACTTGTTTACTTCTGTCTATAAAAAGGCTACAGAGGCTTTGTTCAGGGCCTCTCAGCGTCACCGGCAACGAGTGACTGCGCGGAGGACCGGGTTCGAACCTGCAAATAAACAACCCTTGCCGCTTGGCTTTGACTCTGGTCTCTGGTGGTCTGTTTTTGGGGTTCTCTCGAATTCTGGGCGTTTCATATGGGGGCTCGCGTGGGATATTTCCCCTCCAGACCCACCAGACCCCAAGTCAACGGGTTGTTCCTAAGACCGATCGGTAAGTGAGCCGGCTCTGTCTGTCTGTTTGTCTCAGCATCAGTTTCTGTCTTATCTGTTTGTTTCGGTTTCTGCCGCGTGGAATCTGCATCGGGGACTGTACTGGCTCTGGCGGACGCGCTATAGAGCAGTCGGTAGGGACCGAGGAGACGTCCTACGGTGCCCATCTGGTGAGCCGGTTCGAGGCCGGCGGGCGAGCCGGTTCGAGGCCGGCGGGTGAGCCGGTTCGAGGCCGGCGGGCCGGTTCGAGGCCGGCGGGCGCACCGGTTCGAGGCCGGCGCCTTCTGGGGGCGCACCGGTTCGAGGCCGGCGCCTTCTTCTGGGGGGCGAACCGGTTCGAGGCCGGCGCCTTCTTCTGGGGGGCGCACCGGTTCGAGGCCGGCGCCTTCTTCTGGGGGGCGAACCGGTTCGAGGCCGGCGCCTTCTTCTGGGGGGCGCACCGGTTCGAGGCCGGCGCCTTCTTCTGTTGGCTAGCCTTCTGTGTTTGTGCGCAGCGAACTCTGTTATCGGTCTCTGTGTCTCTGTGTTTGTGCGCAGCGAACTCTACTATCGGTCTCTCTGTGTCTGTGTCTGTGCGCAGCGAACTCTGTTATCGGTCTCTCTGTGTCTGTGTCTGTGCACAGCGGACTCTGTTATCAGTCTCTCTCTGTGTATGTCTATGTCGAATTGTCAATGTTCTCTGTTGGTGTTTATTACCTTGTGACTGAGACTGACGTTATGAGACAGACTTCATCCAAACCCCTAGACTTAATGTTAGCCCATAACCTCTCAGTGACTGTTAGGAAGGGTCCATTTTAAACTTACTGCTGCACAGAATGGCCCACTTTCAATGTGAAATGGCCACCGGACATCATGGTTTGGGCTGATCTGGTTGATAACCCACCCCCTTGGATTAAAAGTTTCTTGCCTCCACAGAAACCTGACACCCTGGCGGTGACTAAAAAGCACCCGCCCTCCCGGGCTTTGGAGCTGCCGAAAAGGAAAACTGAACCCTCTGCGCCGCTCTACCCTTTCTTACAGGGCGAAACGGAGGAAAAATTAACTTCTCCCCCTCCTTAGGCAACCTCCTCCACAGGACCCAGCAGGAGGAATAAAGGCGCCACCCGAACCACAGGGGCCCCCTGCCCCACCGGACCCAGCGGCCCTGGGGAAATGGGCCCCGCCCAAGGGACCCGAAGCCGCCGTGAATTGTTGCAGGTTCTGTTCATGTCGGAGGCCGCGCCGGCTCCGACAGGTCCAGGAGTCCCTGAAGGATAGACGGTGTCAGCAAAAGAGAATGAGAGAGCCCTGAAATTCTTTCTGATCACCAGGCAGTCATCTCTGTCCTGTTGGTTTTGGTGTCTTTATTTTAAGGTTAAACGATACTATAACATCAGAAGACAGAATTTTTACAAGGGCTAATTATTTGTAAAATGTTTATTAGGCTTATTCCTAAATTGCTTGAATGAGCCTTTCCTTGATGCTGAATGTGCAAGCACCATGGGGGCCGTAAATATGTCAGTCTTTGCGCCTGGGTTATGTTTTAGTTACTCTTATCTATCCTCATCCCAGCTGCCTGTATAAGGGAAAATATTCGTGGAATGTGGGCCTTGAGGAAGGGGCTGCTATGCTTCAGCAATTAGCAAAGATAAATGTAGTAACTTATGTTCTGCCCTTATCTGTACCTTAACTTTAGATTAGGCTCTTTGTCTCAGGGCCAGGCTCAATTGTAACTCTTGTGTTCTTAACCCCTTTATTGTCTGAGTCTTGGGTCTGCAAGGCCCATAGGAAGGGTCTTTTGACAATTGCCCACGGAGCTTTCGTCTAAAGTCTCTTTTGTAAAGGCAGGAATATACTTTTCCTTATGAGGTATCTATGTTCAGTCTGTGTTCAGAATATGAGTCTAATATGGAATATTGTGAGGCCTGGTCAATACCAGTAGGCTTATTTCCAGCACGAGCCAGTAGTGGCAGAGGGAGATGCCAGTTTTCATTTCTCATGGCTGAAGCTATGCAAACACTGCCATTTCCTTGCTGCGACTGCCATCCAGAGAGGCCAGTGTGGCTCCCGGCATGTTCAGTACTGAGAAATGGAAAATAATCCAGTCTGAACCCAGAAAATTGGTTCCTGGGCCCACTAGAGTTCCCACTCCTGACCAGGCTCAAAATGACGCTAGGTTTCCCCTGACATGGCCAGATTGAAACTACAACTTGGCTAAAGGTAAGGAGAGTCTCTTCGTCTACCGCCAGACTCTGTTGGGAGGTCTCAAGGCTGCAGCTCGCAAGCCTACATTGTCAGTCAGGGACCAGAGGAAAGCCCCACAGCGTTCCTTAAGAGAGTAATAAAGACATTCCGCCAGTGCACTCCTATAGATCCAGAGGCCCCAGCAAAACTTAGCTGCGGTGGCCATGGCTTTTGTCAGTCTGCTCCCAACGATTGGAGAAAACTTCAGAAACTAGAACGTCTAGGAAAAAGAGCCTCCAAGGTCTAGTGGTCGTGGCAGAGAGGGTACACAGCAGCAGGGACAGTGCAGAGGACAAGCAGGTAAAGGCTGAAAAGAGACAAAACCAGGGTCTAGCCGAGATGCTACTCGCGGGAACTGCGGAACTGGAGGACCAAAAAAGACGCCTCAGACAGTTGGCTCCAGGAAAAGAAGGTAAGGAGAACTCCCAGCGGCTCGAGGGGCGCCCCCAATTAAGCACAAATCAATGCGCCTACGGCAAAGAGAAAGAACATTGGGCCAAAGAATGCCCCAAGAATAAATCTGAAACTCTCATTCTAGTAATGGGAAATGACAATGACTAGGGGAAACGGGGTTCGGCACCCCTCCCCAAACCCAGGGTAACCCTAAAAGTAAAAGGGCGATCCACTGAGTTCCTAATGGACACTGGGCTCAACATTCTGAGGAGCGCGCGGTAGGGACATCAGGGCATGAGGGCCACGGCACAGGCCCCAAGCCAGCCGCCTGCACCCCCATGGCTCCCACATCCCCGGAGCCATGCGCCCAGCCCCAGCCCGGGCAAAGTCTCCGGGGGCGTCCCCGCCCAACCCATGGCCTCCGCAAGGCGCACTCACCCATCGCCGACCACCACGCACTTAAAGGCTTGCCTGAAACGCTGCTGACACCAGATGCGGGATTTGACCTAGACTCTAGCAGCTTGTTAAGCTCCTCTTCATTGCGGATGGCTAGCTCTGGGATCTCCACGGTAAAGTAATGGCCCTTGATAAGGAAAAACACCTACCAAGGAGCTGAGGAACCACCGCCCGCCGAGCACTCCCAACCAAACGTGAGAAATTCCTGAAAGACATCTTCATAAGATACGGCTTTCCTCAGATAATAGGGTCAGACAACGGACCTATATTTATGTCCAAAGTAAGCCAGAATTTAGCCACGGCCCTGGGGATTAATTGGAAATTACACTGTGCATACAAACCCCAGAGTTCAGGACAGATAAAAATAAATAGAACTCTAAAAGAGACCTTAATTAAATTGACCTTGGAGACTGGCGGAGACTGGATAGCTCTCCTCCTTTTGCATTCTAACTCCTTTTGAAAACATGTCTGGCCTGAATTGCATGACTTCTATCAAAACAAAATACATAGTTACTAAACATAGGTTTAAGTTTTCAGCTTCCTATTGCAGAAAAAGTAAGACTATTTAGACCTTTTTAAAAAGTGATTTAAAGATTCTAGTGTAAACACCTCTCAATTGGTTACTAGGTCCTCAATTGGAGACTAAGGTTTCCCAAGTTAAAATTCTGCTAAGTGTACTTAAGACTGATGGAAAGCAACCCTGTATATAAAAAACTGAGAGATCCATAAAAAAGGATATAAGAAATGGAAATACATTTTTGTTGAGAGTAAAAGAAAGTAATTTTGTCCTAAATAAGACTGGTTGCTTAGAGGGAAATGGCTTTGGGACAAAGTTTAAAGGCAAAGAAAAGATATAAAAGGTCTGTGAAGGGAAATCTTTGAAAAAGAATTTTATATGTGCTCAGGATAGACTGGTTGAAATGAATGGAATTTGAAAAGTACACTGGTATAAGGTTAAAACTCTGCTTTTCTCTCCGGTCAAAAGACAAAGTTTTCTTGGATTGTAAATCTGCTCTTGATAAGACAATGTAAACAAAAGTTTTCTCCTTTTTCTGCCAAGAAAACCCGAAGCTTTAGGTTTCATCTTTATCAGGTCTTTGATTGCATAGTTAAATATTCTCAATGTTAAAAGAGTTACCCCAACCAATGTTGGTTTCTAACTACTATATTATGTTATGCATTCGCCTTTAAGATCTATTATTGTCACTTTGGTTGAATAAAAAAAGCTTTAAGGTTTGTAATGATCTGTAATCCTATTTAGGATACGCTTTATAGCTTCCTAAGGTTTTAACAAACTTCCCAGGATTTAAACAGTAAAAAAGGGGGTCTTTTGGCCAATTAGGCCCTTTTATCTAAAATGCTAGGTTACTTGGAAAAACACTATACATAACAGTAAACCTTAGGTTATATCGCATGGGTAAGTGCTATTACTGCCCAAATATATATGTAAATCCTAAAGTTTTAATATTTTGTTATAAGAGTTATTATATGTCACAAAAATAACTAAATTTCTATGGCAATTGCATCATACTAAACTGTTGTCAAATCTTTAACAATGTATGTCCATCTGAGATTTAGATTTTGTCATTTAACTAGATTGCTTGCCTTCATGCAAGAATGTCCGGGGACAATACACCCCATAATACTTAGGTTGCAGTATCGCCACCCTAATGATTGGGACCCGACCGAAGACCCATGATTGGGCCTTCAAATACACAAGAGAAGGGGGGAATGTAGAGCCAAAAATTAAGTCCTCCATTAAAAGAAACCTCGGGCTGCACATAGCCCCAGGCCTAAATAAACTTAACCAGCTTTTCCACTTCTGAGCAAATGCCTGCGCTGCGGGAAGCTAACACCTAACCAGCTCTCTCCGCTTCTGTAACAAAGCTTAAGGCTTGCTTCCCCGCCGCCGGATTGCCCAAGGGACTAGCCCCCTGGGGGCAGCCACTCCCAAAAGGCCAGCAGCCACCCCCCACCTTGCTGAGAGAAGGGCCTGGAGAGAGAGATGTTAACCTGTTAGTCGCCAAACAAGACTTAAAACTCGCTCTATGATAGACTGAATTCAAAGGTATCCCAAATGTTGTAATTAGATCCAGCCAAACCTGATGGCGGGAACCAATCAGATACGGTATATGTTCACATTTGAATGTTAACCAATGGCAAACTTGTAACCATGGAAATCTGTCCCTCCCCATGACTTGTTTACTTCTGTCTATAAAAAGGCTGCAGAGGCTTTGTTCAGGGCCTCTCAGCGTCACCGGCAACGAGTGACTGCGCGGAGGACCGGGTTCGAACCTGCAAATAAACAACCCTTGCCGCTTGGCTTTGACTCTGGTCTCTGGTGGTCTGTTTTTGGGGTTCTCTCGAATTCTGGGCGTTTCAACACTTGTCCTTATTTCTCTGGATGAGGAGTAGACAATTATCTTGCCATGTATATTGTAGGGAATAAGAGAAGAGGATTCCATTTTAACTGCTGTTAGCAATGAAAAGAAATATCACCCTCAGGCCACAGAACACTACAGTGTAATGGAAGGGTTCTCTAAAATGTCCTCTAGAAAAAGGGACATGTCTCTAGAAATATTTTAGAAAGTACTCTAGAGAAAGGAAAAGTAAGGAAAATAATAGGTGGAGTAATCTTTGGTGAAGATTTGTTTATTTTTATTTTGTGAAAAGAGGTTTTTATGTAGTATTTCATATTAATAAGTACAGAGTGCTCATGAGACTTCTTAGGTGTATTAAACTTTTTGAAGTATAATTATATAACAAAAACTCCATAGATTTAAAGCATACAATTTCATGTGTTATGACATATGTACAATCCTAAAACCATCACTGTAAAATAACGTGCATATATCTATAACTCCCAGTGACTTTTCTGGCTTGTTTTGTAATATATTGTTAGCTTCTTGTTTGTCCCTACAGACTCATTCTTCCTTTGCTCAGGGAGAAGGTGATCAATACATAAAAGAATTTTTGACTTTGCTGATATGTATTGGTGGGAGTCCCAAAATAAAGGTAAATCTTAGATTTTTAAAAAGCCAGAATAGGGACATCTGGGTGGCTCAGTCAATTAAGCATCTGACTTCTGCTCAGGTCACGATCTTGGGGTTCAAGAGTTCTGGGCTCTGTGCTGACAACTCAGAGCCTGAACCCTCTTTAGATTCTGTGTCTCCCTCTCTCTCTGTTCCTCCCCTGGATTCTGTGTCTCCCTCTCTCTCTCTGCCCCTCCCTTGCTCATGGTCTGTCTGCCTGTCTCTCTCAAAAAATAAATAAATCTTAAAAAAATTTTAAATAGCCAGAATAGAAAGTTCCAAGGACTTTCTTATAGGAGAGAGGTTACACACTGAAAGTTTACAGGACCTTGCCAAAAACAAAACAAAACAAAACGAAGAGCCTGAGCAGTGTGTATGGGAATAAGCTTTAAGAGAAATAGAGCAAAGGGATAACAAACATGAAGGTCTTAATTGGACTGAATTCACAGACATGAATGTACTCACTAAGGATCTGTGATTTAAAAGATAGCCTTGATCACCTACAGGAGGTGTTGATATTCTGGATCCTGTATCAGATCAATGAGGCCAAATGCTGGAATTTTGTTGGCATACTATTGAGAATGGCAGGAAGGAGTCAGAAGACATAAGAGAGCAGGAATGTTAAAATGGATCTGTGATGTACAACCTGCACAGCCACCCCTAACAAAGCTTATTGGGAGAGATAGGAGTTCATTCCCTTCATCAAAACACTTTCAAAATACATTGTTAAGCGAGGAACCAGCAAACTTGAAGATATGCATGGGGAAATCTGTGGGGGCTGTCTCTCATTGCAGGGGATGATGGTTGGAGATGGTAAAGAGTGACAGGACCAGATGCCTCAACCAGCAAAGACAGAGTACATGTCACTCACACAGGAAGCCATAGAGACAAAATGGTAATTAGAGGATGTGACTCTCAGGAATATGTGGTAATGGATAGTTGATCAAGTGTGCCCAGAAATGAAATTCTTGGGTAGTCTACTGAGAAAATAAATCCAGATTTAGTAGTTGCCACAATGAAGAATCTTGGTCTTTTTCTAGCTACAAGTCTTATTCTTAGGTATTGGACTCTGAGCCCCTAGACTGAGAGAGACACTGTAACCCTGGAACCTTCTGGAGAATGACTCTGGAGAAGTCTCAGATATGTGCCATGCATTTTCTCTCCCCAGGCCCAGCTTTCCCCAAATGTCCCCAAAGCTGCAGACATTTGCCAGTGTGACCATACTCTGGAAAAAGAAAAAAATATACTGTGACTTATCCTCATATATATACATTTATATAAGGCCTCTGAATATATGCTACTTCCAAGGACCAGAAATGCTATAGGGCCCACCCACCAGTTGGTACAGGAGTTTTGGAGGTCTGGAGATAGAAAGTGCTTTGGCATACATCTAACAGTTTGTTCCCTGGGACAACAGACTCATCCCATACTTATTTCCCCAGTTCCAGTATGTGGAATGGAAATAGATACATTAACACCTGGTAGAGTTCTCCACTTTGGTTTTCTGAACCTAGGGGTGAAGGTTATTAGGGAAGAAAGGACCAATTATCTGTCCTTAGAACTACCCCCTGTTTCAGAGTAAACCATAGGCAATACTACAATCATGGAGGAGACTGGGAGATTAGTAATTTGATGAAGCTCTGGATACTGGAAAGATTAGCAATTCTATTCATTACTCCTCTTACTAGCTTCTTTGGCTCCTGTGAAAACCATGTGGGTCATTGGAGACTGACTGATTTTCACAAACTTCATCAGATAAAGATGGCAACTGCATATTTGATTCTGTATATGGTTTCCCTACCAGACAAATCCATCAGTTACCTTACCCCCAGAGAAACAAGCTTGGTCAGTCCACTGGTTGGGAAGAAGCACTAGAATGGTGTGTAACACCTTCCCTCCATGATACTTCTGTCTGAGACTAGAGAGATGTCCCAAGAATATCCACCATAATTCCATACAAATCACGAGGTAACTTTAGCCAGGCCACCCTAAGGTAATCTGAAACCAGCCCAACTGACTAGAGGGTGTCAGCTCCCCATACCATGGGCCTGGCAGGAGCAGTGTGTCACTTCTGGACATAAATCTTCGTCACCTCAGCCTCTGTTGTCTCCTCTATAATTTATGTCAATTAATTGTGAAATTTAAATGACATGGACACATTTCTTGGAAGAAAAAAAAAAAATCTGACTACATTGATGATTATTGAACTTTTCATACTCAAAACTCCAAAAAATGCCTACCTCCCCTTGCTCTATCTACTACCTTAGCAAGATGAGTTACTTTATTTTTACCTCTGGAATGTTCTCACTTTTAGAGTAACTTTAATATTTTCTTTCAAGCATCCATGTATTCCACTAATGTCCCTTATTCCAGAATATTTCCAATTTCATAAAGGGAGGATGCTGCTTTCTGGATTAAGATACAAGTAACATTGCTGGGAAAAGAGATGACTCATAAATGATAACACTTTTTCCAAGAAAGAAACATGATGTGGTAGACACGGCTCACTGTTCAGAAAAAAAAAATTTTCTCTTCTTTCTGAATACTTTACATTGGCTATAGACAAATAAGGGTGTCCTGTGGAATAAAGATTTATTAATTTCCACTATACACTGAGCAAGCAAGGGAATAATTCCATGCATTATATGAATAACTTCATGTAAATGGGAGATGGACATCCAGTGATAAACCAATGGCCAAACTTATGGAGTTTAAGTTTCAGAGCCCCTCACTTTCTACGGACTCCTTCCAAGAAAGGCTCTATCAATATTTGACATGATCATATATTTTTATAAAATTTACAAAAAGTATTATGCAAACTTCTTTTTAGTGACAGCTCCCCTTCCCAATATTGGACAGACTCCAGTCATCCTCAGCTTCTAGATTCCTGTGGACACTTTCCATCAAATTGTTAAGTAAGAGGATCACTTTCAATTGTTCTTGGGAAAAGTATATGAGCTTCATATTCTTATCAGATTTGAGTTCCTAACTCTTTGCAGCTTTTCAGGGCTTCTGCAACCATAGACTTTTTGGAAAAGCAAAAATAACTGAAAAAGTGGGTTTATACTTGTCAATCAGAATGTACTTTTGACATGGACCATCAAAAACTTCTGCCAGTTTTCCTTTACGTCCAATGGTCACCTTCTTTCTCTAAGGAAGAGACTTGTGCAGCAGCATCTATAAGGTGGCCTGGACATATTTTGTGGCTAAAGTAATTGTGAGTAAACATAATTCTCAGGGCCAGCATAAACTCACAACTGTCTCTTCCAAGTTTTGCCAGTGAAGATAGTTTATTTATGAAAATTTGCTAGAGATGCTTGGATTTCTGCAAGAGAATAGTAATAAAGGGGGGGGGCATATAGAGCCAAATTCATGTTAAGAGAGACTAGGCAGAAAAAGATACTAAATCCAGGGTATAATGAGTAAGCAAATGACCATATAGAAACAGGATTCTCTTGTCTTTTTTGGAGCATCTCCTGAGCTACAACACTGTATAAAGTCATAAATGTGTCTTCATATTTATACTGTGACATTTATGCACAGATTCACTATTTTGTGATAGTATCTTTCTCTTCCTGCTAGTTTAGCCACATGATCCCCAAAATGTAAGAGCCCAAGAACAACAGATTAATAATACAAGACTGTCTAAGTTGCTGGCCATTCATCCGAAGTTAGGATCCAAAATGTAGTTAATACAATAAGGTGAGGTCGACAGTCAGAGTCTGAAAGTAGTTTTGTAAAACTTGAGCCTAGAAGCTGATTGGTCACTACCATTACATCTTTAAGTAGCTGTGTTAAACAGACTAATGAATCCCCAAAGTTATCTATGTCCTAATCCCCAGAATGTGTGAATATATTACACAGTAAAAGGGGCTTTACATATGCATGTAATATTAGAGCTAGTACAAAAACCAAAAGGGAAAAAAGCAAAAATAAAACTATAGAAGTCTCCTGATTCAGAGAAATCCCTATATTAAAATAGCAATGTATTGCAGTGGAATTTTGAGGTAAGTTCTCAATTTGTTGTGCTTCAATTCCTGTTGCCTTTAGATATTTAAAAAGGAAAAATATGTATTTGAAAAGGTCAGAAAAAAATACATTCCATCTTCAGATTAAAAAATGTGATGAAATACTTCACACTGATCTACTATGGGCACAAAGATGTGATTTTTTTTTTGAAAAAGTAGCAATATCAGTGAGCATAGTAAATAAACTTCGTGAACAGAAAACAAGATTTGATGCAGAGATTCCTTCTCACAAGTTTCACAGATGTGCTGTTTAAAATGGTGCACATTTTTTGTAAGCAGCCAGCTTTAAAGCCAGGCATGATATAAGAATTAATTCCCTCAATCTGAAATTATTTTTAATCAGTTTATAACATCAGTTTAATTGGCCTCTTCTTTATTGATATCTATAAAGATTTGTCATCCTTTCTAAATGCTGAGAGTCAAATATCCAGATTAAATTTTGCTAATCCAACCCTTTGGCATCTTTTAATTATGCCAACCCCCTCACAATTATTTTCTTCTATTAATTCAAATTATTGGCCCACAAATCATCAACTTGTTCAATGTTTCAATTATTTAAGTTGTTTACTCAATTTCAACCTTGCTTACAACACTCAGTGCTTCATAGACATCTTTTCCCATTCATGTATATTTCAAGCTGCCCTGATAGCCCATCAAGAAAAGCATTTAAACAACACCCCAGACTCTACCGCCTACTACATTAGCTCTAATTAAGCACACTGCCTTTCAGCCTGATTTGTTTTATATTTTTTGATATGATGGGAAGGCACTGGAAAATTCTCAACTTCTAACCTGATCATCCTGATTACTATATGTAATGGATTTTCCTCTCATGGACAACAGATGGGATGAGCAGATTGTGCCTATTATGTATTGTTCTTAAGCAAAGAATCCAGTTCTAGAGGTTGATACGCACCTACAAGCAAAATCTACAAATCCTATGCTTAAATACTTTAGTTAGAAACCCATAATGTATTTTTGCTATTTTCTTAGTAAATAGTAAAGGACTTGCTTATCCACATCCCAAATGATGTAAGAAGTGTAACAGAAGCTTACTATGGGGTCATTATTTCTACCATGGGAAAAGTTATTAAAGACACCACTTCTTTCCTCCCACCCACTGCACTCCCCTCACCACTATCCTCCACACACACATCTTTCAGAAGAGTTCCAAACCATGTTGGCTAGAGATAACATATATATTCTGCTTCTTTTAGTATTCCTCAAAGTACCAAATATAGGAACCTACGTGTAGTAGGTATTCAGTAAATATTGACTGTAGAATGCCATTTCGGAAAAAAATATTAAGATAATGAGATAATAAGAATGATTTTTAGCTTCTTCTTAACCTTACATTTGAATCACAAAAGTAATCCATGCCTATTACTGAAAAAATAAAAACATGCTAAAAAGCATAAAAGATAACCCATTTTGACAGCAGCAAAATATTTTGCAAGATAATTTCAAAAGAGAAAATCCTAAAATTATCACAGCAAATGTTAAAAAGCATTAGTCATCCATCAGAATATGGCAGTAAATTTAATTAACATCAAAAAGTTTAACGTAGTGGTTACTATGGATCAAGCATGCTTCTTTTTATGGCTGATCAAAAAGGAATGAAAGTCTGTTTATAACAGAGAGCCTGGCAAACATAGCAGAGGGTCAGACACTGATAAACCGTGTTGTAGGCAGACACACAGAGTGCTAGGGTAAGCACAGCTAAATAAGCCAGTACACCCAGCTATTTCCCTGCTTTGTCTAGTGTAAGAGTTTGTATTTTTAGTGTCTCTTTTTCAGAAGTAAACCCTCATTCTACTCTGGATCTCTGTTTATTTGAAATTGGAACTACAGCCCAAGGATAATATTATTCTCCTAGTCTCATTGCTTCATTCTCCAACCCCTGTCCTCCACCAGCATGTGAAGAAAGAAATGCCCAAACATGAAACACAAGGTTTCTCTAAGACTTTTATGGCTCCATAAGAAAACAGCATGATTGACTGATTAGTAAGATTTAGCAGTCAGAAGGACATCTTATAATGGAAATACTGTAGACCTTAGTGTCAGAGCTTAAAAACAGTGAAAAAAAAAAGAAAAAAAGACACCCAAAAACAAAAACCAACTCAAAATAAAAACCAAACAAACAAAAAGTCAATCACTAACATCTAAGGAAAATTCTACAGATTATAAATGTAAAGGCATATGCTTCACAATAGCATCCTTAACCACCCAGGTTACTAGGTGTTATGTAGTACAAACTAACTATGAAATACCCTTTAGAAATGTTTACGTTTAAATAATAGAATATTTTCAAGGGTTTATCTTGCTCTGAATAGAGGCAAGATAATGGATACATTTGTGTTAGCCAGAGTCGAACTGGCTTATTAGAGTTTCACAAGAATAAGACAATTCCACATAAAGGCTAATCAAAATGACTGAGAAAGTAATAACTACTTATTGATAATTAAAATTGGTTTGGTTTTTCATTCAACAAGTAGTTACTGAGGATGCATTATTAGCTAGGGGAAATTTGTGAACAAAATAAAGTCCCTGCTGTCATGGGGCTCACATCCTAGTGGCTAGGGACAAATAGATGAATAATATGTTATAGAGGAAATAAATGTAAGAGGAAAAGGAGATGGGGAGAAACTGACAGGGATTTCACAAGGTGTTAAGAGACCTTGGTAGGAGATGGTGGTAGTCTAGACAACTGGGGCGCAGTAGAGGTAAGGAGTAGTAGCCCAAATTTAGAACAATATGTAAGGAAGTCCTAATAGGATGTTATAACTTCGTAATGAAAACTGAAAAAGGAGAAGTTAAGGATGACTTTCACTATACGAGGCCAAGAAATCAGAAGAATGGAATTGTCATTTATCAAGAAAGTAAGGACTGTAGGAGGAACATAGAGAGAAATCAGAGGTTTGGGGTTATTTTATTTTTGAAATGTCTATTAGACATCCAAACCAAAATTTTGTTTACACATTTTGATATGTGAGTCTGGTATTCAGACTAGCCACTCGGAATGGATATAAGATGTTGAGAGTTCTCAGCATGTAGCTGGGAGACCGTATGAAATCATCTAGGGAGGGAGTAAAAATAAAGCACAGACCTAAGTATTCAGTCCTGAGGCACAGCAATATTAGAGATCTGGGAGTTGAAGAGGAAATGTAAAAACAAAAAACCCACTAGTGAATAGAATGCTAAAATTAAGTAATACTGCATTCAAAAGTAGGTGCAGGACCATAAGCAACATATACACAGATTATTGAAAACCAGCTACGTGACACTTAACCACATGGCAACATCAGGTTATTGAAGAATCAAGTTGACCTTGAGAGGAGGATCCTCTTAATCCTAGGGACAGGGTGCATAATGGCATTCTGGAAAAGCAGTCTTCCGGACTGACATACTTCCCATCTGGGAAGTCTAGTGAGTAAAATACAGATGGACTAATTGCTTATATCATTGAATAAAGGGGCAGTGGTGATTTTTTTGGGGAGGGACAAAACCTGAAAATATATTCCCAACAGGGGCTATGAATGTTTCTAATGGACCTGACGTGAATCATTCATGTAAGGGAAAAATTATGTTTCTCAAATCTTGTCAAAGGGGCCTTCATGAAGAGGTATTAAATCTTAATAGAAAAAAAATGAAGGTGTCACTATGAGAAAAGGGATAATAGAAAGAGAAACAAAATAGAAAGTCTTGATTCTTGTTTAGTGAATAGCCGATAAGAGATTCCTTTTGATGGGTGTTGGGATAGCCTTCTGAAATATCTTGGCAAAATACTTGTAGAAGAATGAGTCAATGTCAAACTCCTGGGGATTGCAAAAGCTTCAACTTATTTTTTAATACTTTTCTTCGTTTTTTAAAGTTTATTTATTTATTTTAATGCGAGAGTGAGCAGGGGAGGGGCAAAAAGAGAGGGAATCCTAGACAGGCTCTACACTGTCAGTGCCAAACCTGATGTGGGGCTCAAACTCACAAACTGTGAGATCATGACCTGAGTCAAAATCAAGAATTGGACACTTAACCAACTTGAGCCACTCAGGCTCCCCCAAAAGGCTCAAATTTTATTCAGATTTAGAATTTTGATTATGATCTAAGATTGGACATTTTAATTAATAAAGAAATTAATTTTGTAATGTGAAAGGGATACAGACTTATTTGGTAAGAGAGAGGTGATAGAATTTATGGCGCCTCATTAAGATTTCAAATGAGGTAATGAAAGAATTAACACCATTGTAAGGAATTAAAAGGCAAACAAAGATTGTATTTTTATTTCTCTTTCTAGTATCTCTATTATTATTGCATCAATATTAAGAAAATGTAATAAGTTATTACTTATCTTTAACATAGTCCTTAATAAACATATTCAATAGGACAGGATCAATGACAAAAAACTTGTGATAATAATTCCTCAAGATAATAAGTCCTTTCTTTTTTCTTTTTGCAACTTTCCTAAATCTGGCCCACTAGGATAGACTAAGGGACTCTAGGAAAATGTTAGTTTACTAGGAAATCACAAACTTCTTGTTCAACATGCACTAAAAATTTAACAAAATATTATCAGATCTAATATTTTAACAAACCCCAGTAATATAACAAAATTATTATCTAATAATTCAATTAAAAGTATCAAATAAGCAGCTTAGTTAATTGTGATCCAGTATGTTCTTAGCAAACTCACTAAATTAGTTTCCAAAATTATGCACACACCAGTAACAACTCTATTTTTTTCTAGTCAACAATATATATTTAACACAAAGCCCTTTATGTTCAGAACAGGTCCTAAAGCCATGTATTATATATTAAGCTCTGCACTTCTTAGTATTAAAAAGTTAATGTGTTCAAATATTTTTACTTAGAATTTCTATGGATAAATATTCTGTGATCTCAACGTTTTAAGGCCATTGTTCTCAACAGCAACTTCACATTAGAATCATCTGAAGAGCTTTAAAATGGACAGTGCCACACTGAACTCAAATATTTGGGATGGAGTATATCAGTTATTTAATTTTGTAGAGTAAACCATCTTAAAACTTGGGGGCTTAAAATACAAGAATTTATTTGCTCATTTTTCTGCAACTTGGCCTGAATTAAGCTGGGTGGTTATTCTGCTGAAAAGCTACATATCAAGAAGTCAAAGAGTTGCCAAGAAAAACATGGTTTCGGTGGATGCCTAGACAGATATAGAATCCAAGACCAGAGAGAGTGTAGGAAAATAAATGTACAGGCTGAAACACAGAGAATCAAGATGTATAAAGTAATGGTCAAATCAGCTATGAGAGGTAAAATTTAAAGCATATCAAACAATTTAAATTCATAATAGTACACTACAGCAATACAGAAACTTGGATTTATACTGACCTCAAATGATGAAAAAAGTTGTACATTCCCACACGAGAGAGGAGATACACACTTAATACCTGGAATAGTATAGAAAAAAAAAAACTGATTCAAAATTACCATGGATGGATTTCCTAAGACTATGGTGAACAATCGTGATTATCTTTATGAAATATTTAATCACAAATGTTGGGCCATGCTACTCCTGCTAGAATTGTTCATGTACTTGTAAACCTGTATTTGGATTTTAGATATTTCCCTGTTAAAATCTGTTTTTTTTTTTTTTCCTCACTTGACTATCCCAACCAAATAGCTTGTTTCTGGAATCAATTGCTTCAATAAAATGTTTTGCAGTTTTGTTCATTAGATATGTAAGAGATGAAAAACAATTGCAACCAGAATTTCACAAGTGTAGAATTTCAATAATGTTGAGTTGGTAATCTCTTTTTTTCGTGAAAGACAATCTATACTTGTTATGAAGAATCATATCATATTTCTAGGAACTATCAAATTTCTTATATCAAAAATATCATATTGTTACTTGACCACTATGATCTTTGATTAGATAAATTTTTGTAAGAGAGCCTGGATGACTAGAATATTAGCAATAAATAGTCATTTTGCCTTAGCCTCTTGTTCTTTGTAACAGATGGCTTCATTATATAAGAATCCATGAATAATACAGACATTTTCTTGTGTATCCCTCTTATACGTTAAAAAAAAGTATACATTTATTCCATTCTTCTATTTACTAAAAGATTACTGGTACATATCAAATAGATACTTTTTTCTGCGTGTGTTTATCTGAAAGCTTTTTATGGGTCTTCCAAAACTATTTAATAGCTTAATGGATCATTTACTTAAAAATATCAAAATATCTAGACTTATTAATATTTAAAATCAAGGAAAATAAGTATACTCTGTTTTAATTTGACAATGTATGTTAAAGCTGAAAGGATATAAAAACCTCATATTGTCCTCTGTATTTATTTTGGGAAAGTTTACAAAATTGTATTTTATGAAGATGATTAAAAATTACTATATCTCTTTATTCAAGGCATTTTTCAACATGGGGATTTTTGGTTCATGAAGTCTCCTTATTCCCAAAATACACTGTAGAAATATGAAGCAACAGCTCTTTCACTGAGCAAGCTTCAGCCAGTAATTTTTGTGAGGCTGTGGAAATTATCCATTTTTCTGAGTAATAATAAAATGGCTTTATTTTGTAATAATCTGTCCCTGTACACAAGAGACTGTTTCACAGGCCCCAGTGGCATATAATAAGCAACAAGTGAGATCTCTATTTTTCAGAGGAATAAGGTGCTTTGGAAAGAAGTTTGTCCTAGTACACAAGTTTTCCAACAAAGTGATATTGCAGCTCTAGAAGACTATATTATATATATATATGTATTATCCTGGGCCATTTTATTTAGTAGACAGTTTTAATACCATATATATTTGAGGATCCTTAAGTATTATTTTATATTTTTGAACAGAAGACATTATATGGTATAAAATTATAGAGAACAATGATATTGAAGAATAGTGATGAGAACATAAACTAGATCATAAAAGAAAACATTACATCTGTTATTGAAATGATAGAAATCAATACACAGCCTTCCTGAATACTCATAACTGTTATCTGCAATCAAGAGCATATGGTAGTTTTCAAGGAAATGCTTATTGGGTTATAATGATCATCTGAATTTTAAAATACAAATAATCTCTTTGGCGAGTTTTGTGAGATGGTTGTGTCTGATATTTTACCAGCAGGCTTACTTGCCAAGGAAGGAAGAACTCATTTTAAGAATACATAGACAAAAATATAACTACAATTCTACCCATATCAAACATTAAAATAAATTAGGAAAATTTGGAGGTTTCACGGAAATATATTTTTGAGAAAAATATAAAAGAAATGAATATTACAAAGTGAGTTTGTCAAATGGTTACCATGAGTTCATTGTAAAGACCCCATAATAGAAAGCATTACAGAATACATAGATATTTTTAAATGATCGTTTCAAAATGTGGTTTTGAAAAGGCATGTGTAATTGACTAATGAAAAATGAGGGGACTTAAGGAAGAGGCAACGTGACTGGTTGATGGCACTGACACCTCAAAATAATGGTTTCAGCACGTCTAACAATCTTTGCTCTGTAACTTCTTAGTCCTTTCCCCATTAAGTCTGAAGTGGCTTTGTGGTTTTGTTTAGCCAAAAGAATATGCTAGTGCACTGGTATGAAAATAATGCTGTGCTAGTTTTAAGTTTACCCTCTCAAAACTCTGAATTGACCATGAGAACAAGCCCAGGGATGGACTGTTAGAGGAAGACCTACTGAAACATATATGTGATCTCCGCTGAGGTCATCCTAGACAAGCACGTACCTGCCAACCTTCTAGTTGACCACAAAAGCATAAGCAAGTCCCCACAAGAGCACCCAAGCTGGCTCAGTCAGCAGATCTGTTCAACTGAGCTCTGATACAAAAAGTAAATAGTTTTTATTTTAAACCACTAAGTTTGAGGATAGTTTGTAACATGACAATATTCTGATAATAGAAAATATACTGCAAGCATGTTATTTATTATCTAAGCCAAAGGTTTTGAGAATCAAAGGTGCTAGTATCAGTAATTATACTGGAAAAATAGGCATTAACTGGTGTTGCCCAAGTAGACCAGGCACATACACATCTTATTTATGTAACATTCAGGATCAGTCATTATCTAAAGTGTGTTCTTTTTTTAAAATATTTTATTTATTTCTGAGAGAGAGAGAGAGAGAGAGAGAGAGACAGACAGACAGACAGCATGAGCAGGGGAAGGTCACAGGGAGAGGGAGACACAGAATCTGAAGCAGGCTCCAGGATCTGAGCTAGCTGTCAGCACAGAGCCTGACACAGGGCTCAAACACTCAAACATGATCAGGTGAGATCATGACCTGAGCTGAAGTCGGACACTCAACTGACTGAGCCACCCAGGCGCCCCACTGTGTTCTTTTTTTAAAAGTTATGATGTTTATGTTTTGTTTATTGGGGTAGAAGAATATGAAAAATCTGGAAAAGCAAAATGAAAACATATTACCACTTTTCATAATATGGGCATTCAACTTTCAGCTGTAAGAAGGAACTCATCTCAAAATGACTTATAAAATAGAGACATCTATAATATCACATAAAGAGTTAAGATTGGTTGATTTATTGTCTCAAAAGTTTCACCAAAACAACAACCCAAAAAGGAAAAAAAGAAAAAAATGAAAAATTCAAACTAGCTATTATTATGACCTTCTCAATTCAATAAATGACATTAATATTTGTCCAGTTCCCATAAAATGTTTCCCTTCTTTCTCACTTTACTCATCAGCGAAATCTTGATGTCTTCTCTTTTAAAATATATACAGAATCTGACTACATTTTATTAGATCCAATACTACCACCCAAATCTATGGCACCTTTTCTCCTGCTGAATTATTGCAATAGCCTCTTAACCTCTCTATCTACTTGGATCCTGATATCTCTACAGTCTACTTTTAAATGCAGAGTGATTCTTTTATACTATAAGTCAGATCATGTCATTTCTCTTTTGACTGATTTCTACTTGCTGCCCATTTCATTAAATTTACATGTGCTAATGATGTGCTGTCCATATCAGTAGCCACTAGCGACAGGTAGCCACTAGCTGCATGTGGCTATTGAGCTTTGGTATGTTCATGGTCCAAACGATGCTATGCTTATGCTTTAAGTACAAAATACATTCTGGACTCGAGAGACTTCTTATGCCCCCCAAAAAAGTGCAAAATATCACATTAATAGTTTTATATTGATTACATATTTACAAGGTAATGTTTTGCATGTATTGGGTTAAATTAAACATATTGCTAAATTAATTTGGCTTTATTTTACTTTATTTATGTGGCTATAAATGCTATAAAATTATATATATGTCGGCTATAAATGCTATAAAATTATATATATGTCTTGCAGCATTTTTCTGTTAGGCTGTCCTCTGTGATTTGGCCCCTATGACCACTCTGAGTTAATCTCTTACTGTGTAAGTAAATAAACTCTGGAGTCTTTTTAAGAAAAACAACACAAAATTATCACTATAAAATAAGGTAAAAATTAAATCTTTATTAGAATAAAAAATAAATCACAACAAACTGTAATTCTCATAAAGCTGAAAAATACCATAAACATCAAAAGCTCGAGGCTCTAGACTAATAGCGTGATATTGTGGGTACCATAATTCATAACATCATTTGGTCTCTAGCCCTTCATCTTTAGGTCGCAACCCTTAAGGTATCGGTTCCAAGAGCAACAGAATTATTTCTAGAAGTCATTCTTCTGTTGGTATGACTAGCCATATAATAACCATAAATGGAAGTTACTGATAATTATATATATATATATGCCACTGAATTCATACCATATGTCAATCATATTAAATGTAACCCCAGCTCAAGCTTTTATTTTGAAGCTGGTTTCCCAAAAATGCCTTTGACAATGAAACATCACCCTCCAAAAATAGGGGTATTATGAAGAGGAATTTTTTTTTTTTTTTACAAATAGTTTATTGTCAAATTAGTTTCAACATAACACCTAGTGCTCATCCCCACAAGTGCCCTCCTTCATGCCCACCCCTCCTCCCCCCACATCCACCAGTCCTCAGTTTTTGTCAGCATTCAAGAGTCTCTCATGGTTTGCCTCTCCCCCTTTCCCCCACCATTTCCGCCCTTCTTCTCCCCCTTGGTCCTCTGTTAAGTTCCTCCTAATCCTCCTATACGTGCACACATATGATATTTGTCTTTCTCTGCCTGACTTATTTCGCTCAGCATAACACCCTCAAGGTCCATCCATGTTGCTACACATGGCCAGATTTCATTGTTTCTCATTGTCATGGAGTATTCCATGGTATAGATAAACCACATCTTCTTGATCCATTCATCTGTTGATGGACACTTAGGCTCTTTCCATGTTTTAGCTATTGTGGAGAGTGCTGCTATGAACATTGGGGTACATGTGCTCCTATGCATCAACATTTCTGTATCCCTTGGGTAAATTCCTAGCAGTGCTGTTGCTGGGTCATAGGGGAGTTCTACTGTTAACTTTTTGAGGAACCTCCACACTGTTTTCCAGAGGGGCTGCACCAGTTTACATTCCCACCAACAGTGTAGGAGGGTGCCCGTTTCTCCACATCCTCGCCAGCATCTAGAGTTCTCTGATTGGCTCATTTTAGCCACTCTGACTGGCGTGAGGTGGTATCTCAGTGTGGTTTTGATTTGTATTTCCCTGATGAGGAGCGATGCTGAGCATCGTTTCATGTGTCTGTTGGCCATCTGGATGTCCTCTTTGGAGAAGTTATGAAGAGAAATTTTAAGTTAAGAGACAGTAATATTACCTAATTGAAGATCAAAAAATATAATTTCTGAAAATCTACAAAAATGTATGACCATATGATCATATTGTTAGCTCCCTGGTAAATACCTCCCTGAAGTCTCTGGGCAGCTAGCACCTTCAATTCTTTCAAGTCTATTTAAATATCATCTTCCCTTTGAGGCTTACCCTAAATAAGCTATTCAAAATCACTACCATCCACATATTTCCTGACGTGCCTTACTCTGTCTTATTTTTCCCATATACCTCTGAATACTCTAAAATTAACTTACTTTTTTTATTCTTGGTTGGTTGACCTTCCCAAATATTACTGAAATGTAAACATTGTGAGACCAAGGATATTTATAGTTTTTTTTTTTCCATTTCATTCCCAATGCTTTGAATCATGCCTAGAGCAAAGTAACAATTCAATAAATGTGTATTCTGTGAATAAAGAAGCCAGAGCCTTTTATCTTTCTGCCCGGCCAACCTCACCGTTGTTCAGATTTTTCTCATATTTGCAAAATGGTGCAGCAGACATCATCTCTTCAAACAACCAAGTTCTGAAGAAGGACAAGGAAGTTTTGACTTTTTGTTCTCCTTTGTATTTGTCTAACTCAAGTCTTGCTTTAACATCGGTCATTTCCTTTATTATGCCTTTCTGCTAATTTTATTGTACTTTCCTATCATTGTGTCTTGTATGACTGAGTTATTTTTCCTTTTATTTTTCTTCTTCCATGGGTACAGGTACTTAATTTATAGGTTTCCTTGAACCCTATTTATCTGTCCCAGTACAATTTTATATGTTAGGCTTTAATTGCCATAGTGTTAAAGATTTTGATAGTTTTTTAATCAAACTTTCCTTATAACTCCTGAGGTGCTTAAGAGACAGTTTTGTGTTTTGTTTTGATATAATTTATAGATGAATAAGAGAATGGTTTTTGTTGTGCTTTTATATGTACAGTTTTACTGCACTGTGAAGAGATAATGTGATCAAATATTCTAATTTTTAGAATATATTAGGATGTTTTAAAAAAAGAATATATTGGGATTTTTTGTGTCTTAAAAAATGGAATTTTATTATGAATATCCCACCTACAGTCATTTAAAAAATTTTTAAACACTATTTTTTTTTACTTTCTTTTCTTAGTTTACTTTTATTTTTTAGTATATTTATTATTTAGTATATTTAGTATATTTTTAGGATATTTATTATTTGTTTAAGTTTATTTATTTATTTTGAGAGAGAGAGCAGGGGAAGGGCAGAGAGAAAAGCCCAAGGAAACTCCATGCTGACAGCCCCTTATTCATTGGGGCACCTCGGTGGCTCAGTTGCTTAAGCCACCAACTCTTGATGTCAGCTCAGGTCATGATCTCCTGGCTCATGAGTCTGAGCCCCACACTGGTCTCTGCACTGAGAGAGCAGCCTGCTTGTGATCCTCTGTCTCCTCTCTCTCTCTGCCCCTCCCCCACTCATGTCTGCACTCTCTTGCAAAAATAAATAATCTTTAAAAATATTATTTCTTAACAAAACACATAATTTATCACAGTTGGGTCTATTAGTTCCAGTAAGGTACACATTCAATCTATCCTAACTAAAAGTAAGTATCACTAAAGCAAATAAAACTATTAAAATTGGCATCACAGGAAAATAAGAATTTTCTGATGGCACTATAGAATGATTCATTTGACATCTTATAACTAAAAAGTGCTAAATTAAGAGATTTCTCCCATTTGTCATTTAGGAATACAAGAAAGAAGAAAAATAAATAACTCTATTTACTTGATATTTTACCATGAATTCCTTCAGAGAGACCAATGAGACATTTTCTACCTACATCCTACTTTCTAAAGAACATGCTGAAAATTGTCACTAACCTTATTCAAAATGCAGATATAAACATTAAGTTAGAGTATGTAATGGCCATGGTGTAACTGAATCAGTGCAACTTTGGTCCAGAGGATTAATTGGAAAAGGACCCATTGGAGTCTTTCTTTGCTTTTCCCATATAATGCAAATTATTTTCCATGAAAATGTCTGAGCTTACCATACATATACTTAAGAGTTTATAATATCAAGAAACAGACTTTTAACTATAGAGACCAAACAGATGGTTACCAGAGGGAGGGTGGGGTGGAGGAATGGGTGAAATAGGTAATGGGAATTAAGGAGGGCAATTGTGATGAGCACTGGATGTTGTATGTAACTAATGAATCACTAAATTCTACACCTGAAATTAATATTACACTGTATGTTAACTGGAATTTAAATAAAAACTTGAAAGAAAAATATCAATAATAACATCAAGACAGTGTTCTGTTGTATTTCTACATAAAAGTTTCCTCAAGGAAAGGAATGGAAAACTAGAAAAATTTATTTTTCTCTAACCTTAAATTTGATCTAATTTCTCAGTGTTTGTGATGCAGCTCTTTGTAAACACTATATTATGTCTTATCTATTTATGAAAAGGCAAAGCCAATACAAATAATCTTTCTGTAGCTTGTTTTTGTTTTGTTTTGTTTTGTTTTTAGCAGCATGTCATACCAAATTCTACTGAATTCCCACTGCTTTAAAATGTGACTTCGAAATCTACTAGATTTGTAGGTGGGATGGATTTCAAGGATTTTGAACTTGAATGCATTCTGATTATTTTTCTCTCCTAACAAAATTGCAAGGAAACTTTTATGAAATGCTGCTGTAGGAATGAAGCTGGCTGGCTACAGCTTTATATACAGCCTTGCTTTCCCTGTGGGAGATGAATAATAATTGTTTTGTTTCTAGAACATCACAGAGTAATATGAAATTTGCAGAAAATAATAAACAGAACCTAGGCTTAGCTCCTGCCTCTGAATCATCACCCAGATCAAATGAGCACTGGATGTCATACAAAGTGAAGATAATGTTAACTCTCTGCAGTAGAAATGAAAATATTTCACCTGCTAACATATTTCAAAATTTTGAAAGAGATGGCTTGATGATACTTTATTCATCATACATGATAGAAAGTATTATTTATTGATGGGATTTTCTGCTGATACTTTCCTCTAAGGTTAATCTTTTGGCTAAAAGAGTATGCTTGAATTTACATTTTTAATGAGTTTCTGTTGAAGTTTAAGTGGTTGATGGAATCTTAAAAATATGTTTGACAGTTGTGTTTCAGATCTCCCGTATATGACATGGTTGTGTGATAGAATGGTTGCTGAATCTATTAAATTTCTATGATTGCATTTCAGTCAAGATTCCTGGTTCTGGAATTCCTAGGCTTGAGGCTGGGATCAAACTTTTTTGTCTCTGTGACCTTGTAAAAATACCATATATTGAATATAGTGAAAATAATAATTAACCCTATCTGGTAGTGATGGTATGAAAATTAAATGAGATAGCCCACAGAAACTCCTTACACAGTTCCAGACACATTTTCAACATTTAATAAATGATAGGTGTTATTAATGAAATTGAATTTATAACATAGTGAAAATACCTCTAGCCAAGAAGTGCTGAGCTCTAGTAAATTCACTATCCGTTAATAGCTCTACAACCTTGGAAAAATGCATAAATTCTCTGAATTCATTTTAGTGTTAATAAAGTAAAGGTTTTCATAAATTTCCTGCATATCAAAACTGACATAAAAATAAAATAAGGTAATATAATGATTATGTCATACAGTCACATGGTCTTTTGGTTAAGGGTGTATTCATTTTGTTATCTCCCTTTACACATAAATTCCTCTAAAATGATGAGATTAATGTTTTCCATAGAAGTCTATATTTTAAATAAATAGAAACTCAAATTCAAACTGCTGGTGATTATATGCAGAATTTGCATGTATATAAATATTTTTCATGGTTTGCCTTTTTTAGAAATGTACTTTCCAATGTTATTTACTTCATTCCTAATAATCAACTATCAACCATGTATTCAAAATCATTTACTTCTCCAATCATTCACTATAAGTGCCATATTTCTTTTATCTTTTTGGAGTAGCTTGGTTATAAAATTTAGCATAGAAAGATAATGAGATTGGATGTACACCCTAAGTAAGCTATTTTGGTCACCATATCTCCCAGGAACAACTTGATATAGGTTTGTCTACTCCCAAATGCTCTAATTTCTTCCACACAGTCCACTGATTTTTTGTGAATTTAAGAAGTGATTGGCAGCTCAGCTATCTCCATGGAGATTAATAGCATGTGATTTGCAATATGCTTTTAAAGTAGGATAACATGCCAGATTCAATGATACTTAATTACAGAGTATGAGGCAACTTTATCCCAAGCTGTAAATATTTGGGGATGAGATCTATAGAAAACAAAAACTGTGTTATAAGTAAGCAGACCAACATTTTAAATATAAAGGATATTCAAGATGCAGTTTCACTGAGTTAAAGAAAAGCTACTGTTTTCTAGCAGATGATTCTATGCCAGGGTGGGGGACGGATTTTCTACCGTTTTTCACACACTGTGTGACAATTTTGGCCTGGACTATCTTTTTACAGAAGTTTGTGCAATAACTAGCCCAAAAGGATAGATGGAGTGTCTTCCTGGGAGCCAGTGGGCACATTTGTTTGCTGACCAGGATAATAGAGATAATAACTCTCTCCCTCATTAATAAGATAGGGGAAAACTTAAATGCAGGATTCCACAGCTGTGGCACGGACCCACTGATGGTTCAGCATTCATCTGGGCCATTCCTCATGGTACCCCCTAGGGCTTTGGGGCAAGAGTGAGGATGCAAACATGAAGCTCATGCTGCTTGCTGTATCGTGAACCATAAAGTCCTCTGTTTCTACCCCAGGGGTTTTGGCCTTCTGCCAGCATCTATGAAACTGTGGCAGAATAACTTGTTAGCTTAGAAATAGGGTAAAGTCTCAGACCCTTCATCATTTTTGACAGATTCACTTTGATCCAACAGTTATTTATTTAGAATTTAATGTGCAAGTGACTGTGTTCAATGTTGCATGGAGAGTAATACAAAGAGATTATGTGGGCTGCATGCTAAAGGTATTTACTCTTAGAGGTAGAGTGGGAAGTAGTGTAAGTTAGAAGAAGAAATCGTTTATACTGGCAAAATATAAATAAATAAATAAATAGAATTTTTTAAGGCACAAAACAAACACACACAAAATCAACCACCACCATCGCCAACACACCATGTTTTGATAGATGCCAAGGGGGAGGTATAGGCATAAAGAAGTACTTAGACTAATGAAGTTACAAAAGTTCTTACCTTAGGTAGACAATTACAGCCTAATTTTGTGTTATGCGCAGAACTGTGCTGGAGTATGAGACTTAAAAGGCATCTAGAAGAGATCATGAGGTGTTTGGTGGGCAAGGAAAAAAGTCTAGACCTTGTATCTGTCAGAAGTCAACCACTAGGAAACACACACACACACACACACACACACACACAAACACGGAAATGGCTTACACATTAGGCAGGAAAGGGACCTACTTCAACATGGCCTGCAAGCCCTTTTCCACTTCTAATGCTAGATCCTGAGGTACACAGGGCAGCAGTCAGAAAGGACAGATCATGAGCTGGCTGAAATCTCAGGAACATGAGCTAGGATTTCCCTAAGGGCTCTCTGAATTCTGTGTCATTCTTGTTGCTGACCTTTGTGATGAAGGCATACACACATACCTAGTCCAAATGCTCCTTCATGCCACACGCCGAATCAGCACATGGGTAACAGTGGTACAAAATGACTGCTACTTTCCCTCCACCCTCCAAATTTTGTAAGAATTTCTATTGTGGCCCCTCTTAATAGGAAGCATAGAACTAAGGGAATGGTGGTTTAGTCCAACCCACTTGACACATTAGAAAGTCATCAAAAACCTTAAAATAGAGATACTGGAATTCCCTTAAAGATTTTTCTTTTTTCTTTTTAAAATAACTACTACAGAAACTATTTACAATTCTTATATTATGTAAAAATAAATAAACATTTGAAAACAGAAAATACGAATTCTGAAGAGCGTCTATTTTGAAAACATTTATTGTTCTGTCATTAACAGTTTACAAAGTATATACTCTATTACCCTCAACAAATTGTCATCTTCCCCATATTACCTACTAGAAAAAAAAGCATGTTTTTTTCTTTTATGTTAAATACGTACACAAAGAATAATGTACAGGAAAATACAGTATAGTGACTTAGCACTTAATTATAAAGGCAATTCTCTAGAAGATAAAGAAGCAGAAAAATGTCAAAAGCCTTCAGAAACTGATTTTTATTTTAGTCTATTTTAGATGATAGAGACTTTTTTGTGCCTCAGAAAATTGAGTGTGAAGGCAGGGCCACAAGTTTTACTGTATTTAATTCAGCTTTCCCTAAGCCTAAAGTGGAGAAGGCATTAATAAATACCGAACTCCCTGTCTCAGATCTGCCTGAAACATATTTTAATAAATTACATTTTATGTTACAATCCAAGAATTGAGCTGCCACAGTTATGATTAATAGAGCGGCATTCTTACAAAAGAACAACAGTTGTAAAAGAAAAGTATTCTGTTATATAGTGTTATCACATCAATCTTAAAAAGAGGTGCAATAATGTTTCAGTACAATAGCTGAAATGGAAAACATAATTTTTATAATTAAATAATAAATTATTAAGCTATTAATAGAATTCTCTATCAGATTTTAAAGTATAATAGCAATAATTGCCACCAAAATTTGAGAAAGACTATAAAAACAGGAGTGGAATTGATATTGGTTTGGTTGGAGAGAATATTTACAAAAATGCATTTGAACAATAAGGTTCTACACTGAAATTAGCTCCTTATTTAAAGTTTCAAACAAATGGACATGAAAAACCATCAAACCTGGCCAGTAATTTAAACATTTTTATTGAATATCTTAAGCAACATTTAAATACAGTTAATTTTATTTAATTTCAATTTTTAAATGATCCAATCATTACTGAAATTATTTTCAAATTTTCTGCAAATCAAAATTGACTTTCCCATTTAGTGGGAATTAAAATATATTTTGTTATTAGCTGATCTACTAGGATTCTTCATTGAACAAGAACCATATTTGGTTAAAATTTACCTTGAAGGAAAGAACATTCAGCTTTTAGTTTTTAGCTCATAGAGTGGATGAGCCAAGGAGGAGGAAATTTGTTATGAACACAAATGAACAGAAACTAGAAGTAGGGAAAGCAAAGAAGAAAAAAAGAGAGGAGGAAGGGAGATATTAAGAGTGGTTAAGGATTGCAGTGTCCGCCAAAGCTTGGGGATCACAGAAATGGCTGAGAAAGTTTTAGCTGGATACTCAAATTGATTCTGAAGTTATTTAATTGTAAAGAGAACATTTCTCACCTTCCTTTATCTCCTCAAAAGTCTATTAATCATACTTTCCTCTAAAAACAGACAAAATTAAAAGTTAGTCATTCTTGATTCTTGTCTTTGGCTTGTTTGCCATATTTGCGTCTTGTCAACTCTCCTCCTAAGTACACATATGTACCCTCTAAATACATACATACATATATATACAAATTTTAAAATACAGTTTTGATGAGCGAATTAATCATTATATATAAGAGTATCTGACTCATGGTAAGTTCCCAATATATCTTAACTTCATCATTAGTTTAAATTGTTATCATTATTATTACTACCATGGATTCTTCCTGAGATTAGATTCTAGTTTAACACCAACTAGAAACCATCAATGGCAAAGGGAGTAGGAGGATGAAAAGTAATCAAAAGTGATGTGAAACAGTCAGTGACGACGATGGAGCCACGAAGCTGAAATGTTCAGCCAGTAGGTAGAAGTTTATCTGGCTGGAAAACGGGGATTGTGAATGTAGGCCAGCTAGCTCAGGCAGCAAATGGCTTTGGAAAATGGAGTTGTCTGGCACCCAATCCCTGATTGTCGAGACTGGGAAATAGAACAAAAATACAATTTACTGAGCACCTGCTACATGACAAGTAATTGGATTCACATTGTCTTACCTCAGTGTTGTGGTATTTCTCTTATTACAGATTATAAAGGAAAAGACAAAGAGACATCAGGTAACTTACAGAACATGAGAGAAGTTTAAGTCATAGAGTCAGAATTCAAACTTAGTTTCATTGAAATCTAAAGCTAATCTTCTCTCTCATGTTTTTGTTTTTGTTAATAGAAATAAGGAATGAATTTGCACAAGTTTCTGATATATGAATTTAATCTATCTACAATGCAGAGTCTACCTTCATTTTACATCAAAACCAAAGCTCTCTTTTTGGAAATGTGACTTCCCAAAGCCAAGGGTAACAAGATGGGGTCATAAATGGCTAGGACCTTCAGCGGACAGAGTAAAAAGAAAAGTAAGTGTATTGGAGGCAAAAGCAAGCAATCCCTTAACTTTAAATAAACACATAGACCTGACACCGTTCCCAAAGAAGGATAACCTTGGTCCCTTTCAAAACTTAAAATCCTCATGTTCAGCTAAGCTGGGACTTTGAAAAATCACAGTTGTGTGTAAAACAACCTAATGCTGCTAGAGGGACACAGCATCAGATCTATAATGTCTCCAGAGATAATCTAGGCCACCTGACAGACATTAATTAAGCGTGCATTGCTGACCACCCCTAAACCCCAGAGTTTCTGATTCATTAAGTTACAGGTGAAAACAAAAAATCTGCATCTCTAACAAGTTCTGAGGTAATGCTAATGCTGTTGGTCTAAAGGCATAGTTTAGAACTGCTACTACAGACTAAGCCATTTTATATTTATACAGACTAAACTATTACATTTTATAAACCGAGGCCTAGGTGAGAGTGTTCAAATTTGCACAGTCAATAATATTGGAAGTATAAATGAAGACTATTCAGATTTGTCCAGAGAAATTATAAGGAGTCAATATTCTTATAATAACATGGTTGTGGCCTTGCTTAAATTCAAGGTTACAGCTATAATCATACCCATCCACTTTTGAACTAAGTAAATCCTCAGGAAAAGGAATCAACATGTTTGATGCCATTTTCTCACAATCTTGTTAACTCTTCTTTTGAGTTTTTTTACAACAAATTGTATTAGTCCATTTTAAAGTTGTAATGGAAAAGAGTAAAACAGACTTTGTCTAGTTAGTTTTCAATTGCTCGAAATGCATTGGAAAAAAACTAGGATATTTAAATCATAGAGTAAATGCTATGTTCTCAAGGGAAAATTGATTTTATTTCCCAGGCCAAAGCAGATGTATTGGATGTAGTTGCAGTCCTGAAAATTATTTTGATGCTAAACTGGAGCTTGGAGGAAAAGATAATTATCTGCCAGAGGTAACAAAGATAGGAAGAACACCAAGTATTATACACTGTGAAATTCTGGGTTGCTATTGTCATTTGTGATGTTTTTATACATTGTTCATCTAAAAGAAACATTTACATGGCTCTAAATTTGCTGAAAGTTTATGTTCCTAATTATGACTATGGGGACATTACTCATCACCTATTGTTTAATCAAATACTGATTGTTCCCACCCAGTAAAATCCTATATGTGTAATAGCTGGACAGCCTGCCAATTCCAAGACTCTACTGTTCTATTTAATTTTCTATGTTACTGTCCAGGTAGCATAAACTTAAATGTTGTGACTCTCATTTGATGAATCACTTACGTTAAATTGTCATTTTAAGAGGTTGTGAGAATGAATATGCACAATAATGTTAATCAACTCTGTCTAGGATAGTGGCATGATTTTGATTTATATATTATTACCTGCAATAACTATCCAGAAAATCCAGGAAAGAAATGGTGTCACTCTAGAAGGCTGTTTACTGTTTACCAGTTTTCTATTCCTGCCTAACAAAATAGCACAATTTTGCATCTTAAAACAAAACAAATTATTTTCTCACAGTTTCTATGGGCCAGGAGTCTGGGTACAGGTTAACTGACTGAAATCCAAGCTTTATACAGAGATACACTCTCCACAGTTTTGGAGATCTCTTTTAAGTTAATTGATTGTTAGTAGAATTCAATTCCTCAGGTCACTATTTTCTTGTTTAGAGCGTCATAGATTCTCTCTGAGTTCCTCGAAGGTACCCTCAGGTGCTAGCCCCTTGGACCTCTCTCAATTTGGCATCTTAAGTTTTCAAAAACAGCAGGATAATCTTTGTCATGCTTTGAATCTTTTCTTTCAAAAAGGAAAATCTTTTAAGGGTTCATCTGTTTTGTTTAGACCTACCCAGAATAATTTTACTTTTTTAAAACTGTTTTTAATGTTTATTTAAAACATTTTGAGAGAGTGGAGGGAGGGACAGGAAGAGAGGGAGAGAGAGAATCCAAAGCAGGCTCCACACTGTCAGTGTAGAGCCCAGTGTGGGGCTCAATCTCATGAACTGTGAGATCATGACCTGAGCTGAAATCAAGAGTCAGGTGGTCAACCACCTGAGCCACCCAGTGTCCCAAAATAATCTTACTTTTAATTAACTCGAAGTCAACTAATTTGGGACTTTAATTACACCTTCAAAATTCTTCAGTTTTAACATGAAACATAATCTAATCATGAGAGTAAAACGTAATATTCATAGTCCTTCTTTACATTCAAGGGGAAGAGATTATACAGGATATATATTACCAGAGGAAAGAAATTTTAGATGCCATCTTAGAATTCTGCCTACCATGGGCTACTATTTATATAATGTTTACTTTATATTCTTTCCTAATTATAAAATACTATATGATGATTACTAAAAAAGGGAAATAAAATAATTAAAAAACATTTTTTTAAAATTCACCACTTATAGGTAATCATTATTAACATTTTTGTGATTTTTTTCTATTTGCATATGTATATATAAAGGCTTTTAACTATTAAACCTTAGTGTATATCCAATTTTATACCTTACTTTTTTACTTAAAATGTTAGAAATATTTTCCCATATTATTCACATTATTCTTAGTGTTTCCAATTACTACATAAAATTGATCTATGGGATCTATCATTTATTTAAGCAATCCCTTAGGTTCACTTCCATTATTTTCATTTTTTAATAATCCTTGCAGTGGACACCTTTATATGTTAGTCTTTGTTTGCATGTCTCTTATTCAGATGAAGTCTGTGGTAGAAGGTATTGACAGACATAGTGTTTCCTGCCTACCTATATCTATGCCCTTTGACGGTATTCTCTTCTTCCACTGTTTTGGGGCTGGCCATCTGACTACTTTGGACAATGGAACAGTTGCAAATCTGATTCAAGTAGAGGATTAAACTAGCCCTTCCACAATTCAGCTTATTTTCTTAAACCCTTGTCACTGGCATGAAAATGTCCCCAGGTTAGCACATGGAGTGATGCAACTATCTTGTGAAGGAGAACTGAGTTATGTAGCAAAGGTCGTCTAAGACCAGGTAGCCTCTAGTCTACCACCAGGTGACTGAACACACTTGAGTGAGCTCAGTCGAAACTCACTGAACCAGGTCCAAATCAGCAAAGTCACCTACCTGACCCATAGACTCATGAGAAATTAAAATTGTCATTTTAGGGGCGCCTGGGTGGCTTAGTCGGTTGAGCGTCCGACTTTCACTCAGGTCATGATCTTGCGGTTCGTGGGTTCAAGCCCCGCGTCGGGCTCTGTGCTGACTGCCAGCTCGGAGCCTGGAGCCTGTTTCAGTCTGTGACTCCCTCTCTCTCTGACCCTCCCCTGCTCACGCTGTCTCTCTCTCTCCTATAAATAAATAAAACATTAAAAAAAAAAAAAAGGAAAAAATAAAATTGTCATTTTAAACAACTAAAAATTTTGGGTGGTTTGTTACCCAGCAAAAGTTAACTTACACAAAGTTCTAGAAATAGACTATTAAAGGATAAATTTTAAATATCGAAAATTTATCAGCCAAAGATTGATCATTTGCCTGAAGTAACATTTAAAGACCTGCTGGAATAAAATGAGATGAAAATCGCTTTCATAGGAAAAAAAAAAAAAAAGAGGCTTATTTGTAAAGATATGAAGAATACCATAGAGAAGAAAGATAGTGCAGAACATTGGCTTGAGACATACAAGCAACACAAAGACTTGAAATGCTCTTTCCACTGTGAGTTTCAGAATTTTTCTCTCTGACATGACAAGATCCTTGATCATTTTTCTACAAGTTACCACTGGGACGGTCTCCAGCAAATATATCATTTTGTTAAAAACTTCTGAGGAAATATAGCCTTCATTGCTCAGCGGCATGAATAACATCCCACATAAACAAGCTACCCACTGATATGAGCATTTCCCTCTTTTTATCCCATTTAATTCAGTGAGACAAAAACGTGGCTGCATTTAGTAGTCAGCCAAAATCATTAACTACAAACACTTTTTGTCCTCTCTTTACTTTCTTGACATTCTTCAGAAACAAATGCTTCTCACCACTCTCAGAGGAACAGAGCCAACAAATTAAAATATTCACAAATTTTGTGCCAAGTGATGAGGTCTTATACTTGGTAGAGCAGCACATTCTCAAGATGCTTATTTCAGGAATAATAGCATGACACTTATCAACCAGGTACAGAAGGGAAACCCAGTCCCTAAAGGAAACTGTTTATCAGTATCTAGTTGAGTCTGTGTATGAAAAATCTACTGGAACTTAGACAGATGTGAAATACAGTAAACTAATCAAGTTGTCATACCACCCCAGGATTTACTATTAGAAATCCTTGACAAGGATGGAATTAAAAACAAAGTAGGAGAGGGAATTACATATTTCATCATCATTAACAGACTTCACTCAGTTATAAGAGTTCCATAATTTTCCCTTGAAGTAGAAGGTTTCTTTTAATGTATATATATATATATATTTTTTTTCTTTTTTTTTTTTTTTTTGGAAGCAGGGCCAATTTAAGCTTGCCAAAGAGGGGGAAATATGGAAACAGATTACTCATCATCTTCTTTTCCATGCATTTTGTCAACAATATAAAAATAAAGACACTTAAGCATTTGATTTAGATATATTGGAATTGACAACAGTCAGCATTAGACTGTAATGAGCATTAATTAAAATCATATAAATGACTTCCTAGATGCTTTATCTTATAAGCCACTCTGTTTATATTTTCCACCTTGCCTACATATATTTTTTTCAGAAACAGATATTTAATCTAAAATAATGATTAGAGCATTAAATTATTGAAAAGGTTGAGGCATTTTGTGAACACAGCTTTTTTTTTAATCTATATGTTAGAACTATAGCTGAAAATAAAGTATGAGAGAAAAAACACCTTGGTAGATTAAAGATGACCACAATTTTTTTGCCACTCATTTCATTGAAAAGCAATAGATTATTGAAACAAACACGATGCTTAGATATAATTTTAACTTATATAATTGATTTTTGGGACTTCCATTCATGTTTTCGAATTATGGTTATTTAAAGAGAATGATAATAGGGGGATGAAATTATAGAAATGAAGAGTCCTCATGGTTTGCTACTGCATTTCTTCATATATCAGCAGAAGGAAAAGAGCAAGGGAGTCATGGAGACTATTTTGCCCAGATAAACCCAGCAGTAAACAGAGATTCACAGAAAGCTTCACAATTTTTTTTTCTTTTTTATGCCTTTCTATACATTTAAAAGGCTGGTCCATCTCATTTGATGAATTACTCAAGTTAGGTGTTTTGATATTCATATAGTCAACATACATCATATTAGTCATCATAGGTATCTAAATTATAATCATTCAGTCCAGTTTCCTCCCAGAATGACTTCCAAAGAACACTAGACCTTTAAGATATGCATATATATAGAAACATCAAGAATTTGGGGGGGGGGCAGATAAATATGAGAAACTCTTTGAAGAATAATCTTCTGGGGAGATCACAATACATATTAACATATTGGAAAATCAAGAAGTCCATTGTTAACTACAGTGTGTTAGGACATTCCTGTATAATTTCTTTACAATGAAAGATTGTATTTAAGTCATTTACAACAATAAAATGCAGACAAAGTCCTCAGTTTAACAGAGTAGTCTGTGGTCCTAAACTTTATTGACCTCCAAATGGCTGCTCTCACTTGCATTCAAATGGTGCCACATCAAACTAACTCAATTAATTGGGGCATTTCACATTATCTCTTGAAATGGTCTGCCTATTTTGTTGTGATCTCATAAATTGCAGGTTTGACCCGAAAGATATCCCACAAAATGCCTAACATTTTCATTTAAGGCCTCATCATTCTAAACATACCAAGTAAAATGCACATGGCTTTACTTGTGAGGAGAAATTAGACAACAACTAACATATCGGCACTGTTACCTATAAAGCCCCAAGCTATTGTTTTGGAAAGAAAAGAGTAAGTTCTAGGCCAGATGAATGTTGAAGTAATATTGTAATGTTGAGCATAGAAGAACTGGTCCTCTCAGTCATTTGATGCCAGGATGGATAGCCTGGATAGACAACAAAAATGGATCTGAGAAAGAAAAGGATGTCAGTAATAAGTATCCTTTTCACAATAGGATGGTTTTGTCATTTGTGGGAATGTGGGTGAATGTGTACATATAGGGATGTTCTTAAACACTTTCAATTTTGCAGAAGGAAGTATAGGTCATTCATGATTAACAAAGTTTAAACTTGTCTAATTGGAACTTACAGAATAAGTATATGTATGATGTCCAAATTCATGCCAAGTTGTGGTCTTACTGATCTAAAATATTGTTACATTTAGATCCTGTAGTTAATTATCTCCTACACAGTTTGTCAATTTACAGTTCACATTCCTTCCACCATGTGATATACTATCAAAGCGGTTGATTTGCTTATAGAAGAGATGTTTCCTAGACTGAATGTTTAGACAAGGCTCTTGGGGCGATTGGGGAGTGAGGGCAAAGACAGGGTTCAATGAGACCACTAGGGTGCATATTTAATATAAGAGGTGGCTGCCAAAATATGTCCCTAGGGAGATAAGATTTTCTGGCTGCTGGACTTGGAATAGGCTAAGTGGAAAGAGAAACTTTAAGTGCCAGGACTGAATTCTGAGGAAAAATAAAGAGGATCTGAGAGGCTCTATAAGAGAGGCAAGGTGTTTTGGCAATTGCTAAGAGAAGAAAGTTGCAGAAAAAAAATCTACAAAGGGTATTGTCCTATTTTCGTGTGTGTTCTGTGATGCAAATTCTTTTCCTCTTCCACTCACAAAATCTCTAAACATCCATTTCTTGTAAACACTTGTGCAGGAAAGTTAATTTGGAAGAGACAAGCTCTGTACTTCTATGAGAAAGAGCAATCTTTCAAAATTATTTACTGTTATAAGTGGGATTTATAAAACATTTAACACAACTACTCTAGAGGTAGATATTATTGCTCTTATTATTCCCAAATTTACAGATAAGAGAACAGAAACTCAGTAAAGTCAAATGGCTTAACTGAATGACAGAAACAAAGAATAAAAACTTGAATAGAGGTCAGATCCCACATTTGATGCTTTTTCTGACCATCAAGCCAAGATGCATTACTGTTACTCATGTAAAAATAAGCATTTGGGTATGTCTTGTTAAATTTCCTTTTTGTTTTGGGTGAAAAGAAGTCATAGCTTGTGAATTTATAATTTTTCTAGCAAAAATAGTCTGGGTGGAGAGGAAAAGGGAAAATAATTTTCAGGAGAAATCATGTTTTAACTCTATCTACACATGGATGTATCTGTTGAAAAACACTGAATATTTTCGAATATTATCAGGCTGGCTATTTGACATTTGAAGGAGACAAAAGGATTCAGCCAGAGATAATACCTATACAGTGCATGACCTATATAAAATATCCCATAACACCAAGAGACAAGCTCAAAGAGACAACAAAAGAATAGAGAAGTCAGGGAAGCCAGACTAACTGTAGGAGTGAAAATAAATCTTTCTTTAAACCCAGTGAGAGAGAAGAATCCTAATGGAAAAAGGATATTGCTTATGAAATGAATGTGGCCATAGTCACAGAATACTCGAGAGAACAAAATCACAGGTTAACAAGTAAGAGTCACACATTTCAAGATTTTAGATATTAGCTGTGACTATAGGCATATTCCAATTACTGAAAAAAGGTATTACATCTCACAGAATTTTGTATAAACACACCCCAGGAAATATTTTCCAAAGCTACTGCCAGGGTATTTGTTGAAAGTATGCTACAGCCTAGGTGTGATAAAAGGGTCATTCTAGCTTTTGTGTGTAGCCAAGGCTTGAGGGCATGGCAGGAAGGGGTTAGATTTAAGGACAGAAATATTTTCAAATTGGGGTCACGATGACTAAAAGCCAGGGATGTGTCTTAAGCAAAAAGTATTATAAACTGGATTCACTGAAAATCCCCATAATTTCCAAGAAGAACATGGTGGGAGATGAAAGGAAAAGAAGATTACCTAACTTGTAAAATATAGTCAAATACTTCTAAGAAATTCTGCATATATTGCCAAGACTAGCTAGAAAAAGTCCTGGGGAGATATGGCAATGATAATGACTGAGCAAAATAAATAAATACTTACATAACAGTCTAGGGAATTTTCATTAATTTTTGGTATGCCAAAGAGCATGCACTTTCTCAGTTGGCTTACCTGACTTATGTCTGCAACTTCCAGTCAGGGAAGAGAATGAAGCTAATTGCTTCCCACTGGTAGTAAATTTGGAGGCAGCACAAAATCATCACTTTTCATGAGGCTTTCCTGAACACTTTATCTCAATCTTCTTTTGGCACTTAACACCAATGACTTTTTAGCATAGCATAGAGACAAAACAGTTCCTGTCTAAGAAGATACATACCAGAGATCAGCATACATACATACATACATACATACATGCATGCATGCATGCCTACATGCATACATACCAGGGATCAGCAAACTGTGGGCTGTGGACTCTACCTGGCTAACTCACTACCTGTTTTTATATAGTTTGCAAGCTAAGAATAGTTCTTTAGAATATTTTTCTTTTAAGTAAAAAATACATTTCTCAGTGCTCATCAAGATAAGACTTTCAACACCCTTGATTTATTTCACCCATCTCCCAACCAACTCTCCTGTGGAAATCACCAGTTTATAGTCTGCAGTTAAGAGTCTAGCTTTGTTTGTCACTTTTTTTTCTTTGTTTGCTCATTTCTTCAGTTCTGCATATAAGGGAAATCATATGGTATTTGTCTTTCCCCGTTTGAGTTATTTCACTTAGCATTATGCCCTCTAGGTCTGTTCATGTTATTGCAAATGGATTTCATTACTTTTTATGGCTAAGTAATATTTGGTTGTATACATATGTACATATTATATTAATACATACATATACAATACATATACACATCTTTATTTATTCATCTATCGATGTATACTTGGGTCACTTCCATATCGTGGCTGTTGTAAATAATGCTGCAATAAACATAGGGGTGCAAATATCTTTTTTGAATTAGGGATTTTGTTTCCTTTGGGTAAATATACAATATGGAATTACTAAATCCGTATGGTAACTCTATTTTAATTTTTTTGAGAAACGTTCATACTATGTGTCATGTGGCTGTGCCAATTTGAATTCTCATCAACAGTGCAGGAAGGTTCCTTTTCTTCCACATCCTTGCCAACACTTGCCATTTCTTGTGTCTTTTATTTTAACTGTTGTGACAGATATAAAGAGATATCTCATTGTGATTTTCACTTTAATTTTCATGATGATTTCTGATGTTAAGCAACTTTTCATATTTCTGTTGGCCATCTGTAGTTATTCTTTGGAAAAATATCTATTCAGAGACTCTCCATTTTTTAATAGGATTATTTGTTTCTTTTTTATTTTGAGTTGTAGAGGTTCTTTATATCTTTTGGATATTAACCCCTTATTGGATATATTATTTATAAATATCTTCCCCCATTCAGTAGGTTGCCTTTTTGTTTTATTGATGGTTTCCATCCCTATGCAAAAGCTTTTTTTTTATTTTTGTGTAGTTCCAATCATTTATTTTTGCTTTTATTTCTCTTGTCTAAGGACAACTATCTAAAAAAATGTTTCTACAGAAAATGTCAAAGATATTACTGCCTATGTTTTTTTCTAGGAATTGTATGCTTTCAGGATTCACATTTAGGGCTTTAGTCCACTTTGAGTGCATTTTTTGTGCATGGTGTAAGAAAGTGGTCCAGTTCATTCTTTTGCACATAGCTACCCAATTTTCCCAACATCATTTCTCTAAGCGTCTTTTTCCCATTGCATAGTCTTGCCTTCTTTATGGTAGATTAACTGACTATAATAAAGCAGATTTATTTCTGGACTCTCTCTTCTGTTCCACTGATTTACGTGTCTGTTTTTGTGCCAGTACCATATACTGTTTTGATTACTACGGCTTTGTAGTATATCTTGAAATTTGAGATTGTGATATCTCCAATTTTGTTTCTCTTTTTGAAATTGCTTGGGCTATTTGGGGCCTTTTGTGTTTCCATACAAATTTTAGAATTATTTGCTCTGGTTCTGTGAAAAATGCTGTTGGTAAGAATGGTTTTCACATTATTAAATGTCTGGGAAAAATATCAAAGGAAGAATTAAATTCTAACTTCCTGTCCATAAATAGTTTTATGAGAACATATCCACCTATATTTGTTTATGCATTGTCTAGGGATGCTTTCATGCTACGATGACAGAGTGGAATAGTTGCAACAGAAACTGTATGATCTACAAAACCAAAAATATATCCTAAATAAATGTGTATATTCTGAATGTCATGAATCTGTTAGGCTGTATTCATCTCACAATAAATGTCCTTTTCTACTGGGATTCTTCTTTCTAACTCTAATTTATCTTGTGTGAATTTCCTGGAAAGATGGCTTGTGTTTACCAGAGTTCTCTGCACATAGAAGGAATTTAATAAATGTTTATTAAATTAATAACTATCTCAAATAATTTCACATCAGTTTCCTAGTGTATGACTAGTTCTGAATAAAGCATAGTACTGGAAGGGGCGGGCTGACATGAAAGAAATCAGTGCCATTATTACAACCCTTGAGGGTTTCATTTTTTTATCATCTACATAATGATACAAAACATTACATTATTTAAGTATCAAATACCCGTTAGAGGCATGGACTCTACTAGAGCAATAATAGATATTAGTCATCATCATGAAACAGTTCTTAAACATTCATTATGTACTTGGTTAAATCCTAGGGATGCATTACCTTCATAAATATGCACAGCAAATCTATATGTAAATACTATTACCATTTTCATTTTAAACATGGTAAAGCAGTAACTTTTTGAGGTCATATGGATTGCATTGGAAATTGAACCCAATAACACATACTTATTTAAAAAAATATTTTCAGATAAGGATATTTTTAACTTGGACCACAACAGATATTGAATAAATATTAATGAATTTAAAATCTATAAAGGTGCTAAGGAAATTAATGGGGGGATATAGAATATGGAACTGAGAGATCAGGAAACATTTCTTGAACAATGGGAATAGTTTGCATAGATGAAAAAGAGAGAAAGCCATTTCTGATGTGTGTGTAAGGGGGAGGGGACATAATTTAAAGAGCATAAGCTTGTAATCAATGTGATCTAACTCTAATAATGACTCACATCATAAGAAGATTCTACTTTAATTAACTGAGAAATCAAAGGAGTAAATTTGTATATATAATGTAAGAAGAGAATATTGTCCTCTCAAGTAAACAAAACTGCATTTGCTAAGTTTCTGTTTCAAGATTTTTTATTTTCCCCCTGACGGGGCAGTATTCTTTTTTCTTTTCTTCAGAAATTATATAGACAATAGAAACAACAAAAGACAAATTAACTTTCCCTTTTCCTCTATTATATTTAAAATAAAGAATATAAAAGTAGATAATAAGAAGTACATTGACATCATTAAAATCAGCAGCAGGAGCTGCAAAACGGATTTGTGAGATCATGAAGTTGCTTAAGGAGCTAGAGATCCAAAGCATCTTTAAAACAAAGCTTCCACTTCTCAACTGAGAATGAAGCCAGTATGCTCAACCTGGCTCAGCCTTCCTTCATATGAAAAACAAAACCCATAGAGCTATTTTCTACTTCAAGTCTTTATCTCATTAAAATTTACACTTCAAGGGACAAGGTGAAGAGAAAGGCAGTTATGATAATTACATCCTCTCACCCATGGTGTATTACCTTCTTTATATTTCAGTGGGCAATCTAATTCCATGATCTAAAAAAATTTACTACCACATAAGTGAGAGACAAGATGATATTCCTACGTGCAAGGTATTCACAATTGTGTGATGCAGAACCTGTTGAAAACAGAGGCAGTGTAAGTGCATACCTGTTGGTGTGATTTCAAGTGCTCAGAATCATCAAAATCATCATGTGCCAATAAGACATGTAGCCATAAACTACCAAAACAATTATTTCTACTCATTGCATGCCAGAGTAATGTTATATTTCTACATTAACACTGGTTGTTCCATAGCTATTTACTTATATTTATCTGTTTCTTCAGCTAGATTATAAACTCTTTGAGAGTAGAAAATACACTATAAATTGTTTCCCATCTATTTTTTATTTAATCCTCACATCATTATAGGATTTAAGGATCAGTGACCCAATTTATTTAAGATATAAGAAAACTAAGGCTCAGAGAGGTTAAGAGACTTTCACATGGTGACACAGATAATAAAAGGCTGAGCCTGAATTGATACACAGATTTGACTCCAAAGACCTCAAGTACTTTTTTTGATAAGAAATATATATCTTATACACACACACAAACACACCTCTCCCACGCAAATCCATCCGAGCCCATCATAATGCTTTATACATTGTGATTTTCTTTTAGTTGTAGAGTTGAAATAATCTAGTACTGATGGATTTCCATCACTTGTGCTTTAGAATAAATAAAACTCAAACCTCTTTTTCTATACAGACAGATTTTGAGAAAGCCAAGAAAGAACAATTCATAAACAAACTTCAACTACTGTATACTTTCCCCCAAAGGCTATAGCAATGTGGAACTATGCTAGGTGAGACATGGTATGTATGCTTTTATTAATATATTACTGTTTGCAGAACTCTGGGATTTGTGATTCCCAAAGATAAAGATTATTTAGAACTTTATTTTTAAGCAACTTTGTATTATCTTTAAGTCATACAGTCATATCAGATAGGCCACATGTAAGAAAAAATGTATGCGGCTTAAGTTTCTTTGACCGTAAACTACCTTTCTGGCAACATGATATTACAGCTGTTATTTAATCTTGTTTTCTGGATGCTGATATTAGTTGGTTCATTTTTTCCAGCTTTGTTGAGAAACAATTGACATACATCACTATATAAGTTTAAGGTATGCAAGATGATGGTTTGATTTACATATGTTGTCAAATGTTTACCACAATAGTTTCAGTTAATATGTATCTTCCCATATAGTTACAATAAAAAGAGAATAAAGAAGAAAAAGGGGGAAAACATTTTTCCTTGTGATGATAAGTCTTAGGATTTATTCTCTTAACAAGTTTCCTACATATTATATATCAGTGTTACCCGTAATCATTGTGTTGGATGTTATATCCCTAGTGCTAACTTATCTTATCACAGGAAGTTTGTACCTTTTGATCACCTTCCTCTAATCCCCTTCCCCCCTACCTCCTTCCTCTGGTAACCCCAAGTCTGATCTCTTTTGCTCTGAGTGTTTGTTCATTTTAGATACCATATATAAGTGAGATTATATAGTACATGTTTTTCTCTGACTTATTTCACTTGGCATAATATTTTTTTTGGCATACTATTTTTTAAGACACATCCACGTTGTCACATTGGTAGGATTTCCTTATTTTTTATGGCTGAATAACATTCCATTTATATATTTACCACAGCTCCTTCATCTGTTTTATCCATTGACAGACACTTAGGTTGTTTTCATGTCATGGTTATTATAAATAATGCTGTTATGAACACGAGGGAGCAGATATCTTTTCAGGTTAATATTTTCATTTCCTTTGGATATATTCTCAGACTGGAATCACTGGATCATACGGTAGTTCTTTTCATTATTATTATTATTATTATTATTATTACTAATTTATTTCAGAGAGAAAGAACGATTTATTATTCTTTTTTATTAGAGAGAGAGAGAATATGTGAGCAGGAAAGAGGTACAGAGGGAGAGAGAATTTTAAGTAGGCTGCATGCTCAGTGTGGAGCTCGACCTGGGCTCAATCTCATGAACTTAGGATCATGACCTGAGCCAAAATCAAGAGTCAGACACTAAACTGAGCCATCCAGGCACCCCAGATCATATGGTTGTTCTATTTTTAATTATTTGAGGACTTTCCATACTGTTTCCCACAGGAGTGGTATCAATTTACAGTAGCACCAACAGTGCACAAAGGTTCCCTTTTTCCACATCCTCACTGGCATTTGCTATCACTTGTCTTTTGCATGATGACCACTCTAAAGGCATGAGGTGATATCTCATTGTGATTTTCATTTTCATTTAATTCATTTTTACTTGGCCTCTCATATATCTTCTTTGGAGAAATGTCTATTCAGGTTCTTTGTCCATTTTTTAATTGGGTTGTTAGTGTGTTTTTCTTGTCACTGTTTTTGTTGTTTTGTTTGCTTTTGACTTTGATGAATTCTTCATATATTTTAGGTATTAATCCCTTATCCGAGTTATGGTTTGCAAAATACATTTTTCCCATTCTATAATTTGTCTTTTCTTTATGTTGTTGGATTCCTTTGTTGTGTAGAAGCTTTTTACTTGGCTATAGTCCCACTTGCTTACGTTGTATGTTGTTGCTTATGCTTTATGTGTCCTATCCAAAAACTCGTTACCAAGACCCTTGTCAAAGAGTTTTATTCGTATGTTTACTTCTAGGAGTTTCATGGTTTCAAGTATTACATTTAAGTCTTTAATCAGCTTTGAGTTACTTTTGTGAGTGGTGTAAAGATATCTAGTTTCATTCTTTTATATGTAAATATACAATTATTCCAGCGCCATTAATTGGAGAGTGTCATTTCTCCACTGAGTACTTTTAGCTCCCTTGTCAAATATCTGTTGACTGTATATGCTTGTGCTTATTGCTGAGTTCTTGATTTTGTCCCATTGATCTTTTTGTCTGTTTTCATGTCAGCACCATGACTATAGCTATACAGTATAGCTTGAAATCAGGAAATGTGATATCCTCTGCTTTGTTCTTCTTCCTAGGATTATTTTGGCTATTTGGGGTCTTTTGTGGTTCCACACAAATTTAGGAGTGTTGTTTGTACTTTTGTAAAAAATGCCATTGGAATTTTGATAGGAATTACATTGAATCTATGGGCGGTTTTTGGTAGTATTGACATTTTAATAATATTCATTCTTCCAATCCCTGGACACAGGATATCTCTCCATTTATTTGTATCTTCTTCAGTTTCTTTCATTGACGTCATGTAGTTTTCAAAGTAGAGATCTTTCACCTTCTTAATTAAATTTATTTGTATTTTTTGATGCCATGTAAATGAGATCAGTTTTGTTATTTTGGAAAATTCATTGTTAGTATATAGAAATGCTACTGAGTTTTGTATCTTAATTTTGTATTCTGCAACTTCACTGAAATCATTGATTAGATCTAACAGAGGTTTTTGTTTTTGTTTTTTTTTTTAAATTTGGTTGTCTTTAGAATTTTCTATATATAAAATCATGCCATCTGTAAATAAAGACAATTTTATTTCTTCCTTTCCAATTCTCATATCTTTTATTTCCTTTTGTTGCTTGATTGCTCTAGATAGGACTTCCAGTATTATGCTGATTAGGATTGGTAAAGGTGGAAACCCTTGCTATATTCCTGATCTTTGAGAAACTGCTTTCAATCTTTTACCATTATGATGTTAGTTGCAGCCTTATCATAGTGGGGCTTTATTATCTTGAGATATATTCTTTGTATTCCTAAATTCTTAAGAAATTTTTTATCTGTCGTTTAAGAAGTGAGGTGTTTGTCCAGGTGAGCAGGTTCTTGTCACTAATGAATTGATTTTGAGGAATTTCCTGAAGCAAACACTAAAGTTACTTATTGGCTTACAGTCTTACATTACCTGGCAAATTTTTTTGCTGGCAAAACAGATGTAATGTTGTCACAGGTATTGGCAAAGAGGATCTCAGTTCTTCAGGCAAAGGCAACACTATTCTGGCTACAGCAGCTAATTTTCTCATTAGAGTAATCTATACAAACTTCCTTTGAGTGAATGGACAGAAGGCTGAATAGACTTTTAGATTTTAGGTACTGTTTAGATGGATGCAGGATGCAGATCACTGGGATATTTAAGTCCATATTCTCCATAGTTCACAGAGCAGTAGCAGTGCTTGGTTCGTATATCTATCATCTATATATTTTGAATACCATTCAGTTCAACAAAGAAGAATTCTATTATCTCTTAAGTTAATTGCAATTTACATAGTAATGTCCTAAAAAGAAAACGTGTTATAGTCACCTTTGGAATGCATATTCCTTTTAGTACTTAAGTTCTTTCAAGAGCTGAGTAAATGCCCAATGTGAATCACTCATTAAAAGTTACCCCAAGGTATAATTAGAGTTCATTTATATGCATACCTATTGGTATCACTGAGAATTTAAAATTATTTACAGAAATATAATATTTTCAATTGTATACAAGTGAAGATGCAACGCATATGACATCAAAAACAAAACAAAACAAACAAACAAACAGACAAAAAAACCAAGGACTCTAAGTAAGGACCCTGCTGATGAATAAATAGAATAGTCTGTAGCTATTTATTATGCTATTTTATGAGAGATTTTCAGAAAGTATCTATCCTCAAACACTTAAAATTTACTTTGCATAAATGACAATCATGCAGTGTAGGTTTTTTCTTCTGATTTATGATTTTAAAATGATTTCAACATTTTGTATTATTCATATTTTCAAATGTACAAAAAGTTATAAGAATGCTATGCTCAAAACCTAAATTAAACAATTATCATTACTGTGCCATAGTTGCTATGTTTATTTATTTTTCTATCTGTCATTTATTGAAATTTCACTGAATACTTTTGAAGTAAGTTTCAGGGATTTTAACATTGAACATTTATTACTTAATCATGTATCTAAGGAGCTTCTCTAACATAATCACAAGTTATTATCCTACCGAAAATAAATTATTATTAATTCTATAGTATTCAATACCCATGCTGTTTTCAAAGTTCAGTACAAAGATTCAAATCACATTTTGCGGTAACTGAAACATAAAATTTAAATTCCAATTTAATTATCCCACATCCACATTCCAAATCAATACTTACACATTGTACTGCTATAATAACTATTTCTTTTGTTAAAGAGGTTGTAAAAGGAAGAAGTTTTAAAATATTAAATCTTTAAAGAAATTCATTTGAAAAAGTTAAGTCACTGGCACTATCGCATGGCAACACAATTCTAATTTATGCTGTAATTTGCATTATGTTTCACAGAAATGGGAATTTGCAAAATGTTCATGTGTACACCATTAGACTGTATTCTAAATCCCCATCTGAAAAGATTTTTCATATGCCCTATTTTATAATTAAATTGGAAAGAATTTGATACTACCTCATTTTATTTAATTCAATAAGCTTAATTTATATATGTACTATCAGTCCCTCAGTTGGGAAATTTATTCTTCCTGTCATCCTCTACTGTCACACTAAATCTCACAGTCCCTAAGGAGAATTTCTACACTACTGCTTTAAAATTTCCAAGTCATTTTTAAGTGTATTTATTTATTTTGAGAGAGAGAGAGAGAAAGCACAAGGGCAGAGAAAGAAGAAGAGACGGAATCTCAAGCAGGCTCCACACCATCAGTGTGGAGCCCAGTGTGTGGCTGGATCTCAGGAACTGTGAGGTCATGGTCTGAGCTGAAACCAAGAGTCAGATATTTAACTGATTGAGCCACCCAGGCACACCCCAAATAATTTTGTTTAATGGCATTCTATGTTGAAGAAGAAAGACAAGAGATTCTCCTAAGTAAATTCACCCCCTAGGTTTACTTTCACAAGAGTCTTATGGTAAAGGAAGGAAAAAAAACCTAATCAGTATGCACTTATACCATTTAAAGACAAATAACTTTAACCTTAATGATTTAAATAGCATACTGTCATTTATAGGCATTCTGCACACTCAAAAAAAAAAAAAAAAAAAAAAAAAAAAAACCACAACACTGCATGTAAGCCCAACCCCTAATCCCAATTAGTCACCTTTCTATAAAAAATATATGGTTATTTATAAATAATGTGTTTAAATAATCTGTGGTTGATTTGAGTTTGTAAATTTTTATTTATGTAATATGTATGCTGAAAGACAATGTTGATTTGAAGAAAAAATTATCGAAATGTAATCCAATTAAGTTGATTTACTAGTGGTAGAATGTTATCAAATTGAGATTGATATTATCCAACTCAGTTATGTATGGACATGGGAGGCAATTCTAAGAAAATTCAGTTCCTTTTGCAGAGTGGACTCACACCTTTCAGACTCCAAGAAAGAGGCCAAATACTGTAGTCCAGCCAAGGAACTAGAGCACACTGTGCAAATACGAGCAAATATGATGTTCTGAAGTTTATTCAAAAGTGAAAACAATGTCTGAAAATATCGATTAAGAAGTCGGGCTTGGAGGAACTGAGCCAAGGAACAGGAGTAATTTGGTTGACAGCTGTACGGAAGAAGCAGGTAGCAGAGCTCCTCAGCCAACAACGTTTTGGTTACTAGATAACAAGAAAGAATCATTTTGCGTCAAGTGTGCATTCCTTCACCTATTTCATACCCTCACCCTCAGCATTTTGTTGAAAGATTTCCTTGGAAGCTCAGGTTTCCTGCTAAAGAAAGTTATATGATCACATGCAGTGACTTCACACTTTTAAAATATGTTTTGAAGTGACATACATAGGGGAATAACAGGAAGCCGAGAAAGCACCTATTTCTCTGCTTTCCTTCTTTAAGCTACATTATTAAAACAACAACAACAACAACAAGGCTTCTTATTTTCAACATATAATTTCAAAAATAAACTATTCTGATTTATCAGCTGTGATACTTGAAAAGACTAAATGAGGCAAAAATGCTTAATTTTTTTTTTAGAATGCTAAGCTATAAAAGGGACAATCTACAGTGTGGAGCGTGACACTGGAGTCTGACTAGGTGAGTTCACATCTGTGTCCACCCTGTTGCCGCTTAACTTTGAAGAAGTAATTTATGTGAGTCTCAGTTTCTTTGAACATTGAAGTTTCAGAACCTATCTCATGAGTTATTGAGAGAATTAAGTGAGAAAAAAATTCAAAGGTAGTAGAAAATGGACAGATATCTGTCATTTTTAATATCATCATTATCATTATTTTATCAGTGTAACAGAAACCCTATTTCTAATAACATTCATATAAACTTTCAATAAACTTTCTTTTTCTTTACCTTTATTAATACTTATAATGCAAGAACTAATCTAAGTTCTTATGCATAACTATTTTATTTTTAAGCTATCATTGCCTCCTAAGTTTCTAGATTTAGATTTTTTATTCCAGTAAAATGATGTTACTCTTTGTGGCTGTCTCCTTTCTCATCTTCAATCCTGTTTCTGCTTTTCTGTTCACAGAGCTCTATTACATTTTCAGCATCCTTAACAGGCAGGGGTGAGAGTCTAGCTCATGTATAGCTTATGGAGCAGAAATAATACATACCACCTTCAGGCTGGGTCCTTAAACCCTCTCACACCTGATTCTGTAAGTTTTTCCCACTCTGCTGTCTTCATGTAGAGGAGCTAGGAAGCACTGAGATCCACATTTTAAAACAGAAACAGTGCAGTGTGGAAGTAGCAAGTATCTATACAACACATCTTCAAAGAAGATTGTCCATCTATCAGATCCACCTGTTTGGACTTAACATGATTGAAAAATACACTTGGGCTGCATTTAACTTCTGCGGTTATGAAGTGTTAAGTATTACGGTAGATTTTATCACCTTAACTAAAATATCTCTGAAGGTAGAAAAACCTCATATACAGGTACAAAATTTCAGAACCAGAACAAATATTCAAATATCTAAACTCTGACATTTGTTACATTAGGCATATAGAAGCTTATTGCTATCAATATAAGAATCCACATTTCTTATATTTTTCTCACACATTAAAACTTTACTTTGGGGGTGCCTGGGTGGCTCAGTTGGTTTCGCATCTGACTTCAGCTCAGGACATGATCTCATGGTTTGTGAATTTCAGCCTCGCATCTGGCTCTCTGCCATCATCACAGAACCTGCTTCAGATCCTCTGCCTCCCTCTCTCTTTTTGTGCCCATGTACTCACTTGCCCTCAAAAATAAATAAAAACATTAAAAGAAAAAAATTTACTTTTATGTTGAGCTTATCTAGCTCATGAATGAACGTTTTTCCCTCTATTATTTATTAAGAGCACAGTAATCAGAAACTGATATGTAAGTGACACCTTTAGTAGGAATCATACTCTGTGAAGCATGAGTCTTTCATTAACTTTTATCTGTGTAGGCAAAATGGATTTATTAAAAGTATATGAAGCTTAGAATCAGCCAGATCTGGGTTTAAATCCCAGTTCTCACATTTTTTTCTCTGTGCAGTATTGGGCAAATTACTGAAATTCAGGTAGCAAGTTCAGAAAATGCGAACAACACAACAGAAACTATGTTAATAATTAGAATTTACTACATAATTATGCAATATGTACTTAGTATATAGTTATAAACTTATAAAATATAGTGTAGAAAAAGAAAAGAAATTAACATTTATTGAGCATGCCTATGTGTTGGGCACTGTGTTAAATTCAGATCACTGCATCAAATAAAGCCACTGGGTTTGACTCATATCTATTTCTCAATCACACATGATTTTTCCTCAGTAAATTCTAGCTTGGAAACAAACAGCAATGAGAATTCTGAGGAAAGCAATCTCCAACTTTTGTTAGGTTTGACTATGCTGATGCTAACCTGGCTATAGGCAATCCAGCATGTGTAGATAGTATTCTCTTTATAAATGAAGAGAATGAAGAAGAGGAGAATTATAGTAAAAATTAAAAAAAAAAATGTGTGTCTGGCATTAACAATGTTCCAGGAATTCTTCATAAAGTGGTTACATTTACATTCACTTAATTTTCAAAAGCTCTCTTCCTGTTTTTACATTTGAAGATAATAAAGGTGAATGTGTGAAAGCAACTTGAACAAGACCTAGAGCTACCAAATGGTAGTGCCAAGATTCAAGACTTTCTAATATCAGAGCCTTTGCTTTTAAAAAGCAAAAACTAGAAATGAAATTCTGATCTGTTTAATTGCAAAGTCTATGCCATTGACACTTCTATTACTTCTATGGTATAAAACCCAGAGTTATTTTCTTCAAGGTACTTGCTAAAGTAAAAATAGATGACACAGCAATATATAGAGTGCTATAAAATTATTTTATATAAATATGTTTAAAATTTTTGCTATATATGAGATTCATCTAGGATTTAATGAACAATAACTAAGACATATAACTAGAATTTAACAAAATGATTACTATGAACTAAATTGTTCCTTCCTCCTCAGATTTATGTTGAAGCCCTGACCCTCAATGTGACTATACTTAGAGATAGGGACTTTAAAGAAGTAACTAATCAAATGAGGTCATAAGGGTAGGTCCTAATCCAGTATGGTTAGTATCCTTATAAGAAGAAAAGGGGCACATGGGTGGGATCAGTTAGTTAAGCATCCAACTTTTGGTTTCAACGCAGGTCATGCTCTCATGGTTCATGGGTACAAGCCCCAAAATGGGCTCTATGTTGATGGCTTGGAGACTGCTTGGGATTCTCTCCCTCTCCCTCACTCTCTGCACCCACCAAAATTAATAAACCTAAAAAAAAAGACTTTCTTTGTCCCTGTCTCTGCCCTTCTCCCCCACTCATTCTTTCTCTCAACAAAATAAAATAAAATAAATAAATAAATAAAATAAAATAGATGAGGCAAAGACAGCAGAGATGTATACATACAGATAAAAGGTCATGGGAGGACAAGGCAAGGAGATGGCTATCTTTAAGCTAAGTAAGGTGCCCCAAGGGGCACCTGGGTGGCTCAGTCCATTAACCATCCAACTCTTGACTTTGGCTCAGGTCATGATCTTACAGTCCTGAGATCAAGCCCTATGTCAGGCAACTGCTGAGCATGGAGACTGCTTGGGATTCTCTTTCTCTTCCTCTCTCTCTGACCCAACCCCACTCTTTTATCTCTCTCAAAATAAATATTAAATAAATATTTGTTAAAAAAGGTTCCCTAAGAGAAACTAAACTTGCCAACACCTTGATCTGGAGTTCTAGCCTCGAGAACTGTGAAAATAAGTTTCTATTGTTTAAGCCACCCAGTCTTATAGCATCTTATTATAGCAGCCTTAGCACACTAATATTAAGATCTCACATACCAGAGTGAAGAAAAGATGGGTTTGTATGTGCATTGGTAGGATGGAAAGCAATTTTAATTACACCAAAAAAATAAACCTGCTCTCTTTTAATAATACCTGTATCAGTCAAGATTCTACTGTAGGTAATAGAAATCATTCTATCCAGTTAAAGCAAAAAAAAAGTATTCATGAAAATCCTATAGCTATATCATATTTAAAATTTTTATATCAAAAAATTGAATGATTTTCCCTAAGATCAGTAAGAAGACAAGGATGTCTGTTCTCTGAATTTCTATCCGACGTATTACTGGATGTTAAACTCAGTGTATACATGTAAGAAAGAGAAACAAAAGGCATCCAGTTTAGACAGGAAAAAGGTAAATTTTTCTAACTCATAAATGAAATGAACTGTCTTATACAAATCTAATGGAATCAACAAAAAAGCTACTAAAACTACTAAATGAGCTTAGCAAGTATTCACAATACATGGTTAATATAAAAATTAGCTTATTTTATACACCAGCAATGAATAATTGGAAATTGAAAATAGCAATTAACATGATATATAGTAATATAAAAATATGAAATATTTAGGGATAACCAGACCCAAGATCCATAAGGCTAAGAGAAACTGAAGAAGAACTAGAAAAATTGAGAGATTAATCATGTTCAGGGTGAGAAGGCAATCTCTTTAAAATGTCATTCTCCTAAAACTGATCTATAGGTTAGATCCAATCCTTACTAAAACCTAGCGTGTGTGTGTGTAAAATGATAAATCCATTCTTAAACTCATGTGGACATACAAAGGACCTAGAATAGCCAAAATAACTTTGAAAAAGAAGAAAAATCTAGAGGATAAACACTCCTCAATTCCAAGACTTGTTACAAAGCTACAGTATCAAGATAGTGTGGCATTAGCACAAACATAGACAAATAGGAGATGAAGCAGGATAGAGAGTTTAGAAATAGACTCATATACATATGTACAACTTATCTTCAAAAAAAGGTAAAGAGACAATTCAGTGGAGAAAGGAAAGTCCTTTCAGCAAATGGTGCTGGAACAATTAGATATCCACAGGGGAAAAAATAAGATTTAATCCATGCCTAAGCCATATGTTAAAATTAACTCAAAATGGATTGTACACCTAAATGTATAAACCTAAAACTATAAAAAAAATCTAGGAGAAATCATAGGAGTAAAACATCTTTACTTGGATTGAGCAAAAATTTCATAGATGGAATGTTAAGTGCAAAGTTAATAAAAGATAAATATTAGTAAGTTTGATTTCCTCAAAATTAAAAGCATCTACTTTTTAAAAGTCTCTGTCAAAAGAACTAAAAGGTAAACCACAGAATAACATGAAACACTGCAAAACATACATCTAATATAAGACTGAACCCAGAATCAATACAGAATTCTCAAAATTCGACAACAGCCCATTTCAAAAAATGAGCAAAATATATGAAGACCTTACCAAAAAAACATATTGATTCCCAATAAGTACATGAAAAAATACTCATTATCATCAGTCATTTAAGAGGGGTGCCTGGGTGGTTTAGTTGGTTATGGGTCCAACTTGATTTCAGCTCACATCATGATCTCACAGTTCGTGAGTTCGAGCTCTATGCCAGGCTCCATGCTGACAGTATGGAGCTTGCTTGGGATACCCCCCGCCTTTCTCTGCTCTTCCCTTTCTCTCCCTCTCTCTCTCTCTCAAAATTAATAAGCTTAAAAAATTAAAAAAATAAGTCATTTGAGAAGTTCACACTGAAACTCCACTTAGATACTATTTACTTATTAGAATTGTTAAAAGAAATAATAGCTTAGCAAATAAAATTTCAGGAAAGATGGGGAGTACCTGGACCTCTCACAAACTGTTGGTATATAAAATGGTACAATTATGGGGCGCCTGGGTGGCTTAGTCAGTTAAGCGTCCGACTTTCGCTTGGGTCATGATCTCGCGGTTAGTGGGTTCGGGCCCCGCGTCGGGCTCTGTGCTGACTGCCGGCTCAGAGCCTGGAGCCTGTTTCAGTCTGTGACTCCCTCTCTCTCTGGCCCTCCCCTGCTCACGCTGTCTGCCTCTCTCTCCTAGAAATAAATGAAACATAAAAAAAAAAAAATTAAAATGGTACAATTATTTTGGAAGATAGTTTGGCAGTTTAAAAGTTAAACAGGCAGTTCTCCTATGATTCAGCCATTCAGTTCCAAAGCTTCTACCCAAGAAAATGACAGCAAAACAGCTATGCCAAGACTGGTACACAGATGTTCACAGCAGCTTTACTTGCAATAGCCTAAGGTAATTGGATGAGCAAATTGCAGTAGATCTGCACAATAACAACCGAATGATAAAAAGCAATGAATTATTGACACATGCAATAACATTGATGAATCTCAAAAAAAGGGGGTTTGCAAAAAAAAAAAGAAAATAGACAAAATATATAGTGCAAATTGTATCATTCCATGGCTATACCTTTCTAGAGAATAAATATTTATTTATTGTGACTGAAAGCAGATCTCTGGTTGCCTGGGGATTCTTGGTGGACAAAAGAGAATGAAGGAATTACAAAGAAAGGCATGACAAAGTGGAAACGAGAAATTCAGGAGATGTCATTAGCTAGCTTGTGATGATGATGCTATAAGTATGTACATGTGTGTACATATATGCATATCTCAAACTGTATACCCTAACCATGTATAATTTGTTTATGTGCATCCAGCAGTTACTTTATTGTCTTTTCTTTTTTGTCTTGTTCTTACATTAGGCCGCTTCAAGCTGTCTCACTGGTTATTGGTGCTTTGCTCATTTTTCCTTTCCTTCTGTGTTTTATTTTGGATAGTTGTCATTGCTATGTTTTCAAGTTAGCTAGCTTTTCTTCTGTGGTGTCTAATCGCCATTTAATCCATCCAGTGCATTTTTCATGTCATACATGCATTTTTCATCAGCAGATATTTGATTTGGGCTTTTCATACTTCTTACATGATAAATATATACTTTCATTCTCTGAACTTATGGAATACAGTGGTAACTGTTTTAATGCCTTTGTCTACTAAGTCTATTATCTGTGCCATTTTTAAAAATATTTATTTACTTATTTTTCAGACGAGGGGGAGAGAGAGAGAGAAAGAAAGAGTGCACATGAGCAGGAGAGGGGCAAAGAGGGAGAGAGAGAATTCCAAGCAGGCTCCACACTGTCAGTACAGAGTCCAATGTGGGACTCAGTCTCAGAAACTGTGAGATCATGATTTGAGCCGAAATCGAGTCAGATGTTTATCCTACTGAGCCACAGTGGTGCCTCGACTGTTTGATTGTTTCCTTTATTATGAGACATTTTTCCTTGTTCTCTGAGTACCTGGTGATTCTCTTTTTTCTTTGCTGTTTGCTGGATATATTTCCATTTTTAAAACTATTGTTGTGCTTTATTCTGAATAGTGATTAAATTTATTGTACAGGTTCTATCCTTCACTAATATTAAGCTTTCTTGGTGAAAACAGGCAGAATTTAGTCTAGGGTTAATCACTCTTTCATCTTTCACACCTTCATTTCTTGCACATCTACTGAGGCAAAACCCTTCCGAGAACTCTGTCCAATACCTTAAGCATCATGGGCTTTTTCATTTTGGCTGGTGGTAAAAAGCACTACTTTAGACCCTGTGTAATTTTTAGGGATTATTTATTCTGATCTTTTTCTGTTGGTTTTCTCCCAGCCTGGTGCATTTTCCTCAACAGCATGTGCTGATCAGTACTCAGTTGGAGGCTTGAGAAAACCCTCAGAAGTTCCAGGGTGCCCTGTGAACTCAAGTCACATTGGCCTTTCAGACTCAATTCAAGGAAACTGCCAAACTCTGCCTGGGTTCCCTCTCCTTGGACAGCAATGTAGAACTGTCTCAAGACAGTAAGCGCAAACACCTGAAGGGCTCATATTATCTATTTCCCTTCTTTACAGGTTCACTGTCCTTTATAGCCTATGTCCTGAATGTCATTACTAATATATATTTTGTCTAGTTTGTTTTTTTCATTTTTAATTGAACCAGGAGGCTAAATATGGTTAAAGTAATGCCATCTTGACTATGAGTAGAAATATTAGAGGCCTTTTGAGTCTGATATAAAAATAAAATATATTCAACAGGGTAGTGTACTCAAGAGAAACAGAAGAAGAGAAAAGGAATCTGAAGATGTGGTCTTACTCTACTTTTACAAATTTGAGGCTGTGGTGAAGGGCAAACCAGTCTTGCTGAACCACAGTGTTCTCATCTGTGGAATTAAGGTATTGTTATCTGTTCTTTCTGTTCCACACCATTATTGTGATGCTTCCATTGGCAGGTTTTGCTTATTTAAAGGGGGGTATTATAAATAGTTCACCAAGAAGAGGCATTTTGTTAAGAAAACTGATCACATAAATATTAAATTGCATATTGTGAAGAAAATGAGCTCTGGTGTAAGAATCATGAACTTAAAAGCTGTTTCTGCTATTTATTAGGTAGTTTGGCAATTTAATTGAACTCTCAATTTCCTTTTAGTTAAAATGAAAGTAACTGTACTTACATTAAAGGAGAATGTAAAAAAATTAAAGAAAATATATACAAGATTCCTAGAGGAGTGCAGGTGGAAGAATGCCAATAAATGTGTTAATTCTTGGACTGTGTAATGAGTAGTAAGTCAGAGGGGGGGGAGGAGGGCAGGAAACCAGACAACTCTGCACATAGATGCTACATATTTCTGTTGTCTGGACTTTTTTCTGAGAAGTAGATATCAGAGCCAACACTAGTCTACATAGCATCTTCATTTGAGTTACAAATATAAGCCTTCTGTGTGTGAACAAATTAGAGGTTGCCTCTTGCTTCAGGTGACAGAGCTCATTAAAGAGGAAACTGTAACCTGGATTTCAGCCTCTTACTACCAGAGATAGGCTTCCCTATGCAGCTTTGATATGGAGGCTGGTGGTAAAAGTCTCCAGATTATATTCCCATTTCTCTCTGGTCCCCATGGCTTCTTGCCCAGAATCTATTGCATCAGACAAAAGGGAACAATTTGAGAATTGGCAGGTGACATTTGGTCTTAAGATATTTAGATATACTTTTTCTGAGCCCTGAAAAGAAGGTGAATTGGAGAATGTGCTATTTGGGGGAGATTAGTAATAAAATATATGTTTATTTCTACATGACCCCACTCTATTATGAACTAAATAATGCAGGAATTGTTCTTACATTTCATTTAGAAAGGGCATCATTTTCTTTTTAAAAAAGATGTTTATTTTTGAGAGAGAGAGAGAGAGTGCAAGCAGGGGAGAGGAGAGAAGGGGACAGAGGATCAGAAGTGGGCTCTACGTTGACAGCAGAGAGCCTATGTGTGGCTCAAGCTCATGAACTTCATGAACCATGAGATCATGTCCTGAGCCAAAGTCTGACACTCTGCTGACTGAGCCACCCAGGCGCCCCTAAAATAGGCATCTTTTTTCTAAAAAAAAAAACAAAAAACAAAACAAAAAAAAAAAAACAAGGCACAAAAGGGGTACCTGGGTGACCAGTTGGTTAAGTGCCCAACTCTTGATTGCAGTTCAGGTCACAATCTCAAAGTTTGGGAGAGATCCCCGTTCTTTCTCTCTCTCTCCAAATAAATAAATAAACTTTAAAAAGTTATTTGAAAAAAGACACAAAAGCATATACACCTCCTTTAAGATTGTGTTTTTCTTTTTACTTGAAGAGACGTAAAGATAGCAGTGATTCCTCTGAACTAAATTTCCTGCATTATACTGAAATATAAAGCTAGACATTTTATTTAGATTTTAACAAGTTACTAGAACTCTTGTTATTGAAGCCTATCTGTGCAGGATAGGCTTTATTTGAAAGGGAGAAGTAATGTGAGAGGAAAGAAGTGTCATGCTGCCAAAACAGGTTTCTGAAGGCTGACAGTATTTTAATCAAGAAAATCTCATTATTTATTAAAAAAGTAAACAGTCAGAAAGCCATAAATCTATCTCTCAATAATGTATAAATGCAACATTATGAATAAATGTTGTGTTTTAGATGACATTTGTATGGAAATAGCAATTTCAAAGAATTTCAGAAATATTTACATTCTGTTTATACCTTCCTTTATTCACTGACTCACATATCCATACACTTATTGAAAATTAACCATGTCATCCTTCAACTTCTACATCACCTTGGTACTCACCATCACAGCGAAGATATTGAAAAGTGTTTCTGCAGACAACTGGGAATTCCTTAACATTTTTTCCTCTTTGGCTCACATCATTTGAAATCACTTCCCAAATGTCCATTAGAACTACTTTTGGTAAAGTTAAGAATTACATAATGCTTTCTAATTTCAATAGTTTCTACTCTCTTCTCATTTTACCCAATTTCTCAACATCATTCAAAAACAGTTGACCACATCCTTCTTTTTCCTAAAGATTTTTCTTTAGAGTAGTTTTAGGCAAAACTGACCAAAATAGAATAGTTGCAGAGATTTCCCATGTACCTCTTTCCCGATGCATGCATCACCTTTGCCATCACAAGCACGTTGCCCCAAAGTGGTATAGTTGTTACGACTGATGAACTGACATTGACATATAATAATCACTCAAAGTCTGTAGTTTACATTAGAGTTCACTCTTGGTGATGTAAATTCTATGGGTTTGGGCAAGCATATAGTGGCATGTATCTGTCATTACAGTATCACACAGAGTGTTTTTACTACCTTAAAATACTCAGTGCTCCGTCTGTTCATTCCTACTACCATTTTCTTCCTTCACCCCCACTCCTAGAAGCCACTGATCTATTTACTCTCTCCATAATTTTGCCTGTTCCAGAACATCATGCAATTGGAATCATACGGCATATAGCCTTTGTCACCTGACTTCTTTTACTTAGTTATATGATTTTACATTGTTGTTTTTATTTGCATTTCACTGATGAAATATTTTTGGAGCATCTTTCCATGTGCTTATTTGCCATCTGTATACCTTCTTTGGTGAGGTATTTGTTAAGGCCTTAGCCCATTTTTAAAACTGGGTTGTTGTTTATATTCTTATTGTTGAGTTTTAAGTTCTTTGTATACTTTGGGTAACAATCCTTTATCAAATATATATTTTGCAAATATTTTCTCACAGTCTGTGGGTTGTTTTCTCATTCTCTTGAAAAAGTCTTAGAGCAGAAGATTTTTTAATTTTAATGAACTCTAGCATACAAATTAATTTCTTGTGTATCATCTAAGATCCATGATGTTGTGTCTAAAATGTCATCACCAGAGGTGCCTGAGAGGCTCAATCAGTTGAGCGTCCAATATCACCTTGGGTCATGATCTCACAGTTTGTGAGTTTGAGCCCCGGGTCAGCCCTGTGCTGACATCTGAGAGCCTGGAGCCGGCTTCAGATTCTGTATCTCCCTCTCTCTCTCTGACCCTCCCCTGCTCACACTGTTTCTCTCTCAAAGAAAATTAAACATTTAGAGAAAAAAGTCCATCATTATATCCAATGTCATCTTCGCTTTCTTTTCTGTTACCATCTAGTAGTTTTATAATTATACCTTTTATATTTAGGTCTATGAGCCATTTTAACTTTGGGAAGGATGGAAGTTTATGTCTAGACTTTTTTTTTTTTATGCTGATATCTAGTTATTCCAGTGTCATTTATTGAAAAGACTCTTCTGTCCAAGATGGGTTAACTATATTTATGTGGGTCTATTTCTGGATTCTCTATTTTTGTTCCATTGATCTATTTGTTTATTCTTTCACCAACACCACACCATCTCAATTACTGTAATTTTATAGTATAAGTCTTGACCTTAAAGGTAGTGTCACTTCTCCAGCTTTGTTTTCCTTCAATATTGTGATGGCTGTTCTGGGTCATTTGTTTCTCCATATAAACTTAAAAATTTTTTTAAATGTGTATTTATTTTTGAGAGAGAAATAGAGACAGAGAGACAGAGTGTGAGCTGGGAAGGGGCAGAGAGAGGGAAACAGAATCCGAAGCAGGCTCCAGGCTCTGAGCTGTCAGCACAGAGCCTGATGTGGGGCTCAAACCCATGAACCATGAGATCATGACCAGAGCTGGAGTTGGACGCTTAACTGACTGAGCCACCCACGTGCCCCTCTATATATAAACTTTTGAATTGGTTTGTCGATATCCACCAAAAAACCTTCTGGGATTTTGATTGGGACAGTATAATATCTACAGATCAGGTTGGGAAGAACTGATATCTTGATAATATTGAGTCCTCTGATGCACGAACAGGGAATACTTCCCCACATATTTAGTTATTCTTTCATTATTGATCAAGGCTTTGTTGTTTTCCTCATACAGAACTTATACATATTTTGTTATATTCATACCTAAGTATTTCAGCTGTTTGAATACATTTTTTTTGTTTCCTATTCTGTTGGTAATTTCAAGTTCCACTTGTTCATTTCATTTCTGGTATATAGGAAAGTGATCTAATTTTGAATGCTGATCCTAAATCCACTTTGGTGATAATCTGTTTGATCTCTATAGTTAAGAGTGTTTTGTTTTGCTTTCTCTCTCTCTCTCTCTATTTGTCTCTTAAATTACACACATGAGTGAAATCATGTGCTATTTGTCTTTCTCTGTTTTATTTCAGTTAGCATTATATTCTCTAAATCCATCCACGTTGTTGCATATGGCAAGACTTCATCCCTTTTTATGGCTGAATAATAGTCCATTGCATAAAAAAAATATACCACATATTCTTAATCCATTCATCTATCAATGGGCACTTGGGTTGCTTCCATATTTTGGCTATTGTAAATAATGCTGCAATAAACCTAGGTGTACATATATCCTTTGGAATTATTGTTTCATATTCTTTGTATAAATACCTAGTAGTGCTATGACTAGATTATAAGGTAGTTCTATTTTTATTTTTTTGAGGAACCTCCATACTGTCTTCCACAGTGGCTGCACCAGTGGAAGGGTTTCTTTGTCTCCACATCCTCACCAATATTTGTTGTTTGTTGCGTTTTTGATTTTAGCCATTTTGACAGGAATAAGGTGATTATCTCATTACATTTTTGATTTACATTTCCTTGATGATAAAGTGATGTTGAGCATCTTTTCACATGTCTGTTGGCCATCTGTAGGTGTTTTTTAAAGAACACCTTCTGCCCATTTTTAAACTGGATTATTTGTTTTTTTGGATGTTGAGTTGTGTATGCGTTTTATATATTTTGGATACTAGCCTTTTATTGGATACATCATTTTGCAAATATCTTCTCCTATTTGGTAGGTTGTCTTTTAGTTTCGTTGGTTGTTTCTTTTGCTGTGCAGAGGTTTTTTAATTTGATATAGTTCCAATAGTTTATTTTTGTTTATATTTCCTTTGCTTCTGGAAATATACCTAAAAAAGATGTTGCTACAACCAAGGTCAGGGAAATGACTGCTTGTGCTCTCTTCTAGGATTTTTATGGTTTCAGGTCTCACAGTTAGGACTTTAACACATTTTGAGTTTCTTTTGTATACAGTGTAAGAAAGTGGTCCAGTTTCATTATTTTGTGTGTAGGTGTACAGTTTTCCAAACACCATTTGTTGAGAAATAATGTTCTCCTTATTCCTTACAACTTTCCTTGCTTTGAAGTCTGCTTTGTATGAAATTAGTATAGCTACTTGTATTTTCATTTCATTCATATTAGTACAGTATATTTTTCTTGATCCATTTACCTTTAACCTACATTTGTTTTTTAAAGTGGATTCGTTATAGATAACACACTGTCAATTCTCTTTTTATTTTTAATTTTTTATTGAGGTATAATTAGCATATAGCATTATTATTTTCAGGTATACAACATAATGGTAAGATCTGTGGCACAAGTGGATTAGGCTTACATAGGAAGTGTTACATGAGAACACTTCCAAATATATGAAAAGAAAGGAACATAACATATACAAAAGTGAGGTCAAATTATTGGCTTTGATGCTTAGAGGTATCAATAGATCTTATCCGAATGCCTATGTTTTATTTGGAAATTATGGAGCAAACTACTAACAAAAAGTAGGAGGACAGGAGAGTTGGATACATTAATATATGTGAAAAATGGGAGATAGTAAATAAGAAAGTATAGTAGAGGTGTGAAGTATTAAAAGTCAATTTGAAATTCATAGATTCTATTGAATTTCTCCAGCACATCCCTGTTGCACAACTGGGTTTACCCAGAAAAATGAGATTAATCAGATGACTGTGACTAAGGGACAGAAGAGCAAAGAACTGAAGACTATTTTCAAAGGAAGAACTATCATATCTAAACTGAGTTGTGAAGGGAATGAAGGGATTGAGAATATGAGATGGATTCTAAATGGCTGAAACATCATAGGGTTGGAGGAAACCTATTTCTCCAAGGGGGCCAAAAATGGTGAGATTAGAAGTATTTGAATAAATAAATTTAAAGATAGAAAGGAGTGTTCACAATCTGAGAGATAAATGGGTGGTATAGCCTAGTAGCATGTACTTCAGCTAAGCTGGGGATTTTTAGGGAAGGAAGAGAAATCATTTCAGCAGCCCTAAGCTACAGTTCAACAATTCTATTTTCATTTATGACCCCTGTGCCCTGTCAACCTTTGACTTGCCTCCAAAGAGCCTTCCCCAGATAGCATATTAGAACTGCACAAGGTAGCATCATGTAATCCTTAACAAAGCAAGTTTTGAACCGAGTTAGATCCTTTACTTGAGTTTGCCCCTTCCTAGTTGGGCAAAAGTTGTTTAAACTTTTTAGGATGCAATTCCCTATGTTCTAAATGAGACTCATGGCATCTGTCTCAGGGTAAGTATATAAAGTATGCTTAAAGTGTGTTCAGAAGAAATGACTGAAATATATGGTCTCAAAAATGAATATTAGCAATTATAGCAATTATAAAATTGCTATTATTCTATTTGTTAGTATTATGGCTTCAAGAAACAGAATTAAGAACAAGGATTAGAAATTATAGTAAGGTAATTATCAAATCAATCTATTGATGAGCTCTGGAATAGTTAGAATATCCTGTCTAAAAATTAATCCAATAATTCAATTTTCTTTTTTCCTCTAGACTACAGGCTCATCAAGAAGAAGGAAAAGTATTTTATCTTACTTTCTCAGGAGGGGAAAAGTGACTTTGTTTCACAGACATCTGAGTTACTGCTATGGCTTAAATGTTTGTGTCCCCCCCCCCCCCCACCACCAAATTTATATTTTGAAATCCTAATTCCCAAAACGGTGGTATTAGGAGGGAGAGTTTTGGGGAGGTAATCACTTCCACAGGAAGGGGCTAGTCCTTTCAGAAAGAGGTCCCAGAGAACTTGCTTGCCTCTTTCATCATCTAATGACACAATAAGAAGGTACCATCTATGAGTAAGTCAACTCTCCCTAGACACCACCTTGACCAGCACCTTGATCTTGGAATTCCCAACATTTAAAACTGTGGTAATACATGTATATTGTTTATAAGGCCCCCAGTTTATGGTATTTTTGTTATAATAGCCCAAACAGACTAAGATAGCTACCCTTTCCAAACGTTATATTAAGAGATTTTCCTTTCTATTTCTGTAATTGATGAAAATGAGCTATGTATCCTCTTGAAGATGCTGAATTTCTTTTTTAAAAGTTTTTAAATATTTATTTTTGAGAGAGACAGGGTGCAAGTGGGAGAGGAACGGAGAGAGAGGGAGACAGAATCTGAAGCAGGCTCCAGGCTTTGAGCTGTCAGCACAGAGCCCAGCATGCGGCCTGAAACTCATGAACCGTGAGATCATGACCTAAGCCAAAGTTGGACAGATGCTTAGTTGACTGAGCCACCCAGGTGCCCAAGATGCTGAATTTCTGATGGGGATGGCAATGTAAAAGCCAGATGACCAAAAAATCAATGGAAAACCATGAACAAAAAAGTAAATATGAGACTTGAGAATGAAATAAGACTTGGAAATAATGCCTTCTGCTCCTGCAGTTATATATGTTGAAGGATATATTCTTACATACTATATACAAACTAATGTTGCAATAGCCCCTTACCTGCCTAACTGGAATCTGGCCCACAGACTAAACTAAAATTATACTGTTACAATATGGTAGCTTGATCATTACCTCTGACAGTAGGAGGTATTCCCTACTAGGAAGCGATTCCTAATAACGCAGCAGGATACACTTCTCACACCTGGATGATATGCCTGTCTGAAAAACCATCTTTATGTAACCTGACAGAACATTCTCCTCACGTGAATCTAGTCTGAATTGAAAATGACAGCTTGCTTTCTACAGTCTCCTTTTTCTATCTTTTTACAATTCTCAAAAGACTCATTTCTTTATTATTTTATTTATTTTGAATGCTATAGTCTTTCATTCTTGCATTCACAGGCTTTGATTTCAATTCCAATTCTACATTAATTTTATCTAGGGCATCAAGTGATAAAGTGTTGATGGTAATGTACTTGAAAAAAAATCCCTTAGTGTGTATTGATTGTATTAAACCACTGTGCTTAATCCAAAACTAGATCCTTTTCTATTTTGCACTTTCCCTATTTTCCTGGAGTTAGTTATTTTTCTTTGTTCAGGTAACCTTTATTCTCCCAATTACTTTCCAGAAGATGACAAAGAAAAGGTACGGTTATGAGCTGAGTCTTTGAAATTACAAATCAACTCTCTGAAAAGTAAACACTCCTGTTAATCACCTAGGCTTATCCCCAAACATCCCAAATGTTTGAAATAACCAGCTTGACTGAATTTGTGGATCATAATATTAGTAACAGTAAAAGACAGGGTAAATAGACATGAAACACACATTACAGCATATTCTACTTGACAAAATTGTTAAATTTAAATTTCTATGTCTTTCATGCTTTCTATTTCCATGGCCACATCTTTTATGCATTCCTTTTTCACTACAGGGAGTTTCTTTCCTTTCAATGCATCCTGCAATCCCCACCCAGATCAATCTTCCTAAAACATAATTTCAATAGTGTCATTTGCAGAATAAAAAATAGGACACCTCACTCCCCTACAGACAGGATAAATTCCAAGCTGCTTAAGCTGCAGCTCAAGGGACTTACTAATCTAACTAGGTCTGCCTTTACAGAGCTAAGCTTGCTTTTTCCTACTCCAAATCCTTGCTCAAACCCAATACATTTATTCACTAAGTTAGCCACTTTTCTTTGCTGAAACAGTTATTTTCCTTTCTATTTCCTTGCCAAAATAATATTCCCCATCAAGGCCCATGCAAAATCTCACCCTTCTTTCTTCTTTAATGTAGCTGGTATAAACCTCTATTAGTGGCAATCACAAATAATTTCATGTTATGAAATAACATAAAAGTTTAATAGTTACCCACTTTCAGAGGTTTAAATATCATATGTGAAATAAGCTGGTCATCATAGCTAAAACAATTCTTATTTTTTCACATTTTCACTAACATTTAGTCCAACCGACAAATTTGTTTGCTTTTTATAGGCTTCTTATATTTCTATCCAGGGGAGAGATCTTATCAATAGGTTAACTGCACTGTTTTTTGTTTTTCTTTTTTTCTTTCTTTTTTTTTTCCCATGGAGAAGATAACAATCTACTGTCTCCAAGGATATAGAATATACCTGGTATTTTTTGTACTCCAGAGTTTACTCTAGGCCAGTACTTGACATATAGAATATATACATTCAAATTGTATCTGATGAATCAATAATTGTTCCTTTTCATAAAATGTTATAGATTTTAGAGTATAACAATCTTACTTATTAAACTCAAACTTCATCTGAAAAGTAGTTGTTAATGTATAACCTTAGATAAATGATCTTATACTTTATCATAAAAAACATCAGAAGGTGTGCTAGTGCTATGAATTTGTACATAGAAAAGTAAAAACAAAACAAAACAAAACAAATCAAAATCCCCAAACCAAAAGACTAGTTCTATTCTGATGGCCTAAGGATAACCATTTGGGGTTTGATAGATACAAACAGATAAGATACGTTATCTTCAGATACATCTAACAAGTATTTATTGAATATAATCACTATGCCAGATTCAGGGAATATGAAGATTTAAATAAATGTTCTGTCCTCAAGAACTGTAACTAGGAGAAACTAACAAATGCATCCATAATTATAAGGCAGTACAAAATGGATTTTGATACTGTAAGTCCAGGTGCTGTGAGATCATTTATCTCATATTGGATTACACAGAAAAAGTGTCTCAAAAGCACTCATATATGAGTAGGATTTTAAAAGACTAGTAAATGTTAACCTGATTTAGAACTAACAATAGTAGAAAGGTTGATAGGAGGTTTGAAAGAAATAAGAGTGAGACAGAGAGACTATCCTGTGAAAAACCCAGAGGTAAAGATACATTCAAGGAATTAAAATATTTTAGAGTAACTGGAGTATGATTATATCAGATTCTGCGGTAGAAAAAGGAGGGGAGGTTGTGTAGTGGATAGGTCTTCTACACTTTTTTTATATTTTATATTGTAATAAGAGAGGATGCCATTCAATACTTTTAAGCACCTAAGTGAAAGAGTTGAAGTTATGCTTAAGAAAGACTATGGAAACAAAGGGTCTGATAGAAAATAAGACATATGACGGTAAAGCAAAGAGTTCTGAGATTTGAGATTGTTGCTGAGTCCAAATGAGAAGTCATAAAAGCCTGAACTAAGGTGGTAACAGTGAAGACAGGAAAAAAAAAAAAAAAAAAAAGGGTAAATTTTAAAGACATTAACAAGAACCAGTAAGATACAGTCACAGATATTGCTTTGGGTTAAGAGATAGAAAAGAATTAAAAGTCAAACTTTAGTTTTTGTCTTGGAAGACTTTCTAGATTGTGGAATTATCCATCAGGAAAGCAATAAAGAGAAAGAAAGATCTGGGAGATATATATTCTTGTGTTTCAAATAACCAGAACAGATACTGTTATAGTGATCATAAAAAGCAAACAAAACAAAACAAAACAAAAACACACACACACATACACACATACAAAACCCAAAACCCAGAGGCATGTTTTTCCATTTGATAATGGTTACAATAGAACATAATCCCTTGTAAGGATAAACTAGTTGCTGTTAGAAAATACTAACTTATTGCTTAACAATAAGCTAAAGTGTTAAAAAGTTTTTAAATAGAAGATACAAATTGTACATGATTTTACTAAATTTGAACTGTTGATGAATCTTTATCATCTTTCTTCCTTTTCCTTCAGGATTTCATTCAGAGAAACCTTTAATACTATTGTTTCAATAACAACTCAATGAAGTCTTCTTCAAAGGGATTACTGCTTATTATGTCAATGCCTACCCCTAATTCAAGTAGAAAGATGGCACAGGGCAAACACTGAAAAGAAAGGGAATCCCTTCCTTTAGGATATCAGTTTAGGACTTGCCCTGCTCTAGAATTTACTCACAGTATTACCCTTCTTTATAGACTGTTTAGCGACACTGCCTTCAAAGGTCTTTCTTTCTACTTGATTTAAGGTAACGTGGAGAGAAAATAACAATCTGAATCTTGTATGTTTGACTTAACTGGTGACCTTTTTTTTTTCTTTTTTATTGCCCCAATCACAGAACACAGCATTATTCTCAGTTTACACCTCTACTTTATTTTAAATGCTTGTTTGAAATTTATTTTTTTTAATTTCATTAATTAGAGGCGCCTGGGTGGCTCAGTCCGTTAAGCGTCCGGCTTCAGCTCAGGTCATGATCTCTTGGTTGGTGGATTCAAGCCCTGTGTCGGGCTCTGTGCTGACAGCTAGCTCAGAGCCTGGAGCCTGTTTCGGATTCTGTGTCTCCCTCTCTCTCTGACCCTCCCCTGCTCACGCTCTCTCTCTCTCTCTCTCGCTTTCTCAGAAATAAATAAAACATTAAAAAAATTAAAAAATAAATAAATTTCATTAATTAACCTGTTTAATACTATAGTAACTTTGTAACTACTACAGAATTGATGTTTATAAAGAGTATTTTAAAACAAGAAAATGACTTTATATGCCATTATAAAAATAATATATGCTTACTCTAAAGAATTCTAACAATAAAAAATAAAGAATTAAAAAAAACCACTTAAAATTCCTTTTATTCCTTTTCCCTTGGACAGCCTATATTAAAATTCTGATGAATGACCTTTAAGGTATGTTGTGTATATGTGCACATGCATGCACATGTTTGTGTGTAAGAGAAGAGGGGAGAAAGATATATGAATTGATATGTAATTTTATATCCACAGCTATACTGTACTTCCAACAAAATATTATAACTTTTTATTTATTGAGCAAAGAATTTTTCTATTTTTCCATGGATACATAATCCTTCTTGTGTGGATATACTATAATTTTATTTTCCCAATGACTTTTAAAAATTTTATTTATTTACTTTAGGGAGAGAGCAAGCCAAGAAGGCAGCAGAGGGAGAGACAGAGAGACTCTCAAGCAGTCCCCAAGCTCAGTGCAGAGCCCAACGCAAAGCTCAATCCCATGGCCCTAGGATCATGACTTGAGCTGAAATCAATAATTCGTTGCTCAACTGACTGAGCCACACAGGTGCTGCTCTCATGACCTTTTAATAAATTTGCAGTTATTTCCTCTATATGTCAATATAAAAACAGCTTCAATATGAATCTTTGCCAGTTGTTTATCTCCTTGATGAAAAGAATTTTATACATACTGTCAAAATGCATAGCAGAAAATCTGCATCAATCTACATATTCACCAATAACACATAACACTATCTCTTTCTCTAAGGCTGATGTCATCTCTTTTTTCTTATGTTTGGCAATTTTTTATACGAAAGTATCTTATTAGTTTGCACAAATGCCACTTAGGAGAACAACTTCCCTGGTCACCTTCCATAAAATAGCACAATTCTGTTCAACAGTAACTCTCCGCATTTGTGACAACATTGTCACTAACATAGCATATATGAATTTATTATTTATTTTCTGCCTTCTCCCATCTGGGTTTACACTTTAGAATGGTGTGAACCTTGTTTCTTTTCTTTAGTTTTCTATCTCTCAGCAACTTGAGTGGGTTCTGACATGTAGTAGATATACAAGACCATAATGTTGAATAAACTTTGACTAAATTTTAAAAAAGATCATTTTTACCTTACGAATCTCTTAATTATGTCTGATGCTTTTTTCTCAAACTTTATTATACACACAATTCTCATTTTTATATTATCTGTTATTTTTTTTGCTGTCATCTATAGATTAATGTGCCTATATTATTATTTGTTTATTCATTTATTTTGAGAGAGAGAGAGAGAGAGCAGAAGTCAGGGGGAGGGGATCAAGGGAAAAACAGAGAGAGGGAGAATCCCAACCAGGCTACACGTCATCACTATGGAGTCTGATGATGTAAGGTTCAATCCCATGAACCATGACATCATGACCTGAGCCAAAATCAAGAGTTGGATTAACCAACTGAGCCAACCAGGTGCTCCTATGTGTCTATCTTTGAATCAGTATTATACATTTATTTTTATTATATTTCCCTAATACATTTGGAATTCTGAATGGGTCTACTTTGTTCTTAGGATGTTTCTAATAATCTCTTTCCTTTATATTCTTGCAGATGATCTTTTGAACCATTTAATCAAATTTCACATAATCTCATAGGAATTTTAATTGGAACTGTGTTGAATCTAGAGAAATATTTAGAGAAATTTTATGCCTTTATCACATCTTCCTCTCTAAGACAATGCATGTCTATATTTTCAAAACTTCATTCCAAAAAGCATAAAATGTCATTAGTGACTGAAGAGAAGGTTATCATTTTCTTCACAGGTAGCCTGAATATTTCTTAAAAGTCTATACCTAGGGATATTACACTTTTGTTGTCATTGTGAGTGAGCTATTTTTTCCATTATACTTCTAACTGGTGTTTAAATTGCTCTTTGAAAGACCTTGCATTTAGAAGCTCTCAAGAACCTACATTATAATTCCATAAAGCACACTGCAAGTGCGCTAAAACACTACTTATAAAAGTGGTTTCAATAAAATATGGATTAACAGCCAAAATATGAACAAAATCAATATATATTGGTATTGAGTTTAAAAATCTATCTCATGTGGTGCCTGCGTGGCTCAGGCAGTTAAGCATCCAACTTTGGCTCAGGTCATGAGTTCAAGCACCATGCTAGGCTCTCTGATGACAGATCAGAGCCTGGAGCCTGCTTCAGATTCTGTGTCTCCCTCTCTCTCTGCCCTTTCCCTGCTCTCAATCTGTCTGTCTGTCTCTCCCTCTCTCAAAAATAAACATTAAAAAATTAAAACTAAATAAAAAACAAATAAAAACCTATTTCATATTCCTTAAAAAGCATCAATAACATATACTAATAGCTTTCTAAATAAAACTCATTGGCCTTTACATTTCAGAATTTTTTTCAGTCGGTTTCTCAAATTTTAACTCAGTTTAAGTGCCCAGCTTCAGTTCAGGTCATGATTTCACGGTCCATGATTTTGAGCCCCATGTCGGACTCTGTGCTGAGAGATCAGAGCCTGGAGCCTGCTTTCAGTTCAGTCTCTTTCTCTCTCTCTCTGACCTTCCCCGCTCTCACTCTCTCCCTCAAAAATAAGCATTAAAAAACCTAAAAATAGGGGCGCCTGGACAGCTCAGTTGGTTAAGCATTTGACTGCAGCTCAGGTCATGCTCTCATAGTTTATGAGTTCGAACCCCACATGAGGCTGTGTGCCTGCAGCCTGCTTCAGATTCTGCATCTCCCTCATTCTCTGCCTCTCCCCTGCTCACTCTGTCTCTTAAAAATGAATAAAAGTTTAAAAATAAATAAAAATAAATAAAAAATAAAAATCGATCTCATTTTCCTTTAAAAAAGTACCATTAAGAATATACTAATAGCTTTCTAAATAAAACTCATTGGCCTTTACATTTAAGAATTTTTTTTAAGGGCACTTGTCTGACTCAGTCGGTTAAGCATCCAACTTTTGCTCAGGTCATGATCTCGCAGTTTGTAAGTTAGAGCCCTGCATCAAGCTAGCTCTGAAAGTGCAGGGCCTGGTCGGGATTCTCTCTCCCTCTCGCCCACTTGTGCACACTCTGGCTCAAAATAAATAAACTTTTTTTTTTTTAAAGTAATATTTTAAAGGTGTGGTTGAGTTATCTTTCAAAATTTGAAGTTAGAGATTCTCTCTCTCTCTTTTTTATTTTAGAGAGAGAATATGACTGGCGGACAGGGGAAGAGGGAGAGAGAGAATCTTAAATAAGCTTCATGGAGTGCAACATGGGGCTCCATCCTACAACCCTGGGATCATTACTTGAACCAAAATCAAGAGTCAAATGGTCAAGAGACCGAGCCACCCAGGCACCCCAAAGATTTTCTCTCTATTAAAAAAAAAAAAAAGTCACTGTATAGAATGCAATCTGAAAGAACTCACATATGCCTTGACCTGTGGTAAAGCAAAAATTCTCATAGATGTATCTCTAAGGTTTTTTTTTGTTTTATATAAATGCCATGCTAGTATTTACATAGTCATTAAAAGTGGGATAGCTCAGTAATTAAGGAAAGAACTAGAAAACTTAAAATAAGTGAAAATTTTCAAAGGTGTTTGTAAGCTAAACTATTGTTGCTGAGAGAATATGATTCCTAATAAATGTTTTCACAATCAGTTGAGGGAAAATTGTGAGTAAGAAGAAAGCAAAATTGTAGCCTTCTGAGTCTTTCTAAAATGACCATAAGTTTAATATGTTATAGGACTTCTGGGTACTGATCACTGAATTGATTACAGCTTTTTTTGATAGGTCAATTTCTTTATGCCTTATTTCAACTCACAAATATAAAACATAACTCCTGCACTGTTATATTTGCCATGTTCTGAATGAATCTTCCTGTGTAATTGCCACTAATCATTTTTATTCCCCCATCTGTGCAAAAGACTACTTGATATTACCAATTAACCATCTGCCCATTTATGGAAAGGCTGCATAGTGCCTGCTTATTTGAAACCAGCCATCTCCCTTTCCATCACAAGGTGAATTCACCAAAAGAGGAGACTCTAAGTATTTTTAAGTGCTCCTTTTTATATTAAGTAAAGATACATGAAATGATCAATGTAACATAATCAAGGTACATAACATAAGCAAAAACCACAATATTTCAATGGTACAGTTTTATTCTTTGTGGAAGAAGAAAAGTTTTAAAAATTAATGCCCAAAGTAAGGAAATTATTTTAAAGCAAAACTGTGCTAAATTGACAGTTTTGCCTCACAACATTTTCTTGGAAGATAAAAAGGCAATTTCTGCCAATTTTGCAAAAACACCTCCCTTACTCACTTTAGTTACTATCCCCGAGGCACTTTAAATCTTTTCTAGTAGACTAAAATGCTATTCCTCTAGGGAATGAAAGAAGAACAAATCTCACCATTTGATATTCACCATACCTTGCTCTAGTTTTCCAAGATTTTCAAAAGGAAATATGTAATAGAGGGTCCCCATTGTTTACTCCAGTTCTCACCTCTCACCACACTGGAGCCCCTTCCCACAGACCTAGGACAGGCTTTCTTCAAAAAGGAGTATGAATGTTTTGTACCTTTCCTCACAAGTTCTTGTATCTTTTGAAATATTTGAATATATTTGACAAATGAAGTCATTTATTTTACTAATTTCCAAACATATTTTAGTTTCTAAAATTGTTTTTAATGAGATTTACTCAACAGCCTGCATATTTTAACAATCAGCTGTGTGCTTTCTTGATTGTGCTGCATATTTGAATATTTCAGCCTTTGTATATTTTTTTAAGAGAGACTCATACTGTAACGAGCTACACAAATTGCATCTTTGCAGAGACGATACATCGGAAATTTAATGGTGGTGTCTGGAAGACCTTCTCCTTGCACCCATGTGTGTAAGCACACGTATGCACATGTGTGTATGTTGGGTGAGAGGTTTTACTGGTGTCTGAATAGTTGCTGTTAGAGATAAGCCTAAAATGCATTGGTTTTAAAAGAAAAATAAATATCATGGGCATCTTTTGGCTCAATCAGTTGAGCATCTGACTCTTGATTTCATGCTCTCACCGTTCATGGGTTTGAGCCCCACAGCAGGCTGATAATGTGGAGCCTGCTTAGGAGTATCTCTCTCCTCCTCTCCATCCCTCCCTGTTTGCACTCTCTCATTTTCAAAATAAATAAATAAACTTTAAAAAAAAAGTAAAAGAAATATCAATACCAATTTCTAATTGTAAGGTTAGGTTACACTGAATGGGATTGTGCTTTCATGTAAAAAACAAAACAAAACAAAACCCTGAAATCCCATTTATTTGCTATAACATTAATATTTTAGCAACTGATTTCCTTACATCTGTGTGTATATATGTGAAGCACAGTGTATAAATTTCCCAATGCCTTAATTTTATAAAGATGTGCTACACTCAGTAGGGTCAAATCAGGAGTTTCATTTTTCACTTTCATTTTTCACTTTTCAGTCCTGATGGCTCTTGCTCCCCTGCTCTTATCAGCAGTCTGGTCAGAACTCAAAGTTTAACAGTCACTTTCAGGCAATTAAATGCCTAGTCTAAGCTAAGGAAGTATTCTTATCCTACATCCAGTGTAAGATTTCTTTTCTCTCTTTAGACCAGGAAAAAAAACAGTAAAGAGAAAGTAAGCATGTGTTTACTTTCAGTTTGTGCTCCCCTCTCCACTAAGATTAGAATGTTTAGAAGGAGGGAGGGGGTGTTTCCATCACTGGGGCTATCTATTAACCTTTGTTGGCTGCCAACATATATATCTGCTACCACAAATGTCTAAATGTCCAAGCATCATTTCTCTCTATCCCACTCTCTTTTCTCTTTCACTGGAGGTATATGTGTGAATTCTTGGCCCAGGTTACTGCCCTACTAGAGACTAATGACACAGACAACAGTCATTGGTGGCTTTTCACAACGGTCCCTCAGGCCTGGCTTCTGGCAATATATCCAGTCACAGACTCTCAACTAAAGGCTCTTTCAGGTAAAGTCCTTCCAAGACAGTGTTAAGCCAGCAGACACTAAAGCCAGAGTTGCTCTATCTTAGTCCATCATCAAGTAGAAAAGATTTTGCCCATGGCTTTCCTCTTTCCACACCTGTTAAGGGAGTTCCCAATTTCTTGCATAGAGAATGAAGCCCAGTGATGGTGTACTTTATACCAAGGGTGTGCTCCATGCACTGCCAAGAAATTTCTTAAAACTCTAGCTTCACATACTCTGATTTTTCTTCAGATCAAGTAAATCTTTTACCTTTTATTTAAAAAAAGAAAAAAAAAACAATTTCAAACAAACAACAGAAACTTCAGCTACACAAATAATGACTCAGACTCTCGAGGATACCTCTCTGAGTAGTACTGAGAGGGTTCCTTTCTCCTAACTATGGTTTAGAAAAAGCCAAGGGCATTACCAAGTCCTTTCTATGCTTTCAAATTTCTTCCTTGAGTCCTCAGTTCCTAATAAATAGCCTGTCTTACATAGCATGCTGGGGTGACAAACACTGAATGACTTTAGCCACTATTAATCCCACAAGAGTTTGTCTGGATTCCTTTTCTAGAGAGTTCTTAAAATCCATTGTCATTACCTTTGAGGATAAGGCCCAGAATCCTGAGACCACAGTAGGGACACTAAAATACAACCTATTATATGCCTGTAGGAATTTATATATGTAATATCATATAGTACATGGCATTTTTGTTAGAGACTTTTAAATTCTGTCTTATTTTTCTCATTCTTTCCCCATTCTTCACTCTTCTACACCCAAAGTTCATAACCTGATACGTGTCCTTCAATGTATTTCACCGTAGTTCAGAGCCTCGAACTTAGGTAGCATCAAACATTTCCAGCAAGCCCGCTGATAACAAAATAAGGATAAAATACTAAAAGAGCAGAGCTGCCCCAACCAACCCTCAAAACTGCCATGAGAAGCACAGATCTTCCCCTGTCACTTTGGACTACTGGACTCACACAGACATGCTTAGCTTTGATCAGCCAAAATGCAGCTGTCTCACTGCCTTAAACAATAATAAATGACTGATGCTTTAAGCTCCTGAATTTGGGTGAGGTTTTCAACCAATGATTGCTAAATGACACAATTAATCTATTTTTTTACATTTCACATGATGTTCACTTCTACAGTCTCGTTTCGACATAGTTACCAACCATACCATTCATTCCACAATATCATCTAAAGGAAAGAAAGAAATAATCTTCTCAACAGATATCAAAAAAGAAAGTAACATAAGTCAATAATCTTTCACGATACAAACTTTCAGCAAACTAGGAATAGAAGGTAACTTTCTCAAAATGATAAGGCATCAACAGGAAACCTGTAGCCCACATCACACCAAATGGTAAAAGTTGAATTCCTTTTCCATAGAGTGTGGAACAGGACAATTATATTCACTGTCAGAATCCTTATTCTTCATTATACTGAATATCTTAGATTCTCCAACAAGGCACAATAAATATATAAATTAACAAACAAATGGAAATGAAAATTATAGTAATTGGGGAAAAAATAAGGAAACATATTTATTTACAAATGACAGGATAAATGCCATTAAAAATTCTTAACACAAAACTAGTTTATCACATTAGTTCATCAGACTAGGAGCTTCACTTGAAGAAATATGAAACAGAACATTTGTACAAAAGGTCTTGTACGGAGGTCTCATGAGGTCATCTGCAGTAAAGCAAAGTAGTAGTACTGACACAAAGATACACTGGCAGGGTGCCTTTCAACAAATTGCTCAACTATCAATTAGAAGGGGTTTTGCAGGTACATAAATAATCATGGTCCTAGTGCAAAGAGGAAGCAGAGCCAGTTACTAAGAGTGTAAGCTCTGGGAAAGACTTTCCTTGGCTTTCTTAGTGATGGCTTAAGCAATTCATTTAAATTTTCTCTATACCAGGAACAGTATTGTTCTTTTTACTTTTAGGTATCTATCTCTTAGAAAGTAAAATTTTATTGATTTATATTTAAATACTTAAATAGTGGCTTGAGTGGGTGGATTAGAGATGAGATTCTATTTGGATAGTGTGTCTAGTTTGCCAACAACATATTACCTAAATTACATCATTATAAAAATTACCTCTAACTCTCATACACTAACCAACAACAATGAAACAGATATGCAGGAGCAAACCTTGGTTTGTGTGTTACTTACAAGCCCTATGAAGGGAACCTAATCCATAAATATCATTTGGAATGATTTTTCTCAGGCCACAATAAGGTGAGAAATGGAGTATTACTGTTTGTATTATTATTCATTCATTAAAGAAAACTCTAACAAGTATAAAGCCAGATGCTTGGTTCCAGGGAAATAGCTATGAAAAAAAACAACAACCTTAGTTCCTGGGGTTAATACACTGTTCCATCTGTCCAGATGCCCATATGACTACTTCTATTTTTTACTTTCCAGAATTCAATCTCCTTTCTGACTTTTTATGGGTTTTTAATTCAGGAATTATGAAGAGCCTGAGCTTTTAGTTGATTTACAAGAGAAGTTATCTTGCCACATTTTCATATACACTAGCAGAGAAACCTAAAACCTCCGGGTCAGAGGAACAAATGTTTATTTGTTTAATTACTTTATTTATTACTGCTAAAATGACAATAGCCAGAATATCACCTTAGTTCTGGCTCATTGAGCCCCTGTTCCCACACAGCAACACAATTAGGGCCACGTGTTGAATGCACACATAGTAAAATTCTAATACAAGAGAGGAAATCAGAGACTAGGAAGCCCCTGGTCTTAGGCAGGGGATGCTAGCAACCTGAATGTGTTCTTCTCCAAGGAGAAATATTATCTTTATTACCCTGAATTGTAAGTAAATCTTCTGTAGAGATACAAAGGAGACATCTCTATGTTTACCATACTGGAATATAAATAAATCTGAGCAAACTGGCTGTTAATATCTAGTCATGAAGTAACATGAGAGATTCATGGATAAGTCACTCCCAACAAAGGGAAGGCCTTGTTTTATGTCTGGAAGCGTTTAGTATAGGAATCAGGACTAGACAACCTATTGCTCCCATTCTGTACACAGTGCTTTATTTAGAAAGCATATATAACCTAAGCTAATTCAAATAAGTTTGTACTGAAACTATGAAGAATCCTCTCTCTTTCTCTCTGCTCCCCATTCAACATGGGGAGAAAGGGTAGGGCAAGATTAGTAAATTCACCTTGCATTCTTCAAGAATATAAAGATATCTTAATAACAATTGAACATTGGATACATGATAGACAAATATTATATAAGTATGAGTTGGGCATGGTCCCTTCAAACAAGGAACTCAACAGTCATTAGGAAGAAGAAGTCTGTAGGTACATAAATAACTATGGTCCCAAGAATAAAGAAGCAGCAAAGCCCTGATACTAAGAATATAAACTCTGGAGAAAGACTCTTCCTGGCTTCCACAGTTATTTTTTAGGCAATTTGTTTATACTTTTCTAGCTCAGTTACTTCACCTGTAATAATGACCTAGTAAGATAATTTAATCCATGAAAAGTGCTTGGAATACTATATGTACTAATAGTAAACACAGCACACATGTTAGCTATTAATATCATGCTAAGTGATGAATATGGCTTATGTCTAAATTGTTGCCAATTTATGGAACTGTCTAATCTACTAGCTTCTTTTAATTTTCTTATAGCAGTTATGACTGTCTAAAATTATAATATATATACATAATATGTATATATCTATATATTTATTGAGGACTCATTTCCATATATATGTTTACTTTTTATTTTTATTTATTTATTTTTTTTTAAATTTTTTTAAAATGTTTTTTTGTTTATTTTTAGGAGAGAGAGACAGCGTGAGCAGGGGAGGGTCAGAGAGAGAGGGAGTCACAGGCTGAAACAGGCTCCAGGCTCTGAGCTGGCAGTCAGCACAGAGCCCGACGCGGGGCCCGAACCCACGAACCGCGAGATCATGACCTAAGCGAAAGTCGGACGCTTAACCGACTAAGCCACCCAGGCGCCCCATATGTTTACTTTTTAATTTAGATCTCCCACTCTATAGAATAATTTAGAAGACAACAAAGACCTTGTTTATGCTATTTTTCCTATATTTCAACTATTAGAAAATTATCTTGCATAGAGTATTATCCAAGTAATATCACTGAATGAAATCTGCTCAGAGTCGTCAGGAAAGCCAAAAAGCACTTAGAAATTCTCAAACATGCATATATTGATAAAGTATGATGTGTTTTTGGTGAGGCTGGAGAAAGCAATTGTTGGCTGGGCTTAAGTTGTAAAGCTATGATGTAAGCAATTTGCAGAAAGCCTCAGCACAACATGGTAAAGACCTTAGATTTTTACTCTGGAACAGAGTATCACCAGGTTCTTCAACAAAAGAACTATTGGCAAATATTTTCTTTATTAAAAAAAAAAAAAAAAACAACTAGGTCAGCACTATTAAGAATGGATTGATGGGGTAAAAGAGAATGGGATACATGCATATTATGTAGAAAGTTAAAACTTCAGTTAAGAGATGACAAAAGTCTGCACTAGGTCATGGACTAGATTCAGTTACATTTTATAGATGTAATAGACAAGACTGGTGATGTTGTGGGGGATAAAGCTAGGTATAGAGTTAACAGAGTTGATGTTTCAGATTGTAGTTTGAATATGCTGTGTGACTCACTTACTTAAAAACTTCAACTACCGGCAATTGTCAGCAGAGTTCCTAGCTGTTCTCTAAGGAACTGGGAATTTAAAGCTGGAGCCAAAGTGAATCCTTTTAGATTGAGTTAGTGTACCAATTTACATAAAACTAAGGCAGCTGCCTCCATAAAACACTGAAGAAACAAACAGAAACTAACTGGCATTTTGTTGAAAAAGATGTAATTGAAGTTATCACACATACCCACCTGGTAATTAAAGATAATGTTGTTTCAAACCTCAAAGATTAATAAAGTATCAAACCAATGTCTATGAAAATTAAATTATGAAAAAATAAATGTTAAATAAAAAGCTTTCAGTAAAAGATTAATATTTTTTGTTATAAAGCTTAAACTTCAAAATAAAAATACATAGAGCAATATAATTAACTATAAGAAAGTAGTAAAATTATTCCTCAGAAAAAACCCACAATGCTTCAGACCAAAGAATCACAAAGATAATTTAAACTTTGGCCTCAGCTGATAAAGGAAAGAATATAGACAGCCATCAAAATTAAGAAAGGGTCATGGTTTATTTGGGTCTATATGGGAAGCAGATATATGAGATCAGGATAGAAAACAGGCAATGATCTCTTGGACATCAGCCATAGCAACTTTTTTTTTTTTTGTAGGTAAGTTTTCTCAGGCAAGAAACAAAAGCAAAAATAAACTATTGGGACTAACCAAACTAAAAAGTTTTACCACGGAGAAGGAAATCATCAATAAAACCAAAAGACAACCTACTGAATAGAAGATATTTTGTGAATGATCTATCTAATAAAAGGTTAATATCCAATATATATTAAAAGAACTCCTCCAACTCAAAATCAAAAAAAAATTTTTTGATTAAAAAATGGCAAAGGATCTGAAGAGACATTTTTCCAAAGAAGACCTACAGATGGCCAACAGACACATGAAAACATGACCAGTGTCACTAATCCTCAGGAAAATGCAAGTCAAAACCATAATGAGATATCACCTCACACCTGTCAGAATGGATAGTATCAAAAATACAAGAAATAATGAGTTAGTGAGGATGTGGAGAAAAGGGAGCCCTTATACACAGGTGGTGGGAATATAAATTGGTGCAACCACTGTGGAAGACAGTATGCTTTCCTCAAAAAATTAAAAATAGAAATTCTATGTGATCCAAAAATTCCACTGTTGGGTATTTACCCAAAGAATAAAATACACAAATTCAAAAAGATATATGCACCCCTATGTTTATTACAGCATTATTTGTACATTATTTGTAGTGGCCAAGATATGGAAACAACCTAAGCACCCATCAATAAATGAATGGATAAAGAAGATGTGATACATAGAAAAAGTGGAATATTACTCAGTCATACAAAAGAATTAAATCTTGCCCTTTGTGACAACATGAATAGACATGGAGGGTATAATGCTAGGTGAAATAAGTCAAACAGAGAAAGAGAAGTATTACATGATTTCACTTATATATGGAATCTAAAAAACAAGACAAGCAGAAACAGACTCATAAATACTGAGAACAAATTGGTGTTTTGAGATTTCCCTGGGGGAGTGGGGTTGAGCAAAATAGGCGAAAGAGACTAAGAGATACAAACTTCCAGTTACAAAATACATCACGGGAATGAAAAGAACAGCATAGGAATAGTCAGTAACAGCCAATGTTCTTGTAATAACATTGTACAGTGACAAATGGTAACCACACTTATCATGGTGATGAGCATTATGTGATGTACAGAAGTGTTGAGTCACTACGTTGTATACCTGAAACTAATACAGCATTGTATGTCAACTATACTTCAATTAAAAAAAAAAAAAAAGAAAATCATAAGGGAGAAAAATACAAAAAAAAGAAGAAAAGAAAATAAATTCTGACTGCTAAAGTTATTTGATGTCGGACATTCAGTTACAGGTCCTGAATTGCATTTAAAGAAAGTCACAGTTTGTCAGAGCTTCAGGAACTACCTAAGAATAAATACCAGACTCTCATCCCAGAAAAAGGAAATAGCACATTTGGGTCCTGGCTTTATGTTTAAGAGATTTTGCCAGGTAAGTGAGAAGTGTTCTGTATGTTAGTGGGTGCTGAGAACAAAAACAACTCTGGCTTATTATTTTTTTTTTTTTCTATTTCTTCAGCTTGTCCCACTTAGACACTTCTATTTATATGCTACAAGAAATAAAGTGCAAAAACAGTGACTTTTTTTTCTTCCCTTTGATAAAGAAGTACTTTACTGAAAACTTTGAAATACCTCTCTCTATAATAACTATCCAAAACAGTAATTGAACTGCTGCACAGCTGGCTGAAAGTGAGGACATGATGACAGCCTGGAGTGAAGTGGAGAAGGGAGGCCACGGGGTATGTGCAGGAGAACAGACTTCATCTGTGGCAGTGTTCTGCATGAGTTCTGTTACTGTTTGCAAACTGGCTCCTTTGGTGTCTAAAGTACATAGAAAAGGTCGGAATTCTCTTTGTGCTTTGAGGATGCCTAAGTGATGCTTTCATGACATGGAACATGAAAGTATCCATGGATGATTATATTTTACTATGTAATACTCTCTGATATGTAATCAGATGTTCTACTTCCCTCACAATTACCTGAATTTATCAATCTATAGGAGTTATTAAAGTCCATGTCAATATGACTCTTAGAATGGAAGAATGAGGGAAGATAAATGAATAGACACCTGAGGCTATTTCCAGAAAAGAGCTCCATTTACCAGACTTGTCAATTCTCAAAAACAGTCATTTTGATGCGTTATCAGACTATCAGAATGTGACAGCAAAGGATCTTGGGTATCACATGATAATAATTGTTCTGTCTATATTTATTATAAGATTGAATGGAGATGTGCTCAAATAATGTCATTGTGAATGTGTCTATCCATGTGTGTGTATGTGTATATGTTATATATATTTATTTTTATTATTATACTATTATTACTATTATTATTTTATTTGTTGTGCTTTTATTCTGTTGGTTTTCTTTCCCAGCAAGATCACTAGTATGCTCAGGCTCATGCAGTGTTTAATAATTTCAGAAGAGAAATAATATCATACATTGGTTAAGAGAAGGCAGCTTGAGCCAGTAATATTTAGAATTCTAGTCCTTCAACTTAAAACCTATATGATCTTGGGCAAGCAACTTAATACCTCTGAGCCTCAGTTTCTCTATCTATAAAATGGGTATAATAGTATTAAAGCTCATAAAGTTGTGAAAATTAAGTAATTTCTTCCATGCAAACCACTTGGAATAGTGTTCAGAACATTAGAAACATTTCATTAAAGTGATCAAAAAATAAATGTAAGAATAATTAACCCTGTCATGATATAAAAATTATAAGGGTCTGACTGGCTCCATTTTGGTAATGTGTTCACCTGTGGACCAATCCCTGTGCCTTGAGTGACTATATAGCCACTGTATGTGGGACATACAGGGCTTCTTCTGTGAAAGAAGAAATGGAAATCACATGAAATGGAGGAAGGGTAGGTCCAAAATTGGAGCTGAAAAAAAATATACACCCTGAGCTATGAATTATATTTATTAAGATTGTCCCAAAAAGAGGGATGGTTTCAGTGTTCAGATGGAGTTTATTAGGACTAGTGAAGGCAGAGGGAGGGGAAACAAAGCAGGAGTTGATATCTTTCCAGCCAGGTCCTTCTATGCACTTGCTTCTAGTACTCCTTTTTGCTCTATTGAATTTTTCCCCAAACTTCCCAATAATTATCTCTACATCAAAGCATCTAGGGTCATAGTGTAACTTTAAAATGTAGATTAGGGGCGCCTGGGTGGCTTAGTCGGTTAAGCGTCCGACTTTCGCTTGGGTCATGATCTCGCGGTTCGTGGGTTCGAGCCCCGCGTCGGGCTCTGTGCTGACTGCCAGCTCAGAGCCTGGAGCCTGTTTCAGTCTGTGACTCCCTCTCTCTCTGACCCTCCCCTGCTCACGCTCTCTCTCTCTCTCTCTCCTAGAAATTAAAAAATAAAATAAAATAAAATAAAATAAAATGTAGATTAATATGTAGATATGTAGGGCCATAGTGTAGACTTTAAGATGTGTGTCCTAGACTTTTCACTGGCAAAGGTCTTTTTAGGATATGACTGTGTTTTACAGCATTAAAGATACTGAACACCTCAACTGAAAATGTGTGAATTCAGTTAAATTAAGTAAATTAATATGTAAATTAATTTACATATGTAAGTAATTAATAAGTAAATTAATTATGTAATTTCAAAGTGGTACAAATTTGAAGCACAACTATAGAAAAAAATGTCCTTGTATCTTTCATCTTTTGTGGGAAGCAGGTTTATTCATTTCTGGCTAGTCATCAACCACCTGCCACCCCCTCCCAAAATGTCATTACTTTATTTGAAGTCTTCTATCCATTATGTCCTGACCATAGATTTTAAGGATATATTAACAGATAACAGTAAATAAAACTCAGAGACTGCCACTGTAAAAATGAATAAACAAACAAACAAACAAACAAACAAATGAATAAATAAATGCAGAACCTGAGCTAAGCAGGCCCAGAAGTATTTTTGCCCTTTAGGGATGTGTTCAGCTCATCTTCCTTATATCTAATGCACTCGAAGGCTCAGCCTGACTAATTCATACTCAGAACAAATTGCATAACACTCCAAGACTGACACTTCCAAAGTTCATCCACTCTGTAGTTGCTTGACATTAGAAAAGGGCAACTTTTGAAAAACGAGTAAAATAGATTTTCTCACTCTGCTGCTCATGTCTCAAAAACAGCAGAACAGGTTTTTTGAAGCTTAACTTTTAAAATAGTCCATCATTCCACATTCACAATTTCAATATTGATACTGTTAAGATTAGCAAGTCAATTTTTTTCTGAAAATCTAAACATCTCAAGATTTTAAATATTATTCAAAATACAAATTCCACAAAGATAATGGCTTTATCTCCTTAATTCATAAGACACACAGCCTCTCCCAATATCTTTCATTTAATAAAAATTTAAAAAAAATGACCAATTTAATGAATGAGTATAAAGTATCTTATTATGAAAAATAAGTATCACATAAAAGCGAAATGCACGGACAGATAACCCTCAAGTTATTAATTCATAATTTTCTTATTTGGGACACTCAGTCAATTATACTAAAATTATTAATGTATGACTCCAAATTAGGCAAGAAACATTTACATGAATTTATATCAGTTCATATTCTCATGGATGTATCTATTAAGTTTATCTCTGACATTTTTCATTTTTGAAGCAAACACTAACCTATTTCAAATTGGCTTCGTTAAGAAAAGGGATTTATTTAAGAGTGTAAATATGACATCTTAGAATCTAGATGGATTCTAACATCAGGACATCTTAATCTAGGGTCTAAAATAATGTATCAGGGCCCTATTTCTTCCTCCATCTCTTGTGTCACCTTTTGTAAGCTTCCCTGCCGGAGTCCAGCTCCAGCCAGTCCCTGAAGGATGGACGGTGTCCGCAAGAGTGTGATGAGAGAGCCCCGAGATTCCTTCTGATCACCAGGTAGGCATCTCTGCTCAGCTAGGTTCTCAACCTTATTTATACGTGAAGGTATAGGGAACAAGAAAAGTGGCATTTGTCTTGGTAGATGATGTTTTACCAAGAAGCAAACAGAATTGTATACATAAAGGTCAGTCTTTTATTAGTAAGGGTCATTAGCCTGTTTGTAGCTCAAGGGAAGTATCGAGGGAAACAGGATCAGTGGGAGACACAATGTCTGCTGTCACAACCTCAAAGGAAGAAGATATCTTTTAACATTAGCCACAGGGCCCGTAGTTCCCACAACATCATCCATACCCAGGAATAGTGTGTTACTCTATATGGGAATATTATTTTATTAGTTGTTAAGCTAAGGGTGGAATCTGACTTTTCAAAGTTATCAATCACTTAGTTCTATTCCAGGCTACTGAACATTAATGTCCCTCCATATCACAAGTCCCTGACCAGGTGTAATCATCATACCAGGGCCAGAATGAGGGGACAAGTCATTCCTGATCTCAGACAACAAAGAACTCCAGGGTGTGGTGCTCAAGCAGAAACACTATGAAAAAAGGGGCAGCTATTAGTCGCTACCTGACAGCAGGAGACCTTGCAAGCCTGCCTTAACCTCACAAGGAGTATTCTCAACTACTGAGTTCAGAATGGCTCCCAACACTTCCCCTTATTCTGAAGTATATACTATCAGCTTGTATTCTAAAAAGAAGAGACTTTTTGGTCATGTGCCCAGCTCTGAACTTTTATTGTATCAGGGTCTTTGGATACACTGATGGCCCCAGGTCTTGAGTCATGTACCTAGGCAGGAGGCAAAAGGAAGATCACAAATATCAGGGTTTGGGGTAGGGTAGTTCCATATTGAAAGCATTGGTACAGTGATTATACAGAAGACCTCAATTTTTTGCACCCTTTGCAATGTAATGTGACTTTGAAGTTCTTTCTGTCAAGGAAAGAGACTGTTTCTCTGCCCTTTAAATCTGAGAAGGCTTTGTGACTTGCTTTAGTTAATAGAGTGCTTCTGCCCTCTTTCGTGACCACTGTACTACCGTGAGAGCAAGCTAGGCTGATGGAGAATGAGAAACCACATGTAGTGATTTGTCCCAGGCAAGACAGTAATCCATCCAGGTAAGACTGTCGTAGGTCAGACAGACACAAGCCAGACATTCTCCAATTAACTACAGATGCAGGAATGAGCTCAACTGATATCAATCAACCTAGCTCATCTAACTAATTTTGAAAGGAGAAATAGTTATTGAACCAAAAGAAGTATTTAGTTACTATAAAATAGTGAATGGGTTTCCATTGTTGATTAGAACTGATTCAAAGAAAATAAAATATTTGCTTGCAATGATTGATAAATGACAACACCAAGTGAAATAATTTTATAATAGGTAACATAATGGATATTATGAAAAACAATATTCATTGAAATGCATGTCTCTTATATCTATTAAATAAATTGGTCTTATTGCCTAAGAGATGTATTTCCTTAGCATGGTTAGTAAAAGATTAAAGGGTTCAGCATTATAAGCAAAGGATAGATCTTGTGACAAAAATAGAATGATTAAAAATATTAAAATGGATATAAATAATGCAGTAAACTTTGAGATAGACTACCAATCAATCCAGTTATGAATTTTTTTTTTTTGCATTTTAAAGACAAAGTATAAAATTCATGGATTAATAATGTGCAAAGTTAATTCTGAAGGAGTGACCTACATGTTGTAAAATGAAGCCAGCACTGATGGGATAAAAAGTAAAAAAAAAAAATAGAAAGTTAGGTTATTTTTGCTATTAGAGCTACAGAGTGAATAACTGGAAATATAATGTTAAGCCTGGCTATAGGGAAATTTTTGATGGGTAAGAGGAATCAGAGAATGATGTCTTGATATAATTTTCTCAATGATATCATGTTACTCAAAGTCCTACTTAACATCTTATCAAATATAACTTTTGAGATGCCTCCAGAAAGTATCAATCCTCCTAAAATTGTCCCTGGACTTTTTGAACTGCTACACTAAAGACTAGGCAGGAATTATAAAGAAGATAACTTTTTACACTAACTAGATCATGTTAAGAACAACTTCATGAAGCTGTATTTCCCTGTTTAATCAAACCATATGTCTATTAGCAATATTTATGTGTAGTGAGTCTATCAATTATAACTGATTAAATGTTGTGTTTTTAAATATAAGTTGGGCATCAAACCCCTCGTTAAAAATAAAACACTCAAAAAATTTGTCGTGTTAACATTGCAGCAACTTAGTTCTTTTTTTTTTTCCCCCAGCAACTTAATTTTGAATCTTACCATTCCTCCTTGAGAAACAAAGTAAAAAGGCTGGGGGAAATCTATACTCTAATTTTCATACAAACTATAAGAGCTAAAACCTGAAAATTGCAATGTAATTCTAAATGTTACCAAAACAGCTGAGACCAGCAGAGTACGGTAAGACTTTCTGTGAGAAGATCCACAGTGAGCTGAGCCACAGCATGCCAGCAATGGTGAATCTCAAATACCTCCACTGAAAAATCATTCCCAAAAGGCGAGCATCCCATCATTACTAAGAAATGTTATGAGCAGGACAAATTTCCCCAGAGAAGCCAGAGTAGTAGCACAGGGGTAGAGAGAAGGTAAGGAAAAGGCACAGAGTGAAACCCTCTGAAAGTACCAGCAAAATTACCTTTCGAAAGGAAAGGTATCATATTGGATGTGTTCATTGGGCAGGGGCCTGATGGAGGAACTCGGAAGCGGGAGTTGATGAAGGAACTTTGGGAGCAGAGGGCTAGTAGGGAAAAACCCAGCAGCCTGCTTAAACTTGCAGAGAAAGCAAAAGCTCGGCTACAGAGACACACTATGTTTGAAGGAAAGAGCAAATTATCAAGAGAAGAAGCAGCCCTTTGCAAAGGACTGAGATCTACTTCATCACCAGTGCTTCTGCCCCTCTCCCCAGGCAGGAATCTTTTGCAAAGAGCTGGTCCATAAAATTGCCCAAATATGAGTAACCAAAAGAGAAGAGGGGATATTCAGCTAAAGATTATATAAATGATAGCACCAGATTTTTTTCTACAGTATAGTTCAGTAAATAAACAGTGCTATGGAACAGATAAGCCATGGTTTAACTCATCTGTTTAACTGGTTATAAACCATGAGTTAAAAGCAACTACAATGATGATAAACCAGTCAGAGAATGAACGTAAAATTCATAGCAGGAACGTAAGAACTTAAGAAAGACATGGTCAGACAATTCCTAAAAGTGAAAGAGAACTGACAGAACCAAAAAAAAGGAAATTAAAAAAAAAAATTGAAACCTTAAGAGAAATGAGAGGGGCACCTGGGTGGCTCAGTCGGTTAAACTTCAGCTCAGGTCATGATCTCGAAGCTCGTGGGTTCGAGCCCCACGCTGGGCTCTGTGCTGACAGCTCAGACCCTGGAGCCTGCTTTGGATTCTGTGTCTTACCCTCCTATGTTCATGTTCTGTCTCTCTCTGTCTCTCAATAATAAATGTTTAAAAAAAGAGAGAGAAATGAGAAAAAGTAAAAAGGTCAACAAGGTCCAGCAGCCTATCTTTAACTGCTCTAATTGAAATGACTCCCTAAATTCCCACATGCGTTTGAGTTAGTATTTGAGGGTGTTTTTTCTTGTTCTTTTTTCTTTCGTTTTTTAGCTGTTTGCCCACTCACAAACCAGTAACACAGGTTTTAATTATTGGCTTAATAAATCTTTCAGGTTTACTATTCTCTCATTGCTTTCTTTTCAGTGTCTTTCCCAGTTATTATTATTATTATTATTTTATTACAATTATCATACAGATGATATTTGTGGGTGTTTGTGTTGAAACACTTTTTATCTATCCAGGTATGCAAGCCACTCACCTATATTTTCTTCCAGTGTTTATGGCTTTATGACTTTTTTTCTGATCTGAATCATCAATGCATTTGAAGGTTATAATAGTATACAATATGTATTATGGACCAATTTTATCATTTGCAGATAAATATATAGTTTGAGCATCATTAACTTAAATAAAGCTCTTGGACAACAATCTAATATACCACTGGTGAGTGCAAAATGTGATACCCCATATGGAGTGCAATTTGGCAATATCTATCAACATTTTAAGTACATATTCCCTCTGACTTAGTAATGTTCTTTCTGAAGGTTATCCTGAAGTTTCTCCTACACAAGGGTAAAGCAATACATATGAAATAAATCTTTACATTACTGAAGTAGGAAAGTATTGGAAAAAAACTCATTTACTCAATGATAAAGTCTTTGAAACTAAAGTATGATGAAACAATATAACAAAATACTCTGTAGAGATAAAGCTTTCTCTTATATGTGTATACAGATAGGGGGGAAATGGTTCAATATGTATCAAATAAAAAATATCAATAGAATTTTGAAATAATATGCTACTTTACTTAAGAAACTTGGAAAGTAAAAATTTATTCATATTTGCTTATATTTGCATTAAGAAGAGCTGAAAGGAAATCTATGAGACTGAAAAAGTGGTTAACATTAGAGGCAAAAGTATGAAGGGGAAGGGATGGGGGTGACTTCATACTAATTTTAATACTTAAACAAAAAGTCAATTGCATGCTTCAAAAATTTATAATGTGCCTATTTATTAAAAACATTTCAATGTTTATTTATTTTCAAAAGAGAGAGAGAGACAGCATGAGCTGGGGAGGGACACGGAGAGAGGGACACACAGAACTTGAAGCAGATTTCAGCCTCCACCAATCTGTCAACACAGAGTCTATGCAGGGCTGGAACTAACAAACCATGAGATCATGACCTAAACTGAAGCCTGATGCTTAACTGACTGACCCACCCATGCACCCCTAAAGTTATCTTTTTAGAACATTTTATTTTGTATTTTCTCTTCATGGAAGATGAACTATGACATAGAACATTTTCACACATAGTGGTTTAAGTGAATAGTCAAATAAGGAATTTACAATATTCTTTCTGATTTACATGTTTGTTTTAGATCACGTTAGTCCTGTGTTAGACTATGTCGATTAAAAAACTAGATAATCCACCCAAGGTTGTTCAAATCAATGACTATGTTAATCCTTGAACTGCCATGTGTTAGAAGATACTTCTCTGTGAATCTTTAACATTTTTGCAGTCTTGCAAGTAGAAGCACTGACAGTTATTTGTTCCAGATTATCTTTTCAAGGATGTTTGTAGAGCAAACAGACATAGAAGACAGAGATAGTATCTCTATTTAGAGCAAAGGGCAGATTTGTTTATTACTCAGTATAATGAAAAGAATGTCTCCCTCCAAGGCAAAGGGAGAGGTTTTTTTGAAATCCATTACAAAAGACTGGGAGTTTCCTGAGCTTGCATTTCTCTCTGTCTGTCTGTCTCTCTCTTTGTGTGTGTGTGTGTGTGTTTCTATAATTCATCGCTATGCAGGCATCATTTTGCTTCGGTTTGAATCATTCTGTGGGAATTTAGGTTTGGGAACCACCACAAGAAATAATCACACATTGGGGCGCCTGGGTGGCTTAGTCGGTTAAGCGTCCGACTTTCGCTTGGGTCATGATCTCGTGGTTCGTGGGTTCGAGCCCCGCGTCGGGCTCTGTGCTGACTGCCAGCTTGGAGCCTGGAGCCTGTTTCAGTCTGTGACCCCCTTTCTCTCTGACCCTCCCCTGTTCACGCTGTCTCTCTCTCTCCTAGAAATAAATAAAAACATTAAAAAAAAAAAAAAGAAAGAAATAATCACACATTGAGTATAACTGTCGCTTTGTGTAATAAACTATCTTTTGTCTCTGAGACCAGAATCTCATGTCATCCATAAAATGTCAGCAGACTAGCTTATTAGCTTGAAAGTAGCATAAAGTCTCAGACTCATCATGGCCTTGACACTATTTACACCTACATATCCAAATTTGTGATAGATAACTTAAGGCCATATAAGACAAATTTTCCTTGTCTTTTGAAACATTCCTCAATATTAATTTAATCTTATGATCAATTCATATAGCAATGTGCATTTATGAGTTTGTGCATACATGTGTTTTATAGGAAAGGATGTAGGGAAATCAAGTTAGGACAAGTCAAAATATTTTCTATCACGGAGAAAATAAACTTATGAGGGAAACCGGATTTCAGATTACATTTGAAGTATCTTAGAGGTGTGTTGTTAAAGGTGATTTACTTGTAAATGGAAAATGATTCTTACAAAAATTAAAACAGTAAGACTAAAATGAAGGAAAAATCACCCATATTGGATAGCTTATTAGACTCTAATAGATCTATTCTCAAAAACAGCAATTAGCCTTTGAATAAACTTGTTATTAAATGATTGTTTGTACTGAATCAGTTAACTATCTTCAAAGTAACAGAAAAAAATAATAAAAGAGTTCATAGAAAGATTCCATTTGTATATGAGCATGTGCATCAACCTGGAAGAATGACAATTTTAATAGTGATGTCTCTGGGTAGTGATATATCATGTAATCTTAATTTGCTTCCTTATGCCTTTCCATGTTTACTGATTTAAAAAAAAAAAGAGGCCAGTTTTATATCCTAAGTTTTAATTATTAAAAAATAAAATTGTATAATTCATTTTCTTTTCTTTCCAAACTGATTTGTGAGTATAGGCACAACATATGGCAATGACGTTGTGTATCTACATTGTTTTTCTAATGTTTTTTCTATAAATGTAACTTAAAACATATAACCGCAAAAATCGTATTTTCTCTGTCACTCCAGCAGTTGAAACTCAAAATAAATTTCATGGACACTAACCTAATGTTTGAGGCATCCTTCCTGTACTTAAATATGTTTTGATAATATATTATAGTTGCTTCAAATATATTAAATTTATTAATCTAAGTCAGAGGGTGCTTTTTAAAATTTTTTATATTCAAACTTTTTAATCTCTTTTTACCTATAGTTAAGCTCTCCTAAGCAGGACTTTTCTTCCTCTCTCTTTAATGTCGCCTTTTGGAAACACATCAGTTTTTGATTACTAATAATAATGTGAAGTTGCTTGAAGGAGAAGATGGATTAACATATTATTTCTCACACAGAGGGTCAAGAAGTTGACACAGATATTTTCTGAATGTGTTGACAATCACTTGCAGGATTCTCAATGAAAAATTGCTCTGAGATTGGAGAGCTGAAGTGAGGACTTCTTTCATTCAGTATTAAAACTGATTTACTAACTGACCGTCCTAATGACTGCCATCAACATTATATAGATTTGTTTTATGGAAGCATGTAAGTAAGTAGACAGTTCTCTTCATAGTAAAGAGGAAAGTAATTAAAGGACTCAAGAACTCTCCATTTCTCCCTTCATATAAAAGGAAACATCCTACATGAGGATGTTCAGTAGCATTCCGGGCCTCTATCCATTAGCTACCAGCAACTTCTCCAGTCATGATAACCAAAAATATTTCCAGACATTGCCCAAGTGCCCCTGAAGACAAAAGCATCCCAATTAAATACTGATATAACCAGAATTTGCCTGATGAAGTAGGTTATGCTGACTGGCAGAACTAGGGATGGGATACACTCATTAACCAAGTGTTATGTTTTATTAAAGTCTTAGTCTTATTCATACTCTTTCATATGGGTAACCTTATCTTGATAACAGTTCCTCAACTGCTCTTATCTCATGTAAAGAAAAAAAGGGGTGTGTTCGTCGTGGCTCAGTTGGTTAAGTGTCTGGCTCAGGTCATGATCTCATGGTTCGTGGGTTTGAGCCCGCTTGGTATTCTGTCTCCCTCTCTCTGCCCCTCCCCTGCTCTCGTTCTCTCTCAAAAAATAGACTGAAAAAAAAAAGGTGTATGTGATGAGGTTGTTATGCAGTAAGAATGAAGCAGTGGTATTTGGCCCACAGATCTATTTTATACCAATAGAGAGTCAAAAACAGGGTGTTATCATTTATCTCTGTCTGAAAACTCCTTTGGAAAACCATCTCAACAGGCCAATCCTGGTGTATTACAGAAAAATAAGGTAAGCAAATTGCGGCTTGCTGATGCTTGTTGCTCCTGCATAATTATTAAAACAGTTCCTTTCACCCTTAATTCCTAAATCCAATTATTAGCTGTGATACTTTGGGTCTCAGTTTCCTCATCTTTAAAATGGGTAAATAATAGCAGTTGCTTTATCATGTGATAACATTTGTAAATAAAAATATACATGATATATTTATTTGTAACATTTGCAACATAATTTGTAACATAAAATAATAACATCTGTAAATATATATGTAAATATATAACGTCTCTGCATAATATATGCACAAACTACTTAGAACACTTCCTTGCACAATACTATTATGATCTTGTTTAATAATTGTGGCCCTTGTCTTTTCTTCTATACAAACTGGATAAAAAAAGGTGTGGAAGAATATACACATATTTTTTCCCTTAGAATCTTAAATTGTGGCTCAATGTACTCATTATATCATTCTGATGTTTTCTATTTGATAGTTCAATAAAATGTTAATCATGCTTCATTTGGTTATTTGTATGCTATACTTATGCACTTAATAATTTCATTAATGTTGATATAATTTTCAATATTACACTGAAATTATTATTATTACTATTACATCATATTTATTCTTTTAGAGAATTATTTTTGACATTTACATGGTCAGTAGTTGGGAAATGAGTGCAAACAGACTTCCAAGAGCCTTCCATGATCTCACCTCCTGATGTTTACATTTTTGAGTAATCTTTCACCTTGATAGGGTTTATTGACTTGGTCCTAAACTGTAAATGTGACAAAGGTGAAGGGGTGCCACTTTCATGATTAGGCTACTAAAGACTGTGGCTTCTACCTTTTTAATAGACTCTCTTTCTTTCTTAGCCAATAGGGTTTGATGGAGGAAACTATCATGCTGTAGAGGCCTGTGTGGCAAAGAGGCCTTTAGTCTAAAAATTCATGAAAAAGTGAATAATACCAGCACATGAGCTTGGAATGGATCCTTTGCTAGTCAAGTTGTGAGATGACTAAAATTAGAAGATTCCTTGATTACAGTCTGTAAGAGTCTGTTCTTCAGGCCCACATTCCTGTTCATCACAAACTGTGAGATTAATAAATACATGATGTTTTAAGCCAAGTATTTATTTTAAATTAATGTTTATTTATTTTTGAGAGAGAGAGAGAGAGAGAGAGCAGGGGAAAGGCAGAGAGAAAAGGAGACACAGAATCCATAGCAGTCTCCAGGCTCTGAGAACTGCAAGATTATGACTTGAGCGGAAATCAGATGCTTACCCAACTGAGCCATGCAGGCACTCCCAAAGGTTTTTGAGAATATAATCATATGCTGCAAAATAATAATTAATTAAAAAAAAAATCCAAAAGGGAACATGGTACATATGCTCATAAAGTCTTCTTACCTGAAAGTACACTCAATGAAAAATAAACTTGTTGCAGGGCACTTGTGTGGCTCAGTCAGCTAAGCTCTTGATTTCTGCTCAGTTCATGACCTTACAGTTTGTGAGATCAAGCCTCCGTCAGACTCTGCGCTGACAGCCCCAAGCCTGCTTGGGATTCTCTCTCTCTGCCCGGTGCAGTCTCTCTCTCTCTCTCTCTCAACAAATTAATAAACATTTTTTTTCAATAAATAAATAAATAACATAAATAAAAAATAAACTGTTGCCTCTCTTCCATTTTTTCATGATCATGCTGACATCACTAAAACCTTGATCATTCATGTAAATCTCTGTATAAAACTTTTCAAAAATTTGTAATATGAAAGTGAACAGAAAATAGAAAAGTGGAAATAAAGGAGGACTTGTTCAGTTATTTTGTTTTGTTTTGCCTCAAGACGGCGGATTGCAGGCTCAAGTGAATGATCCAGGGAGAGGCAATGGAGGCAAGAGGGATGGAAGGGAGGAATGCAAAAGAGAAGCTCTTGAGGAAGCAACCTGGGATGGACCTGGGATGGCACCCGGGGAGCATAGATAGAAGGATGCTCTTTGACTAGAGGGGCAATATTTTACCCCTCACTTCCTAACCGGCAGGAAAGAGGGGTAAATATTCATGTATGTTGGTGATTTTGCTAGTGATCAGAAAAGAGAATTCACCAGACAGGGTATGCAATCTGTGTATTACCAAAATAAAATTGTGGGAGCCCGACAGTGACCACAGGAAAGCGTGGTTAGGGACGCGGGGATGTGCCTGCACACGGGGCTCCCTGCCTGGGCAAGGCATGCGTGCAAACAGGATGCTCTGCCAGGAGGCCTGCACACAGTATCCAAGTTTAATGGTCTGCTCGTAAACGAGGGAACATGCCCTCCTTAGAAACAAGGAGAAGGCTGGAATTGTGAGCAGGCCTCTTAGTAAACATGTTGTGGTCGCTTCCTCCCTTTGCTCCCCCCTGTCCTTGAAATGTGTTTGGCTACTTGCTCTTAATTGGTAAAGGAATGTGTCTTGTAGATTTCAGTTTGTATCCAGTTACGTGGGTATAAAATAAACCGCAAGAGGGGCTTGCGTAGAATTGTTCCTCCGGCCGGAATTGTGTCTGTGTCTGTCCTTTGTGTGTGTCCTGTCTTTGTGTCATTTCGTCCGCAACATAAAATAATAAAATGATTTGAATGAAGTAAACTGATAAACTATATAGAGATAATTAAACCTATTTCTCTTAAAATAGTAAATATTATCAATTCCAAAGAGTAAATATTATCAATTTGTGGGGAGAACACAAATGAACTATTCATAGGTGCCATCGTCCATGCTTCACTTTGTAAACATTTTTTTTTAAATTTTTAATGTTTTATTTATTTCTGAGAGAGAGACAGCGTGAGTAGGGGAGGGTCAGAGAGAGAGGGAGACACACAATCTGAAGCAGGCTCCAGGCTCCGAGCTAGCCATCAACACTGAGCCCAATGTGGGGCTCGAACCCATGAGCCGTGAGATCATGACCTGAGCCAAAGTCGGACGCTTAACAAACTGAGCCACCCAGACGCCCCTTAAACATTTTTAACATGTGAAGAAATACAAGGAAACATGTGCTTTTATTTGTTATCAGAAATAATTAAGTACTAAAACAGAATCAATAGTGAATCTGCAGCCAAACAGTGAGTTTAAATTGAACCCTGTACCTTTGAAGAGCTACTAATGTTTTAACTTGGTCTCAAACCTAACTCTTTATTCATACTACTATCAGTTTGTTTTAGCAAGTTATAAAAAATCAGCTTTGTTCTCGCCTTTGATCCCTGAGGGCACTGAAAAATACCTTCTTGGACATGAACTCAAGAGGATTTCGTTCTAGTTTAATTCACTTGGGCTGCTGGCTTCATGCCCAGATACCCCGAAATGCAGGTCAGCTGATGAAATGGTCATGCTCTCATTTCTACACCAAGCAAATGATGCCCTTTTGCTGTGTATAGACTTTTAGGACATATTAAAATCTATCCTAGGTAGAGACAGACAAATGGAAATAGAAAGGTTCATGGCAAAAGTACATAATATATTGAAGAAGTTCACCAATGCCAGAGTATTTGTCATTGCCATCCATAAGAACACTGTGATCAAGGAGCATTGAAATGAGGACAATGCACTGATTGGTTCACAATTTTTTAATGTCAATTTAAAGAATTGTCCTTTATTATTTTGCCTATTGTAATTTATATTGTTGTACTAAAATATACTTTATATGTATTTTGTGCACAGTTTGGGCAACAGTAATTTTGTTCATACCATTCTTGACAAAATTAGAGTCATTAACCCTATCATGAAATCCAAATATTTGGCAAATACTAATCTTATCTAAGATGGATGGTCAGTTTTTATTTTATAAAGGAGTGATAAAGAAACTGTGCTTTGAAGTCAGATCGTTCTTATTAATATTTTAACTTTCGGAATGGCACTGTGACCTTGGACAGATTACTTGGTCTATTCCTTAATTTCCTCAAATATAACATGGATTAATGAAAGGAACTTACCTCATAAGTGAACAATTAATTCATTCATATATGTACAATGCTTGGGAAAAAGGAAATATGCTTAGGGTAGTCTATTATCATCTCCAAGCACTGAAACTCTCCTAATACAATTATAATAAATGTTAATTAATTTAATGTGATAGCAACAAAGCCCTGGAAACTTTTATTTTTTTTAATTAAGCATGCATTTCTTGAGCAACTACTGTGTTCAAGACACTATCCTATAATTTCAAAATACACAATTAAACCCTCAGAGAATCTACAGTATTTCCTGCCTATCATGTGAAGGAAGCTAAGATACAGTTGAGAGTCACACTATGCCGTATGTCTTTGTTAGAGAGGAATCTAGAAGGAAAGAGAGAGAATATGCTCTCAAGAAGTCCTACTCTATGATTGAAGTGATGCAGTTGTCAAATCTGTCTGATCCTGAAGTATCTATTTAGCCAAAGTCCTCTCTCTGGTTTTATATATGGACTAGAGATTTTTGGCCTGGTGGGAAAGATCCCTGGTTCTGGCTGAAAACATCGGCTATCAAGGAGTGGGAACTATCCATGGCTACATGGATGGCCACCATACCAAGTGTTTTCTGTAAAAAAAAAATTGACTAGGGGTGCCTGATGGCTCAGTTGGTTGGGCATCTGAGTATTGATTTTGGCTCTGGTCATGATCTTGCAGTTATGGGATTTAGCCCCATATTGAGAGTGGAGTCTGTTTATGATTCCATGTGCCCTCACCCCGAGTCTTGCTCTCTCTCACTCTCTTAAAAAATATTTTAATTTTTTAGTTAAAAAATGGACTAGACAAGTATCTATGTCTATATTTCACTTAGTACTGAAAGTGTTTATTTAAATTCTTTCTCTCAAAGTTTGTTTTAAATTGGCATTTTAAGAAATGCATTTAAAAATTCATGTTTACTGGTATAAAAATATTTTCCATATTTGATGCTTATTTGCATGTGATAGTTGTTTAGGTTGGCTTTATTTCAACTCTGCTATAATTTTAAGTAGAATGTAAGCTCTAGGAGATTTTCTTTTCTATCTTCTGAGGCAGTATCTATTTTAATTCATACACATTTAGAAACAGAATAGTTTATTTTGGGTCATAAAGTTGGCAGACACTGGCCAAAAAAAAAAAAAAAAAAAATACAACCCACAACCAACACGTATTCTAAAGTAACCCCACCCCTTTCCCAAGAGGATTAAAATAAATTGCTTATCAATTTGTCTTTGCACTCAGTAAGAACAAGTGTCAATAAGTCTAACATGAAATCACAACCATGAATTTTTTAATCTTTGGGATCAATTTGTGCAAACTGGATAAAAACTTTTCAGAGACACAGTGCTATACTCCTATCTAGCAGAAAGTATTACCCTTAGATATAAGCCAATTATTCAACAGCAGAAAGAGATGCAATCCACAAATGGACTGTTATTTCAGATCCAATTTCTAGTTATCTTTGAATATCTTTGCTGTCACAGAAAAATATGTTGGCAAATTCACAACATTGATCCAATACTCAAAGATGTTTTTCAGAATCTCCTTCAATGAAAAAGAGTATAAAAACTCTATGAAATTGCATCACACTATTCTCCAGCTGATATAGTTTTAGATGTTTGTAAATGTTATTGCTCACAGATGAGTTTCAATATGATTTAATGCTACAATGCACAACTGCCCCTTTTTTCACAGAAACATGTTTAAACTTTTGATACCAACATAAAATCTTTTAAAATACTTATGGGTAGGAAAAAAAAGAGTTCTGAAACTCAACTTCTTCTTTTCTAGCCTCCTATTTGATTTTTCTGCCACTCATTTCTCACCATCCTCACACAAATTCACTCTTTAACCCAATGAGAGTTATTTTGTGTAAAAATAGATCTGCTTTTTGTAAACAACACAGGATATGCTTCATCATCAAAAGTATTTGTGGAATGCTTGCTATGTATAAAGCACTATGATAGATACCCATCGATAAATACCAGTAAAGTATAAAAGCCTACAAAGTCTTGAGTGTTTTCTATTGCCAATTCACCCTTCAGTATGACATATGTAAGTCCAATTCCAAACCCAACCACCTTAGGCAGTTTCATTTCTTTTTATTCCACTTCATGCACTCAATCTTCCATTCACACTGAACTTCTCTTAAGCTAAATACTGTAAGCCCTTTTATTCCTTTGTGGTGCTGTCGATGATACATTCTTTTCCTACAACCTGGAATATACCCCCTTCTCAATCTGTCAAACACCTATAACCTTCAAGAATTGTCAAGAATAAATTGTCCAAAGTTAAAGTTCCCTCCTAGTCAACAAAATATTTCCTAAATCTCCTACTAAGAGCCCTTCACTCCTTCTGAGTTCTCAGTGCTTTGTTCTTCCCTCATTCACATTAGCATTAAATTATGCCATGAACTTACACTTTCACAGAAAATGAGGTATAAAAATTTTAAAAAATAGCATTTAAAATTTCAGTTTTATAAATAAATAATATGAAATAAATCTATTGCTGTTCATTAAATAAATATGTCAGCAGAAAGTGACATGAGTGCTTTCTCAGCAAAGTAGACTGGGAGTAGGGGTGGGAGGAGAAAGATAATAGTTTACTTTGTGGTAATATTGAAAAATTCATGTACTAAATGTAAAAGTGAGAAACAAAGCTGCTTTGTACATCGAAAATACATAAATATGTGTTTTTTTCAAATAGTTATTTTTCCAGGACACTGAAATTCCTACTACTCAGAGAAGCTAATATTAGCATATCAAAGAGGTATATAGACTTGTTTTTTTCAAATTACACTGGAGCATCTGAAAATGAAGTCACTCTTGTAGGCGGAATCACAAGAAAGGAATCCATTAAAATAAGTAAGGAGAAAGTCAGAATGCAGATAAATTCGAGGACATCCATGTTGAAATAAAGTAGTGAGGGTTGATGCAAATGGACCCTTAGTATATTTGATTGTATTAAAACATCTCCCTAATATGCATAAAAAGCATTAAAGTTTATTAAAATTAAAGAATTCATAAAAGCTGCAGTACAGTAGGGAGTTGAAACTCCCTTCTCTATCAGCTTAACTAGAAAACAGCTCCCATTTATTCAATGAAACACTAATCTAGGTGTTGCTGTGAAGGCATATTGTATATGATTAAAATCCACAACAGTTGATTTTAAATAAAGGGATTATTTTAGTTAACCTGGGTGGGCCTGGTTTAATCAGTTGAAGACTATATGAACAGAACCGAGTCTTCTTCATAGAGGAAGAAATTCTGTCTACGGATAGCAGCTTCAACTCATGCCCCGTAGTTCCAGCTTACCCCTCCTAAAGGTCTGCCTTGGCAATAGCAGGCTTGCATGATTATCTTCTAAAATTATGTAAGTCAATTCCTTGCAGTAAATTTCTAAATATATTTCTCTCATTGAACACTGACAGTGACGTGGAGTTTAAAGTCTTCATATGTCATTATTATATAATTATATAATTTCTTTCAGTCAATATATAGTTACTTAGCAAGCAGTTATTTCAAAGTTAATGGCAAATAATTGGATTCAGCTAGTCTCTACTCACCATTTGGTTGATGGTCTATTCTGACTGAATGGTTTTGCCTCCTGGATGAGTCGTTTACCATGACCAAATTTAAACATTTGATCTTGCCTTCAGACATGCTCCTCTTATAGTACATCTAGTCTTTCCCAGAATTCTGAGAATCATCTCAAACACATTTCTCCTTTCCATCTTCCACTTCAAGTCCATTACTGTTTATGAAAGCAGTTTCAGAAACCTTTTCACAGAAGGCTTAGGAGAGAGTGGGAGCACAATGAGCTGGCAGCTGAGAAACTAGGGCATAAAGCACTCTACATAGAATCGAGAGAATGTTGATGGTTGTGCTTGTAAATATAGCACATTGATCCACTTCTTGCTTCTGCACAGTACTATCCTAGTTATGGATAGTAGCCTTCTGACTGCATTTCCTCCTCCCATCTTTTTATTTGATGAGTATTTATTGAGCACCAACTATAAGACAGACATTTTTTGGCAACAGAGTTTGATAACAGAATAAAATTAATCCTGCCACCATGGAGCTTGCATTCTTCTGGAAGGAAAAAAGAAACATACAAAGAACATAATAACTTAGGCAAATTGTATATTAGAAAGTGATAGGTGCTTAAAAAAATTAAGTAATATAAGAGGAATGGGAGTTCTGGGAACAGGTGAGAAGTGCTACCTTTAACAGAGTGGCCAAGGAAGGCCACAATGAGCAAAAGACTGGATATAAAAGAAAGGCCCTGAGCCAATAGGGTCAAAGATGATTTGTTATTGTAGTTGTGATTAGGAAGAGCAAGGAGTCAATGTGGCTGAGAGTGAATAACAGTGAGAAGGAAAAAGATCAGAGAGCTCAGGAAAATGAGAAGCAGATTACATAAGAAGGTAATCTTATGTATTTGACTTTGTATGAGCAAAAGCATTAAAGGATTTGAACACATCTTCTGACTTAAATTTTAAAGGATTCTGACGATTGCTGTCTTGAGAATGAACAGTAGAGGAGCAAGTGTAGATGGAAGCAAGTCAGTTAAGAAGCTATTACAAAAATCTAAGTAGAAGGCAGTGGGATGAGACATGGTCAGATTATGGACATATTTTCACAGCTGACCCAACAAGATATTCTTTTATTTTTTATTTATTATTATTATTTCTTTTTTGAGAGAGACAGAGAGGGAGAGAGTGTGAGTGAGTTGAGCAGGGGAGGGGCAGAGAGAGAGGGAGACCGAGGATTACATGCTATTAGCATGGAGCCTGACTTAGGGCTCAAACTCACAAACTGAGATAATGACCTGAGTTGAGACCAAGAGTCCAATGCTTAACTGACTGAGCCAACCAGGCATCTCTATACCAACAGGATTTTCTGATAGAGTGGATCTACTATCCACATAGCAGTCAATGAAATCTGGTTTTTAAATGCATTCAGCAACAAGTATTTTTGGGTCGTATTATATGGCAGGCACTGTCCTAGGATCTGGCACATAGCAGTGAAAAATGCCATCTCTAAAATCTGATCATCTCGAGTCACTGTTAAAAATCATTCAAAGTCTCCCTATTCTGCTTAGAATACTACTACAATTCTTTAAACATGGGTGACCAGGTCTTCTATGATCTGAATCTTGCTTACTCTTTATCCAAAGTGTCCCTCCTAACCTGTCTTCTTTCTGTAACCATACCCTACTCTGCATCCACACTCAACTATTTGTTTTGCTTTTGGGGTTTGTCCATGTTCCTTCCTCAATGAAATATCCTTGCTCATGTCCAATTTCTTTGCCTGTTCATTCCCACTTGGTCTTTGGGATTCACATCAACTATCACCTCTTTGGAGAAATAATCTCTGATCCCCTATGGTTTACTAATATGCTACTCTGTGTCTTCCCATAGCAACATGTGCACACCATTGCCATAATACTCTCCTTATGAATTGTTACTCTCCTGGTTATATTCCATCCTCCACTTGACCCTAAGTTATTTGAAATTCTAGAATGCAGACAATAGCAAATGTTAACTTAATGCATAACTGATGAATTCTGAATTCATACTAGATCTCTGGATTTGGGAAATACCAATGTCTTAAAGATTTATTATTTTTATGAATATAATTTGTCAAATTGGCTTACATACAACACCCAGTGCTCATCCCAACAAGTGAGTTCCTCAATGCCTGTCATCCATTTTCCCTCTCCCCCACCCTTATCCCCATCCACCCTTAGTTTCTTCTCTGTATTTAAAAGTCTCTTGTAGGTTGCCTTCCTCTCTCTCTGTAACTATTTTTACCCCCTTCCATCACCCTTTGTCTTCTGTTCAGTTTCTCAAGATCCACATATGAATGAAAGGAATCAAATCACATCAGGCTCCTTTCTATCTATACTAGCTATGTTAGTCCTCTTTCAATTGTTCTAACAAGCCAAACTCTTTTTCTCCTGAGTGTCTTCACATACATTGCTCCTTTTCCTTAGAGCACTCTTCTCTTCAATCTTCATCTGAAAATTCCCTCCTGCTTCAGATAGTATTTTTGGCCTCACTTCTTTAGAGGTGTCTTCCTAAAGCCTCCAATCTGAATTAAATCACTTTGCCGAACTCTCTTTGAAAAAGAGAAATTATCCTTTTATCCTTTTATTATTATTAGTTTTCTAAATGGGTATAGGTATCTACCTTTTTTTTTTAATGTTTTATTTATTTCTAGGAGAGAGAGAGAGACAGCATGAGCAGAGGAGGGTCAGAGAGAGAGAGGGAGTCACAGACTGAAACAGGCTCCAGGCTCTGAGCTGGCAGTCAGCACAGAGCCTGACGCGGGGCTAGAACCCACGAACTGCGAGATCATGACCTAAGCGAAAGTCGGACGCTTAACCGACTAAGCCACCCAGGCGCCCCTATCCTTTTACCCTTTTATCAAAACTCATATTAGTATAGTCATGCTCATGACTGTTGCTTAATATCTCTCTTCTATTAGTCAATAACTTCAGTGTTAGATCAGGTTTTCTTTTTCTATTTTTGTGTATTTGTTTTAACTTCTATTTTTATTGAAAAATACTGTTCAGAGATAAAAGTGCAAATATCATTAGTGTGGAGCTTAAGGCTTTCCCACACATAAAACACCTGTGTAAAAAACCTCGAAGATTAGAGGAACAGTTTATTATGAACACTCAGGAAGTTCCCTTTATTCTCTACTCCTGTCTTTACCCTCCCCATTCTGAGGGTCTAACTACTATTCTGAGTTTAATAGCATAGGTTACCATGGAGATATAGATATATATGTATGTATATATATATATATATATATATATGTGTATATATATATATATATATATATATATATATACAGTATGCTCTAATGATTTTCATCATTATGTTTATGAGATCCATCCATATTGTTGCATACACCTTAAGTTGTTTATTTTCATTACTGTTTGACATTTCATTATAAAAATATACCATGATTTATTTATCCATTCTATTGATGATATATATATATATAGGTTATTTCCAGATTTGGATATTATCAATGTTGTTGGTATGAACTTTTTTGCACATGTCTTTTGGTGAATATATGTATGTATTTTTGGAGTGCATATACCTAGAATTAGAAATACTAGGCCAAAAGCACATTTCTTCAGCAATAATCAATATTGCCAAACAGGTTTTAAATTTTTTTTAATGTTTATTTATTCTTGGGAGATAGAGAGAGAGCTCACAAGTGGGGGAGGAGCAGAGAGAGAGGGTGACACAGAATCTGAAGCAGGCTCCAGGCTCTGAGCTGTCAGCAGAGAGCCCGACACAAGGCTGGAACTGACAAACTTTGAGATCATGACCTGAGCTGAACTTGGATGCTTAACCGACTGAGCCACCAAGGTTCCCCAAACAACTTTTAAAAGTGATTGTACCAGGGGTACCTGGCTGGACCAGTTGGTAGAGCCTGCGACTCTTGATTTCAGGGTCATGAGTTCAAGCCCCATGTTGGATGTGGAGCCTACTTTAAATTTAAAAGATATGAAAATAAACGGATTGTCCAATTTGTATTTTTACTGAAGAGTTTCAGTTGCTTCAAATACTTAAAACTTCCTTTCAAATAATGGAGATTTTCAGTCTTTTTCATTGCAGCTATTTTGGTGGGTATATGGTAAAATCTCGTTGCTGTAATTTGAATTTCCTGATGATTAAGATGATTAAATCCTTGTTCATATGGTTATAGATATTTATATATCTTTTTAAATAAAATTTATTCACATATTTTGCCTATTTTCAATTGGGTTATATGTCATTTTTATTTATTTTAGAAATTCTTGTCAGTCATATATATTGCGACTGTTTTTTTAAGCCCTGTGAATTCCTTTCCACCTTGTTCACAGTGTTTTTCTGATTTCCAGATGTTCTCAATCTTAATACAGTTCAATCTCTCTCTCTCTCTCTTTATATATATACACACACACACACACACACACACATATATATATATATATATAGTTAGTTAGTCAGTTAGGTAGTTAGTGCTTCACTCTGTGTGTCTTCTTTAAGAAAGCTTTGTCTATTCCAAGGTCACCAAGATATTTTTATGTCTCTTCTTGAAGAAACTTTATTCATTTGGCTTTAACATTTAGACCTGAAATCCATTTGGAATTGATTTTTGTGTATTTTTTTAAGATAGGCATTGTCTTTTTTATTCACAGATATATTCTTGGCATCCAGCAATCAATATTGAATAAACAGTTCTTGAATGACTGACAGAATAAATGAATGAATGAACACATATTTTGGGGTACTTCTAAAATGGTAAGATACGCAGGATAATGTGTGTATAGCAGATATTGTAAATTAGTTATTCAAAATTGCATTTCCAACCTATTATCCCTTCTCTGAGATAAATGTCAAGTCTTGAAATCCTAGCTTTCATTACTATTAGAGATACACAGAGATAGGGAGATAGATAGATGCAGAGAGAGACCTGTGGCAATTTTTAGGTCAATAAGATACATGCAGGAAGATGTCCCTTTTGTTTCCTCCTGCCCCTGGCCTGTAACAGGCAAATAGTATGATCCCTAAAGGCACAGCAGCCATATTCTGACCCTGACGTTACAGGAATGAACACCAAAAAAAAAAAAAAAAAAAAAAAAAAAATTTAAGAAAAGTATGTAAGCAAAACATGTAACGAGATCCTTGGTTCTCAAAAGCATTATTGAACATCTATACCAGTAATAACACCAAACTTTTTGTTATGTTACAAATAACTTCCATTTGTGTGGTGTTTGGTGACACATATGTGGCTTTAATTTCTTTTATTTACAACACAATGCATTCCTAAATGGAGAATTTTAAGGGATCGATCTATATTTGAGATTTGAAAATGAGATATGTTTTGAGGCACTTTCTCATCCACCATAAATGAAAACTAAAGAAATGCCCTACCTTTTAGCTGGCGTTGTGCTCATACTTGTCAGAAGGTCCTAGCATGAACACCAAATTCTGACTCTGCAGCCTACTGGCTATTTCACTCTTGAGAAGTTTACTTAACATCCACTGGTCGTTAATTTTTGCTCTATTAAAAACTAAAACAAAACAGACAAACAACTTGTTATGAGAAATATTTTAGAGAAAGGCTTATGATTAATGTATGAAAGGTACCTGACACAAGCTAGGTATTCAATATATCTTATTTATGCTTATAGTACATACTTGGGGAAAACATGAAACAAACATTAAACAAGCAAATAAAAAACCAAGACAATTTTTTTGAGTAAAGTATGCACTAGAAATGCATTTTGCCCAAAAGGCAGTTCTTTTAGAAGATATATTTGGCATGAATATGACATATTTGAGATTCAGTTAAGACATCTTTCGCCTTATAGAAAAAGGGCAGGGATGCTTCCTTATATTTACAATATTACCTATAGTACTTATAATTGCAACATTGCATTATTATTTTGTGGCAATAATTTAAACCTAAAAAACTTCGTGAAGCTTCCAAGATATGCAAATTATCAGATAGTTGCTTGAGAACCATAAAAGGAACTCTAGTTACTTGATGGGAAAACAACCTATTTGTCTGAGTATCTAGAATATTGCAACAAATGTTTCTTTGGAATACTTTTATATTGTTTCTCAACAAGGCCACAAGCATAATTTTGAGACTTATAATCTCATATCTATAATTTGTGTCTGTGCTGATGCATTAATAAGAGCAAATTTATCTTTTTTTCAGAATAGAAAATTGAATCATATCTTAAATTGGTTTATACTAATAGGATACTGCATTGGTTCAAATATTTGATTTGTTTTTTAGGCAAGACAGACAAGTTAAGAAAAAAGGAAAAATAAGAGTGATTTTTTTTTTAGAAGATGCACTTGAAATTGATAAAGCACCAATTTTAGATGGCATACAAAGCATTAGGAAGATTAAGGGAAAAGAGCAAAGAAACCAGTAAACCTTTAACCGACCTTTTAAAAATTTCATTAGGCTTAGAAATGTTCCTAAGGAGAGAAAAATAACAGATCTTTCTGCTTTTTGTTGTTGTTGTTAGGAATAAATCAAGAAATTATATCCTAATCAATTGAAGATGTGCATTTCAGAAAATCATTGCACTGTAAGAGAGCAAATACTGGCAATGCTGATTACTATACAACCCAATTACCTCAGTATTGAGAAAAGAAAGTCATGCCAAATTTAAATAGTACTTGGAAAATATTATAGTAATCATACTCAAGGGAATTTAGAAACTGTTTGAAAGTGTTATCATTAGTTTCTTATGGAATATTCTGTCCAAAATTTTGAAAACTGAAAATAAAATACAACGAAATCTCAGCAAAGCCTATCAAATGGTACAATAAATTTATTTAATTCTCTTTGCAAAAAGCAATCTGAGGTATATATAGGAAGAACAAGGGAATCATAATAACATTTAGCAATCACTATTGTTAAGTCACATTCACATTTGTCTCATTTGCATCATTCAAGATTTTGTGAAATAAATAGAAAATTAACATCACTATACATATGAAAAGACATGCAATGCACTCAGGGTTTATGATTTTGGACTAGAACACATCTCTCCTCACTATTTGCACAGGTCTCCAGTGGGCTACATTAAATTATGGAAATAAATTACGACAGGGCTGAGTCAGTCTTAAAAGTCTATCTGTGTAGTATATTTTCAGTAAATGGAAAATTTCAGAGATAGTGGATGGAGATAAGGAAATAGTTCATGGCCTGAAGCTATTAGTAGTGGCTGTAACCTGATTTGCTATCATACAACTCACACTTGTGTCACCAAGCGCAAATCAATTTGTAAATAAAATTTAGGAATTTATATCTATACCTGTATCATCTATAGTCACTGTATCTATCTCTATGTCTATCTGTATCATCTATGGATATCCTAAAAGCTGTACAGTTGTGACTAGTCCAGTGGAAGGATAAGATGGATAACCATTATAGAACATTGAACAAGATACAATTTCTATAAAAATGTGAATCTGAGGTCAGCAAACAGACACACATAATAATAGCATATTTTTATGTCCTGGGACATATAAGAATATTCCAGAGACAATGAATAGAGATAAAGGACTTTGCTTCTGAAGATGTAAAAGGATGTAAAAAAGGCAATGAGCTGTTCTATTCAAGGGGGATCTCCATAGTAGAGAGTGAGCCTGTGAGAAGAACTGCAGGTATGAAAAGCAGGTATGAATGAGACGTGCAGAAATAAGTAACACTTGTGTTATATGAATCATTTAAAATCCAAATATGTCTGCCCTTTTCACTTTCCCAACACTTTTCTCAGCTAGTTTGACTAATGATAAAATAAATATCAGTTATTCTTGGGTCTCCTTTTCCCTCAGGTCTCATAGGTACAAATTAAAGAGACTTCTATATGCCACTGCATCACCTTTAGTCATGAGAGTTCCCAAAATGTCTGTAGATCTCATTGCACAGTAAACAGGATCACTAGGTTCATCTTTTGGCTTCTTGAGATGCTGCCCCAGATAGAAGCACAGTCTTTTGAAGAAGACTACTATACTCATTTTTGCCTCTGTCTGGGGACACATTGCTCTCTCTAGTTGCCTTCAGGAGTAGTGGTCTCTTTACCTCTTCTTTGGAGGATAATGGGCAGAAGCTTTAGGAAGGTGTAACTTTCAAAAAGCTAGAGAAGTACCTTAACCCTGCTTCTGACTTTGACCAGAAAACTCTTTGAGAATAGAAGCACAAATGTCCCAGTTAAAACCTTGGGTTAGTGGATAAAAGATAAGAGAAAATAAAAATCCAAAAACTAATGTTGTAGTGCTTACCTCGTAACTTCTAACTATGTCTGCAGACTTAAAGTTTGTCGATTAATTGTGCAAGAGACAGAGGACGAAGCCAAATAACTCAAGTGAAAGGGAGAATGATGGAAAACCCTGTTTAAATGAGGACCTCTAGAAGCCATAACCCTCAATGGGGGAATTAGAAAACTATAACCCACCTCTAGACGGAGGTGATAAAGATATCTCAGATCTCAGCTCTCAGCTGTCTCCTTTGGCTATATGCAGAGAAAAAAATAAGAGGAAGAGAGAGAGAGAGACAGAGAGAGAGACAGAGAGAAAGGATGGGAAGGAAGAAACAAGTCTCCTATAAGAATATGTAACCACAAACTATTATCCCTGCCACAACCAAATGAGAAAAGAAACTGGTATAGATATACATAAAAATTACCCATAGTGAAGCAAAGACATGGAAATTAAAAAAAAAGAGTTAAACACATAAAGGAAAGCAAAAAGTTCTTACATATGTCAAAAATGAATTAAATGAAAGATAATAGGGAGAATGGGGGTTTAGTAAAGCTAATGTTTGAGAATGTCCCAAAATTCATAAAAAGGGCAATTTCAAATAGAGAAGCTGAATAGTTCTCAAGAAGAATACATTAAAAGAAGCTGACATAAATACACCATAATGAATATACTTAATGCCAAAAAAAAAAACAAGAGAAGATGGTTAAAGTAATGAGAAAGAAAAGACAGTTTTTTAAAAAAGAAAAACTTATTTCTGTATAGTCAAAGTATCTCAAGAATGAAGAATAAATGAAGATATTAACTGACTTTCTCTAAAAACCTTCTAAAGGATATAAATCAGAGGGAAGCAAAATTATGCCAGATGGTTATTCAAAAATCAAGAAACATACTGAAAATATTTGGGTAAATATAAACAGACATCAAATTCATAAACAAACAACAATGTTTAATTTGTAAAGTGAAAGAAAAATTCATAGGATACTGTATAGCAGTTACACATAAGTTGGAAAGGGTAGCCATGGATATTAAAGCATTCTAAGATGCTTGCATGTTTCATGAGGTGGATAAAGACATTTAATTAACTTTGTTCTTTTGAAAGTTGAATAAGTATGTAACTACTAAATGAATAAAAAGAGTCCATATAACTTCCAATCTGGAGACAAAATAGAATGAGAATAAAAAACAAAACCCTATCAATCCAAATAAAGCAAGAATTTTTTTAAATATATACAAATAATTTAATAAACAAAAGCACCAAAATATATGGTAGAAATCAAACCAAATGTAGCAATATATCTATATGTAATAAATGCAGATTAAATTGTTAAAGATAAAACTTGTCATGCTGAACCTGTTTGCACAAAACAGTTATAAAACATAAACCCACAAATAGTCGAAAGCAAAGAAAAGATATGAAATAAAATACTAATCAAAAGAAACATGTAACTATATTATGAGACAGAGTATAAATAAAGATAAAAGGCATTACCAGACACATAGGCATGCCCACATACACACGGGTTACTACATAAAGTCTAAGAGTCAAATTCACTTGCAAAATGTCCTAAGCTTATTTTCATCTAGCTTTAAGTTGTACAAAGCAGAGTAACAGAGTTGAATTGTCAAATAGTGAAATGTACCATCTTAGTGGGTGATTTTAACAGATTTCCTCATTATTTTATAATTTTTTTAAAGTATTTATTTAACTTTGAGAGAGGTATACAGAGTGCAACAAGGGAGGGTCAGAGAGAGAGGGGGAGACACAGAATCCGAAACAGGCTCCAGGCTCTGAGTTGTCAGCACAGAGCCCGAGGCGGGGCTCAAACCCAAAAACCGTGAGATCATGACCTGAGCCGAAGTTAGATGTTTAACTGACTGAGCCACCCAGGTGCCCTGAGACCATTTCCTCATTAATAAATCAAACAAAAAAAATCAGGAACTGTAAAGATTTGGATAATTTAATTGCATTAGATATCATAGCAAATAAACTCAAAATATCATGGCCTTTTCATTGATAAAGTTGTGCTTCAGGGATATAGACTTCTTCCATCTTTTAGCTCTGCTATCCTCCAGGGCAGTGCTTCTCAACTGGAAAAACTGGCAGTGCCTGTCCCCTATGGTAATTTTGGTAATATTTAGGAATACTTCTGGCTGTCTCCACTGAGTGTTATTGGGATCCAATATATAGAGTCCACAGATGGTTCTAAACATCATATAATGCACAAGACAGCCCCTACAACAAAGAATCATTTGGTCTCAAATGTTTATAGTGCTGAGGTTGAGAAACCCTGTCCCATAACTTTGGGGTCCTCTATTGGATTTGATGCATTGGCCAACAGATGAATAAGAATAGGAGACTCTCACTGGAGAGGCTTTAATGGATCAGGTCTAGACATTGCAATTCTGTCTTATATCCTTCAATGAAATGAAAAAAGAAAACATAAAAAAAAAAACAAAAGAAAAAAATGGACAAAAGGCATAAAAGTACACCACTCAAAAGTGGCCAATATACCTGTGAGTATGTATACAATCTCATTAGTAAGCAGGGAAATGAAAACTAAAAACACAGTGGGTCACCCTTTGACATTCATCAGGCTCACAATAATGTCTGAGCCATGACAATGACAATAATGCCAGTTTTGGCAAAGATGTGGAGAAACATTAATCTAATGTCCTTTGGTCAGACTGTAGATTTGTATAACCAAGATAGAAACCAATTTAACATTACATACTAAAGTAAAATGAACATATTTCATTACCAAAATTATTTATTCCTAGATATTAATGAACTATAGCAGTGGTTTTCAACTCTGTCTGCAGTTATGAATCATCTAGGAAAATTTTACAAGACATCATCTAGATGGTTAGAATGGGTTCTCAAGCATCTAATTTTTTTAAGCCTCTCAGATATCTAGAGTGTATAGTTAAAATGCACTGTCCTAAAAAATCTCTTCTCTGTATCTACAACAGCATCATTAGTAATAGTGAAACAAATAAAATACACAAAATGGAACTCTTATGTGTATACATTAGAACAGATATATATTGCTGTTTTGTCATACAGCAAAATTGTATATAGCAACAGAAATGAATCTACAGCTATACTTGTCTTGAGTTGAATTTAAAACATAACTAAATCTCTAAAAACATAAGTTTGCACCAAAAAAAATTAGAACACTCTCTATAAGAGTGTCATTAGCAAGACGGTGGAGTAGAAAGCCCTAGATATTCCTTCTCTACCAATTCAGCAATAATTTCTGGAAAATTTTCTTTGTGAGAAACTGAGAAACATGTTAAAAGGCTCTTGTATCTGAGACAAACATGAAACTGGATGCGGAAGAACTGGTAGGACAATTCAAGACACATTTTCACCAGAGTTTCTATCACCAACCCTGTGCGATATGATCAAGAAAAAATGTCCCCTGGTTCCCAGTTTCTTCCAGGGAAAGGAAGAGTTGGTATGTGTATCCAGCACTCCAACTTTTCCAAGGGATTGCTCCAGAGAATTGGTTTCTGAGCTGGACACAGTCTAGCTGCCTGGAAGAGAATGGAGACAGCACATCTTGGACACTGAGGGCCATGGTTCGGCATCGCTCCCCAAAGGGACTATGGCACTTTTAGCTTCTACTGGTAAAATTGCCTTGGTAACTTGGTAAAATTGCCTCCAACCCAGAGGTGATAGGTAGTTTTCTGTGATCCAGATGGATGCTGAACCACTGCATTTGGCAAGACTGCCAAACTCCTTAGGTAATTCTGTTATCTACGGCTATCATTCACCAGGGTGAAGAGCTACCGATTCAGGGAAAACCTACTGAATCCATGCAAGCTGTGTTAATAACCTTCCAATTTTCCATGTATTACACAAGTGCAAATACATATAAAGACTTAAATATTTTATTTTGCTATGTTGTTCATTAAAACATGGGATTAGGGGCATCTGGATGACTCAGTCAGTTAAGCATCCGACTTTGGCTCAGGTCATGATCTCATGGTTTGTGAGTTCAAACCCCATATCGGGCTCAGTACTGGGAGCTCAGAGCCTGGAGCCTGCTCCAAATGTTTCCCTCTCTCTCTTTCCCTCCCCTGCTCACATTCTGTCTCTTTCTCTCAAGAATTAATAAACATTTTTAAAAATTAAAAAAAGGGATTAAACCAAATCTAATTTTTTTTTGTAGCTTGAATTTTCATTGGCACTGCCCACAGAAATTCCTGTAGGTTTTTTAAACAGCTGAATTACAGTTATATTGTAGAAATTCAGGTGGTTTCCAGATTTGTGGCACTTTAAACAATGAAAACAACGTAATACATATAACCTTCTGCACAAATGCTTTTATTTCTTTGGCATGTGTATGAAGAAAATTAAAGGCTATGTTTATTTTTGATGTTGGTAGATATTCTCAAATTATTTTCCAAGTGGTCATAGTAAGTCACATCCTTGGTAGCACTAGGTTTTGACATGCATATATTTGTCTGCGTCAACATGACAGGCAAAAATTATTATACCTCCGTTGTTTTAATTTTGACTTTCCTGATGTTATATATTTGGTTATTTGAATTTTGCCCTTTTGTGAGTCAGTTCTTTATATCTTTTGACCTTTTGCATTTTGGGGTGAATGTTGTTTTTTCTCAATAACTTGCAAAAAGCCTCTGTCTCTCCTGGGCATTAATTCTTGGATGATCATATGTATTGCAAATATTTCATTCTGTTTATTACTTGCTTATGATGTCATAAAAATATGTTTAATCTTATTCGGTTATAATTGTATCTTCTGTTTTATAGATACCTATCATAATGTTAAAAATTATTATTAAAATAAGCTGTTACAAGAAGTATTTAATGTAAAATAAATAAATAAAACTACAAAGAAACATCATAAAAGAAATAATAATTATAAATAATCACTCCCCCAAAGCATTTGATGCATCATGTCCCATATAAATATGTGAAGATAAATATGTGCATTTTACATGTATATCTATCCTTTTGAACACAAGTGGAATTAGTTCTCATGTTTTGCAAGTGTGCATTTTATTCTTTTAATGTGTTACGATCCTCTATCCATGTCATTAAGCATTTACCAATGCAATCCATCAACATGCTATTTGACTTTATCAATATTACATCATCAATTTAAAAACACAAAACTAAAATTCACGAGGAAGATTTCTAATATTGCATCACTTTAGAAATATGCAATTATTATTGCTGTAACAAAAACTTTTGGCATGTTTATGTTTATCTTCTCAGGATGAAATTCTTTCAAGTAATGGTTTTATTAAAGGTCAGGAGAATTTTTTTAGAGTTTATTTTTTTAGGACAGTTTCAAGTCTACAACAAAAATGAGAGGTTTTAGAAATTTACATTTATTCCATGCTCCTGCAAATGTATAGCCTCCCCTATTATTAACATTACCCAGAGTGGCACATTTTTTACCAGGCATGAACCTACACTGACACATCATAATCACCCAAAATCCATAGTTTACCTTAGGGTTCACCCTTAGTATAGCACCTGCTATGGGTTTGGACAAATGCATAATAACATATATTCATCATTATGATCACATATAGAGTATTTTCACCACCCTAAAAATCATCTGTGTTCTGCTTAGGTTGAGAAATTTTAAGACCTTGGTGCTTAACAAAAAAATTTTAAGAAGGTTATAGTAATATATAGTGAAGCAACAAAAATAACATGCTCTTAGAAACACATAAATATTAATATTGGTTCAAGACAGTATCATTCTATTAATCTAGTAATGAGCAAAAGACAAATAAAACTTGGAGTTAAGCACAGAGAATTTTTCTTATTTAAAAAAAGAAAGGAAAAAGAGCACAAATAGTAAATTAATAATGTCATTGCAGCTGTTGTGATTATTATTATTAATTTGGAGGCTGGAAAGGGAGCAAGAGAAGAATAAAACCATGTTAAGTATTTTGTCATCATCACAAAATTCATTGTTGTCTTTCTTATTTAATGAAGAAATAGAGTTCAAATATGTTTCAAATTTGAAAAATTTGAAAGGGAAAATTTGAAAAGGAAAAATACCAGGAGGTTAAAAATATATCAATCTCAAGTTACTTGCAGAGAATTTAGGTTTTTTAATGATAGTAACTTTAGTGAAAATGATAAAAGGAAAAATATCAAGATTATGGCTAGAAAGCAAATAGGAAATATAAAATAAGTTTTAAAAAGTATGAATAAATTAGATTTAATCAAAATGAATGTATAAACTCCCTTATTAAGAAAAATGTCTTCATAACATGTCTAAAAAATATCCGCTATATTTCATCTTTCCCCTTCCCTTGCTTCCCAGTTTCCATATCAAATGCAAAGATGCATTTTTAAATTGATTAAAAAGGTTTTTTTAAGGAATTAATAGAAGAAGCAGTGGTGAGTAGAAAGAAAAAAAAAAGGGGGGCTGGAAAAGAGAACACTCCATCTACCTACCCCCACCCCTGTCAAAAGAAAAGAATAGGGTAGTGGACTCCCAGCTGTTCAGCACCTGAGCTTAAAAACATTGTACATAAAGCAAAGAGAGGATGAAGCAGCTTCCTAATTTATCTGATGACCTGAGGACTGTTCAATTTTTCTTCGGAAAAGCATACACGAGGCAATGTATCTCTCTGAGTCTCTTTCTATCACTCATTCAGATTGGTAGAACTTCCTTCAAAGCCTGAGTTCCAAGAGACCTTGGCAAATTGTTTTATAGGCCTGTAGTTCTTCAACACTCACTCGTGTTTTTATCTTTCTTAGGAGGGGAAAAAAGATGGATATAACAAATTGTGACTGTTAGCGATTTTTCTCAAGAAAGCTATGCCAAGATGTGTACACTTTTCTCAGAAAGATGCATTTCATATAATTACAGTAAATGGAACATGCAGTGCTTGTGAAGTTTCAGTAAGAAAACTTGGAGGAAAAATCCCATCAGCTTACCTTTAACTGCTCTAACTGAAGGACTGGGAAGCACCTAATCATTAAATGTGTTTTAATTAGGTAATGAACTTACAATTGGATGCTCCCTGGGACAGGTTATAAAACATTAAGAATATCCCTTCCATTTTAGAAAGTAATCAGTTTGTAACCAAAACCTCTCTCTATTCTCCCATAAAATGCTAAGGATCCAGTTAGCAAAGAGTTTTGAAATATTCTTTAGCACAGCTGAGTACCGAACACAACATAGTAGTGACTGAAAAGTCATGGAATAGTGTTTCAAGAAAAAGATAAAGAGTGATATAAAATAGATTTTGTCTTCCTTGTAGGTATATTTCATACTAAAATCGTTGCCCCTGAAATTAGGGCTGACCTAGACTTTGACATATACCTAAACAATCCGGTAAAAATATGGAATTAAGAGGTTCACAGATTTGGGACCTCATTAGACTATGGAGTTGAGTTGCTCAGCTCATATTCATGACATTTGTTTGGAGTTATGGGGCAAAACATTCAAAATAAGTGAAGAGAGCAAGAAAAACAAATGAAGGGAAGAATATCTAAGAATATCCTCTACCACTTCCTTTATCTGCCCATTTTTCTCTCATTCTAGGAAACAAAGGACTTACCCCTTCAGAGGGTAATGGGATCTGTAGAGAGATTTACATGGATGTCTGGGCAATGAAAGATTCCTGGTATTTTGGCATATCTTTATTCCTTTGGTCTCACACTTCCTTTGATGCAAGATACAGCACAGTGGTGAAGAATAGTAGCTTAGAATTTGTAGCCTTTCCCCTCAGTTTTGACACAGAGAATTCAAGATAAATGAAAAGCCTCATGTGGTTGCTTCTAACATTTAGTGATTGTCTGTGTGGCATGCAGAAGTAAATCAAAATGCCTGAAACTAGAAGACAGCTTTTTTTTTTTTTTTTTTTTTTGTATTCTTAATAGAAAACAGACTGGGCTGGCTCTGTCAGTTAAACGTCTGAGTGTGGCTTGGGTCATGATGTCACAGTTTGTGAGTTCAAGTCCCACATTGGGCTGTCTGGTGTCAGGACAGAGGCCACTTCAGATTCTCTATCTTCTTCTCCCCCTGCCTCTCCCCCCAGTCAAAAATAAACATTTTTTTTAAAGAAAAAAACAAACAAACAAACAAACAGAGACTGCATTAGGGAAGGTTAGGGGCCATATATAATTAAAGATTCTTGGTTGGGTTGGTGATCAAGAAGATGACTATTGAAAACATCAATTAACAAGATATACTTCCACATTTTAGCTCTAAAATGATAAAGAGCCGTGACTCAGAAAGGAAAAAGGAAAGCTAAACCCAATATTTTACATGCAGATTATATGGAAGGGTGAGTACATGTAGCTAAAAAGAAAAATTGTTCTGGCTATCCACAATCCTCTCCACCCCATAGGGATAGCTAAGAGAGAGAAGGCTAAACAAAATAAAAATTAAAATTCTATGCTTATACACATTTTATGTTATCACTTTAAACCATAAGTAACTCTGTTTAATATGTGTGAGTTAATCTTTCTGTTTTTACAGATAAGGACGTGTAATTTCTGAAATGGGGAGGGACCTTGAAACTGAGTTGAACAAATGTATAAATTAATTAAGTTAAAATTAGTGTTCTGAGGTTCAGAGACTCAAAAAATTATTGTCTATGTGGAAAAGTCACCTTCTAAGTATACAATTAAAAATAATTAATTCCAACATGAAACTTTCATTGATAAAAAATAGGAAAATCTCTTTCAAATTTTATTTTGAAGGTTGAATGTGTGATTTGCTAGGAATAGTTATGCGTCTGTGGAAAAGAAAACCAAAATACTATTAAGAATCAGACTGAATGGGGGGTACCTGAACGGCTCAGCTGGCTTAGCATCTGACCCTTGATTTCAGCTCAAGTCATGATCTCATAGTTTGTGGAACTGACCCCTACATCAGGCTATGTGCTAACACTGCAGAGCCTGCTTGGGACTCTCACCCTCTCTCTCTCTGCCCATCTTATTCACACTCTCTCACACACAAAATAAATAAATAAACATTTTTTAAAAAAGAATTAGACTGAATGTTTAAGCTTAATTTTGTTTTGCTTTTCTTTTCTCCCCATGAAAAAATTAACTTTTTGAGCCTCCAACTAGAAATTGGTAGCATATCAAAGTTAGGTGAAATTTCTGACACTAGCCCCCCTCCACTTTTTCTAATTGGAAGCAATATAACTTCATCAATTCAGAATACATGTATTCAATTCAGATTTTTCCCCCATGCTTTCTTTTTATCTTCAAATTCCTAGTTCCTTATTTCTAGAAATCTTAAGACACAATAGTTGGAGTTGGGAGTGAGATGAGGTTGATTTGGTCTCATCTTTGCCTATACTAGTTATTACTTTTCCATCCTGCCATCTACCATTGAACTGTCTGTATCTCTCATTCATTAAACTGTATCTCTCATCCCTCACAATGGAAAAATGGATATAAATCAATGACAAAACTGCAATCAAGAATAAAAGCACAGGTAGGGTTAATAATTTAACATATGAGAAAGTATCACAATTAGTGAGGAAAAGACTATGTAATAATATGTTAGTATGTTAGTATGTTTCACTGGTTATTTGGAAAATAAATCACATTTTACCTGTATGACATACCAAGCACAAAATAAATAAATAATTTCAATATAATATGTAAAACTATAAATTAAATATCAGAATGAAGATATTCTAATCCAAAAAACATAAGATCCCATAAAAATTTAATGAGCTTCATACACACACACATATATATGCCATATATATATATACATGCATATATATACATACATATATACATATATATATATATATACATACATATATACATATATATATATATATACACATACATATATACATATATATATACATATATATGGTTAAGGGAGCATTAAGTTTATTGGGGAGGTTGTATGTGAAGATGAGAATAATGTGAGAGTGCAATGCCTTTCAGGTTAGTAGCAGATGTTAATGGTAAAGGTGCACCAGTTTCACTCAAAAGATAAGGATCATGCATAAGTGACAATTTAGTGAGATAACTTGCTGGCTTACTGAATCCCTGAAGAGTCTGTTAGTCTTTAGTCAATGAACTATGAGTTAGAATATCTAAGGACTTATAGGCTGTCCAATTAGACAATTTCCTCTATCAAAAATGCATAAGTTAAGTGAAAGGTTACTGTGCTGAAGGTACGTATTAAATTCACATAACTAGTTGTGGCAGAACCATTAAACTTTTGAAACCAGGCTGCTATAATTGAACAGTCGCTACCCTCCACCCCCAACACCCATCCCCATGAGATACTGACAAATAATCATGAAGACACAATATAGCTAGAGACTTGGGAACTAATTAAAATATTTTTGTTCAAATGCTCATTTATTCAATTATACACCACATTTAGATATTATCACATTGTTTTTGTTTCTTTGTCATTGTTTTTTAACCACGTTGCTTCTAGCTCTATATTTGTGTGAGTTATCTCTCTTCCTTTGAAGAAAAACTGCTGACATTTTTAATATGCCTAAACATATTTTTGTGGAGAAATGTCACAAAGATTTTGTCACAATGAACCAGTGGTCTTAATATTATACTTAAATCTGCACTGCTTTAAAAAGTGTATTTAGTGAACATATTTGGACAAGGGTTAAGATATAGATTTTTAAACCTATTGCATATTTAAGCTAAAGAGGATGATATCACCAAAGGAAAGGACATAAGACAGAGCCTTGAAGAAGAAAAAGATTTATGTGGTATTTATCCAAATGTGGTCCATGAATCATCCATGTAAAAATCATCTTGGTGCTTATAAAAGTGCTGTTTGTGGGGTGGGAGGCAAAGTTTTTAAATCAGGTCCAAGATACTACATCTCTTAAAGCTCTCCATTTGATTCTTTCATATACTAGAATGTGAGAAACCTTGTGGAACAGAACTGGTAAGGGAGAAGGAATCTGTAATGAGGCATTTAAAAGAAACGATCAGAGAGGCACCTGGGTGGCTCAGTTGGTTGAGTGTCTGACTCTTGATTTCAGCTCAAGGCATGGTTTCATGGCTGTGGGATCAATCCCCACATCGGGATTTGTTCTGAGGGTGGAGCCTGATTGGTATTATCTCTCCCTCTCACTTTGTCTCTCTCTCACTCATGCTTACTCTCTCTCAAAATCAATAAAATAAACTTAAAAAAGGAGAGATCAGACTGGGAGAAAAACTAGAAGTAATTTAGAAGATAATAATTTCATTTGTTGAATCAAGAATTCAGATATTAGAAATAAGGAAATTAATGGAATTATGATCTCATGATAATATACTGAAATTTATAAAAATTCAAAAACTGTTGAAACAATAGGAAATTGGTTTGAGAGAATACAATATTTACTGAGAGAATTTCCAATTTTCAGTCATGTTCTAATATGGAAAATCATGCAAATATATTGTGGGCATAAAAGAGGGGTGGGGGAATTTAGTTAATAGTGATCATCCTTTCTTCAATAATTTTAGTACAGTTTAGTAGGTTATGAAGCAATTAACTACAAAGAAGAAAATAAATAAATTGAATGGTGAACCAGAGCCTTAACCAATAAGCTCAGAGAGGCCAAATGTGTATTTCTTAGCTTGGAATAATCATGGTAGGAACATTTCCACTACAGAAATAGGAAACTGCACAAATCAGCTATCCCCTATCACAACCACACAAATGGTACACATCAATCTCAAAAGATAAGGAGAAATAGAAAAAAAATATATTTTTCAGAGAACAATACTTAGAGCTGTGAAAAAGAAGATTCCGTCAGAAAAGAAAATAAATATTAAAGCTCTTCTATGAAGGTTGCTTAAAGAGTTGGGGAGTAGAAATTTTCAGCACCGAGGCTCAAGAGCAGGAGGCTGAAGGCATTCAGGGAGCAAAAGAGCATCACATAGTGAGGCCAAAGCAGCTTACACTAAGCCCCACCTCTCTGTGTTCTGCAGGCCATCTGCACTAGGGCAAGTCCACCTGAGAATCAGTTCAACAGGCCTCTCTCCCAGAAGACTGGTACAAACAATTTGCTTACACCAAGTCTACTCATCATAGAGTTCTGCAAAGCATCAATTCTATGGAAAATAAGACCTACCTTTCTTTTTCTTTTTATTCTTTATTTTATTATTATTATTAAATTTCATTTCTTTTTTATTCCCTTATTTACTTATGATTATTTTTAAATTTTACTTTAATATATATACTTCTATATACTTTTTGGGTTTTGTCTAGTTTCATTTTATTTATTTATTTTTAAAATTTTTGGATTTAGTGCTTTTAACAAGCAGACCAAAACACACCTAGGATCTAGTGTTTTGTGTTTTTTTGTTAGTTTGTTTGCTTTTAATAAGTGTTTGTTTGTTTTGTTTTGTTTTTTTGAAAGAGAGAGAAACAGAAAAACATAAGAAGGGGAGGAACAGAGAGATAGGGAGACACAGAATCCAACGCAGGCTCCAGACTCTGAGCTGTCAGCACAGAGCTTGATGCAGGACTCAAACCCATGAACTTCAAGCTCACGATCTGAGCTGAATTCGGACACCCAACTGACTGAGCCACCCAGGCACTCTGTTTCTTTCTTTCTTTTTATTTTTTAAGGTTTTTTTTTAATGTGGTTTATTTATTTTTGAGACAGAGAGAGACAGAGCATGAGTGGAGGAGTGGCAGAGAGAGAGGGAGACACAGAATCTGAAACAGGCCCCAGGCTCTGAGTTGCAGCACAGAACCCGATGTGGGGTTTGAACCCACAAACGTGAGATCATGACCTGAGCCCAAGTCGGACGCTTAACCAGCTGAGCCACTCAGATGCCCCTCTGTTTTTTTTTCTGTCTTTCTTTTTTTTCTTCTTTTCTGGACCAAATGATCAGATAGTGAAATTCACCCTAAAAGAAAAAAAAGGAAGTAGATATCATGTCCAGGGATTTAATCAATACAAATATAAGTAAGATGTCTAAACTACAATTTAAAACAACAATTATAAGGATACTAGCTGGGCTTGAAAAAAGCATAGAAAAGACTAGAGAATCTCTTTCTGCAGAGGTTAAAAAAAAAAAACAAAACTAAAATCTAGCCGTGCCAAAATTAAAAGTACTATAATGAAGATGCAAACCCAAAAGGAGGCCATAAAAATGAAGGTGAATGAAGCAGAGGAGTGAATCAGTCATATAAAAGATAAAATAATTGAAAATAATGAAGCTAAAAAAAGAGGAGAAAAAAAGGAAGTCAGTCACAGTAGTAGACTTAGCGAACTCAGCAACTTATTAGAACGGAATAATATTTGTTTCATAGAAATCCCAGATGAAGAGAAAAGGGGCAGGAGGTTTATCCAACCAAATTATAGTTGAAAACTTCCCTAATCTGGGAAGAAAACAAACCTCAAAATCCAAGAAGCACAAAGAAGTCCCATTAAATTCAACAAAAGCCAACCATTGCCAAGGCATAGCATTGTCCAAATCACAAAATATCCAGAAAAGGAAAGAATCCTGAAAGCAGCAAGAAAGAATGCCCTTAACCTACAAGGGAAGGCAGATCAGTTTCACAGCAGATCTGTTTACAGAAAGGAGTGTTAAGCTATATTAATGTGGTGAGTGAGAAAAATATGCAGGCAAGAATTTTTTATGCAGCAAGGCTGTATTCAGAAAAGAATGATAGATAAAGAATTTCATAGACAAACAAAACCAAAGGACTTTGTGGCCACTAAGTCAGTCCTGCAAGAAATTTTAAAGGAGATTGTTTCAGTGGATAAAAAAAGACCAAAAGGAACAAAGACTATAAAGGACCAGAGAACTCACCGGAAATACCAACTCTACAAGCAACACAATGGCACTACATTCATCTCTCGATCGTGTGGAGTAAGTTTAGAATTCCCTGAGCTTACACCAATGAGTTAACAAGGCTTAGGGCAAAAAGCCACCACAAGATGAAAGCACCCCCAGCATAGGACAAAGCATAGAGCAAGAAGCCACTTCCATAGGATGAAAGAGTCAAAGAATAGGTAAATAGGTAAACAGGGCAAAAGACTGCCACAGTAGGGCAAAATTGCCTGAGCTAATTAGTACCAAAAATATGCTTTGTTGACCCTGATGTAGTATGCTCTATCAGTCTTAACCCCTAGCAAGTTGAGATAAATAGACCTGGCATCTGATGCCTGCTATAAACAGCAATCTGCTTGGTGCCAGGATTTTGTTTTGTATTGACCCAAACCCCTAACACCGCATATCTATAAAGCCCCCCTTCTCTCACACAGAAGTTAAGGATCACTATTTTATTGTCTCTTTCTACATGTCCATCATGTTTGTGAACTTTCTGATCCTAATAAATACGGAGCAAGGACCCCTAGATGGGGCTCTTGTCACTTCATGGACATTAACCTCTCTGATACTGAATTCTGTCTCTTTTATCTTGCTGGACAAGAAAGAACTCTAGACTCAAAGTCTGTGACATCAATAATCACTCTGAAAGTAAATGGACTAAATGCTCCAATCAAAAGACATAAGGCATCAGAATGGATTAAAACAAAAACAAAAACCAAAAAATCCACCTATATGCTGCCTACAAGAGACTCATTTTAGACTTAAAGACACCTGAAAATTGAAAGTGAAGGGATGGAGAATCAACTATCATGCTAATAGTCATCAAAAGAAAGCTGGAGTATTCATACTTATATCAGACAAACTAGACTTTAAACCAAGGACTGTAATAAGAGAGGAAGAAGGGCACAATATCATAATTAAGGGACCTATCCGTCAAGATCTAACCATTGTAAATATTTAGGTCCCCAACATGAAGTACCCAAACATACAAAATAAGTAATAACAAACATAAATAAACTCACTGATAAGAATACATTAATAGTAGGCGATTTTAACACCCCACTTACAGCAATGAACAGATCATCTATGCAGAAAATCAAGAAGGAAGCAATAGCTTTAAATGACATGCTGGGCCAGATGGACTTAACAGATACATACAGAACATTTCATCCTAAAGTAGAAGAATACAAATTCTTCTTGAGTGCACATGAAGCATTCTCTAAAACAGATCACATACTGGGTCACAAATCATCCCTCAACAAGTACAAAAAGACTGAGATCATACCATGCATATTTACTGCCCCCAACGCTATGAAACTTGAAATCAACCATATGAAAACAAATTTTGGAAAGCCATCAAACATGGACGTTAAAGAACATTTTACTAAACAATGAATAGGTTAACCACAAAATTAATAAAGAAGAGATTTTTAAAAATACATGGAATCCAATAAAAATGAAAATATGACAGGTCAAAACCTTTGGGATTCAGTAAAGGCAGTCCTAAGAAGGAAGTACATTGCAATGCAGGACTATCTCAAGAAGCAAGAAAAGCCTCAATTACACAACTTAACCTAACACCTAAAGGAGTTAGAGAAGGAACAGCAAATAAAGCCTAAAGCCTGCAGAAGAAGGGAATTAGTAACGATTACACCAGAAATAAACAATATAGAAGCAAGCTAACAAACAAACAAGCAAACACTAAGACAAATCAATGAAACTAAAAGCCATTTCTTTGAAAGAATTAACAAAATTGATAAACCTCTTAGTCAGACTTACGAACAAGAAAAAATAAAGGACCCAAATAGATAAAATCATGAATGAAAGGGAAGAGACCGCAACCTACATCATAGAAATAAACAGTTATAAAAGAATACTATGGAAAAATTATATGACAACAATTTATAATCTGAAAGATATGGACCAGTTTCCTAGAAACTTAAAAACTACCAAAACTGAAACAGAAAGAAATAGAAAGTTTGAACAGCCCCATAACTAGCAAAGAAATTGAATAGGTAATCAAAAATCTCCCAACAAGAACAACAACAAAAAATTCCTGGGCCTGATAGCTTACCAGGGGAATTTTACCAGACATTTAAAGCAGAGTTAATACCTATTCTTCTCAAACTATTCCAAAAAATAGAAATGGGAGGAAAGCTTCCAAATTCATTTTAAGAAACTGGCATTACCTTGATTCCAAAACCAGACAAAGACACTTATAAAAAAGAAAAAGTATAGGCCAATATTCCTGATAAACCTGGATGCAAAAATTCTCAACAAGCAAATCAATTTCAACACTATATTAAAAGAATTATTCATCATAATCAAGTGGGATTTATTACTGGACTGCACCATTGGTTCAACATTCACAAATCGATCAACGTGATACACTACATTAATAAAGTAAAGGATAAGAATCTTATGATCCTGTCAATAGATACAGAAAAAGCCCTTGACAAAACACAGCATCCATTCTTGATTAAAACCCTCAACAATGGAGAGATAGATGGAACGTATCTTAACATCATATAGGACATATATGAAAGACCCACGGCAAACATCATCCTCAATGAGGAAAAACTGAGCCCCTTTCTCCTACAGCCAGGAATAGGACATGATGTCCAGTCTCACCATTACTATTTAAAATAGTACTGGAAGTCTTAGCCTCAGCTATCAGACAACAAAAAGAAATAAAAGGTATTCAAATCAGCAAAAGAGAAGTCAAATTTTCACTTTTTGCAGATGCCATGATACTCTATATAGAAAACCTGAAAGATTACACCCAAAATGACAGAACTGATGTGTGAATTCAGCAAAGTCACAGGATATAAAATCAATGTACAGAAATCAGTTGCATTTTTATAAACCAATAACAAAGCAGCAGAAAAAGAAATCTAGGAACTGATCCCATTTGCAATTGCATCAAAAACAATTAGATACCTAGGAATAAACTTAACCAATGAGGTAAAAGATTTTTACTATAGAACACTTATGAAAGTAACTGAAGAAGACACAAAGAAGTAGAAAAGCATTCCATGCTCATGGACTGGAAGAACAAGCATTGTTAAAATGTTTATACGACCCAAAGCAATCTACTCATTTAATGTAATCGCCATCAAAATACCAGCAGCATTTTTCACAGAATTAGAACAAACAATCCTGAAATTTGTATGGAACCATAAAAGACTCCAAATAACCAAAGCAATAATAAAAAAGAAAAACAAAACTAGATGCATCATGATTCCAGACTTCAAGTTATGTTATAAATCTGTGGTCATCAAGACAGTATAGTACTGTCACAAAAACAGACATATAAATCAATAGAACAAAACAGAAAACCCAGAAAATGGGCCCACAACTATATGGTCAACTAATCTTTGACAAAGCAGGGAAGAATATCTAATAAATAGATTGTCTCTTCAACAAATGGTGCTGGGAAAACTGGACACTGACATGCAGAAGAATGAAACTCAACCACACACACCATACACAAATATAAATTCAAAATAGATGAAAGACAAATTTAAGGCAGGAAACCATCAAACTCCTAAAGAAGAACATAGGCAACAACAACTACTTTGACCTTGGTAATAGCAACCTCTTACTAGACACGTTGCCTGAAGCAAAGGAAAAAAAAAAAGCCAAAATGAACTGTCAGGACTTCCTCAAAATAAAAATCTCAACAGCGAAGGAAACAATCAACAAAACTAAAAAGCTGTTACATCCAGATCGCAGTATCCTCAACGACCAGAGACCACCAGGGAGACTGAATCACGCATGCAAAGGCAAAGGGATTTATTACGGGCTCGAGCTCGGGCTCCCAGACCTCACCAACGCAGTGGATCAGTGCTGAGAGCCCTGAGCAAAGGCAGAGTAGGGTTTTTATGGGGTTTCTGACAGGGGAGTTACAGAAGTTGTGGCAGGGGAACAGTGATCCAATCATAATTATTCTACATTATTGACAGCGGGTTTAACCATACACATTGTCTAGAGTATTTGTTGCTTTTGGTGGGATCCAATTACAACATTTAAGTACCTTTAAATTCAACCAATCACAGAGTGAGCCTAGGGTCTTCTTCAGCGACTAACGGGTTAACTTGAACATTAAGTAACAGTGTCCTATCAATAGTTTCTATCTCCAGGCCTCTCCCTTAGTAATGTGGAGGGTGCTCGCTAGCCTTTCCTGATTGGGTGTTACAAGGGTGGTTTCTCCTGCCTTGGGCAATGTGTAACTGCCTGATAGTTTCAGGGAAGCTGAAACTTAGGCCTTCTAGTTTGGAGGGGAAACTTAAAGCCTGTCATGGAGTCAGTTCGGTTTATACGTTTAGACTTGTGTTGTTACAAAGCTACCTATGGAATGGGAGAAGATATTTGCAAATGACATATTCAATAAAGGTTTAGTATCCAAAACGTATAAAGAACTTATCAAATTCAACACCCAAAAAATCAATTATCCATTTAAAAAATGAGCAAAAGCCATTAATAATTTTCCAAAGAAGACATCCAGATGACTGACACATGTGAAGATGCTAAAAAGCACTCATTATCAGGGAAATACAAATCAAAGCCACAATGAAATAGGACTTCACATCTGTCAGAATGGCTAAAATAATAAAGAAACAACAGCTCAGTTGGCAAGGACGTGGGGAAGGGGGAACTGGTGTAGTCACTCTGGAGAACAGTTGGGAAGTTCCTCAAAAAGTTAAAAATAGAACTATCCTATGATCCAGCAATTGCACTAGTAGGTATTTACCCAAAGGATGCATAACTACAGGCCCAAATGTCCATTGACTGATGAATGAATAAAGATGTGGTATATATATCCAATGGAATATTACTCATCCATCACAAAGAATGAAATCTTGCCAGTATCAATGACATTGATGGAACTAGAATGTATTATGCTAAGCAAAATAGAGAAAGACAAATATCATATTATTTCACTCTTATGGAATTTAGGAAACAAAACAGATGAATATGTGGGAGAGGGAAAAGAGAGGAAAAAAACCATGAGAGCCTCTTAAAATAGAGAAAAATTTGAGGATTGATGGAGGGAGGTAGGCAGGGGATGGGATAGATGGGTGATGGGTACTTGTTATGATGAGCACTGGGTGTTGTAAGTGATGAATCACTGAATTCTATTCTTGAAACCATTATTGCACAGTATATTAATTAACTAGAATTTAAATGCAAACTGGAAAATAAAAATTGAAAAACAAAAAATGAAAACTTATGGTGGCAATAATCTTTAAGGGTATTAAAAATGTCAGAAAGTTTGCATATTATAAAAAATTACTTCAACAAATAAACTAGAAAAACTAATATAACTCAGGGATAAAAACTATTTTTCTGTTCTATTAGTATTGTGATCATAATCATTGTTAATAATTGGCAAAATCTAAGGTATATTTCTAATAGAAGAGAAATAGTTACATTCATGTTATTTTTTTAAAATATTTTTTATTTATTTCTAGGGGAGAGAGAGAGAGACAGCGTGAGCAGGGGAGGGTCAGAGAGAGAGGGAGTCACAGACTGAAACAGGCTCCAGGCTGAGCTGGCAGTCGGCACAGAGCCCGACGCGGGGCTCGAACCCACGAACCGCGAGATCATGACCTAAGCGAAAGTCGGACGTGTAACCGACTAAGCCACCCAGGCACCCCATTATATTCATGTTATTAAAGCATATTTAGTATGATGATAAATAGAAACCTAAAGGATGTAAACATTCTGTATTCTGTTTAAATGTAAAACTTCCAATTATTTTTAATGTATGAGTTTAAATTTGAAAGTTGTAGCAAGACACGTATTCAGAAATTACAAAGGAAAAGTGTTTTTCTACAAGTATAATTGGGAAGGAAAGACTGATTACTGAAATACTTTCACATTGAAGTTTCATGTATGTAGTAGCTTAGATTGAATCACGCCCAAGTATTCTTGCTTCTTAGAAGGGGCATATAATCTAAAAATAAAGAAAAACCCCATTTCAGGTTTAGTAAGGCCTATTTTGTATTCATTCTCATGCTTGAATTGCTATGACTATGTCAAAAGAATAGACATATTTAGGGCTGAATGAAATTTCTTTATAATGTTTTCCATGGAGTGAGCTATTTCTTAGAACAATTGGGAATCATTATGCAGCTATACCCAGAGGTTTTATAGGTCTTTTGTTGAAAGTTTAAAAATGTAATGTTACATAGGGGAGTATGATATGCCAATTTTTTTCTGATAAAAGTTCTTTGCATTTTAATATTGTATAAGTATTATGCATAATTTGGCTAGCTCATTCGCAAGGCCATCACCTCTAAATAACTCAGACTTTTTTTCAAAAAGGCACAGTACCATGCATTTAAGAATTTATAATCAGGTCAGCCTGAGGAGTATATCTATTTTAGCACAAGTTCTAGTATTATTACATTTCATAAGATAGCCTTTATTTAAGACTTTGTTGTCCCTCTATTCTTTTCAGTAATAACTGGTTTCAATGAAGAGTGTATTATGGTGTATTATTAACACATTTACTCTTGGACTTCCCTCCCACCTATCTTCTGTTCTGCCTCTTTAAGCTGTCAGTCCATTGTATTCAATGGAGCATCAGAAAATACCAGGTTCTTTCAGCAGCATAGCAGGTGCACATTTATGAAGCGTATCTGATATATTCAGCAACAGTCAACAGATTAATGTCACTGCTCACAATCCTTGTTAGGAGAAAAGGGGAAACATTTATATAAAAGTAAAAGTAATACTTCTTTCACACATTTAAAGAACATTTTAGACAATGTGATGAAATAGTCTCTTTAAACTCCTTAATGACAGCAGGTATTAGATTTCTCAACCTAACTCCTAGACTCATTTTGGCTTTAAATATATTAATCACATGTTCATTTTCCTTAAATTCAATTGGACTATAGGTAATGGCAAAAATGAAGGAGAATAAAACATAGATTAAAAGGATACAAAATTTTATCATTCCAGTTTACTTATATGACCTATAAATGCCAAAATCAATTCTAAAATTGATCATTTTCTTTTTCCTTACTTCATTATAATAATAATAACAACAATAGTAATAAGAAAAAAAATAATATCCAGGAACTGTGAATATTTTCTAATTTTTCAGTCTTAGCTATTTTCCAATTTTCTTCCCTTTTATTTTCCCATCTTTCAGTGTTAATAGTTTATTTGTTTGCTTGCTTAAGGTTGGCATTTTGTTTCTCAGAATAAAGATTACATTTCCCAAACTTGTTTTCAGCTTCGTGTGGCCTTGTGACTAGTTTTTGGCCAATGAGATATCATCCAGAAAAGTTGCAGGGTAGCTTCTGGAAACCTTTCCTTAAAGGGAATTCTATGTGTGTTCTTTGCCTATAATTCTCCACCCCTGCCTCCAATATGCTATGTGGAATATTCAGGCTCTTATGCTGCACAGTGAGATTAAAAAATCAAAAGAAAAGAAAAAAACAGATGGTGTGTACAACAGGGTTAAACAAAGAAGCAAAAGAGTAGATGATAGTGGAAGCCAGATTTCTTGCTGTCATAGAGGGGAATTACAGATGAGTAAGAAAGAAAGCTTAGAATAAGCCATGTGTTACTGGATTAGATTTACGGGTTTAAGATTAAATTTATATGTGTGAACATATATGTGTGTATACATATATACATATACATACACACAGAGGATAAATAATTATAAATATCTGTGTATACATGCATTAGTATTCATTCATATATTACCTCGTTCTGTCTTTTGAGAGCCTAGAAACAGCCCCACCTCATGAGCAATAAGCGCATCTACCACTCACATATTGATTTCTAAGTATCCTTTCCATAAAAGGCACTAGAGCTAATAGGAGAAATGGCTTATTGTAGAGTGGGGCCAGGGAAAATACATGATTATTCTGGAGTATCCTGAAGTAACAGAATGTAAGAATGTCCTAAAAACAAACAAACAAATAAAAAACTGGATGGTGACATGTCAAAGAGAAATTAAAATCAAACTTAAAAAGCTCCCAATAGTTAAAACTAGAATTATTTGAGCAACAAAATGATTAATTTGTCATTGGATTATAACCCACAGTATAAAATAAGTATCAGTGAGCTGCCATGATATAAATAATGATTAAATAATTAAATGGAAGACAAGAGGTACATTTTACTCACCTCCTTATAAACGTCCATTTAATAATGTACATTCTCTCCATGCCAGGAGGTAGAACTTAATGTCCTCCCCTTAAAGATGTGCTTTAAAATGTGATTATAAAGAATATAAAGATGTGACTATAAAGAAAAGAGCATAGAAAGGAAAACAAAGTAACTTCTGAGTGATGAAATCTGGCAAACACTACTTTAACCAAGTGATGGTTAATGTCAGCAACAATGTCATCTATCCATTTATAGGGTGTGATGGCAAAGGCACTCCACCTCTAGTATTCTTGGCAAAACCCTATAACCCCAGTTAAATCTCCGCCCTCCTAAAATTCAAATAAACCCCAATTGGAGAATAGTCTACAGGATACCTGGCCAGTATGCCTCAAGACTATCAAGGTCATGGAAAAGTAGGAAAGATTGATAAAGTCTCATACACCAAAGGAGACTGCAGAGTCATGACAAATAAATGCCATGTGGTATCCTGGATTGTATCCTAGAACTGAAAGAGACATTTTTGAAAAAATCTAGTAAATTCAAATAAAGTCAGGATTTTAACCAATAGTAAAGTACCAATGTTGGTTTTTTACATGGTGTTAAGATTTTTATGATGAAGGAAATTTGGTAAAGGGTATATATTAACTTTTTGTATTATCTTTGTAATTTTATCTAAATCTAAGCATATTCCAAAATTAAAAAAATTATTTAAAAAAGTGTAGTAGAACAAAAAGAAACTTAGATTCTAACACCATGCAATCGTTTATAGCCCTGACCCCAGAGAAATAAATTTATAATTTATATATATGGCTGCTACTTGGGGTCTTCTATTATTCACAGCCAAACTTAAACTAATATCCATGGAGTAAACAATCACAATACTTACAAAAAGTAATTAATAGCTTTCCAGAAAACATAGTGCAAATATAATGTGGTTTTGTTTTTAATTGCTTATTTTTAGCAGCCCATCAAGTTCTAAATTCACTTTGTAACCATCAAGAACTTTCTGTAATGAACTTTGCTCATTCTCATTTATATGTGCAAGTGAATAATAAGCTATAATACATTATAAATGTATAAAGGAAACATAGAAACTTAAAAGCTGAAGCTGTTATTCTTTGAGAATAACATCTACAAAATTAAACCTTAAATTATGTTGGATACTGTATAGTAGATTGATTTACCTTATGGTCCCACTTAGGAGCTTTCCTGTCTCCAGATCCTATGTTATGTGACTTCATATGCTCCTCACTTCAAGAAGTGAAGTTTTGTTTTACTGTGTTTTATTTTGCTTTGCTTTGTTTTGTCTCATTTTCTTCCCTCATGATCCCTTGAATCCGAGCTGGACTTACTACTTTGGCAAAACAAATAAACAAACAAACAAAACCAGCAGGAGTGAAGGTGCACCATTTCTAAGCTCAGGTTTCAAAGACTTTGTGTCCTACTGTCTCCATGTAATTCCCACCTCAGCTGCAAAAGCAAGTCTGGACCAGACCACAGAGAATGAGAGACTATATGGAGGAAAGCTAAAGTCCCCACATATATACCCGGAAAACAGAGGTAATCCTCGCTAATAAATAAGTGAGCCCACTCATAACCAGCAGAATCCGGTCTACATCAGAGCTGCCTCATCAATTAATAGGCTAGTGAGAAATAATAAATTGTTTTAAGTCACTATGTTTTGTTTTGTTAATTTTTTATTCTTTTTTATTTATTTATTTTTAATTTCTGAGAGAGACAGTGTGAGCAGGGGAGGGTCAGAGAGAGAGGGAGACACAGAATCTGAAACAGCCTCAAAGGCTCTGAGCTTGCTGTCAGCACAGAGCCAACACGGAGCTTGAACCCAGCAACCTCGAGATCATGACCTGAGCTGAAGTCAGACACTTAACCAACTGAGCCACCCAGGTGCCCCAAGCACATGGAACTTTCTTGTTGTTTTTAAAATTTTCTCCTTTTTTACAATATTTCTTTTAAAGTGGTATCTTCTTTAATTTGCCACTGTATTTTTCTAGGTTATTCTTAAATTCTGAAAATGATTTTTTTTATTATTCTTTATTAAATCATATTATCTCAAATTTGGGGTTTTCTAAACCCCTGTATATATTATTCTTTCATATTGTGTATCATGTTCTTTATATATCTAAGTTCATTTTGAAGTAGAAGTCCTCATCTATGAACATCTTATTCTAAGGTAATTTCATTATCTATAGGCAACTTATTCTACTTATTCTCCTTTTGCTTACAATAATTTTGAATGGAATTTAAACTTGATTATTTTCTGGTGCCAATATATGATATAAATTAATTTTCTTGAACTTTTAGGAAAAGGCAAGGTTCAGTGTACTTTTCTAATTTCACAAACTCCCTCTTTTAATGTCTTTGTATCAGATACGTAAAAAAGCAAATATTCCTTGAATGTTTTTCTTTTTTCTTTTCTTTCTGATAAGAATTCTTCGTCCACTTTTATGTGAACCATCTCTTTCTCAGTTATCCCAATACTGTTCAATTTATAACCCATTCAAGCTACAAGATATTATTAAAAGAAATTAGATATCTAAATAATTGGACAAACTTTCTAAGTTCACAGATCATAAGACTTAACATTGTTAAGATGGCATAAGTCTAAATTCAGTGCAGTCTCTATCAGAAAACCAGCTTACGTCTTCATAGAAATTGACATGCTGACTCTAAAATTCATATGGAATCACCAAGGACCCAGATAGTCAAAACAATGTTGAAAAAGAGGAACAAAGCAGAAAACCCACACTTCCTTATTTCTAAAGCTAAAACAACGCAACAAAAATGAAAACAGTATGCTATTGGCACAAGGAAGACATACAGATCAATTGAATAGGACTGGCAGTCAAGAAATTAACCCATATGTCTATGGTCAACTGATTCTGATAAGGGTAACAAATGCTGTGACAACTATATAGTCATATGCAAAAGAATGAAGTTGGACCCTAACTTAACCCATAAATAAAATTAACTCAAAATGGCCAAAGATCTAAATATAAAAACTAAAACTATATAATTATTAGAAGAAAGCATACAGGTAAACCATCATGATATGAAACTGGCAAAGGATCCTTAGATATGACACCAAAAGGTAGGAGCAACAAAAGAAAACAAAACAGATAAACTGGATTTCACCAAAGTAAAAAATAAATAAATAAATAAATAAATAAAATAAAAACATTTTGCTTTAAAGGACACCATTAAGAAAGTAAAAATATAATCCATGCAGTTAGAGGAAGTATTTGTAATTCATATAACTGATAAGGGACTTGCATCTACAATATATAAAGGACTAATACAACTCAATAATAAACACAAGTAGTCCAATTAAAAATAGGAAAAGGATTCAAATAGACATTTCTTCAAAGATATACAAATAACCAGTTAACCGCATGAAAAGATGCGCTATGGTCATAGTCATCAGGCGAATGCCAATTAAACCCACAATGAGATATCACTTCATACCCATTAGAATGACTAACATCAAAAAGTCAGACAGTAACAAGCAGTACCTGGTAAGGGTGCAAAACAGTGAAACCATCTTGGAAAATATCCTGGCAATTTCTTAAATGAGTAACGTAGAGTTACCAAATGACAACCATTCCATTCCTCAGTATATACCCAAAATAAATGAAAATATATGTCCATACAAAAATGTATACACAAATATATGTAGCAGCATTATTTATAATAATGAAAAAGTGGAAGAAAACCAAATATCCATCTGATATTTTGATGTGTTGATAATATGAACTATGTATTGATAACATATAGTTCTGATATGTTGGTAATATGAACTATGATTTGGACATAAAAAGTACTGTTATATGCTACAACATAAATGACCTTTGAAAACATGCTAAGTAAAAAAAAAGGGAGGTACAAAACATCGTATATAATATGATCCCATTTACATGAAATGTCCAGAATAAGAAAATCTATAGAGACAGAAATCAGATTGATGCTTTTCTATGGCTAGGAAGGCATAAATAGCTAAAAGGTATGGGTATTTTTTTTAAGATAAGGAAAATGTTCTAAATCTGCCTGTAGTGAGGGTGGCACATATCTGTAAATATACGAAAATCCAATTAATTGCACCCTTTAGATGGTTGAATAGTATAGTATGTAGATTATATTTCAATAAAACTGCTAAATTGTTTTGTTCTTTTGTTTTGCTTTTTAACGTATGCTGCTGAGAGCAGGGTTTGAGAGTTTTGGTTGCTTACTTTTGTGTGTGTGTGTGTTTTATTTTCAGATATGCCTAATGACTCTGCATTATTATTATATCATGACTTTAATTTGCATTTTTCTGATGGCAAATAAAAATGACTACTTTCTATGTTTATTTTATTTAGATATCATCATTTGTGAAGTACCCATTACAGTTTTTGTCCATTTTTTTTGTTGTTGTGTTTTCTGTTTTGCTTTGTTCTTCCTTATAGATTCATAAAAGTTATTCATATGCTCTGGAGTTATATCCTTTGTTTGAGGTATGTACTCTAATATCTGGCCCCACTCTGTTGCTTGTTTTTAAACTCCTTTAGTAATTTCTTTTAATAAGCAGAAATTATTACTTTTAATATAGCTCACTTCACAATTTAGTCTTTAATGCTTAATGCTGTTAGCATCTTAGTTAATGAAACTTTGCTTTCCAAAGTCATGAAAATATTCTCCTATGTTCTCAGATTGAAACAATATTTAAAAAAAAGAAACAATATTTTGTCCTTGATATTTATATGTAAGTATGTATGGTTTGCAGTAATCATCAAGATTATTTTCTTTTCCAAAATGCATATACAACTAACTCAACACTATTTAGGGGAGAAAAATCAATCAATCTTTTTCTCATTGTATTGCTATATCACCTTTATCACAAATGATACAAAACAATAAATGTACAAATCTATTTTCTGGCTTATCTATTTTTGACTTGCAAGAAATATGTATTTTGCAATTATTGTTTCACTAGTTTTCTGTTATTATTAATTAGGACAAGGTTAATAGTGTTCAGTCTATCTATGTCTTCATGGATTTTTAAGAACTATATTTTGTATTGATTAAGATAAGAATGTTAAAATCTTCATCTATAAAACTCAGAATTGTCTATTTTTCCTTTTCTTTTTGGTATTTTGTATTTTGTATATTTTGATGCTATTCATTTCCCAAACATAAAAAGCAGTTAATGAGCGAATCATCTGTGTCTATAGTTTTCTTCAGAGCAAAATATTTAATTCCAGATTTAATTGTTAAAATAAATATAAAACTATTTCTGCTTTCTATTTTTGTTTCTATTTCTTCTTGTGTCAATTTTGTAAGTTGGTGTTTAACGGTGATTGTCCATTTTATCTAAACTGTCAAATTAATTGGCATGAATTATTTGTAATATTATTTTTGTTATTTTTAAGGTATATGGTGATATCCTTGTTTTCATTTCTGACATTGGAGATTGCTTATCGATTTTTATACCTTCTTCTTTTCTAAAATATAAATTCAAACCTAAAATTCTCTATGGAGTCTTTTGGTTGAATCTTACAATTTTTTTTATTTTTATTTTTTTTATTAAAAAAATTATGATTATTCATGTTTTGATAGAGAAAGACAGATCATGAGTGGGGGGAGGGGCAGAGAGAGAAGGAGACACAGAGTCCTAAGCAGGCTCCAGGCTCTGAGCTGACAGCAGAGAGCCTGATGCAGGGCTCGAACTCATGGGCCATGAGATTATGACCTGAGCCAAAGTCAGACGCTGAACCGACTGAGCCACCCAGGTGCACTGAATCTTACAATTTTTTTAAATGTTTATTTATTTTGAGAGAGAGAGAGAGAGCGTATGAATGAATTAGGGGGCAGAGAAAGAGAGGGGACAGAGGATCTGAAGTGGGCTCTGAGTTGACAGCAGAAGCCTGGATGCAGGGCTTAAACTCAGGAACCATAAGATTATGACCTGAACCAAAGTTGTATGCTTAACCAACTGTGTCACCCCAGTGCCCTTAACAAGTTTTAATAGTATACACTTAACTATAATTCAGATTTTAATATTTTCTAATTTCCATTTTTACTTTTTTCTTTGATTTTTAAGTTGTTTAGAAATATATATATATATATATATATATATATATATATATATATATATATATATATATATATATTTAGTTTGGGGAAATTCCTAGCTAATTGTAATGTGGTCAGAGAATATGCTTTGAATTATATCCACCCACTGAAATTGGTTGAGGCTTATTTTCTGAACCATAATATGGTCAATGTTGATGACTTTCCTGCATGGCTTTTCAGAAAAGAATGTATTTTCTATCATTGTTTGGTGCAATGTTCTATTATTCTAATTAGCACAAGTTCATTAATTTTGTTATCCCTTTGTTCTTTTGTATCCTTACGGATGTTTTTGTTGTTGTTTCCTCTATCAGCTACTGAAAAAAGTACACTGAAATCTCACACTCTGAATGTGGATATCTAATCCATTTAGTTCTATAAAATTTTGCTTTATATATTTTTAGGTTCAGCTATGGAATGCATACAGGTTTTGAATTAATTTATCTTCCTCCTGGTCTGATCCCTTCATCTTTCTGAAATGTTCCTTGTTAGAGCAAATAATGCTTTTTTGCCTAAAGTTTAGAGATGAGCAATAACATTTAGGTTGGATTTGTAATAATGTAAAAGCAATTTAAAGTGTGCTCTCAAGAAGGGATACCAAGACTAGGATCTCTTTATAAAGCCAAGGACTAGTTTCAGATTCTGTTATTTTCTAAGGTGTCTTGGGACTATGGCCTATAGAAATTTATGAACTTGGAGAAGTAAGAAATCACAGATATAGACTTAGGACCAAGATATAGGCCAAGTCATCTTATTGCACTCTGATTTGATTTGGCTAAAATATGTGACTATGGAACTAATGACTACCATTATATCCTGGTGGAATATAATGATGAAGGCTAGCCATGGTGAAGTCAACTGCTAAAGTGTTTGATAGGGAAACTACATAGAAAGAAAGGGAGAAGAGAGAGAAAACGAGAGAATGAGAGAGCAATCAAAAGGGAGTGTGAAATAATAAAATACAGTAACACACAAAGAGATATAATTCCTTAAAAAATAGCTAAAAATAAAATCAGAAACAAATTCTCCCCAGGTCCAGATAATTTTATTAAGAAGTTGAAAAAATACTTCAAAATTGGTATGCTTCTATGGTCAAAAATTTAAATAAAAATATGTTACATTTGCAATATGAACTAAAAATAGAAAAAAAACAAAAATTGGCTGTGGTAAAGACAATAAAATGTTAGAAATAAAATTATAAAGACCAAGAATTTAAAATATACAATACGACCACCTTGATGGTTCAAGTGGTTAAGCATCCAACTCTTGATTTCAGCTTAGGTCATGATCTCACAGTTGTGAGATCAAACCTGCTATCAGGCTCAGCACTGACCATGGAGTTTGCCTGGGATTCTCTTTCTCTCCCTCTCTCTGGCCCTCCCCTACTCATGTTCATGCATGCAAACACTCTCACTCTCTCTTAATATAAATAAACTTAAAAAAATAAAATAAGAATAAAATTTTAAAATGCAATAAATAATATAAATCTATAAGTAGACCCATTCAGAAAGATAATTAATAATTTGGAAATTTATATTGTGATAGCATGCACTATTGCCCAGGAGCACAAAAACTAAACATGAAAAACAGTCATATGGAGGTTGTGAGAATATTTTATGGCATAATTACTTTTTATGTGTTTCAGTTCCCTATTTTTTGTGTGATTCTTGTCATGCATAGATTTACCAGGTAAACTAAGTCAAGGTATCCCATGAGTAAAAAGGCATCTCTCTGTATTTCTCTAAGAGCCATACATGACTCAAAGTTTCTGTGTTACACAAACATCTCTGAAATAACTACAAATGTAAACAAAATTGTTAAAAATAGGTAAAGACTACTTTCATGCCTCTGATCTCACCATTTCAGACTCTACTTGCACTGCCAAGTTCTTACTTCTCATGGATTTCAGTCTAATCTCCTAGATTACACCAATGTGTAACCACAACAAAGCCATCATTTTCTTGACAAAGCTGTGGACATTTCCAAGCATATTCCTTCCCTCTTTTAAAATCTGCTCCATAAACTTCCATTTGTATTGATATTATTACTTCGACAATCTAAACTATTTCAAGGAGTTAGTGAAAAATAACTGATTGAAGTTTTACTTTTCCCTGTAGTTATTAGGTAACACATGCTTTGACTGACTCCTAAGTAGCTACACTTTTGCATGTCTATATGCCATACAAGTAAGTCTTTTGAAAGTTATATTTTCTTCTTTACCTATCATACTGCTCTTTTTTTCTTTTAGTCCCTGCCCCTTACACACACACACACACAAACTACTTACCCTGCTCTGTTTCTTTCAAAGTTTTAACAAGAAAGAATCTTGTTATATGTTTCAAAACTTAGTTCTTTATTCATTTAATAGCATTAGGGTCTCAGTTTAAGGCAATCTCCCCGAGATAAGAGACTTAGCAAAATCTTACTACTTATTGAGAGAGTGAAGAAGGCAATTTCAGGCAACGCCAAATATCTGATACTAAATCTCATTAACCCCATATCAACTCTTCTCTGAAAACCCAAGTGCCATGCTGTTAGCAATAAACAGAGAGTCTAATGATTTTCCAGAACTCCAAATTACAATATGTAAATCCAAGTGTAAATAATTAAATGTACATATATTTAACCTGAATTACTCTGTAGACATGCTGTTCTCACTTCCTGCCTCCTACCAAACCTTGTCAGTTGTTGGTAAAATACTAACATGGCACTAAAGAAGAAGGAGAAACAAAGGTAGTTAGAACATTATAGCCCCTGCAGTGTTTAATCCATAAAGCAGGGAATGCAAATTGGTGAATTGGAGCAATGACATGGTTACATTGAACTACAGAAAAAGGACCCTTAGGGAACTAGCAGGAAGTAAATTGGGTTCTATTTTGAGATGATGGTTCATTTACATTGTTATAATTATTTAAATAATTAATTTTGTAATGAAAGAAGCTTATAAAAGCCAAAATCCCACTGAGCTGCAAATCCTAATTTTTTTCATGCTAAATCGGAGCTGTTTATCTTCCATAATACATCGGTAAATCTATTTAAGAAAAAAAAATGCCTATATCTGTCTGTCTATCTATCTACTTACCTATTCATTTCTCTCTCTCTCTCCCTCTCTCTCTCTCTCTCTCTCTCTCTACCTACCTATCATCTATTTATCTACATACACACACATATATGAAACAAGACTTAAATCACTTAAGTTGGTACTTCATTATGAAAATGTTTTAGTCTTACAGTATTGTAGGGGCTGCCTTTGTAGAATTTTCTTCTAACCTAGATCAAGCCGATTTATTTTTTCAACCAGAAAAAACAAACAAACAAGCAAAAAAACATGAAATATTCATTCACATCCAGCTTAGGTAACCAAGAGCCCTACAGGGAGTGTCAGGAAGATATGAGAGGTCAGGACCAGGGAGACTAAAGCAGCAGAAGGTTGCCAGAATATAGTGAACTGGGTCAGTTAGGCAGCTGGAAGTCTATAATAAACAGGGTCAAGATTAAACTTGAATTAGAGCATATTAAATAAAGCCTGTGGGTTAAACACCCTAAGGTCAAGTTAGACAGATAACTCCAGAATCTCAGAAGGTTCTCAAAAACATAAGGTCAACAAAGGCTAAGAAAGTTAGAGAGGAAAACTATAGAATCAAACATACAGAAAGAGAATCAACTTTTTTGGCAGTTCCCTCCCTTTCTTTTTTCTTTTTTTTTTTCTGTCTTTCTTTTTATTTTTTTTGCCCTGTTATAATGGGGAAAAATAAGTAGTATTGGGCTTGAGCACTTAAGTGAGAGGTATAAGGGGAAATTTTGAAAATCCAGTAAATACACCAGAGTATTATTTTCCTTATCTCTGTTATAGCCTTACCTCCTAGATAAATCTTTGCCTCCAATTTAAACATGGTAACACTGACATAATCCTCTTCTTTTCAAGAAACTCAGCATCTATCCTGACCTCTATTCTATGCATGTAACATTTTGCAACATAAACATTGGTCTTTTATATTCTATTGATCTTCACTTCTGCTGAACTTTAGCCACACACTCAATTGTCTCGATTCCACATCCTTAACTGTCTCATTTTCTTAATTGCTTCATCTCTTAAATTTTAAACACACGCTACTCTACTTTCAAGCTACAACAGCCTATTCTTCACCTAACTTTAAAACCCCACCACTGTACTTCAGTGTGGTCCAAATTTGCAAACAATTCCTTTTTGTATCCTCTAAATTCTTGTAGTTGATGTTTTTTTTCTTTCCCTTTTGCGGTTATTCTTGAAAGCAGGCTAACTCATGGTTTACAGTACAAACACAGAGGTCAAGAATGCTTGAATTTGAACTCCAACTTCTTCACTTTTACATATGAGACATTTGGGAAATTGTTACCATTATAAAGATTCAATTTCCTTCTTAATAAATGGTTATAAAATATTACCTCATAAGGTTAAAATAAATATTAACGAGCAATTTCATATAAAGTACTTAACACAGTGCCTGAAACACTGTAAACAGGCATTATGTTTTACGTCTTGACCGATGTTTTATCACTTCAACTATTCTAATATACAACTTGGGTGTTTAATATTTGCTATTATTGCCTTTCCATTTCTACTCACTATCCATGGATACTTTCATCTAAGTATATAATTTCATCATCAAATGTTGATGACATCTTTTTTATATTGAGTCCTAGTTATCCTCTTGGCTCCAAAAGCTGTATAACACATTCTTTTGGACTGGTTTTGTATGAATATTACACCACATCTCAGCCTCAATATATATAAATGTAAATGCATCATTCACATCCTCACCCTATGGTGTTCTCTAGTGTTTTTCACAACTATGATGAATTCAAGCCAAATATCCAACCACCAAGAAAAAAATGAGGAACCAAGTACAAATGTCCACTCTTCCTAAATACCTAGATATAATCACTTATTTAGTTCTATAGATCCATATTGCACATAACTTGAAAAATATGTCTTCTGTCAAACATCACTACATCAGTGTCATTTCTTTTTTTTTTCTTGGTAAATTCCTGCAATAGCCTTTAAACAGTTCTCCTTGACTCTGGAATTTCTTGTCAGAACAAAACTAAGTGAAAATCATTGTTACTGCTTTCAAAATGTTCTTTATGAAGTTGAAATCCTTAAATTCTTAAGGATTTAAGAACTCCTTAAATTCTTTCAGTGGTTCAGTACAGTCTTCAAGAAAAGAAAAAGAAAATCCTCAAGCATATATACACAGGCTTTCTTCTCTGTTTTGCATCATGCTGTCTAACTAGTAGCACTCAAGTCCATGCTCAAATCCACTTAACTCTATGGTCCCAGACACGTTACTTTGTCTATCTATCATTCTATAATTTAATAATATAATGTACATTTATCACTACTTAGGCTTTTTATTTCTGGAGTTGTGTTCCTAACATGTATTTTCATATTGTTTAAAGCAATATCTGGTACTTTGGTCCCACACAATAAATGCTAGATGGTGACTAATGTTGATATGTCAATCGCTTTACAGTTATAACTCATTAGATTCCCCCCATAAGTCTATTTGGTAGGCACTTTAATCTCCTCTTAAACATAAGAAATACTGTGAGTTAGAGAGGTTAATATCTTTCTCAATGTCACATGTCCAGTTAGAATAACTATGATTCAAATACAGATCTGTCAGTTTCCAAAATCTCTGCTTCTTCTACTTCTGCTTTGCTGACTATTAGAGGAAAAGTAGCTGATATTGTAATGGATGCCTTCATTCCTATTTTTAATTAAAACTGTCAACTGTCATATGGGATTCTGAATTGAATTTAATTTTCAACTGGGTAAGCACATGAGAATTTCATGCCCCTAGGGCAGTGTTTCTCAAAGCATCACTTACAAACAAACAACTTTCATTATACTCCCTAAGATGATTTAAAATATAAACCCTTAACCCACTTCAATCTCTACATTAAGAATTATTGGGGATATTTCCCAAAAGGATGCTAATGGACACAAACAGAACCACCAACTAAAAGTGAGGAATAAATATGAAAGATGTAAGCACTAATTTTCCGGTTGCTAAATGTGATCCTCTTAAGAGTAAAGGATCCTTTACTTTACTTTTACTTTATTGCCAGATCCTTTTCATCAAGTTTATGACTAGAAAAGATGACGCTAATAGTCGTTCTCTAGAGCCCACCTAAATTGGGAAAGAGAAAGAAAAAGGAATTTGACCCTTCTTTTCTTTCTTCCTTCCTCCCTCCCTTCCTCCCTCCCTCCCTCCCTCCCTCCCTTTCTTTTCTTTTCTTCTTTCTTTCTTTTCTTTCTTTCTTTCTTTCTTTCTTTCTTTCTTTCTTTCTTTCTTTCTTTCTTTCTTTCTCTCTTTCTTTCTTTCTTTCTTTCTTCATTCCTTCTTTCTTTCTTTCTTTCTTTTCCTTCCTTCCTTCCTTCCTTCCTTCCTTTCTCTTACTATGTGACGTACATTGTAAAAATTCACTGCATCCTGTTCATCTCTATTCCCAAGCAAGTGAGATAATTGTATCTTCTAATCTCTGAAGACATGGTCACAGGAATTGTTCAGAGCAATGAGTGGAATTTGTTTCATATTCTGTGTGGAATTAATTGTTTTCATTTAACTTTCTATGTACCTCTTCCCTGACTCCATGTGTAGATATTGACATAGACAATGAGCCATCACATGGATAACCACTCTCTAGAGAAATGCTGAAGCTCACAATGACATCAGAGAAAGAAGAACTAAACCTGTGAGATTTCTTTTAAATTTTTCTTTTGTTACCATAACATAAACTGTATCCATATCCAAACTGATATAGTATGTTTATATTATGTTTATTAAATGAATTTTAGAAAATGAAACTTCAATTAACTAATTGAAAATATTCAAATTAATTATACCTAAAGGAGACCACTGGTCAACTGATTCATTTCAAAGAGTAGGTCCAACTGCTTTTAGAAAGAAAAAAAAAAAGATTTTCCTAACTTTGCTTCAAATAGCAGAGTCCCCAAAGAGGCAGAATGAAAACAATTAAGTGAAAGAATCTTCAATACTGGAATTGTCATCAAATAATTAGATTAACTTTAGGATGCATGCCACCATATGAGGTGTCAAGGGATTTTGAAGGTTTAAAATTAATCTCTTTTGAACTCCGTTTGACTTGGAACAACCTTAATTACAATAGCATTTCCCAAGACTAAGCCTCTTAATGCTATTCCAGACAGAGATGGTTATTAAAAGATTTCAAAGATGTTTATCGAAATATGTATGGTATAATCTTTTTTTTTAAAAAAGCTACTTATTAAAGAGAAAATGCAAAAAAAAACAGGTAATATAATGCAAATTGTTTTATGTTTGGAATATCTTTCATATCCAGTGCAGAGCACGAGGAAGGAATTTAAATGGATTCCATTTAAGATCTGAGGTGTCCAGCAATATATAACAGAGGAGCTGCCTTGGAATTAAGTTTAGTATCATTTTGTTCTGGAAAGAAATCTGTATTAATCTACATGTTAATTATAAAACTCAACGGAAAAGTCAATCTTCTAATATTTGTTCTAAAAATCAATGACACAAAGTCTGTGTTGGAGGGCTGGGGTGAATTTTATTTTTTCTTTCTCAAGAAGCATCTGATGTCAGTCTCTTCTGGAAGAGTATGGACAACAAAGTCTAAAGAAATACCCTACTTTTTTTCTACCTGTTACAGGGTTGTTTCAGTTTAATGAGACAACTTGTCTTCTCATTCATTCCACAATTGATTATCTTGGATTTATTCTGTGCCAGGCAGTGATGAGGCAGTCAGGGGTGTGTGAGGTACAAAACAAGATAAAGTTCCTGCCTTGAAGATGTTTTCATAGTAGTGTACAAGATGGACATTTAATCAATCAAGAAAACCAACTGAAATATGAAACTGTTAAATGAGCCACAAAGGCAAGATATAGAGTATTATGAGAGCATAAAATAGAAAATTGACTTAATCAGGAACATCAAAAAATCATTTTTGAGGATGTGACACACGAACTGATTAAGAGTTAATTAAGGAAAGGTGTGTGCATGTGCACAATGCAAGTGTGTGCTCACACACTTTTGTATATACCCTTAACATTCTAACAAGAGAAACTGTTGTGTTAAAAGGAAGTTCAGCAATAATGGGCAGCTGCTAGGCAGCAATCCAGCTGGCTGGAATGAAGGAGTATAGAGAAATGTGGCCCATGAGGAGACTAGAAGGATGAGTAAAGGCCTGACACCCCAGAGCTTAAGATATTATAGTGTTTTGACACCTTCCTTGAGTTTTCTAAACTAACATCACCATGTTTATTCTCAAAAACATCTATTCAATTTCTCAGAAAAAAAGAAACGAAAACAAAAATCTCAACCTCCTGCTTAACAATATATGTTTCAAGTATAGTCCTAAACTTTACTTTACTTTATACTTTATGTAGGCATAAATGATACAAGACACTTGGGGGAAGAAGAGAAGGGAGGAAAAAAACTATTAATCAGGAGTTAAGAGAATGGTTAGCAGCGACAGTTCTAAAAATATATGGTCATTAATTATTCACTAATAATGAATAATTAAAGCACATTGAGCACTTACTCTATGACACAGCTTTACATATCTTATTCCTAGCACTCAACTCATCATCTGGCCAGGTAGACAGCACTAATCAGTACTAATTTATCAATCTGCAAACGGAGGCACAGTGAGGGTACGTTGTTTACTTAAAGTCACTGAGTTAATAATATAAGAACCAGGGATTAAACTCTGCATTCGAGGCATCCAAAGTCCATGAAGCCTCCTAATGTACATATTTAGCCTGTGTGATGAGACTGTCATTACAGTGAGAGAGAATAAAAGCAAACTGCCCGTGAAAGAAATGTGAAGTGTTTTCAATATGTACTTCCAATCTCTAAAATTATATTCACATTGATATCAAGAGGTTTCAGGGCTAAATATATCCCAATTAAAAAATAGTTTTCTTCTTTGTTGAATTCTTCCAACTAAGGAGGTCAAACTGCTCCCCAGTTTCCAGAAGTGCTTATTCAACATCTTGGTCATGAAATATGCTAATAATATAATGTGGCTATGATATAATTTCCTAAAATGTAGGCAATCTGATTCCACAAAAATGTTTAGAGTGATAGATAGGTTACTTTGGTATTATTTCATTAAGATTCACTTACATTATTACCAGTGTTTGGCATGATATTAATAGCATTCATGTGGGAAGCTTACTATTGAGTGTAATTATAAAAGCATCATTGTGTATTACATACAATTCACATTGCACATTGAAAAGCGTTTTCCATATTATTACACATTTTTTCTTAACTAGTTCTTATTATGAAGTCATTTGAATAAAATTATTTCAATAAAAGTTATATAATGAGTAAGTCATGGGGATGCAAGGTATAGTATAGGGAATATAGTTAATGGAATTGTAATAGTGTTATATGGTGACAGATAGTAGCTGCATTTGTGGTGAGCGTAGCGTATTGAATTCTGGAATCACTATAGTGTACACCTGAAATTAATGTAACAATCATGTGTCAACTATACTTCAAATAAAAACATATTTCAATAACAACTAAAATATTTATATGTCTTCCCATAATCATTTCCAGTAACAAAGTTCCCACATTTGTGGAGCTGCAACTTGTTTAGGTGTGAAACACAATAACGTTGTTTATATCTTTTATAAATATGAAGCAAGATATTATCCATCATAGGAAAACTTGTATAAGTAAGTTAGACCTTAATCATTTGTATATACTCCTTCAGAAGAGTAAAGTACAAATTAGAAATATTAAAACAGAAAATCTTCAACTACCAACAAATTTTCATTAATAAATTTTATGTTTTCAAATTGAAAAAAATTAAGCACATAGTACAGAAAATCTCCATATTATACCCACAGTTGCACATAGTTTCTCCTATTATTAATATATTTAGTATGTTTGTCATAATTAACTATTATTGATACCATATTATTAACTAAAGTCTCTAGTTTATTCAGATTTCCTTATTTTTTACTTAATTTATTTTCTGTTCCCGGATCCCATCTGAGCTACTGTGATACACTTATTTATCATGTCTCTTTAAGCTCCTCTTGGCTATGATATCTTCTCAGACATCTTTGCTAACTTTGATAGTTTTGATGATTTTCAGGTGGTACTGGTCAGGTTGTATAAGATGACTCTCTACTGGAATTAGTTTGATATTTTTTCATGATTAGACTAGGATTATAGTTTTTTGAGAGGAAGATCACAGTGATAAAATGTCATTTTAATCATGTCATATCAAGGGTACATGCTTTCAACATGATTGAAAACTTTTGTAGTTGACCTTAATCATCTGGCTGAAGTGAAGTTTGCCAGATTTCTCCACTGCAAAGTTAGTCATTTTCCATTTTTCACACTTTATTCCTTGGAAGAAAATCACTGTACACAGTCCGTACTTAAGGAATAGGAGATATACTCCTTCTCCTTAGGGTGGGGTGTCTAAAAAAGTTACTTAAAATTCTTCACATTTTTATCTTCTCCTACATATATATATATATTTACTCAGTCATATATTTATATCAGCAGGGACCTTTGGGTATCTTTTTTATACTTTAGATTATAATACAATACTCTTTTTGGTTTTGTTGATCAAATTGTTTTGTTCCGCCATAGGGAGCTCATTAAGTTGGCTTCAATGCTCCTTTAGCATGTCCCCATTAACAGTCTTTTTGTTTGTTTTATTTGCTTGGATTTCTTTTCAGCATTTTCCTACTTTTTGGCACTATATGATGCCTTCATTATTTGTAAATTTCCACTCTAACCTTAAGAAACCTGAATTCCAGATGAGAGCCAGATGAGTTGGATCTGCATTTCACTTACATATTATTTTAATTCAAGAATACATGTATAGCAGTCTCAGAATTGTTAACTCATACCTTCATCAAGAACAACTTTATCAAGTAGAATACAGTACTTATGTACAGTTTTTTCTGTCTTTATTTCCAAAGTTACTTAGATCAGCTCCTTTTCCCCCTCCCTATTCAGGAGTTTCTTTCATATATTATAATACAGTTAAATTATCTTATCACAGTCTGAAACCTTTTCTGAGATTCTCTAACCTGCCAAAGATTTTTTTTTTTATTTATACACATGAAAGTTCACTCTTTGTGTTATAAAGGTCTATGCATTTCAACAAAAGCACAATGTCATATATATACCATTACAACATAATAGTTTCATTGAAAAGTTATTTTTAATCCTTTCAGAAAAAGAAATCTTTTCTAAATGCTTATCAGGGCTTTTGAAAAGTTTCATCATTATACTCAATTTTTCATTCTTTGTTAGATGATGATTCAAAAACAAAACAACATTTATTATTATTGATGTTATTAAAATTATTACCATTATTATGGTAAATTCTATGCATAAACTAATTAATACACTGGGCCCTTGCAGTGAACTTCTGGACAATATAATATCAAGAAATATACAAATTTTGACTGTTCCAATAAAGTGTTGCATTATAAAGCAAATTTATCATAACTGCAAGAACAGCTTGTATATATCTTGTCCCAAAAAGAGTTCTCTCACATATTGTTTGAACTGGCTATGTTATTAGTTTATAACTTGGGGATATTTTGAATACAATTTTTGTTTGAACAATATTTTTATTACCTTTCAGTAAGTCTTTATGCTGATCATGAGTTCATGAGACTTGTGAACAGCATTATGCTTTGCAAACAACTAAAGAAGCACTTATTTTATCGAATCATATAATAGGTAATGAAATAACTGATTTATAAAATAGTTTGGAAGAAAACAATCAAAACGATATCTCTAAATTTTAACAATGAAATAAGCATGATTAGTTCCATAATTCAGAATTTAGGGTTTCATAAGTTTGGGAACTTCAGGTCTAAAATTACAAACACACAAAAATTATCTTTTTAAAATAATTGTCGTCATTTACAGAAAGCATCTTCCACAATACCAAAATATTTCTGCATAAGTCACAATGATTGCTTTCATTTCTCTATACTTTAAGAAGTAGCCCCAGGTTTTATGTCTCAAATAAATGACATAATAATAATATAGGTTCAACTACACAAGACTATATAGTAATGCAGGGAAGTATTTGAACCCACAGTAGGAATAGGTCAAATTTATATATTAGTTTTCCTCAATTTCTTCCTTCTTTTGTTTTTATTTTTTTTCTTCCTTCAGAACAGAGGTAAAGAAAAGAAATAGGTACACATAAATAAACACTTTGAAGGAAACTCTCTGTGGATGTTTTAAATTTTCGCTGTAAAATATGTAGGCTATATATATATATATGTGCTAGATGGAGAGATAAATGAATGTTGGAAAGATAAGCACATTAGTTTTGGAGACCATGTTAGGTAATTAATACTTTTAAAATCAGTGACTATTATTGAATTAAAGGAGCATCATCTAGCACTGTATTGAATAAAAAATCAATGATAACCCCCCCCAAAAAAACAAAAAAACACAAACAAAAAACAATAGCGACCTATAGGATGATGTAAGTTTGGATATGGCAGAGGAGAAACACATAACATTAAAGACATGTGGCATTTCTGAATTCATTTCCTACTACTTTCTCTGTTTATTCTGCTCTGGTCTTACTGATATCTTTACTCATCCTCATAAGAATTAAGCATATTTCTTCCTCAGACTTTAAAATTTTTTTTTCTAATGTTTTATTTATTTTTGAGAGAGAGAGATAAAGACAGCATGAGCAGGGGAGGGTCAGAGAGAGAGAGAGACACGCACAGGATCCGAAGCAGGATCCAGGCTCTGAGCTAGCTGGCAGCACAGAGCCCGACACGATCTCTGAGATCATGACCTTAGCCAAAGTTGGACACCCAACCGACTGAGCCACCCAGACGCCCGTTCCTCAGACTTTTTGCTGTTCTTCTGTTTAGAAAAATAGTCCCTCAGATATCTGCATAGTTCACTTCTTAATAGCTTTCAGTTCTCTGCCTAAATATCCCTTGGAAGCCCTTACTGGGCCACCATCTATTTTTTATATAGGCACATTTTCTCTCTATTGCATTTTCTTGTTTTGTTCCTCTCTGTAGCATACCTTACCACTATATATATATATATATGAATGAATAAACAAACTAACTAAATCCATAAATAAATAAATAAATAGGAGACTTTGAAAGCACTTATTCATAAAGGAAAGAAGGCTGGAAACAATGTGTTTATGAATGGGATTGAGCATGGATTTGGGAAGGTTTCAATATAGAAGGAGAAAAAAAATGTATAAGAAATGATCCTAGAATGGTAATTAGGAGCAAACAGAAATACCGGTATGAAAACTCACCTTGTAATACAATATCAAGAAACATACAAATTTTGACTGTTCCAATAAAGTCTTGCATTATAAAGCAAATTTATCATAACTGCAAGAACAGCCTGTATATATCTTGTCCCCAAAAATTACATACAAATATATATATATATGTGTGTGTGTGTTTGTGTGTGTGTGTGTACTTACCTTCATATGGTCTCTTCCATGACTAGAATTAAAGCTAAAGGAGAGCAGTCATTGCTTGGTTCATTGCTCTATTACTGTATCTAGGATAGTACCTGAGAAAGAGTGGATATTCATTATATGTTTGCTGTATGAATGGACCCAGTCTCTCCAACAATGAAAATAAAATGAAGGTGAAAAAAATTTAGAGTACATCTTTTATATATTCCATCACCTTGCCCAAACTTGGCAAGGATGTAGGTAAAATATGTGAATTGGGAAATTAGAGGTGAATTGAAGAACTGCATGTCACAAGATAGGTGAAGAATGGAAAGAATAGTAGATTTAAGAATAGAAAACTGGTTAAATACTCAGAGCTCTGATTCAGCTCTTGGAACAAGATAGGATTTTTGTAATGAAATGTTATAAAATACATTTATAGGTATATAAAATATAGTAAAAGAAAAGGCAATACAAGCATATGGAGTAAAGGAACTAAGACATCTAAATATTATCATTATGGAGGTAGACAATGAGAGACTGGGAAGTCTGTATTCACTTCACTGAAGCTTAGATAAATGTTTCTGTATCTTCACAAATAATAGTATTGATGATGGGTAGAAAAATGGATTGACACTTAGAGTGAATTTTTAGAAGGCAAGATTTGTGAATTATGATGGTGGTAGAATCATGACAGACAAATAGCAGTAAGAAATAAGATAGTTCTAAACCTCTTCTGAAATGAAAGATGGAATGCTTTCTCTTGCTGATTTCACAAGAATTTGTATTTTTACAGCAAAGCAAAATATCAGTAGAATATGAGGAAATAAGAATTTTTTAAAAAGTGTTTATTTAGGGGTGCCTGGGTGGCTTAGCTGGTTAAGCATTCGACTTCAGCTCAGATCATGATCTCACGGTTCATGGGTTCAAGTCCCACATTGGGCTCTGTGCTGACAGCTCAGAGCCTGGAGCCTGTTTCAGATTCTGTACCTCCCTGTCTCTCTGCCCCTCCCCTGCTCACATTCTGTCTGTCTGTCTGTCTGTCTGTCTCTCTCTCTCTCTCAGAAATAAATAAAAAGCATTTTAAAAATATTTATTTATTTATTTTGAGGGAGAGAGAAATAAAGAACATTTGGGGGAGGGGCACAGTGAAGGAGGGAGACCGATCTCAAGAAGGCTCTGCACTGTCAGCACAAAGCCAGATGCAAGGCTCAAATTCATGAACTGTGAGATCACGACCTGAGTCAAAACCAAGAGTCCAACACTTAACTGACTGAGCTACTCAGGTGCCCGTAAATAAAAATGATTTAAAAAAAAGAAAAAGAAAAATAGGATGTCTGGGTGGCTCTGTCAGTTAAGCAACTGACTCTTTTTCACTATTAGTGAAGAGCCTGCTTGGGATTCTCTCCCTCTCTCTCTCTCTCTGCCTCTCCCTTGCTTGTGTTTTTCCTCTATCTCAGAATGAATGAATGAATAACAATCTAACTAAATCCATAAATAAATAAATAAATAGGAGACTTTGAAAGCATATATTCATAAAGGAAAAAGGCTAGAGGCAATGTGTTTATGAATGGGACTGAGCATGGATTTGGGAAGGTTTTAATATAGAAGGAAGAAAAAAAATGTATAAGAAATAATCCTAGAATGGTAATTAGGAGCAAATTTAAATACTGGTATGAAAACTCACCTTGTAATCTAAAGTGCCTTCTATAAATGCAAGGGGATAAATTATATACATGATTAAAAAAACATTAAAAGTATGTTGTTGGCAAGTATGCAGATAAGTTCACATTCCTCTCTCTTGCCTCACTACATTTTAACCACACTGGCTCATTATTGCTCCTAAAACACAACAAAATCTTACTGACCTCAAAATCTTTGCAGCTGCTATCTCTCCATCTGCTTCTTTGACTTCCTGATTTATCTACATGAATGACTTTTCCTAATCTGATTTAAATGTCACCTACTTACTGTGATAAGATACAGGAGATACCACATCAAGTAAGAGCCTTCATATAGTACAAAGTAAATTGGTAAGCAGACAATATAATAAGAGGTAGGAATTGAGAGCATACAGAAATTGTATGTTACCCAAGCTTTAGAGGTGAGGAAGGAATCATCTGTACTACATCTTTGTAAATGAGTTGATGTTAGAAGCAATTAATGAATGGATACAAGACAGGATGTAAGATGATTCAAAAGTGAGAGAAAATACAGCCCATCCAAAATACTACGCAATGATTAGAGAACAGTAAGTGGGTATATGTGTTTGTGGGCAGTGAGCACTCTGAAACTATTCTGGGCAAACTCTAAAACAATTTCTGGTAGAGGGTAAAGAGTAGGCATTTAAAAAGGCATCAACTTCTCCCTCTTCCTCTGCCCCTCCCTCCCCCCCCACTTGCACAAATGTATGTGCATTCTCTCTCTCAGAAAAAGAAGAAGAAGAAGAAGAAGAAGAAGAAGAAGAAGAAGAAGAAGAAGAAGAAGAAGAAGAAGAAGAAGAAGAGAAGAGGATAAAGAAGAAAAAAGAAGAAGGGTGCATGGGTGGCTCAGTGAGTTGAACATCCCACTCTTGATTTTGGCTTAGGTCATGATCCCAGGGTTGTGAGATGCAGCCCCATGTTGGGCTCTGTGCTGGCATGGATCCTGCTTATGATTCTCTCTCCTCCACCCTCTCTCTCTCTCTAAAAAAAAAGGGGGGGTATCAATTTACATTTGCTGCTAAATCCTAACTGATCTCTCTTATCTCCACTCTTATTCCACTAGTATCCATCCTCTACTTGGCAAACATAGCAATATTTTTTAAGAACATATCTAAAGCATACTCTACAACACAAGCCCTGCACTGGTTACTTTCTTTGGAAGCCTCTTCCTTGAAAATTTCCATGGGCTACTACTTCATTCCAACCTCTGTTCATATGCTAACTCCCCAGAAAGGGCTGGCTAAACTGATTAGTCTGGACAGAGAGTGGCAGCAGGAATGGAAAGAAGTGAACAAATTCTGGAAACATTTTAAATATGACTTAGTGAGTGATTAGTTGGAGGTGGGATAGATATTGAACCAAAGGAAAGAGGTTATCAGTTTACATAGGATTTAGCTTAGGTGGCTGCTCTGGTGGTAGAGACATTTACCAGACTGAGAAAAGAGAACACCTTAGTTGAGTAGGGGAAGTATGTGTGTTTGAGTCACACTGCATTTTAAGTGTTGCAAGAAATAACAATAAGCAGTTGAGTAAATAAGACAGGAGTTTGGGAGAGTAAATCAGAGTAGAAATATATATTTAAGTGCCATTAATTTAGAATTGGTAACAGAAGTCATTCGAATTAGTATCCTATCCCAAAGAATGTGGGTAAAGATCTCAGAAGGCAATGCTATGAGAACACAGGAATCTGAGGGATTGGAAAATAACAAACGACTGAAAATCAAATAAGAGAGAAATTCAAGAAAGAAAGACTAATCAGCAGTGTCAAAAAATGCAGTAAATGAAAGGAAGATAGAGACCAAAACATTCTCATTCTTTTTAGCAGCAGAGAGGCCACTGAGATGAGTGAATAGGAGTAGAACACAGATTTTAGGAAGTATGGCAATGTGGGGAAAAAAGGTGGAAAACATACATTTAAGTAACTTAGTCATAATATTACTTAGTCAAGATGAAGAGAACAAGACCTAGATAAAAAATGGTATCAGGTGGAAAGAGGGTATTTTATGATGGAAGATACTCATGATGGTTAATGCAAAGACAGGGAAAAATATAGACAAAAAAATATAGCTAATAAATAAAAGTAAAGGAAGTAAAGGATATATTTAATAGATGAAGGAAAAGGTGATAACATCCAGGACATAGGTTGAGCTATTGGTCTTGCACTTGAGGAAAGAAATCTATTCATTGTGACAAGCTATTAGGAAGAAATAGTGAATGGACTAAAATTTGAGGTAATGTTTACTAAGGGCATTCATTCCAATAAACAGGTGAAATCTGCCGAGTATGGTAAGATAAGTTGTTAGCAGATTGGATGGAAAAAGTTTAAAACAGTTGCTGGAAAAAAAAAAAAAGCAAAAAACAAAAGGAAAAAGAGAAAACACACACACACAGAGAAAAAAAAAAACAATGAATTAAACAAACAAAACCCACATTAAAGAAATTTTACATTAGAAACTTGAAAAACAATTGATGGTAGACACAGGTAGTAGCACCCATCTGGGGGATACATATATTCCTTGAACACGACACTTAGATGTAGAAGCAGAGAAAACAGTTATTTGTTGTAGTTAAGCATTTTCACCACAAGTAGACCACAAAAGCAAAGACAGGAAGGCAAGAAAATGTAAGGTATCATCAAGAGTGTAGTTGAAGTAGAAAACACTGGGACCTAACCTGCATCGCAAAGGACTTAAGTACAAGAGGGAGGTGAAGGGAAGTGATAGATGTGAAGAATGAAAGACGTCAAAAGAGTCAAAGTTTAATCAAGGTGATTGAACAGAACCTAAGAAATGATATGATAGCAAACTTTGCAGCCTAAAATTTAATCAGCATTCTGGAGCAAGAAGGTATATTGATTAGAGTGGGGGATAGGAGTAGTCATTTGAGTGGGTACTTGTTCCAGCTTCATAAGCTTGACTCCTGCAGGTGGTGGGACTTCTCTTCACATCTATTTGATTTGAGAAGTATTGGTTTTATGGCAAACTATTATGATATACCTGAGACTGAAAGGCAGCTGAAAATTACTATAATTCTACTTAGCATTATACAGACTTTCCTTATCAAGCTACTCTCTGGGATCGAAGTGCTGATGACAGCTCAAAATTGTTTCAAACTCATAGAAAAATATTTTGTATTCTTACTGGTATTTCTACTTTGGCAGAGTTCCCAATTTCTACATCTGCTTTTATTCTAGCAAAGTCTATTTTCAGCTGGGAGTCTCAGAGTTCTGACACATGATGCCCTTGCTATGTCGGTAAAAACAAAGAAAGGAGTTGTCTTATTTAATAAAGAAAAAAATGTTATCTTGTTTATAAACATAAGAAAAGCACATTTCATTTAAACTGTAAGTCACAGATTTGAACTAGCTGATGTTTCTTACTCCCTATATTGCCTCCAGTCTAAAGGAAAATTAGAAAAAAAATGGAAAAAGAAGGAAATTTTATATAGGAATAAAATAATTTTTCTTTTAAAAAAAGTGCATGGACTCTTTTTAAAAACTAGTAATCATTAAATGCTTGTACTTAATGCTACTTAATTTATAAATTATGTGTGTACATATATGTGTGCATGTATATACATATGTGTACATATGTAGATAATGTGTATATTATATACAGTATACTATATATACTATTACTATTTATATACTATTATTACTGTGCACATATATGTATTCATTTTAATTATAAAATTATTTTATTTTTTTTTTCCTCTGTCATCTTGATGAGCTCAAAATGAATATGTCATTTTGGGATGTCTGGGTGTCTCAGTCAGTTAATTGTCTGACTTTGGCTCACAGTTTGTGAGATCCCACATTGGGCTTTGTGCTGACAGCTCAGAGCCTGGGACTGCTTCAGATTCTGTGTCTCTCTCTTTCTCTGTCCCTCCCCTGCTCATGCTCTGTGTCTCTCTCTTTGTCTCTCTCTCAAAAATAAATAAAAACATTAAAAAAAAAAGAAACAGAATTTCTAGGAAAAAAAGAATATGTCATTCATATTTCTTAGTTGAAAGCAATGGTAACTAACTTGTTTAATTAACAAGCTTCTCCACCCCCAAAATGAAATGCATTACAAGGATATTTGGTAGCTCACAGAATATCAAGGAAGGAAAAATATCCCAAATTAGGCCACAGAAGTGGCTCAAAAGACACCAGTACTGTAGCTGCTGGACACTACAGTGCTCATTATACCACCAGCCCTAGAAACCAAACTACCCATTGCATTACTAAGTCTTCTCCCTTTGGAAACAGACACAGATTGACCATTGCCCCCACCCTTCATTTAAGGGATTTAGTATAATTTAGTATAGTCCTTATTTGTTTGCATCACTATTTTATGTCTGAAGTGTGCTCGCAGATGCATCAGGTTGGTAAAGCCCTAGTCACAATGATGTACACTAGATACAAAGAGCCTAGAAAAGCAGATTGCCTTTGTAGAATCTAATTTCTTCTTTTACACTGAAACTTCATTTAGAAAAGAAAACATATGTCATAAGACTTTATTCTTCTAGTACTGATCTTTCCACCCCACTAATTCATAGAATTGAGGAGTAAATACAAGTTTTTTTAAAAAAGCTTTTACCTTTTGCAAAAGAGGGATTTTCAAATTTCCCTTTTCAACTTCTAAAAATCAACAAATTATGACTTGAAAACAAATAAAAATATGGCAGAATTATACATATGTCCATATATTCCTGAACATATAAGAAGAGATTTATCCTGATAATTCTGTAATTTTATGAGCTGTTAATTAAAATACTATAATGTCTTTTCCCACCTTCTCCAACTACATGTCCTCCCCTACCCAAACAATCAATTAGAAATTGGCCAACCAAGGGGCGCCTGGGTGGCTTAGTCGGTTAAGCGTCCGACTTTCACTTAGGTCATGATCTCACGGTTCGTGGGTTGGAGCCCCGCATCGGGCTCTGTGCTGACTGCCAGCTCAGAGCCTGGAGCCTGTTTCAGAGTCTGTGACTCCCTCTCTCTCTGACCCTCCCCTGCTCACGCTGTCTCTCTCTCCCAGAAATAAATAAAACATTAAAAAAAAAATTAAAAAAAAAAAAAAAGAAATTGGCCAACCAAATAAAAACTACACCAGCTATTCTATTCACAATCATTTAATACAAGGAATCAGGTAAACAAGTTTTGAAACAAAAAGGAACACTGCCCTGACAAAGATACAGTAATAGTAGGAAACAGATACCACCCACAGGGATGGGGAAACAAAAGAAAGAATGAAATTAGTGTTATTAGAACCTAGGATCCTGGAAGAAAAGATTCACAGAGATGGGACACAGGACTTTGAGGGAATTGCCGATGATGCAGCTACCTCTGAGGGAACACAACAAGGCTAGTTCTGGGAGTATCGAAGGGGAAAAATGATAATAATTAAAAATAAATAAAACAAGAAGTAAGCCAACTGCTTCTTCCAAGGTGAAAGGTCATTCCTGGCTTTCTAGTTTCCCTCTAACTAGAATCTTTACTAGTAGGAAAGTACAATGTAGTCCTGGGAAAAGAAAAATGTAGTTTGCAGAGACATAGCTCTAGTATCATAAAGCAGAGCATAAAGGAAGAGTTTGGATCTCAGAGATAATAACTTAGTAACTAAACATTCCTTTCTGATTCAATGGGGTTATATATATATATATTTAATATGTGTATTATATATATATAATATATACACATATATAATGATGTTCTTTAATTCCATCAAACAAAAAATAATTTTAGTTTTCTAAATGTTTTACAAATGTTAACTATCTGTGTTTCAGAAGATACTCTAAATATAGAAAAAATTATTTGCTTTCTAAAAGTAGTTAAACTTCAATCATTTTCCATGAGACATGGAACTATAGAGTGGACCTTACTTTTAGGCTTACTTTGTTGCTTAGGTGTTGTACATCTTGGATCACTTTTTAACTTCTCTGCCTGCAAGTATTTTTATATGTAATTTACAAATACTTACCAACTTTTTCACAGAGGTATTATGAGGATCAAATTAGGAAATGTAATGTTATTTTTTAATAAAGTATACAATAAACCATAAAAATATTTGTGCATATGATAGCACAATTTGACTTTTTCTCCATTTTGTTCCATATCTCAGTGAAGACCCTGATGCAAAAGGCTATCATCCCAAGGACACAACTGTTGCTAAATGTCCACTGGGTTTACTATAAATGAGAAGATTCTGCAGCATGACCTGTAAACATATAACCTGGCTAGGAAGTAGAGTATCTGTGATAGAATCACTCAATGATTCCCAAATTGCAGAGGAAAAAAAATATTATAGGTAAAGTGAAGATGCTGAGTAGAAAAGGAACAACTATTTACCACTTTTACTGCTAAGGATGAGTAGAATTTCAAAACAGTGGCAAAAGATTCTTTAAGAATGATTTTGTAGTTATAGCCAGAAGAATGTCCATAGTAAAAGGAAATTTAAAAAAAAAAAAAAGCTTTTACACTGAACTTCTATTTCATTTGGGAAAGAAAATATATGTCATAAGACTTTATTCTGCTACTACTGATCTTTTTATCCCACTAATTCATAGAATTCAGGGGTAAATACAAGCTCTTTTTTTTTTTTTAAACCTTTTACCTTTTGTAAAACAGAGGGACTTCAGGACACTATCCTTCATGAAGACAGATACAAAAATTCTAAACAAAATTTTAGCAAATAGAATTCAATAGTATGTAAAAATGATAAAGCATCATGACTAATTAGGGCTTATCCCATGCATGTAAGATTGTTTTCAAGTTTAAAAATTAGTATTAGTCACCATATTAATAACCCCCGGAAAGAAAACTACGTTATCATCTCATTAGACACAGAAAAATCATTTGGCAAAATCCAACATACATTCTTGAAAGAAAAACTACTGGGATATTAAAAATAAATGGAATTTTCTGGGGCACCTAGATGACTCAGTCAATTAGGCATCTGACTCTTGATTTCAGCTCAGGTCATGATCTCACAGTCATTGGATGGAGCCCCATGTCCAGCACCGGGCAGAGTTCGTTTGGGACTCTATGTCCCTTTCTCTCCCCACTCAAGTGCAGATATTTGCTCTTTCTTTCTCTCTCTCTTTTCTTCTCTCTCTCTCTCAAAATAAATAAAATTCAAAACAATACAACAGAATTTTCTCACTTGATGAAAGTTATTAAACAAAAAATCTACAGCTAACATTACAATTGGTGGTGAAACACTTAAACTTGCCCACATATACAAAAGATCAAGATCGCTGCCTTTAACACTTAACAATGTACTGGCAGTTCTATACAGTTCAAAAAGCCAAAGAGCATTCATATTGAAAAGAAAAAAAGTAAAACTTTGCTTGTTTGTTTGTTTGTTTTATAGAGGACCAGGTCCTTCATGTAGACATTCAGCTTTACACAATAAAGCTACTAGAACTAACAACTGAGTTTAGTAAGGTCACAGGGTACAAGTTAAATATACAAAATTAACTGTATTCAATCAATTATATAAAGACAATTATCAAAAATCAATATTAAGATTTATTTAAATAGAATCAATAAATATGAAATGTTTGGGTATACATCTGACAGATTTTAAAAATCTATATGCTAAAGTTAGGGGGGAAATGGTAATAGAAATTAATGAAAACCTAAGTAGATGAGATATTCTACGTCTATGTGTAGAAAGACTCAATATTACTATAATATCAATTGTTTCCAAATTTATTTGTAGATTCAAGACATTCTTAATTAAAACTCAAGCAGGATTTTCATATAAATTGATAAGCTGACTTTAAAATGTATGCAGGTACAGGGGCGCTTGGGTGGCTCAGTACATTAAGCATGTGCCTTCAGGTCAGATCATGATCTCAAGGTTTGTTAAGTTTGAGCTCTGCATCAGGCTCTGTGCTGACAGCTCAGATTCTTCTCAGATTGCTTCAGATTCTGTGTCTCATTCTCTCTCTGTCCCTCCCCCACTTGTGCTCGGTCTCTCTCTCTCTCTGTCTCTCAAAAATAAATAAATGTAAAAAAGAAATTAATGTTTGCAAATACAAAGTACTTAAAATAGGGAAGATAACTGAAAAGTAAGGACAAAGTTGGTGATCTAAAACTACCTGATTCTACAGCTACTAAGATGGTATGGTTTTGGTACAAAGATAGAGAAATAGAACAATGGGACAAAATAGAGAATCTAGAACTAGTCCTCCATGTGTATGAATAATTGATTTTTAACAAAAAATATAGGGGCAAATCAGTGGAAAAATAAATGGCAGTCTTTGAACAAATAATAATGGAATAACTGGATATATATTTTTATGCAAAATTTAAAATGGCTAACACAAAGTAGAACTTACACCTAAAAATGAACACTAACACTATAAAACTACTAAAAGAAAACCTGAGAAAAACTTGGTAACTTTCCGTTTGGCAAAGATATATTAGTTAATAGTACAAAAGAAAAAATTGATATATTATCCTTCATCAAAATTAAAAACATCTGCTTTTCAGAAGATGTCGTTAAAAGAATAGAGACTAGCTACAAACTGGGTAAAAACACATGTAAAATGCATCTGACAAACCACTTGTATTCATATATACATAAGTTAAAAAAGGCAATAAAACTAATAAACTAATAAAAATAGACAAAATATTTATCTTTATCAAAGAAATTATATGGATGACAAGTAAGCATATGAAAAGATGCTTATATAATTAACAGCCATTATTAATCTTATATTACTATGTGAAATAATACAGCTAGATTATCTAAAACATCATTCAGTAAAACCAATTCAGTAGAAAGAGAAGTATAGAAACAGAGGTGAACTAATTTCCAGAAATCATGGAGAGGAATATGTATTTTCAAAGTGTAATTTTCAGGGGTGATTTGGAAAAATCTTATCCAATCTTTTCTATACCCTAAAGCCAGGGGAATTCATCTTTAAACTAGATTAGATATATATAGGGATTAGATAAAATGTATAATTTTTAGCTAGCAATTAAATCTATAGAAGTTATTATGATTGATTTGTATTATTTGAATTTCTCAGCATATTCCATAATTATCACAGTAAAACACTATAATTTTTATAATTTAAAATACTTTTCAAATATGTCTAAATATAGACATATACACCAAACAAATGAAAACAATGTACTAAATTATCATTTTGGAGATTAAAGTTGGTAATTGTATAATATTAAAATGTATTTCTACAATTTTAAAATGTATGTGAATACATAAAAATTCAAGGGTAATTTTATTTTATACTCTGTCAGAGGACCTAAAGAAAGCAGCACCATCCAAGCAATTTTACTAATTATTTTATTAACAATAAGAGCTTTTGAGATTGATAGAATGACAAAGCAAAGGTGAAGGGCACAATCAATCTCAGTAAACATTTTCCAGCAGTACATTGCAAATCGATTAAGATTACTGTTTAAATCAGTATAGCTCATCTCCTTGAAATGAAAGGACACCTTGAGAATACAGGGGCCACACTCAATTTGTATGTGGTTTTTTGCGTTTTTTTTTTAATGTTTATTTTGAGAGAGAGAGAGACAGAACACAGTGGGGCAAGGGCAGAGAGAGAGAGGGAGACAGGATCTGGAGTTGTCAGCACAGAGCCTGATGTGGGGCTTGAACTCACAAACTGCGAGATCATGACCTGAGCCAAAGTCCTGTGCTCAACTAACAGAGCCACCCAGGTACCTCTATGTGTTCTTAATATAAGTCTTAATACACAGGAAGATATGAGAGGTGAAGGGAACAATCAGCTAGTAGGCAATACTTGATAATGAAAGACTAAGTAGAAAAAAGTTAGGTTATTTTATAAAAATTAAATTTTGCATGAATTTTATTTTATTTTTTAATGTTTTGCTGGAGGCCACCGGCCTCACTGGATGACAGTCACAGCGAGGAAATGGCAGCGTTTGCACAACTCCTGCCATGAGAAATGAAAACTGGTACCTCCTTCTGCTACTACTGGCTCATATTGGAAATGAGACTGCTCGTATTCACCAGGCCTCACAATATTCCAGATAAGACCGATATTCTCCACACAGATTCCTCATAAGGAAAAGCATATTCCTACCTTTTCAAAATAGATTTTAGGTGAAAGCATTGTGGATGATTGTCAAAAGGCTCTTCGTATGGGCCTTGCAGATCCAAGACTTAGATAATAAAGGGGGTTAAGAACACAAGAGTTACAATTGAGGCTGGCCCTGAGACAAAGAGACTAATTTAGAGTTAAGGACAGATATCCACCTCCACCCAACTGTTTCTGCTTGGATCACCAGTCCTCCAAGGCATCTTGTGATCAGTATTCGGAGTGACTTATTCTGGCCTTGCATATGCTGATTGCACACGGTGAAGAAATCTATTATGGGAACAACTTCTTTTGTGATTATGAAACCAAATATTTGTGTTTCCTGTAAGACCTGTTTTTCTTAATACTTCTCCTTAAACAAACAAGCTATTGAGCCCTGCTCACAAAGAAGTAACTTCACCCTTTTTATGCTAAAAACATTGTCTGATATGCTAAAGATACCTCCCTTCCCCATAAAGCATCTAAATCCCCTACCTCAATCACTATTGATAAAGGTTATTCATGGGTCTTCTATAAATCTATGTTCTGGGAAATTCTTACATATCAAGAAGTTTGTCATCAGAAATCATTGTCTAAGGCAAATACCACTTCTGTGCCGTCCCTAACCACTTAATTATAAAATAAAGTTGAGCCCCAGTCAGAACGGAGATGCCTGCCTGGTGATCAGAAAGACTCTGGCCTCTCTCATCCCTCCCTTGCCAACACCGTCCATACTTCAGGGACCCCTGGACCTGGCTGGAGCTGGCCTCCGGCAATGTTTATTTATTTTGAGAGAGATGGGGGTTCAGAGAGACAGGCTGCCAGCACAGAATCCGATATCGGGCTCAAGATCATCAAAGGTGAAATCTGTCCTGAAATGAAATCAAGAGTCAGTTGCTTAACTGAATGAACCACCCAGATGACCCGTATGAATTTTAAAAACGTAATTGTTGCAACATAAAAGATGAGTTTGTTATAAAACTTTATACGAATCGTTCTTTCATCTGATTACTTTGATATATTTAAGTGAGTTCATCAAGACAAATAAAGCATGAATCCAGGTCATCAGTTAACAATAAAAGGCCATCAGCTTAAGCCTGCAGACTCTTATACAAAGGATTAGCTAAGACATTTCTGATGGAACATTATGAACTAAGTCACAAAAGATGATTAGGCAATGCCTACTTGGGTATGTGACCTATGCAGTTGCCCAGTACCCTGATTTAGCAGGGCTCATACCTGGCTTATTTTCTGTTGTTCTCTTGAAATTCTAAATATTTTCTGTACAAAAAGTCCCATAATTTTTGTTTTATTGTGAGCCTTAAAAATTATATAGCCCATCTTGAGAGTTCTAGTAACTAAATTAAAAGTGAGGAGGTAAATAAAAAAGAAACTCCAGGCAAAATAAGAAAATATGTAAACTTCAATCAATAAAACTAATAGGCCACTGACAGAATGGGAAAAGATAGTTGCAAATGACATATCAGATAAAGGGCTAGTATCCAAAATCTATAAGGAATTCACCAAGCTCCACACTGAAAAAAAAAATAATCCAATGATGAAACGGGCAGAAGTCATGAACAGACACTTCTCCAAAGTGGACATCCAGATGGCTAACAGACACATGAAATGATGCTCAGCATCCTTCAGCATCAGGGAAATACAAGTCAAAACCACACTGAGATATCACCTCATGCCGGTTAGAGTGGTTAAAATGAACAAATCAGGAGACTACAGATGCTGGCAAGGATGTGGAGAAACGGGCACCCTCCTACACTGGTGGTGGGAATGTAAACTGGTACAGCCCCTCTGGAAAACAGGGTGGAGGTTCCTCAGGAAACTGACAATAGAACTCCCCTATGACCCAGCAATAGCACTGCTAGGAATTTACCCAAGGGATACAGGAGTACTGATGCATAGGGGCACAGGTACCCCAATGTTCATAGCAGCACTCAACAATAGCCAAAACATGGAAAAAGCCCAAGTGTCCATCAACTGACAAATGGATCAAGAAGATGTGGTTCATCTATACAATTGAATACTGCATGGCAATGAGAAAGAATGAAACCTGGCCATGTGTAGCAACATGGATGGAACTTGAGGGTGTTACGCTGAGTGAAATAAGTCAGGCAGAGAAGGACAGTTACCATATGTTTGCACATATAGGTGGATTAGGAGGAATTTAATGAAGGACCATGAGGGAGAAGAATGGGAAAAATAGTTTGGGAGAGGGAGGGAGGCAAACCATGAGAGACTCTTGAATACTGAGAAAATACTGAGGGCTGATGGGGGTAAGGGAGAGGGAAAGAGGGTGATGGGCATGGGAGAGGGCAATTGTGGGGATGAGCACTGGGTGTTATATGGAAACCAACTTGAGAATAAGCTATAAGAAAAAACAAAGAAAATATGTAAAGTTCATAAAGTGTTGTATCATATGGGTTCATAAAAATAAAAATAACTCTGTATCCCTAAAGATCAAAGGGGAAATTTGTACTTGGCAAGGTCAGTGCCAAAGAAAATTCCAAATCATTAAGTCCCTTTTAGGTCAAGTTACAGATTTTGTTTTAGTTCAAGTCTTCTAGAAAGCAGATGTCAAGACAGAACAGGAATGCAAGAGATTTACATGGGAAAAATGCCTGTAAAAATTTAGAGTAATTAGGAAAAGCTTTTAGACCATGATGCAGAACTGATATTTGGGGGAAAGAAGGATTGTATAGGAGTAAAGACTGCAATGAACCTTCAATAAAGTCTTATGTAGGCTCTAGAAGCAGTGGAGCATGGATTGACCATTAGCAGAGTAAGAATAGCTCAATGTACCCTATGTTCAGTCATTAACCATCAGCAGCTTTGGGAGAGTCACGTTAGCAAGAACCTTGAGATGAATGTTTTCAGGTAATGCCACTCCTCACAGCAGGTTCTCTCCTGAAAAAAGATCTGAGTGCAGTTTCAGAAGTATGAAGTTGGTCTTCCAGAATTTGACAATTCCTATCCCATGAGCCAAACATCCAATATGGGGTTTATCTAATGGCCAGTATGTCATTCCAATTATACACAGAGTTACTGGCAAAATGATCAACTGGTGGATACATTGACACTGTGGATCTAGGGAAAGCTGAATTTTAACTAGAAATTCATTACTTGATCATCATATACGTACCCAGTCTAGCAGGAAGCTACAATGATGCTTTGTATCTTCATATATCAATGTCAATTAAGATCTTTGGTCTAATTGTCCTTTAAATGTTAAGATATTCCTCTTTCTCCAGGGTTCAATCAACTAAGTAAATTGCCATAGATTCCACTGGGGAAGTACTGAGAGAATCTTTGTAATATGTCCTTACTGTGATGCTACAGAGTCCTCATTGTAAACACAGGCATCTCTTTTGTCATTGTCATACAGACTTTAAAATTTGGTCAGGTATGGACAATGAGCAGGAGATTTTGACTTTATATTGAGGCAACTGTTTTCATCTTATTATTCTTACAATCTTGACTTTTTCTAATTAGTAGATGCTAAAGAAAATTCTGAGTGATTGTCTTTTATTTGTTTCTAGGGATGCCATGTTTTATTTATCTCTACAACCACTTGTACGTTAAGATCTCTTGGCTACTCATTGTTTGTGCAAGTCATTGTGAAAAGTGTAGAACACTATCTTCCGGTGGTTAAGCACTACCACCAGCACTTGATATCTATTGCTTTTGGGCTTCCTGATCCCCATTGTGTCATTTAATAAGACAAGTTCTAATTCTTAGACTGCTTCTCCTATTGACATCCTTGGCCTAAATATGAGAACAACCACTGAATTTGGTGATGTTGGTAACCCTCACAAGCATATTTTGGGTGACTTTGATAAAAACTGTGTCCTCTGGATCTTCTTGAGCATACCCTATGGTGGCTCTAGTAGCCTCCTATTTCAACTTGCCCATATTCTTAAACTACTTTTATCCTTTCCTGTACCATATGACACTGCAACCTAGGCATCTTACCTTTGCTCAGTGCTAGCTTCTACTTTATTCTTCTAACCATATTTTTTTCTTTATCATGGGGAGTATTTGACAGGATGTTAAAGTCCATGTTTCAAATAAGTGCCTCTTAGTTAATTGATTCTTGGTCATATAGTCAAACTAACTGGTGATATATTTAGTATTATTAGTTTCTCTACCTGATACCTGTTTCTTCCTCTGGTGGTCATTTTGGATTGAGCTTACGTCTCTCTCCTCTCTGCTCTCTTCTCTCATCTCTTTCATGTATATTCCATCACTAATCCAGGAAAAACATGTGCTCTTTTCCCCAATAACTCTAATAGTTAAGAAATTATTTGGCTGATCTATCAATTAAAAGCCATTCTCTGTCCCTTTAGATTTATTAGGTAGAACTTAAACCCACTTCCAACCACTGGGGACAGATACTATATTCTCTAACAGCCTCTCTGAAGTTCTTATCTCTTGTTCTGAGATAAGGAAGTAGGGAATTTACAGTCTGTCATTTGGATGGAGACAGGGAGGGGTAATCACATCACTGTGGCAGTTCTATTTAAATAAATTTTCCTCTTCAATTTCTCTCCAATCTTCAACTCAAGATCCTCTCATAATGTCTTGGGGTTTGAGGACTTTTAAGAGGGTTCTTTCCAAATTTTCCTAACATCTAATTATCAAACGTTACTACTAGATTAGTACCTCACTTCCAGTTATCATATGCATTATATCCTGGTGTCTCAAGATACTGCAAATTTAACATCCAGTTACAGCTACACAGAGTGATTTTAGCACTTTCAGTTAAGTGACAGATTGCAGTGAATGTGATGTGAAAAATTAAGGAAGAGTAATAAACTCTGTCAAGAGTTCTGTTTCTTAAAGGGGATCGGTAAGAGTCTTGAAAGGTAGTGGAATTATTCCAGTAAGATTGTCTTATTTGGCTTTATTTTTAAAATGTAATTCAAGCATGTTAAATGATTTTGAAAAGAAGCAAAGAGAAAGAGATTGATGATAAACAGAAAGAAGATAATGGATAGTCCATAGTCCTTGGAAATATAAAAGAGTATTGGTAGAGAGATGAGCTTTAGAAAGGAAAAGATAAGGAGAAAAAGAAGAAAAGACATGTCAGATAGAGATAAAATGAATACATAGGGTTAGCGATTATTCCTTTTTGATATCTTCTTCCTCTGTAAATTAGAAGTTGAGGACAACTCAAGTGAGTCAAAGATAATTTTGAGAGAACTTGAAATATGCCCCATACATTGGTTGTGGGAATATATATGAATTACTTGATGCATTTTTCTCTTCTGTAAAAAACAAAACAAAACAAAACACACTGCATTTAGAAAGCTGACTGGAGCTTACAGTGATTATACGGTGAGATGTGAGGATGGGGACAGTTCATCAAACTGCACATCTACTGTTTTACATTGTGAGTTCTACCATTTCACATCATGTGTGAATCCTTTAAGATGAAGAAAACATGTGTTTACAGTTGGGCTGATGTGAAAAGCTTACATCTGAAAGAGCTTTTATCCTGAAAAAGTGACACCAGAACATATAGTAGGGTCTACCATTGATGATAATGATGGGGTTTTAAAGTGATGATTGGGTCTGGAGCTGATAGACAAGAAAGAATTCTTGAGATGTCTTTGGTGCAAAAAAGTGGTTTTATTGAAGCATGGGGACAGGACTTATGAACAGAAAGAGCTGAACATTTATGTACTATGGAGTTGGGGGAGATAAAAACCAGAGGAAGTTTCTTAATATGATTTCCATATGCTAAAAAAGACTCAAAGATTACTGGAGGCCTAGCTATTGTCAGGCTAAGGTTGTCCCTCTAGCAAAGTATTGACATTAAGACAGTAGAGGGTTCCTGGAAAAATGTTATACTCTGTATTTGCCTCAATTATTGTCTATGGGCTACAGGTTATAAGGAAATTTAATTTTACCTGTCATTTCCTTTTGCCTTGTTCCCCACATCACTATGGAGGGGGAAGTAATGGTTTCTAGAGATTAGGCTTGATAAGATTCCCTTTTTCTTTAATTCTAGAGATTAGGTTTGATAGGATTGTCTTTTTCTTTAATTCACTAAGAAATTTGTAAACTGGCAGAGACTCAGGTCCTGTGATCTCTATCAGTTCAACCATTTGTTTTCTGTCCTTTCCTTTGTTCTTGGGCAGCTAGGAGTGTCTGAGGAATATCGTGCATATCCCACCTAGGTGGGTAGGGGGACTGTTAGCTTGTGCTTTGCCCTCAGCTTGCCTTATGCTCCCTCATCAGTAAGACCAGGAAGGTGGGGAACAATCATAAATATAGTTAGAGTAGTGGTGTCTTAAAGAGTATAGCATAGAAGAGTGTCTCTGCAAAACTCAAATATGGGGTGCCACCTGGATGGCTCAGTCAGTTAAGCATCTGACTCTTGATTTCAGCTCAGGTCATGATCTCACAGTTCATGAGATCAAGCCCCGCATGGAGTCTACCTTGATAGCTTTGGAGCCTGCTTGGGATTCTCTTTCTCTCTCTTTCTCTGCTCCCCCCCTTGTTGCACAACCTCTCTCTCTCTCATTCTCTCTCTCTCTCAAAATAAATAAACTTAAAAATAAAAAAAACCCTCAAAATGTATCTCCATGAAACAATTCTGATGCTTACCATAATAGAGAGCATAATGCCTGGTACAAGTCAGTGAGGAGAGAGTTAAAAACAGCATTAATAATATAAAAGTATCTAATCCTGCCATTCTCCTCTTTTTCCCTATATTTGAAGTCTAAGGATGATTCAGGAAGGGAAGGAAATGGAACAAAAGGAAAGAACAAGCTGTAAGCTCCTCCCTAGTCTCTAATTGGTTTTGATAAATGGGAACTGAAGAAGGTTTGAACTGGATATGAGACTGGAATTTTAATTTACATAGAGTGGGGACTTCAATACCTATAAGGAAACTGCCCCCCCCACCCCTTTTTGAAATTGGTCTTATGCTTTATAATTACCACAAAGCTATAATGTTATTCCACTGGTGGAGGGAGTCTGGTCAATGTGATGGGTGTGAAACTGGATAGAACATAGTAGAAAGTATTAATGGGAGAAACACAGAACCAGTTTCTGTGTTTACCCTTTCAGCCCTTCAATAAACTTTTTATATTCATAGTATTTAATTTACACTGTTGACCAAAAATACCAGGTAATTATTTAAGTTTATATATATATATATATATATATATATATATATATATATATATATATATATATATATATATAAAAGTTACATGCATATGTGTGTGTGAGTGCATACATATATTTAAGGAAATTAAAAGAATTTCCAATACTAAAAATTAAAATGAAATGCATATATATATCCCTTCCTAAAGTCTTAAATGATAAGCAGAATTTTGCCAGATAAACATATATAGCTGGATTAAGGAAGAGCAGAGGAGGATTCCAAGTAATGTTGAGTGTGAATAAAAAAAAAGGAAGCAAATAGTATGGCTCTATTTTATCTATTTTTAGCATTTAGAAGTCACTTTTGGCAATAGGCTTGAGCAATGGAAACTTGAGCAAGGCAAAGTGGTCCTTAGTGACCAGCAAGCTGAATAGAATGACACTCATTAAGCGACCCAGCTTAAAATAGTCATAGGCCCTAAGTGACCTGACAACCAAGCATGGTTCCTAAGATTACCAAAACAAAAGGTATATTCCATACATCCCCCCATACCCTCTTACCCTGCTCTATAACTGTGGCCCCTCACCACTGCCTCATGGCAGACAGTCTCTTCCTTTGTGTCCTACCACTGCTCTCTTGCATTGTATTTAATAAACTTTCACCTCTTTTGTTCTGCATTGGGTGAATTCTTTTACTGCCCATTGTCACCAGCCTCCCCATCCAATTGGAACGCCTCCACAGATCAGACGTCAGCAAACTTTTTTCCATAAAGGACCTAGAAAGTAAGTATTTTAGGCATTGCTTGTCAAATGGTCTTTGTTGCAAAGACTCAACTCTCCCAATGTAGAGCAAAAGCAGCCATAGACGAGACATAAATGGGTGTGGCTGTATTTCAATAAACCCTATTTACAACAAGAACCACTAGTGGGCTAGATTGGCCCACAAATCATAAAATATTGACCCCTCTTCTAGAGCATAGAGAGAAGAAGAGCTAAGTACTTGAGGGTGTGTAATGAGAGTCTTCCTTTTATTACACTGATTAGAGCTTCACTTTGGTGACAAATGTGGATGAGTTGATGGATAGTAGGGATTAGGACACGAAAACTCTGGGGAACATTCCTCTCTGTTCAGACATTTGTAATGTAACCCAACTAATTTAGCTTCAAACCATCTTCTATTCCTCATACCAATTAATGGCATCACATTTTATTAATCAAGGTAATTCAGAACAACCTTATCTTCATTCTTCTATACTTCATAGCTTACCTTACCTCCATGCCTTAAAAGCATCACTAAACTTAGGGAAAATATTTCATATGAGAAATTTTCAAGAACTATGCATAGCTTTTTTAGGCGGAGAAATTTGGAAATACAATATGAAAATGCAGTGATCCAAAAGGTCTTGGTGCAGTCTCAGGAAATTGCTTAGGGAAAACAAGAGAAATACCTCATCTGTTTGGTGACCTGTAATGTTGTGAAATGGTAAGAGGATGGTGATTAGGAGAGAAAAATGTGGAAATTGCTGTTAAAAGAAGAGACCTGATGGACAGCCATTCTCAGAGAAGGTCTGTGGAAATACATTTTCAGCAAATCTGGTAAATGATCTCCAGCCACGGTAACCGAGAACATGAAATTTTCTTATCCTTTCCACAGGGAAAGAGAAAAACAAAAATGTAGAAACTCTATCAGCATAATTACAAATAGCTCACCAGTCATATCAGCAAATGTAAACCCCGGAAAATGTGTCAGGTGTTGGGGAGAGATTTTAGGGAAAAGAAGAAATATTAAATAGGCTTAACAGAAACTGCAGTCTATATTTTTCAAAACTGGGTCAATTCAATGCCAAACACACAGCCTATGGGAGCTCCATATGCTGTCTTCTGGCCCTTCCCGAATCAAGTGGGATATGGCCCAGTGTGAAAACCTTGAGAGATTTCTAGAGACCATAGCCATATGGCCTAACATCTACTACAATGTTACCCTGTTATGGAGTCAGAGGAGAATGAGTTTATGGAATGATTTCCCCCAGAGAGCCATTGTTGAGACAGAGAGAAAAGCTGACCCTGAAAACCTGGATAAAAGATTAGTTGTATATTTGCACATAAATAGTCTTGAGCATGTGCTCATACCAGACCCTCAAACCAAGAAGTTTAAGGAGATATTTATAACCATTAAACCAGGCTCCTTACTCTCTCAGGGAATCTGGGAGATAGGAGTGGACCTTGAGAAAGATATTCGGTGTTAGTAAAACTGACAAAGAGCTTTTAATAAGATTTGCCTATCAAAGGGCCAGAGAAACAATTTATAATTGTAAGGTCTCAAAAGTAAATGCTCTAAGCAAAGGGAGGTCAAGGGCCTAGAGGAGAAGAGGAAAAAAAAAAAAAAAAGGCCTTCATTGGCAGCTTCTAGAAAGAACTTCTCTGCCACACCTTGATTTCAAACTTTTAGCTCCAGAACTGTAAGCAAACAAATTTCTGGTGTTTTGTTTTGTTTTTTTGTTTTTTTTTAAGCCACCTAGTTTGTGGTCATTTGTTACAGCAACCCTAGTAAATTAAATAATGCTCTGCCACTGGGCATCTCTGGAATAGTGATGGTGGTAGACTGATACTTTAGTTCCAAAAAGAAACAGAAAATCTGAGTAATAAAAACATGCTACTAAGAAAAAGCAGAGTTACGAAGGACTAAAATGAGACATTTCAGAGATAAAAGTTGTCTCTAAGTTTAAATAGTTACATGTGAATTTTGTTATAATTTTAATTTTTATGTTTATTTAGGTTTTGAGAGAGACAGACAGAGCATGAGTGGAGGGCACAGAGAGAGAGAGGGAGACACAGGCTCTGAGCTGTCAGCACAGTCCAACGTGGGGCTGGAATTCATGGACCGAGGATCATGACCTGAGCCAAAGTCAGACACTCAATCGACTGAGCCACCTAGGCGCCTTGCACTTTTTTAATTTTTTTTAATAACTTTAATCATCTCTTCTGTAGACTGTTTATGTTTCTATTCTTCCCTACAAGACATAAGAAAGTAAGTCCTACTCAGCTCTTTCCCTGATGCCTGGTAAGTGACATTACTAACAAATATTTGCCAAATGCATGAATGCAAGAATTAAGATAGACAGCTACTAAAGCACAAGGCTGCCCTCTCTTCATCTTCCAAAATTCAAAACATCCAGTCTAAAATTTGCTGTCTTAATCTTCTGTATATCACAAAATTCCAGTCTCTCTTTGTTAGCTAGGATACCACAGGAAGTTACTCAAATAAGAGGGCTGAAAGCTATACATAGAAAGGAGATGGTGAAGGGAAAAAGGCAGGAATGGAAGGTGTTTTGCAGAACCAACAACTGGAGTCAAGGAGGCACCCAACTAGGTATTTCAGGAGTAGCTCTTTGCCTGGTGTGTGTCACCTGGTAGCTCTTAATGTAAACCAATTTGAGCTAGATTGGAGCTGAGGTCGTGCACAGAAGATCCTAGCATTGTCCTGAAACTACCTTCAACTCATTATAATACTAAGATCTCCTTGTAAGGATAGGTTTTTCTGCCATTTGTTTGAACATATGATGTATGCACTAGCATACTGATGTGCTAGGAATGCACAACTGAACCAAGGTGCCTATTCAAGCTCCCTGTCCCCACCCCCTAAGACACTGAATAAAAGTTTCCTGTACTAACCTCATGGGGAGACAGTGCTTTGAGAGCTGCCTCCCTGTGTTCTCACTTGTAACAAATAATGAAAAGTTATTTGCTTTCAACATTTCCTTGGGTTGTATTAAATTTGATGCATCCCAAATAGCAAACCTCTTGAGTTCCATTACAGCTTCTCCATCTGCTTTCCTATGGTTTTAAATTAGAGAACACCTGAGATCTTACTCCCACACTATTTCCACAATTTTCATGTCTCTAGTTTTTACTCCTCCACTTCATTCATTACAGTGCTTCCAATTATTCATCTAAAAAGTGTGGTTATTCAATTCCCTTGATTGATACATTTCATGTCTCTTCCCTATCACCAGTAGTGTAAATCCAAAAGCTGACCTCCCAATGCCATTTCTAACTCCATGATATATGAAAGCATAAATGCCTTTTCACACTCCACTCCCCTTATCTTCCTTGCCCAACCTCACTTTCTCCACCCTACTGATGTGGAGAACAAAGGCCAAAGAAATGTAGACAAAATTAAATCTCCTCATAACTTGCATCCCATTGACAAACATGTGAGGCAGAGTATAACATTCTTCCAGGAACTCCTAGTCTTAATATGAATGCCTTGCTAGAGGGAAAAACAATCTTAGCTTAACAATAGCTAGGCCTCTAGGATCCTGTCTTTTTTTTTTTTTTTTTAAAGACTATGGATCATTTTTTAATGTTTATTTATTTATTTTGAGAGTGGGGAAAGGCAGAGAGAAGAGGGAGAGAGAATCCCAAGCGGGCTCCACACTGTTAGCACAGAGGCTGACACAAGGCTTCATTTCACAAACAATGAGATCACAACCTGAGCCAAAATGTAGAGTTGGACACCTAATGGATTGAGCCATCTGGGCATCCCTTCTTTAACATATAGAAATCCTTTGGGGAACTTCCTTTATCTTTACTTCCTCCAAATACAAAGTATATAATCAATTGCTGCTCACAATCCCAGTGCAGTTCTTTCTCTCATAAATCCTCCCCCGGTGCTTTAATAAAACGATCTTTTTGTACCAAAAAGTTCTCAAGAATTCTTGTATGACTGTTTGGTCATGAACACCACTTCAAACTGCATCATTTTGGCACCCAAAGGTGTGGATTGAGTCTTTTCATCTGAGCTCTGAGGCTTGGTACAAACTTGGTAAGTAATTCCTCACTTCTCCGTTTACTTTCATTTCAAGGAGTATGGTCTTATTGGAACACTTTTATGTCAATTGCTCAGGCTACAATTCCCTGTCCTATGGCTACTCTACAGGGAGGAGAGCACCTGCCTTTTAACTGGAAGTTAGTATCCTGGCCAGAATGGTAATAAAGACTCAAAAACTTGATGCCCTCTCTTTATTCCTGTCCTTATACAAAGTTGTCTGTCTTGGGCACAGGACAGCCACCTAAGTCACCAGGATGGGTACTGACCTTAAGATTCTTGTGTGCTGTTTCCTCATTATTCGTCTAATGTGCTACTCTCCACATCTCTGGTCTAGCTACTTTTGGCCACAAGACCTCTACAGGAGCTAGCAAAAACCAATACTCAATTGAATTAAAAACCCAACTGGGGACTATTTACTAGGAAAGTAGGCTGTAAATACTACATGTGTTGGGATGTCACATAGATCATAATGGATTTCTATCTTTACTGTTTTCAAGCAATGGCCCCTACTGACTACTTAAGTTACAAAATTGCGTAATTTCCCCTTGTAGAACGTTTATAGTGTTTTCCATGTGTTAAAAATGACAGGTTATTCACAGCACAGCACAGTCTTCATGGGACAGCCCAGCATGGCATGGTATTTCAGTCCATTCACTGGCACGCATTTGTAGCCTATAATGTGATGGGGAAGCAGGGACACTGTAGCATCCCTCTTAAAGGGTTTTACACCAGGGTGATGATCATACTGATTTGTCTGAGGAACAGCACCAGTCATTTTGACACCAGGAACCTCTGACATATCCTGATAGATCAGGTATATCATGGGATGCCACTCAGGAGTTAAGGGCATTATCAGTAAATCACCTTATCCCTACTTCAGTCCCCAAGTTGTTTTCCTTGTAATGCCTAGTAACTCACTAGAAATGTTCAGATTGAAAGATTTAAGGAAAAAGAAATATCTTCTTGTGTAACACTGCATGGCCTCAGTACTCCTTAGGAGATGAGGAACAATGGCCCACTAATGGGACATTAAACTTCAATATGATCTATCAGATCTCTTCTGCAAGAAACAGGGCAAATGGACAGAGGTATCATATGACCAGGGTTTCATGGCTATAGATCAGATCCCAACCTAAGAGGCTCATACAGAATGTATTTGGTCAGTAACTAGACTGATAACCCCACTCCTGATATATTGGATGATAATGATCTAAATAGGCTTCTGAATAAACCAAAGTTGCTGGAAGAAACACACACTATCCTTAAGAGATATCCCACACTATCTCTTACTGTTTCTCCTTCCTAATAGACTCAGGTTACTGGACTATATGTGGGAGCTTCTCCCTCATTCATTTTCCAGGTTAATGTGTATGATAATTGGAGCTAACGATTTTTGGTAAGTCTACCTCAGCACAGGGATTATTCCCAAGCAGTGCAGAAACGCCTTTCGCTTCAGGGAAGTTCCAGTCTTCTCCAGCCAGACATGGATTTAGTGGAAAGAAAAATCTATCTTTTCATTTGTCCAAGTTGGTAAGATTTATGAACCAGAGACACCTCTCTCTGCCCTCTGGGCTTTTGTCCACCTCCAGTCTTCCTGGTGACACCTCCCCTCTTCTGTATTCCCCTCCCCTCCTCTTGTTTCTCCACCACCTTGGTGTGGCCGGCATAACTGGTTTCTATCCTGTCCTCAGTGCTTCTACCATTGGCTCCTCCTCTCACCCTTGCTGTCTGTCATGTGAAGAGGATCTCTTTGAACTTGTTACACCACCCACTTCAGATTTCCTCACCAGTGTCCCAGGTAAAAATTGACAATGGGGATCAAATTGGTTGCCATTTAAATAGACCCAGGTGGGACACATTTAGTATTTAAACTAATTTAACTCTGTTGGGTTACTTAAGAAAGACATGTATTTAGAGTGATCAACACTAAATATGAACTTTTTATTCTACCTAGGTTTACTAAAGCTCAAATAAGCTCCTATGTTATCTCTCTTGCAATTTATCAGCAAAAATATGACTTAAAATGATGGTTATATTTGTCTCAAAGTTTTCAAGGGTAATTGTTAAAATACCTTTAAAAGTCTTTGGTCAACAGAAAGTTTAATGGTTTGCGAGGATGATAGACATTATTAAATTAATTGAACATCTCTTATCTAAATGAGATAAAATACTAAAACACCAATTACTGAATGTAAGTTTGTGCTTTTGGCCTCCTACTGAAAAGACCTGAGGGTATTTGGGTCTGTTGGCCAACATGCATTGTGTTTTTTTGAAAGACTGCACTACCGAAAAACATGTTTTTCAAGTTATGAAATGTATTTATAAATTTCAGATCTAAAGGATTCTGGTGCAACAGACCATTCACAACTGGTTACTACTTAGTTTTCACTGGAGACTAAGGTTTCTAAGAGTTAAAAATTCTGCTACATGTAATTAAGACTTATGGAAATAAAGAAAGCCACTCTGAATAAAAAGTTGTTGACTAAAAAAGTGGCTCCCTCATAAAAAAAGGGAGATAACTGAAAAGGAATTTTAGATGTGGTCAGGATTAAGGTTAAAATGAACGGATTTTAAAAGTTCACTGGTATGGACACATCGCCAGAGTCAAGGGAATCAAGAGTAAAATGACCTATTGGGACCTCATCAAGATAAAAAGCTCCTGCATGCAAAGGAAACAATCAATAAAACTAATAGGCAACTGACAGAATAGGAAAGGATAGTTGCAAATGACATATCAGATAAAGGGCTAGTATCCAAAATCTATAAGGAACTCACCATACTCCACACTGAAAAAACAAATAATCCAATGAAGAATTGGGCAGAAGACATGAACAGACATTTCTCCAAAGAGGACATCCTGATGGCCAACAGACACATGAAATGATGCTCAGCATCCCTCAGCATCAGGGAAATACAAATCAAAACCTCACTGAGATACCACCTCACGCCAGTCAGAGTGGTTAAAATGAACAAATCAGGAGACTACAGATGCTAGCAAGGATGTGGAGAAACGGGCACCCTCCTACACTGGTGGTGGGAATGTAAACTGGTGCAGCCCCTCTGGAAAACAGTGTGGAGGTTCCTCAAAAAATTAACAACAGAACTCCCCTATGACCCAGCAATAGCACTGCTAGGAATTTATCCAAAGGATACAGGAGTGCTGATGCATAGGGGCACATGTACCCCAATGTTCATAGCAGCACTCTCCACAATAGCTAAAACATGGAAAGAGCCTAAGTGTCCATCAACAGATGAATGGATCAAGAAGATGTGGTTTATCTACACCATGGAATACTACATGGCAATGAGAAACAATGAAATCTGGCCATATGTAGCAACATGGATGGACCTTGAGGGTGTTATGCTGAGCGAAATAAGTCAGGCAGAGAAAGACAAATATCATATGTGTGCACGTATAGGAGGATTAGGAGGAGCTTAACAGAGGACCAAGGGGGAGAAAAGGGCGGAAATGGTGGGGGAAAGGGGGAGAGGCAAACCATGAGAGACTCTTGAATGCTGACAAAAACTGAGGACTGGTGGATGTGGGGGGGAGGAGGGGATGGGCATGGAGGAGGGCACTTGTGGGGATGAGTACTGGGTGTTATGTGGAAACTAATTTGATAATAAACTGTTTGTAAAAAAAAAAAAAAGAATTTGTTCTCCTTGTAACAGGATACCATTGGAAATATTTGTCATTTTACAAAGGCTTTGACTGGAATGTCATATCTGAGAGACATGCATAAACTCAGATATGACCAGAGAGCTTTAAAGAATTGAGGTTGACTTTAAGAAACATGAACTTAATAAATCTCTTGTGGTAGAGGCCCTCCCTAAGGAATGTGGTGAAGGCTTTCTCAGCATAAAAGAAGGAAACATGGCCCAATCAACTCCTATACACCTATGCCTAACACTGACATGACTCTTGGACATGACTCTTGGACTGTGTCCAATTAGACTATATGTCACCATTTATGGGGAAAAGAGGTAGAAATTGCGTAAAAGGCTACATCCTTCTGCACCTGAGTCTCAGTTTTTCAGGTATGAACCCACTGAGCGCATGCTGGCATGATGAATAAAGTTGCTTCCTGGACGGAAAAGCCTCAGTGCCCTGTGTGAGAATCCTGCTACTCCTGGAAATATTGACTTGATACCTTGCTTTCAGAGTTCTCAGCAGCCTTACTAATGTGCCAATGAGCATGTGGAACCAATGAGCAAACTAATGTGCCTCCTTACTCTCATGAACCTATAAAAGATCTGAAACTCCTCTTCAAACAACAATGAAGGTTGTATATTTTATCTTTGTTTTCTGTTCATCTATCTTACTGTCAGTTCCTTTTTACAGTGGGTACAGCAGTACGCTGAACTTCCAAATCATATAGATTGTTGGATATGGGGAGTTTTGCCATGACAAGTACATCTGGGTTACCTTGATGGGTTTCCCCTTTACATGGCACTGGTTGGCACTCTCTATATACTTATATTTCAGAAATAATATATAATGATACCATGTTTAATGATAAACCAGTCACTAATCAGAATGTTTCTTCCTGGCCCATGATCAATAGGGCATGAAATTTACCAGGACATAACTAAACTTGTTCATACCTTCCAACTATTAAAACAGTAGCTGACTTTACAAATCCACAAATTGATGCCTGTCAATGAGTGCCTAAGTTATAAAACTCTATTTACCTCTATACTGAGGATGACATATATAAAATTTGAGGTGCATAATTATGGCTCACACCCACCACTGGACAGCTCAGTCAAAAGGCAATTTTATTCTGGGGGCAAAGAAATCATATACATAATACCTGGGCAAATAGCACATGATATTTAGCATGGCTATTATTAGGAGCATGTTCTCAAACCATTGTACTCCAGGTTACTGACTGGTTTGCTACTGATTGGATAAGGCAACCTGGTATAGGACGGCCAGATCCAAATGGAACTCACTGGTCATGTGGAACTAATCTATGGCCTTTGCTTCCTCAAGGGGGGATAAGTTTGTTGCACCTAGGTTTTGCCTGGATTCATGGACACATTATCAATGTTATCAGTACCCCAGCTAATCTTCCCAGTTTAAAATAAAGATGGACATGATCTATTTTTCATTGGTATGATAATTTGGTGTCCATTTTTGCTCCATCTGTAGATTTAGAAAGTATGCTTTGACATATGGAAGCCCTTAATAAATGTAACATAAATTCACTCAGTGATTCATAGAACAGTATCTCTTTACTTCACACTGAAATTATACAGATAAATAAAGTGGTTCTACAAACAGAATGGCTTGATATATCCTAACAGCAGCACAAGGTAGTACATGTGCCATTATTAAAATAATGCTGTGTATACATCCCAGATTATCACAAAAGTGTCACAAGTCTATTAAAAGATATAAATACCTAAATTGAGACTTGACAAAAATCTGTCATTCTCTTTCAATGATTGATTAAGTTTCTGGTTTGGAGGAGGATTGTGGTCAACTATTAACAGTCTCTTTATTGGACTTCTCATTCTTATAGCCATATCAATCCTAACATGTTGCCTTTTTCTCTCTGCTTTGTGAATCACTACAATGACTTTCATGTCTACAGATGATCCTTGCCACCCATAGAAAAACTTCTGTACTGCCCATGTTGGATTCAGCTGCCTCCACCTTTCATAACACCCTATACATTCCCCAACTGACAGATATTGACCTGTAGGTAGAAACATCTCTATGCTCTTTTTCAGCAGAAGTTACAGACGGCAAAAACCTTCCTCCTTCATCAATCTTAAAGATTTAAGGGTCAAAACTGTTGAGAGGGGAATAATGTAGAAAACATAGGCCAAAGAAATGTAGATAAAATTAAATTTCTTTATAACTTGCAGCCCATTGATAAACACTTGAGTCAGGCAGAGTAAAATACTCCTCCAGGAGCTCCCAGTCTTAATGTTATGCCTTGCTAGAGATAAAAACAACCTCAGCCTGAAGATAACTAGGCCTCCAGAATACTGTAAGTCTCCTTTAACAAATATATAAAAATCCTTTTGAGAATTTCCTTTGTCTTTAGTTCCCCCAACTTCAAAGTGTATAATCAATTGTGCCTCACAATCTCTGTGTAATTCTTTCCTGCCCACAGGTCCTGTCCCTGTAATTTATAAAACTACCTTCTTGCACTGAAAACATCTCAAAAATCCATTTTTGACCATTCACTTATGAACCCCACTTCAAACCACATCACAACAAACATATTTATTATTCAAAAGTCTATGTTTAAGCATCATTTCCTCTGTGAAGCTTGCCTGACATCACCTCACTAATCAGTCTTTTTCATGTGTCTCTCATATTCTTATCATGCGTTGTTTTAATTATTTAGTCAAAACATTATTTCCTCTACTTAAATGATGCCTTACTTATCTTTGAAAAACTCCTACCTCTTTAGGCCAATGCCCAAAGTAGTTGTTAAACAGATGCTAGTGTAAGAATTAATGAACAAATAAATGTATTTAATTCATGAAAAATGGAAATAGATTAATAATAGCTAATATAATTTTCAAATACAAAGAACTAGAAGTCTATGACAAAGTAACAGCAGATCAAGGAGTCCTATGAAAATCATCAAGTAAATTTGTTATGCATTTCCAGGCTAGATAATCTTTCAGTATAGCATTTATGGATAAGGGCATAACATGGTTTTAAAGAATAAATTCTCTGAAATGATAACATGTAGGATGATACTCACAAACTAGTTCTCATCAAATTTTAGACTCTAGCATCACTCTTGCTATTATTTTCAGTTACCTATAAGTCAATGCATTCAGTTCTTAAATACACAACTATATTTTCAACTGCTTAACAAGACCTCCTGGGCATTTCTAATAATGAAAACATGAATCTTTCACCACAACTTCCCTTGTTTCAGTTAAACAATAAGGATAAAATAAATATGAGATAAAAAATAAAGTTAGATAAATAAAGATTTCATGACATGATGACAATATAAAATCCCTGGAGAATAAAAGGTTAGCAAGATTTTTTTTTTTTTAATTGCTACACAAGGATTTAGACACTATCTAGAAGACTTATGGCATCTTTCAGTATCTCAAACCATGCAAGTCTCTTTATCCACAAATGTAAAATACCAAAAAAATTCACCAAGAAATAAAGTTAAAGTTAAACTTTATTTGAAAAGCTTTACTTTGAAAAATTATATTTGAAAAAATATTTTAAAATTGTAAAATAATAGTACTAGTATGGTTTGCCAGGTGTAATATAAAGTACTTAGGAAAATAAGTACCTGTGATAGCTAATATTCACTTGTTTGGTAATTATCAGTTATTTTCATCCTTACATTAAAGTTAGTCCTCTGAATGAGAATCACATGAATCACACACATAGTCCTTTAGATTAGACTGCATTATCTTACTTCTCTTATAGCATAATAGAAATTGTGTTCATGTTAGCATCATACAAATCTGGATGTGAATCCTGGCTATATCATGTAAAAGCAGTGTACCTTGAAGACAGGTTGCTTACATTTTCTGAGATTCAGAGATTTCCCAATATATCCTATAAAAAGACATTTTAACTCTGATTAAACAAAATGCCATTATTTGTTACAAAAGTTCCACCTCTTCTAAAACAATGCTGTTTTGATTGTTTACAGAACCACTATTTTATATATATGATGGCTATGTATATTTATAGAATTATAGTGTGTATATATATATATATATATATATAATCTCTATTTTTGATTAATTATTCATTCTGTATGGCATGCACAGAAAGCAATGATATGTGGACCATGTTTGCTTGTGTGAATGTAGGTGTATGTAAGTATGGAAGCACATATGTGTAAGGGTACTAAAATCTAGAGTAAGAAGATGACCTTGGCATCAAAAAGAATAACATTACTTTATTTGGGAAAAATATTTTAGTGTTTCTTGGACTTATTATCACCTGATTGATGTTCTCCTAATGGATGGAATTTTTGCTTTGTTTTTATCATTTTTAGTTTATTTCCATTAAATCATCAGTCTTATCCTCAGGGAACAGAGGACTTCTCAGGTAAATTTTCTTTTCCACAGAGAGGTCCCCTCTTCTGAACACCCTGAAGTGTTTGGAGACAGTACACAAAACAAAGGACTAGGTGGGCTTCTCTTCATATTTGGGCAACTGAGATACAGTACAAGACAAAATTATTGGCTGTTCAGCATATTAACCTGCTTTCTGTATGAATGTTGGAATTGAATTGGCTTCTATACCACTATTCAAATGGTGACATGTCTGCTGTTTCAGTAATTTCTGGGATTAAAGAAGAAAAACATTGGCTATGGGTTATGCAGTGTCTTTATCAACTGCTGGCCTGTTCTTTATGAATGACTGAAGTATACTGAGTTCACACACACTGCTATGTTTTCATGTTGAACATTTTTACAACTTTTGGGACATATTTTTAAAGTAGGAGGTAATTATCCTGTAACAGAGATACAGAGAAGAGAAAATAGAAGGATAATTGTTCAACAAACATGTTTGACTGAGCTAACATTGCTGAATCCTTAATAAAATATATGTAACTTTAATAATAAAAATACAGTAAGAAAAAATGTTCTACCCTCTGATGAATGCCACACTTTTGAAAAAACACAGTTCAAATGCCACCTTCTCTTGGAAGTCTTTCTCTCAAGCCAAGTTAGCACCTATATTCTTTCTGTGATCTCATGCTATTTTGTACATTAGCCTCCAGTATAGCCCCAACCTTCTCCCTGCATGCCTCCAACCTCCATTCTTCAAAGGCAGGGATTCAAAATAATATATCTCAGTATATTTAGCACCTCATAAAGAACTAGACATTTAATTCTCAACAGGAGCTCAAAAATGTTTAATGAATAAATGAATGAAGGACTACATAAGCCCACAAAGTATGTGTAGTCAAAGAATGAGAGAGGGCCATTCTACCTAAAAGTGACAGAAACCTATCTCAAGTTAGCCTTAGCATAAGAATTATTTTAGTTCATATAACTAGGGTGTTCAAGGACAAAGCAGACTTTAGCACAGGAAGTAGAAATAGTTTTCTTAAAGCTCTGGACCAAAAGTCCTGGTCAGAACTCTGACAATCAGCTTTGGCTTCTTCTTGTTAACCTATTTGGGATCATTTACCTATTTATAGGGTTAGGGCAGACTAACCCTCACTTAAATTGAGGTTTCTCATGGGAAAGAAAGTGTCTCTAAAATGAAAAGGGAAGTGGATGCTCAGCAGTCCAAAGAACCAGATGTTGACTTAACTCAAAATCATTTAGAAAACTGAATTATTTCAAGCACTTGAGTAAGCAAATATCCAATAAGAAATCCCCTAAACCACTCTTGAGTCCAAAACATGAATATCTCTAAGCTATCAAAAACATTCATTTATTCCCACATCGATTTTTTTATTCATTTATTTAACAACTTATTGAGATGATTTCACGTACCATACGCTGTGCCTAAATGTTAGCCTAGCTGAGGAGGCAGACACATAAATAGAGGATTCCAAAAAGATCATTAATTTCATTGAACTTTATGGAATATCCTATTAAACAATTAGCTTAAATTAGCTTCATGATGGAGTAATAACTAATTCATTTGAATAATATGTGGTTATGTTATGTCAATATGGATTTTTTTTTCATGGTTATACTTTAATACCTAGTCACATTGAGACCCAGAGTAAACTAGGCACAAACCAATCTGTTTGCTTGATTTTCTCTGTGAGTATTCCGGAAAATGTATCTTATTAACATCTTGAGCATATCTTTGTGATATATCTGTTACTTCTTTATTTCATTATGATGATAGAAGATAAATTTTAGTTACCTGTAGTTTTATTCAGTTTAAAAATAGGTATTCAGTGTAGATTTCTTATCATCAGTTATTCTTTTCTTCACTTTACTCTCTAAATTGGAATTCAGTATTAGATAATTGCATACTGATTCATTTTTGGTATTCAATTGAAATTGCATTGTGAATGATTTAAGAAAACGAAACTGAATAATTTACATATGTTTAAAGAAGAAAAAAAATTCTATACTCTATGAGGCAGTACAACAAATAACAAAAGCAAAAAGAAAATTAGTTGTATACAAAAGGATCTGAATTTTCTAAAGGTACAAGGAAAACAATTTTCTATTTTTTATACAAAAGACTACTTTTAAATAATTAAGGGGTATATATTTATATTATAAAATAATTAATTTCATAGCATTTTCTTACACTCATTATTATATTGTTGCAGTTAATTGCTCTCACAAGATATGCCAGTGCAGCTAATGATTGGTCCCTTCTGTATTTTCATTTTACTCTTTTTCAACAGTTATGGACCACCTCTGATATATGGTTCCAATTTGTTTTTGATAACTGAAGGGTCACAAGGCCTTTGCACACCACAAATACATATAGCCTTTTTCTTCTTCCACATTGTGATTACTTTCCTGTGTGCTACCAATAGTGCTATTATGGAATCTTATTTCTGTTTTGTAAATATTGTTTTTAATGTTTATTTATTTTTGAGAGAGAGAGAGAGCACGTGTGCATAAGCAGGGGAGGGGCAGAGAGAGAGTGAGGCAGATGATCCCAAGGAAGCTCCACTCTGATAGCAGTAAGCCTAATGCAGGGGGGGATGTCATGAAGCAGATCCTCATGGCTTGAGCCAAAGTGGGATGCTTAACCAACTGAGCCACACAGGCACCCCAGAATCTTATTTCTTTGTATAAAATATTTTTCCCATTTAAAAAATGTTAAAAAATAATTAAATTTGGAATGAGAGATATAATACTCAAATCTTATGTGTAAGAATAAATTTCTTTTTTATCACTAAACAGATAGTCAAAGAATAATAATCAAATAGATCTACATTGAAAATAATTGGAGAAAATCATGGTTTAAAATCTCAGGGTTGTCCAAGAATCTAAGCTTTAACTGTATAAGGAAAACTCTTTTAAATTGTTAAAGAAAGAATTGCTGACTCCCTAAACTAAATATTAAAACAAGAAAAATGGGTCATATCTGCAACATCACTGTCCAATAGAAATATAAATGTGAGTCCCATATGTAATTAAAATTTTTTAATTGTTTATATTTATTTTTGAGACAGAGAGAGACAGAACATGAGTGGGGGAGAGACAGAGAGAGAGGGTGGAAGACACAGAATCCGAAGCAGGTTCCAGACTCTGAACCATCAGCACAGAGCCCGACGCAGGGTTCAAACTCGACAACTGTGAGATCATTACCTGAGCCAAAGTCGGACACTCAACCGACTAAGCCACCCAGAGACCCCATATATGTAATTTACAACTTTCTAGTCGCCATATCAGAAAAGTGAAAGAAATAAGTTAAATTTAATAACACATTTTATTTTATCCCATATAATTACAAATATTATTTGACAACTTAATCCATATTAAAAATATTTATTGTATATTTTACTTTTTTATGTTGTCATTAAAATACATTATGTATATTTATCTTTACAACTATCTCAGTTTGGAAGTGTCACATTCAAGGGCCCAATAGCTACATGTGGTCAATAGATACCATATTAAAGAGTACAGTTCTGGAACTTTATGTAATATGAGAGAAACTCACAATCTCAAATGAAGATACAAGAAAAATAAAAAATCAAGAAATTACCATTCTCTAGAAAACAGATCTAGTTCAAATACATTTTATAAGCTGTCAGCCACATGCTTACATGTTTGCAAAGTAAATGGCAAACTGCAGGAACACAACTCTGATGAATTAACTGGCTGAATAAAAATTATATTCTACATACTATATACATATACACTGTATATATACATACACTATATACATACACTGTATGCACTAATCAGGTTGCATTTGAAGACAACATGCATCATAATCACTGAAATACTTCCTGGTAAATGCTGAATTCTTGACTCACACTTGAAAAAAAATTTCCCTGAATTTCTGAAGTTGGAGCCTAAGAATCTGTGTATATAATTGTTCCTCATGTAATTTCTATGTACATTAATATTTGAAGTATATGGCTATATGCTATATGCTACATAAAAGTTAGTAATACTCTAATAACCAACAGGCAAGATTCTTTCACTTTGCCAAACCAAATTGTAAATTGTATTTGTCACAATTACACATATAAAACATTGTCATATCTCAAATATCCTGTGTTATTCTCAGGAGTAAGACCCAGATCCATTCATTTGGCAGAGTTCAATTAATTATTTATTCTAGAGCAAATACAAAAAAGTTTAATAAATTACTAATCTAAGAAAGAAATAATAAAAATAAATTAGGAAAAAATGTATGGAGATACATAAACTGCTTTTTCCTTTTTTGTTTTTTTAGTAAAGAAAAATAAACTTTAACTAGTCACATACACACTTAATATAATGCAAAAATAGTGCAGGCCAACAGGAGAGAAAAATAAGGCAGACTGAGTACATTGTTGATAAGATGATCACAGAAATTCTTCTCAAGAAAAAATATGAACAAAGGTCTAAATGAAATGTATCAGGAAATCAAATAAAATCTAGAATATGATCATATTAGGCAGAGGGCACAGGATATTCAAAGGCCTTGGACTGGGAATAAGCTTATCATATGGAAGGAAACGAATAATACCAGTGGGATTCTAGTAGAAGGAGTAAGTGGGGAAAAGGTAGGAACATATATAAAAGAAATAGCCAGAATCCATATAATTTTGATTCTTATAAGTCAGAGTATGGATTAGCAATTTTATTCTCTATGTGATAAAAAGCACATACAAAATTTATAATAGATAAGAGACATAACACAATTGATGTTGTTAAAAACCACTCTGACTGCTCTGTGGATAAATAACTATAAGATAGCAAAAGTAGAAACAAAGAGATGGATTAAGAGAGTATTATAGCTGCTCAAGCAACATATTATGAGACTTGAAAGAGGTCACAGGAAGGTCATAAGATGTGGCCCAATTTTAGTTTTAATTGGAGAATTCACAAAACTAGTTGATGAAATTATATATGGGCTGTGAGAGGGAAAAGAAGCAAGCTTGTCTCTGAGGTTGTTGAACGAGACTTTAGGGAAGTAGATGGATGATTTTTTTCACTAACTACAATACATTTTCAGTAACTTAGTAACTTAAAATAACACCCATCCATTATCTCAGTTTCTGCGGATAAGGAATCTGGGTATGTGTCAGCTGGGTACTTTGCTCATGGCCTCACCAGGCTGAAATTTAAATGTCAGTGAGGGCAGCAATATCATTTGAGGCTTGGAGCACTCTTTTAATCCCACTAGTTCTTGGCTGAATTCAGCTGCTCATGGTTGTCTGGCTAAGACCCCAGTTTTTTGTGAATTGATGGCCAGGTACTACTTTCAGCTTCTAGAGTCCCCTTGAGTCTTTCCCATCTGGTCTTCTCTACAACAGGGTAGTTTGCTCCTTCAAGGCCAGTGGAAGAATCCTAGTTGCTGTTTCTTGCCTGTTAACAGTTCATCTGATTGGATCAGAATCACTGAGAGCAATATTCCTTTTGATTAGCTCAAAGACAAGTGATTAGAAACTTCAATTATATCTGTAGGTCAATTTTCCATATAAAACCATAGAAGTAAGATCCCATAATATTCACAGATCCTCAAGTAGAACAAATTATATAAGAATCACACACACACACACACACACACACACACACACACACATTGGGAGGTAAGGTAAGAATACTGAGGGTCATCTTAAAATTCTGCTTACTATAGTCGGTAACTTTGGGCAAAGCATTCTTATGAGGACAAGTTGTATTCTTTTTTAGTTTTATTGAATTTCATATTGATATTAGATATTGAAGTGTAAAGTAACCAGTTGAATAAAGTACATTTGGAACACAGAGTGATACTGTGGTAGAGATAATGCACTAGAAAACATCAGGATATAAATGGACTGGGTGAGATCATCTAGATAGTGTATGTTGATAGTGAACAAAAGACTAAGGGCTGAGTCTTGAGTGAATCAAATGTTTAGAGGCTGAGACTGAGGGGAAATTGCATGATTATATACAGAGGAAAACAACTCTAGAAGTAAAGTTGTTTCCTTGGCGTGGGAAACAAGAGCAATAACAACATAAACAAAATGACAGAATCCAGCACAGAAGTAAAAGGCTTGCCCATAAAAGTCCACATAATACATCTGCAACAAGGAGACAATCAGAGGCTATGGATAGATAATATAAGTAGGAATTAATAGTGGGAAAAAAAGCTCCCTTAATTGCTTCTGTTTCTTCAGGGAATAAGAATATGAGGAGAAGTAGGGGAAGGCACATAAACAACTTAAGCAAAAAAAAAGTAAACTATTTTTTTTTTTTTTTGGTGAGTGGGACATTGAATTGACCAGCTAAATCACAGAGAATCCAGTTGAGACTTAGGGCACTGATAAGAATGTTTGTGTTCCTTCTCTCTAATCAAGTCCAGCTGTTCATGTGATAACTTACTGCACTCTTTGTTAGTGAAAAAAAATTCTATTTTGTTAACACAAAGTAATGACTGTTACACCTAAGACAGAGTAGATGAGGGGTACCTGGGTGGCTCTGTCAGTTGGGTGCCGACTTCAGCTCTGGTCATGATCTCATGGTTTGTGGGTTCAAGCCCTGCATCAGGCTCTGTGCCAACAGCTCAGAGCGTGGAGCCTGCTTTGGATTCTGTGTCTCCCTCTCTTTCTGCCCTTTCCCCATTCACACTCTGTCTCTGTCTCTCAAAAATAGAAAAAAAAATAAGAATTTTTAAAAAAGAGAGACAGAGTAGATGAAATGAAAAAGATGTTACAGTAAAATATTCAGGAGCATGTCAGTAGAAGTTTCAGGATTTTTAGAATACAAGACATGCAAGTGAAATATTTGAAAAATTTTTTAGTTCAACTTGATTACATCTATAAAGACACTACTATTTCCAAAAAAAAAAAAAAAAAAAAAAAGGTCACATTCTCAGGCTTGGAGATTAGAGCTTCAACATATCTTTGTGGGGAATACAATTCAATCCCTTCAACAAACACCAAACCTGAACATACATTATCATTATTTTTTTTAAAAATCAGCACCTAACGTTAACTGTAAGCAGAGTGGGTTACTCCTTGGGTATGCTGAATGTAATGGCAGAGAATGTGTCTGCTTTGTTTCCCAGATAATTTTGTTAAATAAGACTAATAAGAATTTCTTTGTTCAATTTTGTTGTTTTATTTGCTATTATTCATCAGAAATCTCTATTTCCTCAAGTAGAAATACTATAAAAATCCATTAGTCTTTATGAGAAAATATGAATTATCTCTCAATATATAGGAGACAGTGTTTCAGATGTTTCCAAAAACCTCCTAGTTTCATTTTTCCTCCTCTTGTTAGATAAATATATTAAATTTAATAAAATAGTATTAAAAAGAGAACACAATAAAATGAAGCCAGTGTTTATCATTTAGGAAGAAAATTATAGGAACACAATAGCTTGGTAATGTCTTAGAAAATATTTTAACGTTACAATTTAATAAAAGAGCTATAAATATGTCAGTACAAACTGTAAGTGTCCCATACAATAATATGTCATAAGAAAATGAAGCCAAATCTGTCTCCATTTTTGTCATACCAAATATGAAATCAAATTCTTCTTATGCAGTATGCACAACACCTGCTTAGTTTCTTCAGTGTGTGGCATGTTATACCACAGCAGTACCAAGAGCTGGATTTTAAATGAAGAATCACACTTTTAGTATATAATTAGAGATAAGCATGTGCCCATAAAATCTAAACTCATGCTAGTCTCAGATAAATAGGGTTCAAATATGCAACTTATTTATAAATACAATTTGAACTTAGAAAGCTGAAAATTGCCCTATCTTCTGGCTTTTCGTGATATGATTCAAGATTTGATACTCTGCCATTCTTTACTGACATTTACACAACTGGATTCCAATACACAGAATGACAAAACTATTTTTGCCTTGTTCTTTCAATTTGAGATACGATCATTCTGTTGAACTTTACATTGTGATTCAAGTTAAAACCTTTCATCTACTCTTATTATAGAAAAAAACCCTTGATGGCTTAATGGATAAAAGTTCTGACCTTTTCAAGTCTGCATTTTAAGCACTAACCTCTGGTGAAGAGTAATCCACATCTCAAACATATATACACAGTTCCGTTTGGATAGCTTAGTGGTTAGAGACATTCTAAGGAATAGTGTAGACCTACGTTTTCCTGATTTTCACTTGTGCACTTTTATTCTTCAGACTGAAAGAGGAACAAGTAAACAACGAAACCACACAGCCTTCTGTTAAATTGGAAAATTTCTCCATTGGAAAAATAATTGGTTTTCATGGGAATAAAGTCATCATTTTCAACTATTCAAAATAATCCCAGGCCAATTTTAATAATAAGATAAAATAATTTTTAAGTAACTTAGTATATAAACTAGCATTTTTAATTATAACAATATATCAATATTATAGTTAAGCAGTTAAACCATTTACACTAAAACTCTCAAGCAAGAATCCCCTGTCCTCTATCTCCTCTGACCTTTTCCTATGGTTAATTCTACTATATTCAAATACCCAAAACTCTAAATCGAAGTCTGTACATCTGAGGTAGTCTTAAACTGAAGATACTCAAATATCTCACTTTTTGGTCCTAGAAATCACACCTAGATGGCACATGGACTCATGACCACATTGTATCTAAACCAAAACCTACTACTTTTCTCTGATTCTCCTTTACCCTCGATTTCATATGCCAATGTGCTCAAATATGCAAACCAGGGATTGCATGTCCATTTCCACTTCATTCCTTTATACGGTCATCTCACAAGGGACCAGAACTTTTCTATTTTTCTTTAATTAAAGCTTTATTTTCTAGAGCACTTTTAGGTTCACAGGGGAAGACAAAGAGATTTCCCATAAGCTCTCAGCTCTTAACATTCATCCTCCCCATCATTACTTAATCTATCACAGTGGTGTATTTGTCACAACTGATGAACCTACATGAAACAACAGGATCACAAAAGTACATAGTTTACATTACAGTTCACTCTTGGTTTTTTGTATTCTATGGATTTAGACGAAGATCTAATGACATATATCCATTATTACAGTATCATACAGAGTATTTTTAATGCTCTAAAAACCCTCTGTGCTCCATCTATCCACCCATTATCAACCCCCGGAATAAATATCACAACCACCACTAATCTTTTTACTATCTTTGTATTTTTTCCTTTTCCAGAATGTCATAGAGTTGGAATCATACATCATGTATTCTTTTTCAGATTGGTTTTCTCACATACTAATATGCATTTAAAATTCTTCCACATTTTTTCATGGTTTGATAGCATATTTCTTTTTAGTTCTGAATAATGTTATACTGTCTGGATGTACCAGTTTATTCATTCATTCATCTACTAGAGGGCATACTGGTTGTTTCCAAGATTTGCTAAAAATGAATAAACCATTCATGTGCAGTTTCTTGGGTAGACATAAGTTTTCATTTCTTTTAAATCAATACCCAGGAGTATAATTGCTAGATCACGTGGTAAGAGTATGTTTAGAAACTGTCTTCAGATGTGACTGTACCATTTTGCATTCCCACCAGCAATGAATGAGAGTTCCTGTGGTTCCACATCTTCTCCATTTCTTGGTGTTGTCAGTGTTCTAGATTTTAGACATTCTATGGGCAGTGGTACCCATAAGTGGCACCCAAAAGATAATGTGGATCATCTTTTCATATGTTTATTTGCCATGTGTGTAACTTGGTGAAGAGTCTCCTAAGGTCTTTGGCCCATTTTTTAAATGGGTTGTTAGTGTTCTTACTGTTGAGTTTTAAGAATCCTTTGTGTATTTTAGATAACAGTCAGGTTGTCTTTTGCAAATATTTTCTCCCAGCCTGTGATTTGTTTTTGCATCTTTTCACACTGTATTTTACAGAGTAGAGATTTTTATTTATAATGAAGTCCAGTTTATCAACAATTTCCTTCAATGATCATGACTTTGGTGTTGCATCTAAAAAGACACTATCATATCTAGGGTCATCTAGGATTTATCCTATGCTATCTTCTAGGAATTTTACAGTAGTGCAATTTATATTTAGATTTGTGATCCATTTCCGTGAATGATGTAAGGTAAGGTCTATGCCTAGATTAGTTTATTTGCATGTGGATGTCTTGTTATTCCACCACCTTTTGCTAAAAAGATTATCTTTGCTCTATTATATTGCCTTTGTTCCTTTGTTAAAGATCAATTGACTATATATATATATTTGCCTTTTCTAGAATGTCAGAATTAAATGTTATAACTCTTTGTATTTACAAATTGTTTCTGTCTGCATAAAGCATTGTTTACTGGTTGACTTATTTCTGTGTGCCTTTCCCACTTCATGTCCTCACCCTCACCTTGCCTGACAGTCTGCTACTGAGGTCCTATTCTTAAATTAACTACTTACTTTTTCAATTAAAAAAAAATTCCTACTGTAAGTCATTTGTGGACAAATGAAATTAACTTTCATTACTATACCTAATATAAAAATGACTAATCATTTCTGATCTTTCTTGGCTCAACTACATTTTCTCCCTTGTTCCTTAAGATACATTAAGTATAACAGGGCACCTATGATCATATCTCTGGAAAAAAAAAAAAAGCTTGTTACTTTCTCTTGACTTCTGATCCTTTGGAGGAATGTTGTTGAATATAAGACACAGAGGTCAGGTATGGGGAAGATAGCTATAAATGGATAGTCTTGAGGTAAAGGCAGTCTGAGGGAGAAACTGAGCAGTCCTTCTAAAAGTAAACACCTTACTCTGGAAGGGAAGACAAAAACAAGATCTCAAGAACTATCAAGAAGTATCACAGAGGAGCAAAAATATGCCAGCAGAGTTGAAAGTCAATCTCCTTAGGAAAGAAAAGTTTGAAAATAAAAGATCAGATTCATAGAACCTGGAGGTAGATCTATTTTCAGAGATTTGTGACTTTCATGCAAAGAACTAAGGTAAAAAAAGAAAATCATCCACATGAATACATTTATGTGTATGTATACATCCCTCTACATAAAATGTATTGATTTAAGGAGTCAGAAAGGAGGAAAAATTATGGAAACTCTAAACTTTCACATTTGTAGATTCCTTTCTGCTGAGATATTATCATAAGGTATCTGTGCATCAATAAATAATGTCCATATTTCCCTAGTAATAGAAACTGATTACTAATAACTAATGCCTTTATGATCTAATAATTTTTGAAGCTATATAAATATTAATGTATATCTGCCATTTTAAAAGGGACAGAGAACCAAATTTGTGTCCTAAACTTACATACTGTTCTTAATAGGAGGTGGTGATTTTCACTTTTTAAAGATACAGTTTTCCATGATTCTAGTAGTCACTCTTTTTCTTTGCCATAAAATTCACTATATTTTTCATCTCATATCACACACATAAAATTGATATCTCCACTTAATTTAGAGTGTATTTATTGAATAATTTCTGTCCAAAGGCTTCACAACTCTATTACTTAGACCTTTTAAGACCTTTTAAAAAATTTAAAATCAGAAATGTGTATGTACAATGATTTAATATATATGTACAGTGAAATGATTTCTATAGTCAAGTTAATTAATATATATTCTCATATAGTTTTCATTTTTTTGTGATAAGAGCACCTGAAATCTACTCTTTTAGCCAATTTCTAGTATTCAGTATGGCATTATTAACTATAGTAATCATTCTTTACAATAGATCTCTAGATTTATTCATTCCACCTAACTGCAACTTTGTACCCTTTTACCAACATCTCTCCATAAACTGTTCAGAATTTCTAAGAAAAGTTTTACATTTAGAGAGTAAATTCTTTGTTGGTTTTCCACTTAGATTTGTTTATTAATGCCAGAGGAATTATACATTATTTCAAAATTTAGAAAAGCGAAACAAAATCAGGAATGCATCCTTATTTCATTTGTCCCAGGAACATAGAATAAGTAGAAAATTAGTATCTCTCAAGAAAATGGTAGTAACATCTTGTTTCAGGGGAGGTATTTTTGGTCTGCCCCTCTGAATCACACCCTTGTTCTCTAGAATCACTAAAAGATAGAAACTGGTATCTAATCTCCTAAAAGTTAAATCTCCTAAAAGTAAGATATCAGCAACCAAAAAATATTTTCAAGGTATAGCTCTGTGACAGAAATCATGCCATTAAATTACATAAAATTATCTCTAAAAATGAACTGCAGGAGGTGAGGCTTTCATCTTATGTTACAATTTCAATGTAAGAGCCAGTGCCTTTCCTTTGGGAAAGAAGGATTCGAAAGGCCCAGTACTGTGCTTGGTTAGTACTCCATTTCCCAGATAATCCGTGGGCCAAATTCAGCCTCTGGCTTTTGGGAATTCTCACTCATACACACAATGGTGCTGGATCTGTTTCGACCCATTAACACGGTCTTTGAGATAGAAAGCTCCTTTACCTTTATATTTGAATGGTTTTTGTCTAGTCCATCCATTTCTACATCTACAATTCAAATGGATGTTCTGCCTCTTACCTTTGTTGTTTGTTACTATTGCCATTAGGACATTAGTGAGATATTGGAATTTTTATATACCACTGACTAAATTAGGGACTTTAAACTCATTAAAGTGTATGATAAATAATGTATAATAAATATAAACTAATACCTAAGCTTTTAATGGTTTTAAGATCTGCAAATTTAGAGAAATAGTTTGGAATTGAAGAAATGTAAGATTGCTGAATTTTAGCAATTCTTCAACTTTACTTTTCTACTCTAAGAGTACTAACTGTGAGTATTCTGATTAGGAAAGTGCTCATTTCATCACTGCATTTATGGTGCATCTGTATAATTCTCCATTCAGCTCTATTCTCCCTGCTTTTTAGTAACAAACCAAATCTAAGGAAATCCATGGTTCCAGTGCAGGCAATAATTTCAGTTATAACAGGCATGAAATTAAGGTTTTATACCTAAGAATGAGTTCCTTATCCATCTGAAATACTGCCTGTGGGTCTCTCTTTTATCTGCAGCATGGCATTTTCTCTCCTTTCCTCTCGTGCAGTTGTTCAGATTCTGCTGCTCACAGTGGGTCTTACATTCATTCATTTTGGATGAATAAGAGTTTAGTTCTTGTCTAGTCTCAGTGAAATGGGCATTGATTTCTGTGTCTCCTCTCCTTATGGGTCCGTCCTTCCTTCCTTCCTTCCTTCCTTCCTTCCTTCCTTCCTTCCTTCCTTCCTTTCCTTCCTTTCTTCCTTCCTTCCTTCCTTTCTTCCTTCCTTCCTTATTTTGAAGTAAGAGGAACTTTACTTGGGGATGGAGAGCTTCATTCATTTCACTTCCTTCACAATACAGTAAAACTGCATTTTCTATTTTTCTGAATTTCTATTATGCAGACGTGGAAAAAACTAGTTTTTTCTTGTTCTGTGTGAGCCCCAAATCCTATCCAGGATCTCTCCTAAGGAGATTATTCACCTTTTTTAAAAGGAAGATCTTAGGACTCTACTCTAGAGGCAAAACATTAATTTCAATGACTCTTTATTTAAACAGAGAGGTGGAAGATTTCAACTAGCCCCCAAACTGCTAAAGTATTCATTCTTCACTCAAAAAAACAAAAACAAAACTTTACTGGTTGTCTATGAGGGGTCAGGCTCTATAAGTATATGCCATCCTAATATAAACATAAAACTAAATGCAATAATCTCTGTGTTTATGGATTTTATATTCTAGTGAGGAGATGCAAACACTAGACTAGATAAATAAGATAAATACCTGGTATGTTGAGTGGTTATAAATAGTGAGAAATTACATAGGGCAAACAGACAGGGAGAGTTGGGGGATAGTGCTAAAGTTATAGATAAAGTAGTTAAGAAAGGTCTTACAGAAAAGAAGACCTTTAAGGAAATACTTGAAGGGAGTGAAAGAAGGAACCCTATGGCTTCCTGATGGGAGAGCTTCCCAGGCAAGGGAAGAGCACTTATTGCTCAGGCTCTGTGTGGGATTGCTGCGGCATGTTTAGTGAGGAAGCTGTGTGGTGAAGTGAAGGGACTTAGGAGAAAGTAGTAGGAAACAAGGTCACAGTGGTAGTGGAGGGTAAAATCATTACTGCCTGGAGGGCTACTGGGAGACCTTTCATTTTCATTCTGAGTCTGATGCAAAGCCATTGGAGGATTTTGAGCAGAGGAGAGATGCAATGTAAATAATTCAGATGAGATGATGATAGCAGCAGCAAAGAGGTGGCAACTGACTGCAATCTGTACATACTTGGCAGTTAGAGCTGGTAGGATTTACAGAGAGATCAGATGTGTAGTAGATGATGACTGTGGGTTATGAAGTTTCCAATAGCCCTGAAGACTGCACAGTGGTCTCTTTCTATATTTGATGACACTGAATTCAGAATTCCATTAGGGCCCCACTGAAAACAGCTACTACCACCTTTGCAGCAGTTTCCTCATGAGTGTTCATACACTTGTCTGGTTTCTCATTCAATCATATTTATGCTAACCCCTTTCTTGCTGAAATTCTTTAAAAATGTAAAGAACTGAGTTTCTTTCCACTCTTGTCATAACTCTTTCTTGTTTTCCGTATAGTTACATATATTTTTCCTCTAATTTTAAACTAAATTTTCTGTAATTCCACAAAGAATTACAGGGAGAGGAGATAAGCACATTGCTCAGTAAATCATATTTCCTTTTATTAAAGGAAATAGAAGGAAAGGAAAGGAGAGGAGAGGAGAGGAGAGGAGAGGAGAGGAGAGAAGAGAAGAGAAGAGAAGAGAAGAGAAGAGAAGAGAAGAGAAGAGAAAAGAAAAGAAAAGAAAAGAAAAGAAAAGAAAAGAAAAAATTCACTCCTGAAAACAAAGGGTAATAAGTCATTGTCTTAAGCATACGTTTTAGGGCTGGGATTCATCTGCCAGTACAGAGGGAGACTGGCAATAGCAATATTTTAAATAAAAAAAGTTGTTTATTTTCCTCTCATGTAAACAAAATCTAATAGCTTCCTAAGCTGGTATAATTAACCCATAAAAAGCAGGTTCAAAGCTCTTTTTCTGATTTGTGATTTGGGGTAAGGGACATTCATTGCAATGGTCATCTCATTGTTTAAAACAGCTGCTGAAGCTCCACAGATAAAGCCCACATTCCAAACACAAGACACAAGTAAAGGGAACAAGCATGGAGGGGCCTATGCTAACTGTCCCTCTTTTAAGAGCCCCCCTCAAATTAAATTGTTATTTTTATTAAATAATAATGGAATGACAGACATTAGTGAGGAACTATCAATCTACAGGCTCTACTCTTCATGCATTGGCAGCAAATTCCTGCCACATATTTTTGCAAAAAAACATTTTAAATATTTATTTTTGAGCTCTGAAAGTGACATTAAGTATCAGCTCCATCCACAAAATGAAAAAAAAAAAAAAGAATTATCTATTAAGATCTCCTGAAGCTTCTCACAAAATGTAATTGCCTGGAAATCAGACAAAATTGGCAAAGAAAACATATCCTGGTGATTAGCAATAAAAGCTCTGGCACAAGATGCTTGAATTTGAATCTAACCTGTACTACAGTTCAGTGAGATGGTGGTCAAGTTATTTAACCTCAATGTACTTCAGTTTCCTCATGTATCAAGTGGATATAGTACTGATACTATCTACCTCATATTACAAGGACTAAAAAATAAATTGTGTAAAGTACTCAGAATGGTTCCTGGAACTCACAATCACTTAAGTGCCACATCATTTTTATAGTTATTTAAATATATCTCTTTGCTTCTGATTCTCCATACAGTTGGAGGAAAATCAAAGAGTTCTTTTGAAATGTGTGCAGCCATAGCTGATGCGAAGCTAAATTGAAAACATGTTTACTTCTCCTCAAGGAAATGAAATAATTATTCAAATCCTAGATACAAACACTACACAAAAAATGAAAAATAAAACATACTTATCTCTGAACAGCAAAGACCCCTGATACTAAAGGCATGACATTTCCTATATAGAGTTCAGAAGAACCCACCATACCTCTGCAGATCCTCTCCATGAGGCAAAGTTTGACATGAAAGGTATCATTTTAAAGTTGTCCTTTTCCTCCAGTAAAATTACTTAACATTCTTGCTCCTAGCTATGTAGTGAAGAAAGCATTTGTTTATTTAGATAAAATATTCTTCATCTCTATCAGAAAAAAATGGATACACCTGGAAACAGGTGAAGACATTTGCTTTACCCGGGGAGTTATTCATATGCATATATAAAATTGGTAATGTCTTGTTTGTTATATATTTTCCCCTTTTCTTATTTCTATTATGTTTTTATCTCCATGTTTTCACTCTGCTTTCTTTTTTTTACTCTTTCCCTCTCTCTCTTGTTCTCTCTCTCCCATTCTCATTCCCTCTCTCTATAATTATCAGGATTTAAAAATTTTACTTGAGCTTCTTGACAGATGCACTATTGGCATTTTGGGTCAGATAACTCTTTGCTCTGCAGGTCCAGCAGCATCCCTGATATTCATTCACTAGATTCCAGGAGGATCCCTTTTGCTCAAACCGTGACAAATCAAAAATGACTTCAGAAATTATCAAATATCCCCTTTGGGGCAAAAATGATCCCCAGTTGAGAACAATTGATTTATACAAATTTCCATTTGTCTCCTTACATGTTTTCTGATTTATTTGGTTTTGTTCTTAATCAATTTGTGTTCCTTTCTGAACTTCAGTTCTAAGAGCTTTCCACACAAGGAGTGTGGTATCTCAGGAAGAACACAGAGTTGGCTCTCAGGAGATCTAGATTTAAGGTTCTGTACCGATATCCAGCAGTGTGACCTGGGACAAGATACACATCAAGTTTATTTTTGAATTTTTGCAGCCACAAAATGGAGAAGGGTGGACTCGATGATGTCAAAGGATTAAAAAACTTGAATGTTTACAGGCTGTTTAAATGCACATGAAAGATTTCTAAGGAAGTAATTCAATACCATAATATTTATTTTTTCTTTTTCTCTTCTCTCTTCAATTTTACTCTTTTGTTAATTTCCTGTCCTTCTAGTTTAATATTTTATTTATGGCTTTGTTACGCTCTTTTTTCTTAAAAGAAATGTGGCTTAAACACTCTTTGTAGACCTCTCCTTTCTCTTCTTATTTTCAAGTTTATTATTCAAATACACAGTTTTCCAAATAAACTTACAAACCAGAAAAGTGAGCACTACTCAGAAAGCTTAAGTTATTTTCTATAGCTTAGGGAGGAAATAATTGGTCATGTTGAGCTAAATTTTGGAATGAAAATGTAGGATCAATCTTTTGGTACATTATTTTGCATTTTAAATAAGAGAAAATATAGTCACTGTTTTTGAAAACTTCGAAAACTCAAAAGGAATTCTACAAAACTGTTGTACAAAATTAAAAAATAACAGCACAGTATTCAAAATTATCTATCAGACTTTTTAAAAAAATATGCACTATGCTTAATATTAACTTCACCCAAAATATATATTGTGAACAAAATAATTAACTAATGATAGCAGTGCATTTATACAATCAAAAATGGAACCATATTCATATTGGTAAGTGAGGACTATATTAGTTTACCTTGCTTTTGTTAAGAGTACCTAATAAGAGATTTGAAGACCATAGGTCTAAAGTGTTTGTTAAAAAGATAATAAGGCAAGAAGCAGAACAAGGAAGTGATATACAAGCATAGAATAGTAACCAATGTTGAGCCACCAAAGTCACAAACAAAAAATGTTTGTTTTGTCTTGCTTTTTTTGTTCTATGTGTTTTTGTTTTGTTTTCTTTTTTGTTTGTTTTTGTTTTGTTTTGAACAGGAACATGACCTGCTTGGAGAAAGATTCGTTTGTCCAGGGAAAGTCTGGTTAATAAGTCCATTTATCTTGGTTGCAAAGGCATCAAATACCTTTGCTTTATATTATGGTGTTTTGTATGCTTGTCATGATTACTATTCAGCGTGCCCTTGAAAACTTGTTCTTTGTATTTCCCTCCATATCTTAGGAAATAGAAGATATAAAGTCTTTGCCAGATGAGTGAATAGCCAAAATGATCCCCAAATTCTGAGGATTCTAAATGAAATCAACTTCATGCTGAGATACTATAGGAGTCAGTCTGGCAAAATTTACTACCAACCCATTTTTTAAAGTATTTTTAATGTAGTTTTAGTTATTTTTGAGAGAGAGTAAGGGACAGAGACAGAGAGACAGAGTATGAGCGGGGGAGGTGCAGAGAGAGATGGAGACACAGAATCTGAAGCAGGCTCCAGGCTCTGAGCTGTAAGCACAGAGCTTGATGTAGGGCTTGGACTCACAGACTGTGAGATCATGACCTGAAGTGAAGTTGGAGGCTTAACTGACTGAGCCACCCAATTGCCCCAGGTTCCAATCTTTTACATTGACCTTTTGCCTTATCTAAAAATAATAATAAGGATAAAAATAATAATTGCTTAGTCATGGAGATGTTATTCATCCAATGCCATAACATTAGAAACAATTAGGAAAACAAAAACTATCTCCTTAATCATAGAGGTATCTTACTGATTCAATGCTAGTATATATGTAAAATAACTAGAAAAGTTGTCTATCAAAATGAATACTCAATTTATACAATTTCCCTATGGACTTCTAGAAACTACCTACCAATCTCTGCGAGTTAACCTAATTTATAAATGCTTTTGTAAATTTTCTTTATTTAAGTATGAGAAGCATATAAAAGCAGAGTAAGGTTTAACTTATTTTCCAAAAAGATTCAGTGGATGAAGAGAAAGAATATTATACCTGATCTTAGTATCACTCAAATTCTAGAATAGTGATTAAAACTCCAGGGAAATATTCTAAACTATAATCCCTGCTTTGGAGCAAAGAGGAGGTATCCACAGGAAAAGCAGGATTCACATCCATTTAAAATGTCAAATTCCTTTAGGGCATCAAAAAACCTGACAGCTTATAATAGTGGCTCCAAAACGCAGGCCATGAAATCACTTAGTTACTAATGCATATATATAAAACAACAACAACAACAACAACATATGGTATATAAATGATAAAAGAACCTTACAATTTGGATAGGAAAATGTTCAACCCTTTGGATAAGCTGATATTTCATTTACTTGAGTTTAAAATTATGTAGAATCTCAGAGTGAGACAAATGAATCTATATTAATTTGTCAAATGTACTGTGCTCCTAAGTTATTTTCTCCTGAAACATATATACATCCATTTTTGTCTGTCCCAGGCATACGAGGTAAGGTAGATTCTGTTTAAACAGAAGGAGGAGAAGAAAATGGAGGAGGAGGAGAAGAGGGCGAAAATTAAGATTCTATGATTTTCATAATTTAGTTTCCTTGTTTTCTTCCCTCAGCCAAAATCACTCTCTAGATACAGGCCTGTATAAATATGTCTCTTTTTAATTTTCTTTTTTCTTGAGGACCACTATTCTGTTAGCATAGTTTCTGATTTATAGAGAAACCAGTTGGCTCTGACTTGCAATGTTACATAAGGAATTTGGGAGAGTTTACTTTGTTATTTGACAAATGATGTGCTAAGATTTCTCTACATGTGGTTATTTTTTTGCTCATTTGTGCCTTTTGTCTACCAATTTAACAAGAGTTGTTGATGACAGGAATCTCACTGTGTTAAGATTAGATAGAAATCTGAGAGCATAAAGAGATTTTGATACAAAGAACAAAGAAAAAAATAAACCCATTCATTTTAAAATGTTAAATAAGATATGTAGTAAGAAACTTGTATACCTGCAAATAAAGCAAAGAAGCCTATTATACCACTATTTTTTTCTGAAATTATTGCATTAGAACATTTGTGTTGGAGAACCGTTTTTCACTTTCTTTTTATAAAGTGAAATAAAGCAATGTAGGTTATATAAATAAGAAAATAAATTTTCTGATTATAAACCCTGGAGTTTTTTTGATTGAGGTAAAAAAATATCTGATCAATTTTGTATGGTAATTTTAGCTGATAAGCTCTCAGAGACAACACTGAATTTATTTCCTTGAAATGTAGCTTAGAGTTTGGTATGAAACAATTGGACCATTCTGGATAGCATTTCATGCATCTGATTGATTTTAAGTTTAATTTTGAAAGGAAATCAGATTCTAATCAGGAAGAAAAATTATAATAGAAGTGGTTAAATAGAGGTATTTTCAACTCTACCTTCAGACATTTTAACTCTTATTACTCTATATTTTAAATAGTGATATAGTCTGAAATAAAAGAAGTTTGCTTTTCAGAAAATATTCCAGTTGACTGAAATTTGAAATTAGGAAAAGGTGATATTACTAAAATTTAGATTCTAAATAAGTTTAAAATCCCACCTAATTATATTTGGTAAATATTTAAAGATTGAGTAATTTATTTAACATACTAACTTATTCACAAATATTTATCGAGCAAAAACTGTGTTCCAGACACTGTGCTCGGCAGAGAACAAAATAGACATACCACATGCCCTCATGAATTTATGACACAATAAACAAATAAATACACAATTTGGGGGGTTAAGAGCCTTAAAGATAAATGGAGAGGAATATGAGGCATGGGGAGTGATGGGGTGATGCTGTTGTTACCCCCTCAGGATGATTTAGTAAAGATGATTACATTATAATAAATTGCTACTCAAGGAGAAACCTAATGAATGTGAGGTAATGAGCCATATAGATATCTGTGAGAGAGCATTATAGGTAGAAGGAATAGCAAGGGCAAAGGCCCTATATGATGTATTTGAAGAATACTAAAGAATCCAGGTCTATTGAAACTCACTGAGGCAGAATTTTGTGGGAGAAGGTGTAGCAAAGATAGTCAGGAGCCATATACATGAGGCTGCAAAAGTTTTGTCTTTTATTCTGAGATATCAGAATGCTTTAGAACATTTGGGCAGTCATGCAACCGATCTGACCCCATTAGATAATCATATCTTTAACTGCATGGTAAAGAGTACCTGACAGGGAGCCTGGAATAGAAGAAAGAAGGCCAGTTGGGAAGGCTTTGCAAAAATGCAGCTGTGAAACAATGTTGGCATAATCTAGGATGAGAGTAAAAGTCCTGAAAAGTGGTTAGGAGTCTGATTGGATTTATTTGGAAGAGATTATAGAATTTGTTGATTTATGGGAGGAAGTTTGAGGGGAAAATGAATTTTACGATGAATCCATTGTTGTTGTTGTTGTTGTTGTTTTTCTTAAGCAATGAGAACAGAATTGTCAATCACTGAGGTAGGAAAGATTAGGGAAGGAGCAGAGAAAAATGAAGTGGGAATTAGCTGTTATGTTTTGGCCATTTTAAGTTGGACACGCACAGCAGAAACAGAAATGGACTACACATCTGAATAGCTCACAACAGAAATCTCAGATAGAGGTGGTATCTAAAGGGGCACCTGGGTGGCTTAGTCGGTTAAGCATCCAACTTTCGCTTAGGTCATGAGCTCGTGGTTCGTGGGTTTGAGCCCCGCGTAGGACTCTGTGCTGACTGCCAGCTCAGAGCCTGGAGCCTGTTTCAGAGTCTGTGACTCCCTCTCTCTCTGACCCTCCCCTGCTCACGCTGTCTCTTGCTCTCTCTCCTAGAAATAAATAAAACATTTTAAAAAATTAAAAAAATAAAGAGATGATATTTGAAACTCAAATCATCCTACCTATCATGATCCTGTCTTAATTTAACATTTTAATAGTTTGTATATCATGGATTTTTTGGATAAATCTTGATTTCTGTTAAACGTATCATTAAAATAGTATTCATCTTGTTAAGGTTTCAGGCACCTCCATAAGTTATGTGCTTGAGATGAGTGTCTCATCAGCTACATCCTAGTCTCAGTCCTTCTTACTGATGCTCTTTGCTTTAGACTTCTACAAACCCCTGTATAATTCTTTCTGTTCCTTGAACACTTTAGCACCCAATCTGTCACTCCCTCCAACATTAATCCTGCCATAAGTCTTAGAGATTTCAACTCATAATGATTTATTTCAGCTCATAAATGCTTTATTCAATACCATGGCATCTCAATGCCTTGATCTTCTCTCCTCCAATGATTCTGTCTTCTACCCTGCTCCAGCTGCACTTCTATTATCACATCCTAGTATGATATATGATTTGTCTCTATCTCATTCTTGTAGACTTTGTCATTTTTGATCAATGCAATCTTTCCAGAATCTCAGTATTAAGCATTACTCATATTTATGATCTCTATATTTTTAACACCTCTCTCTAGTACCTTAACTCCTCTGATTCTTTAACTCAATCAGTACTTAAAATATAATAATCTTTTCACCATCCCATGTCACTCTCATAGACCTATGTCCTCTTTATCCAGAATAAATTCTTCAAATTTGTTGTCATGTCTGTGTGAAGGAATCTTCATGACTTTCTCACTGTCTTCAGTCAGGTCTTTGCAGATGTAACCTATTCCAAAAAACCTGTCCTTGCCACCCCAAATATAATTGCAGTACCTCCTTCAGCACACTTCCTACACTTTTCCTAACTTTAGTTTACCATAGAACTTATCTCTCTCTGACATCCTGTATGTTGTAGTTGTTGATAAAGTTTAAACTATCTCTTCTACATGCATGTAAACTCAAGTAGGGTCAGACTGTGCTTATTTGTAGAAAGCATGGCATAGAATATGTGATCAATGTACATTTTTTGAAATAATAAATGAGCAGGTAAATGGATGTGATACACTTGAGGAGAAAAGGAATCAAGTACAGCAGAAATGAAAGGACAGGAGGGAGCTGAGAAAGGAGAAGGGAAGAGATTACACAATAGATTCCTTTATTTTTTATGGGCCAGTCATAAAGATGAGAAGACACTGTCCAAGGAGATGAAGGAGGAGCAGTTAATACAATGAGAGAAGTAATTCTAGTAGCATTCTAGAAGCAAAGGAAAAGGCACATTTCAAAGAGAAACATTGGATCAGATACTGCTGATAGAATTGCCCGGCAAAACATGTGAAGATTAGGAAGGGAGAACATATAGGCAGTGATACAGAAAACATTTTTGAAGAGTCTTGCTGTAAAGAGAAACAGAGAAAATGGGTCAGCCAAAATGGATGAAGAATTCAGAGAATATTTAATTTTATTTAAATGTTAATTTATTAACATTGCTTAAACATTGCTTAAACATGTGACTAAAGTCTTTACAATTTTAAAAGTGTTGTTTCCTAAACATTTAAGTCATTTCCAATAAATCCTCCCTCTTATCCACACAAGAAGGGTGCACTGACAATTAGCACTCTGATCTAAGATAAATTATGGGGGTATTTAGATGCTTCAGTCAGTTAAGCATTGGATTTCAGCTCAGGTCATGATCTCAGGGCTCGGATAGTGAATTTCAACCCCACGTTGGGATCTTTCCTGACAGCTCAGAGCCTGGAATCTGTTTCAGATTCTGTGTCTCCCTCTCTCTCTCCTCTTCCCCCACTCATGCTCTCTGTACATCCTGTTGATCTTTATAGTCTTAGTGTCTACTAGAATATAAAACTCAGATACATTTTTTAAATAATTTATTGAATTGCACTGATGTTTGTATTTGCAGAATCATGTGGATAACATATCAATATCTTCAGGCTCATCTTCAAAGAAGTAGAATATGAAGCAAAATAGCATGGGAAATGGTTCAAATGTAGGGACAGCAAAATGATTACAACCGTGGTAGCTCTAATAGTAATGGCTGTCTGGGTCTCTGTATTGAGAAGGCACTGTGGCCACTTCTGATTTCTTTGACAAAGAATGTCATGTTAGAAAACTGGTGTCTACTGGAGCAGCAGAGTGCCATATTTGGTTAGAGTTTCATGGCAGTACTTTCAACTGGCTTTCCTCTAAACTCAAAAGTTTTAGCATGAGAATCCACATCTAGGATTCCAAAACATGTATACAGAAGAGCAAACAAAGAGCTTTGGAAAGAATGAGAAATAAAGATATAAAATATAAAGAGCAGATGAAGCCAAAAAGTAAAATCCACTCTAAAAAATATGGAAACAATTGCTTGTAATTTTTAACATCTAATACTATGACCTGTACAAAAGCAATATTTCACATTTAATTATTCTCAGATCTAGAGAGACATAAAACAATTTAGGCTGATTGCCATAAGTATGACTACTGCATTCAGACTGTTGAAACTGAAGATTGTAGGCAATAATGCTAGAGTTTTAACAAATCTCAAAGAGGACATGTAGTTAAGTCAACACTGTATCAATCTCAAAAGTCAAAAAGTTCTCCAAGATGCTTATGGGGTTATTTTTTCAACCATTCAATGTGTCTGGTAGAACAAATTACAATGTCTTCAATGGACACCTATTTTTTATCAATTGCACATACAGGTTAAGTCTTCCTAAACCTTTTTCCTGAATACAATGGAACATTGGGAATGAATAGTAATATAATATAAATGACAATATTTGAGGATAGATTTTCAAATATTTATATTTTTAATGTTGGGAAACAGTCACAGGATTGAGGTATAGTTTACAAAATATATTAATATTTGGTGCAATGAGACAAATTCTCGTCTCAAGTTGACAGTTTGCATGAACTTTAATAAGTCTTGTGCCTGAAAGGACACAAGAAAGGATTTAAGAGGTCATATATTAATAGGTTAGTAAAAATCCTACTCATTCTGAAATTGTATTAAGTAGATAATTTTGTTTGTTTAGAAAATTTTATATTGAAGTTATATAAACCATTTACTTCTGAGCACTGATCAAAGTATATATTTTCAATGTCTTCCTGTATTATTTTCTTCTAGAATCAGTCTAAATGTCACTGAATAATTCATTAATTCTGGGCAGGATATTTGTTCAGAAACCTCCATCAAAATGAAAATGGATACAATCCCTCTTGATTCCACCAGAAAATTACAACTCTTTTTCTTCATAAATATCTACCAATCCCAGTAGATTTGAGACAACCTACTTTGTAAAGTAAAAATGGAAAATAAGTGACCTGCAAGGGTTTATTTTTTTAGGGAAAAATTTTCCCTATGTTATTATTATACTTTATAATATTCTGATAAACACTATCATTATTACATGTAAATTACCATAAATTGAGCTTATCATATGCAGTGGCCTAAAGTACATCACTGCACATAATACTGTCAAGTAATCTATGTGGGTAGGTGCTATTACTACAAAGATTTCAGAGATGAAAATCATATAGTTGGTAGGTTGCAAACCTGGGGTTAAATATTGTTTTGTCTGACTTCAAAGCCTGAAGTCTTAGACATTATATCTTTTTTTAAAAAGATTTTAATGTTTATTTATTTTTGAAGGAGAGAGAGGCAGAGTGGGGGTGGGAGGGGAGACAGGGAGGGAGAGACAGAATCTGAAGCAGGCTCCAGGCTCTGAGCTGTCAGCACAGAGTCTGACACAGGGCTTGAACTCATGGACTGTGAGATAATGACCTGAGCCAAAGTTGGATGCCTTACTGACTGAATCACCCAGGTGCCCCAGCAATCTTCTTTTAAGATTTTATTTTGAAGTAATTTTAGATACACAAAACACTTTCAAAGAGTAGAGTGGTCCCATATATCCTCCATCCAGCTGCTTCTAATGTTAACATCTTACATAACCATGATACAATTATCAAAACTAAGAAATTTGTATTTATATTTTCTATATGTATATTTGTATAATACTAACAACTAAATCAACTAACAACTAAATACTAACAACAAGAATACTAACAACTAAAGTGGTGAGTAAACTTTTTCTGGAAATGGCTACGTGGTCATTGTTTTAGGCTTGTAGGCCTACAATATGTTTTTTCCCCCAAGTAATAAATTCTATTCTTGTAGCTTGAAAGTAGCCTCTACATAAACACACAGTTGTCACCATATTTTTTATTTTTTTCATCATAGGTATATTCTTTAATCCCCATCTCCTATTTCACCCATCTCCCTAACCACCTCCCCTCTGGTAACCATCAGTTTGTTCTTTGTAGTTAAAAATCTGTTTCACGTTGTTTATTTCTCTGTTTTTCTTTTTTTCCTCTTTGCTTATTTGTTTTGTTTCTTAAATTTCACATATGAATGAAATCATGTGCTATTTGTCTTTCTCTGACTTACTTTGTTTAGCATTATAGTCTCTAGCTCTATCTATGTTGTTGCAAATGGGTGTAGCCAAGAGACACGAACTATAGATTTTATTCAGATTTCCCCAGTTTTCCACCAATGTCTTTTTTTTTTTTCCTTTGTTCTAGGATTTAATTCAGGATGGCTTGTTGCCTTTTGGAGGTCAGGTGTCCTTAGTTTCTTCCTGTCTATAACATTTTCCCTCTTCTTTTCATCTATTGCTTTAATACTTCTGAAGAATAATGGTCAGGAATTTTGAAAACAGTCCCTCAAATTGGTTTGTTTCATGATTTCTCCTAATTACTGAGGAGTTATGGATTTGAGGGAAGAATATCACAAAGGTAATTTGCCAATCTCCCTGCAGTTTATTATAACTTCTTATAAAGAAAACTTAAGCCATCGGTTTTTAGAATTTATTAAATTTTAGCATTACTGATTTCCCTGTAAGCTCTAGAATTATATAGACTATAAAAAGTCTGAGGATTCAGATGCAAGTATTACTATTTATTATTTATTGGCAACTCTTCTGAGTACTTAGTCTGGGAATATAGTGAATTATTAGAGTTGTAGTATACAACCATTGTCATTTGATATTCTCCATTTTCCATTTATCAAAACTTAACAAATCCACCAAAAATGTACTATGGAAGGATAACAGGTATTAATAACCTTAGTTTAACTACAGGGCAATTGGTTTAAATAAGTTAGGAAAAAAATAAGATATTTAAACAAAGTTTATGATTTAGCAAAAACATTTCTTTTATTTATTTATTTTTTTTTTTGAGAGAAAGAGAGTGCATGCACGTATGTTCATGGAAGGGGGGGTGCTGAGGGAGAGAGAGGGAGGAAGAGAATCTTAAGCAGGACCTACAGGGGGCTCAGTCTCATGTGAGTGATCGTGACCTGAGCCAAAATCTAGAGTCCCACGTTTAACCGACTGAGACATTCTGATGCCTCTGAAAAATATTTTTAATTAGGCTAAATTAAGTTCATATTTCCAATGAGTCAACCTAAAATTTCTTTTGTTCACCCAGCAAAATTATCTCTATCTTAATTAAATACATTAAAGTAGTAATTTATATTCTTACTAAGTCCTAAGATTGACTTTAAAAATATATTTCTTTAAAAATATCTTATTTAATAATACTAAACTCATTTTTTTAAGCTAGGTACTTATTGAATGACAAGACATTCAAAAAATGTCCCTCATATGGACTTTGTAATAGAAGTATTTTTGATTTTTTTAACATTTATTTATTTTTGAGAGACAGAGCATGAGCGGGGGAGGGGCAGAGAGAAAGGGAGACACAGAATCTGAAGTAGGCTGCAGGCTCTGTGCTGCCAGCTCAGAGCCTGAGTAGGGCTTGATCTCATGGATCGTGAGATCAGGACCTGAGCAGAAGTCAGAGGCTTAACCCACGGAGCCACCAGGTGCCCTGTATTTTTTATTTTTCATATGATGTTTTGAAATAAATTTGTCACCATCATAGTCTACAAAGGTAAAATACCATGTTTCTTCAAGTCAGTCACAAATTCATTTTGTGTACTGTGTGTACATGTACACACATACAACTTTTAACCTCTTCAATTTAAAAACTATTACAACTTGCACTTAAAATTTTCTTACCTGAAAATACTATTTGTTGTTTTTCATAAGTATCTTTTCATATTTTATTTTTTTAATGTTTATTTATTTGAAAGAGAGAGACAGAGCATAAGCAGGGGAGGGGCAGAAAGAGGGGGATCAGAATCCTAAGTAGGCTCCAGGCTCTGAGCTGTTAGCACAGAGCCCAATGCAGGGCTTGAACCCATAAACACAAGATAATGAACTTAGCCAAAGTCAGAAGATCAACTGACTGAGCTGCCCAGGCTCCCAATGTTCTCATACTTTATAATTAGGTTCAGTACGTTTTCATTAAAGTCATCAGAAGTATAATGGTCTAAAATTTTCGCTGAGTATTTCAGATACATGCTGGCATGTATTAGTTTGCTGATTAGATTTTGTTGACTGATATATGTTTGTTTTTTCTGGACAGAGTTACTCGAAGTTCAAGAAGTCCAAAGTTAATCATTGTTCTTAACCATTTATCTGAATGATTTTTTGTATTCCCCAAGCAAATGGAATGACTATCTGCTCATTCTCATAAATTAAGAATTTTCTGAGTCGATTGCTCTTTCCTTTAACAAATAGTCCATTTTTCTCTACAAATCCAGTCAATTATACATCAGATATTTCTCATAAAAATGATCTCAATTCCCACTCCTCATGGCCATATCTCAGTTCTGTACATCATCTTCCAGACCTTAACCAGTAATCCTGACAAGAGCTTCTTTTACCCATATACTACATTCTCCAGTCTGTTAGCATACTTTTTAAAAAGTTTTTTTAAACATTTTATTTATTGTTAAGAGAGAGTGAGAGACAGAGCATGAGTGGGTGAGGGGCAGAGCAAGAGAGGGACACAGAATCTGAAGCAGGCTCCTGGTTCTGAGGTGTCAGCACAGAGCCTGACGTGGGGCTTGAACTCACAAGTTGTGAGATTATGACCTGAACTGAAGTCGGATGATTAACCAACTAAGCCCCCCAGGTTCCCCTACAGTGTCAGCATACTTATCTTTCTTAGTAATATATGTGATCATGTTACTCTCCACAGTACAAAATTATTGTATTCTTTACCGAAGATGAAAGATAAAGTCTGAACATCTAGGCATGGCATAAAAACCTTTCAATGATGTGCTTGAAACCTCATTCTCTAGGATCTGAACCTATCATTACCCACCTCCACCTCTTCAACTTGTGCCAGGATAAATTTCAATTTCTTATGATATTCTTCTTGCCTTTGTAGGCTAGTCCTCTCCTATATCTACATGATTCTTTAGATATATTGTTTTGTTATACATTTTCTAAAATTATGCTGTATGTGTTTTCAAGTATTTAATGCAATTTTATATATTTTATTTTTATTTATATATTTTAATTTTATATATTTTAATACATATTATTTAAGTGTCTTGTCCATATGTTAAATTACACATGTATGATAGTACTTTAATAATGTAAAGGCATGTGTGATTGATGTTAAGAAACAGGCAATATTGCTTCTATCATATGTGCCTCAGAAAATGGATTGAGAAGAAGACCATTTTTCTTTATAGCTGTTCAATATACCAAATACAGAAAGTTTTAAAAGCTTTAAACCTTAATCTAAGATTGGGGTGCCTGGTGGCTTAATCGGTTAAGCGTCCGACTTTCACTTGGTCATGATCTCGCGGTTTGTGGGTTCGAGCCCCACATCGGGCTCTGTACTGACTGCCAGCTCAGAGCCTGGAACCTATTTCAGAGTCTGTGTCTCCTTCTCTCTATGACCCTCCCCTTCTCACGCTGTCTCTCTCTCTCTCTCTCTCTCTCCTAGAAATAAATAAAAATATTAAAAAAAAAAAAACTTGATCTAAGATCAATCTATTCTGTACTTTCTGTAAAAAACACTTTGGCAATGTTCAATTTCTTCCATAATGGTCTGGTTTGTTCATGTTCTCTATATTTTATATATGATATTGCTTTACAGATTTTTCATGAAAATCTGTCAATTAAAATTCCAAATTACTCTTATGTAACACCATAGGATTTTCTAATACATGTTGAAAAAGATTGCCTTATGTATTTTTATTGTTTTTGTACTGATTTGAATGCATACTATATTAGTTTTGTATTGTTTTTCTATTTTTGTGCATCAGAATGTCACAAAGTTTGAAGCATGAAACCACACCTCTTTATTAACTCATTTTCTGTAGATAAGAAGACACACAGTACAATGCATGCTAAAAGTATCACAAGGCTGATATCATGACATAGGATAGACTGAATTTTTGAAGAGTCTAGGGGAAAATCCACTTTTAAGCACATTCTTGTTAGTGTAAAATTTCAGTTCCTTGCAGATATTTGACTTAATTCCTTTTCCCCTTGATGACTGCAACCCAGTGTGCACTTTCAGTTTCTATAAGCCACTTACTACCTTGTCACATGAACCTCTTCATCTCCAAGCCAACAAGGGCACATTGAATCCTTCCCATGCTTTGAATTTGTGACTTCCTCCTCTGTGACCTATCATATAAAGCTTACTGCTCTTAAAGGACTCAAGTGATTAGGTCAGACCCACCTGGATAATCTTCCTATAGATCAACTATGGCATCTATTATAACTTAATCATAGGAATAAAATCCATTATATTCCTTGAGCTCTGTATTATACACAGGGCATGTACAAAAACAGGGTGGAAAATCTTGTATTCTAAGCCATTTTAGAATTTTGCTTACCATTGTATCCAGAAGTTTTCTAAAACAAACATTTTCCCTCTTTCTCTCTCCCTTTCTTTCCTTCCTTCCTTTCTTTCCTCCAACGCTTTTTTCCCAAGTTTTATTTAAATTCCAGTTAGTTAATATACAGTGTAATATTAGCTTCAGATGTAGAATTTAGTGATTTATCACTTACATATATAACCCAGTGCTCATCAAAAGTGCCCTCCTTAATAGTTATCACCCATTTCTTACATATTTGGTAAATAGAATTCCAAGCTATCCATATAACCAAGTTGGATACTTTAGATTTGCCCAGTCCTTAAACCACACCTACTCCTACATACAAGCAAATTTTAGCAGATAAGGGAAATGAAATTCTTTTACGCCAACATCTCTAGGGAATAATCTTGGCTTTGTATCTCTACTGACAGAGAGATAGTTCTGACCCTATCGTCTCTGGTCAGATTGCATCTACCTCTCGTACTTATGCCACTGGTTTCTCCTTATTTTAAACCATTTTTCCGTCTGCCATTAAATTCAGCTGTCTAAAAGCCAAATCTGATAGTTTTATCTCTGTAATTAAAAATACATTTCAGTTCTCTTCTTTTTTAAGGTAAGCTTCAAATGTCTTGACATATCATTATAAATCTCCAAGGGCATCAGGGAGTGTGAAAGAACTGTCTGGATTATAGTGTGCATCTGATACATATTTGTTTACTGAATTATAGAAAAAAGTTAATTAAAAAATCAGTTTTTATTTCTTCAGCTTCAACTTCTGCCACTTTACCTGTCTCTATGTCCCAAGGGCACTAAACATCTCACCTTTTATGGAATACACAACCATTTCACACATTTTGCTTGACACATGTTCTTAGCTATTCCTATAAAAACTTTTCACACATTCTCTGTCTCCTCATTTTACAAGGTCCATCTCAAATGTTTCTTCCACTGTGAGCTCTCCTATAATATTCCCAAATATTTTAGTTTCCTTTTCTTTCTATCATCTTAATGACCCTGTGAAGTTATAAGCGCTGCAATCCCATTAGGAATGAAATCCTATAATGTGATAATCTGCTTGTCACTTGATAAGATTACAGTACATTTTTGAGGAATATGGTGGGCTGAAATACTACCTTTCCTAGAGCAAATCAGGAAAAAAAATACATGTTAAAAGATAAATGCAATCTTGATTTATAACAAAATTAATTTGGACCCACAGAACAATTAAAAAATAGATGATATCTATATAAAATAATACATTGAAATTGTAGGCCAGAATATGCATAGATGCAAACTACTGCAGATGAATGGGATCAGAACTAGCGGTGAGTCACTCCAAGGAGGGGTGAGAACTGGAAGTGGGGGAGGAGCAGGGAGAATAAGTGGGCTTCTCAGCAGTGAATGTGTTTTAACCCCACCCCAATGTCAGCTATTAGTAGTAGTGGAATCAAATTTCAGGCAAGAATAGTAAAGTTGAGATATACTAGGAACTGGTGAATGTCAAGAGGCACAAATGCTAGTGAACAAAAAATACTTTATCAAATTCCAGTGTAAAGAATTCATTTCTTATGAGAGTGTCAAATTTATTAATATGAATTGTCATTTACAGTCCCCAATTTTCTTATTTAAATGAAATCACATTCTTTTAAAAACCACCCATCTTTCAAAAGTTTTCTTCCTTCCATTTGTTTAAGATATTTAGGCTACAGAAAACATTTTTAAATGAGCAAAAATAAACAAACTACCTCTATGGGACAAAAGAATTAGATATATCAGGCAAAATAATTATATATATATATATATATATATATATTTTTGACATGTTACACAATCTGGTAAACTAAAGAGAATGATTTCCCAAAAAATATACATGTTCTCATGTCTGAAACCTATGGATAATACCTTTTATGAAAAACAAGACCTTGCATATATGATTAAATTAAATATTTTGTGATGAGATTATTCTGGATTTTCTGGTTGGGCCCTGAATGTAATCACATATATCCTTATGAGATACAGAGGGAAATGTAATTCACACAGAGAAAATTATATGAGGATGGAGCAGACAGAGATTTTAATATGCTGTCCTTGATGATTAGAGTGATGTGGCCCAAATCCAAGGAAAACTGGCAGCCACCAGAATTTGGAAGAGGTACAGCTGATTCTCACCTAGACACTTTAAGGAGAATGTGTTCCTATTAACATCTTAGTTCCACTCCAATGATGCCTGGCCTTCAGAACTGTGAATGGATTAATTTACGTTGTTTGGAGATACCAAATCTGTGATCATTTGTTACAGCACCTATAGGAAACTAATACAGAATGATGAAGTAGAAAAATCATGTAAATCAGGAGAAAATAGTTTAATACATTTGAAAGTATATTCACAGGATTGGTAGTGATACTAAAGAAATTTTTAATTTTATATACAATCTAGCCTAAACACAACTAAGAAACTGTTTTAAAAACAATTCAGGATACTCCCATGCTTCAAGGTGTTGTGTTTTTTTTTTCCTTTATTTTTGAGAGAGAGACAGGGAGACAGTGTGATCAAGGGAGGAACAGAGAGAGAGGGAAACATAGAATCCAAAGCAGGCTCCAGGCTCTGAGCTGTCAGCACAGAGCCCAACGTGGGGCTTGAAGTCATGAACCACAAATTCATGACCTGAGCTGAAGTCGGACGCTCAACAAACTGAGCCACCCAGGTGCCCACCATGCTTCAAGTCTTCAAATGGCACTTGACTTAAACCAAAAGTCCTTTCCATGACTGGCAAAGCCTTTAATAGGATGCATCCTGCTTACTCATCCAATCTCCTCTCCCTTACTTGTGTCTTTTATTCCTCCGGCACCCTGTGTTTCAACCCTGTTAGTCTCCATAGTCTCCACTTTGTTCTTGTACACACCAAGGTCTTTTTGGTCCTGATGCCTTTGTGTGTCTTGTTCCCTCTACCTGTCAAGCATTCCTTCTGATCCTTTCATGGTCGTTTACTTCTAGCCTTTAGGTTAGAGAAATGAGTTCTTCCTTAACTATCCAATCTATCCAATTAGAATAAAGTTTATATCTTCTTTAATTTTTGTTATATCACCATCTAAAATTATTTTCATTTATTAACTAGTTCATTTTTTTCTGCATAAACAAGCATTTTTGGCTTATTGAAAGCTGCATGACACTTAGAGTTATGTCTGACATGTGTTAAGCATTCAAATATTGTTTAAATAAGTGAATATCTCTAGGCAGGCTAGCACAATCTCTCCTCTAGCTTCTTAATTATTCTTACATACTGTATTTAGATCATCTTGACTATGCATTGGGAAAGGAAGCAAGTCCTTCCCTCTTAATACAATACCTATTTATTTTCTTTTAAGGTACCATAAAATATCACCAATGTTCATTTTCCTACAGGATCCTACCAATCCAATTCAAATCACTGTAGTTGAGAATGTAAAGACATTTTTACATTCTTACTGTCAATTTCTCACATTTATTTCTCTTTTCACTAAGAGTACCTTGTTTGGCTTAATAAAATAAGTTATTGGAAAAAAATAAATTCAAAATGGACAGATTTTAAAGAAAAACCTTGAATCTAGATTCTTAGGTCTTTGCCACAAATTCAAGACTTTTTCTCCAATACTTCTCCTGGAGAGGAGACTTTCTATTCTTCAATGTAGTGACTTCTTCAACTATTTGTTAAGTGCCAACTACATATCAGTTCCCATTCTAGGATCTTAACAAATAGAAGGCATAAAACAAAGTCCCTGCCCTCACAGAGCTTACATTCCAGTGGGTGAAGACAGTCAATTAGCAAATAAACAAGTTAAGTATGTATTACATAAAATAGATATGAGTGGAATAGAGAAGGAGAAGAACTAAGTGACAAGGGAGATAGTAAGTTCAATAATTCTGAATATGATACTTAATATTAGATGCTGAAAGAAATATTCATCCTCATGTGGGCAGAATCCTGGAGGAAGGAAGGATGTAATCCATTCTTGTATGTGAATGAAGAACACTGTCAGTAGAGAAAACAATGTAAAATCCCTGAGGGATGTGAGACAATGTCTCCTATGTTCCAGAAATAGCAAGAAGGTCAATATAGTAGAGCAATGTAGTAAAGGAGAAGTGGTAGCAGATGAAGTCAGAAGGTTCAAAAGTGGAGGAGGCTGGTTATAAAGGACATACTAGACCAATCTAAGGACTTAAATTTTAAATCTGAATAAAATGGTAAGCTAAGGGAGGGTTTCAACAGAGCAGTAACATGATCTGACAAAGAGTCACCTTGGGTATCATGTTGAAAATATATTTCCCATCATTTCAATTAAGAAAAAATTAAGTATTATATTTTCTTAAATTTCATCCACAGCATAGCTTCAAGTAGGTAGACAAATATTTGATGGCTGAAGGGGAGACTTTTTTTCTTGATAAAGCAGATAAGTGGTGGTACCTAATTCCTAAGCTGAAACACATATTCAAGAGTTTTTGATTTGCTAAAGGAAGCAGTTTCATATGCTTATCCGGGTTAATATTAAATAATGCTAAACAATAAAAACAGAAAGATAATTTTACGTATATATCTTTTGCTGATTTAACTTAATTCCTAAGTGGACTGATAATTGTTCCTTTGGACAATTTGGAGGGTAACAATGGTTACCCTCCAAATCCATCTATTAGTGCCTGTGTAACTATGTTGAGTTATATATTTGACTCTGTTGGTATTTTTTTTCCCTGAACTTAAGTAATTGCTCTTATTTTGCTTACTCTTTGGATCTGTGATGGTTAAGTTTCTAGGTTTTGGTGAGAAACATAATAATTTAAGTTTGGAATGCAATTTGCACCTGGTAAAACTTGACATAAAGATAATGTATCCCTCACAAAAAAAGATGAAATAAACAGAAATCACTTTATGAAAACTTCTATTTCTAGGTTTTGTTTAGTTTACCTTGAACTTTTAGAAATCTGACTTCATAAGCACTTATAAAATATGGAAAATAGACCTTCCTCTCATATTTCAATGCTTAGAAGAAAAATTAATGTTTAGACTAAATTTTAATTATTGGGCAAATATTGCTAAAATAATTTAGGGAATATCAACATCATGATCATGCAACTGGAACTTTTAAAATAAAATGGTATATGAGGACATTTTTCAACAAACATTTAAAGTTGTATTCATATGTTTTTCTCTTTAATCAATTTTTATTTTATCATGATTAAAATCTATTGTGGAATAAATAATGAAGAACAGTGACACATTAGCATAAAATAAATAGTATGGACAGAATTATAGAAGAGAATTGTAGCCTCGCTTCAACTTAGTGAGAGAATGTCATCCAAAATTATATGTTCCCTCAAAGGAGCTTGGTTAAAGGTGGTTTATACTCTTAAATTGCCAACCGTACTTGAAAGAATAATTTACAGAGGGGAATTTTACTCTCACTGAATTAAAATGGCATAGCATGAAGTGAGATTGCTGCATACAGGAAGGACAAAGAGATTCCACAATATTAACTATGGGTTAGCAATATATAATCCTAAAATACAGTATTCTGGGTCATGCATGTCAACAAAATGACTATTAATGGCAAAATGCCGCTGGGATTTTTTTTATTGCTACTAATCTAAGCTTTATTTTTATTTTTTTAATAAAATTAATTAAGTTCCCTGACAAGACGTTTCATGAGGCGTGCACCCAAACTAATTAAGCCTGTTTTCTTAGGGATTTATGACTTATGGTTGATTAACTTTGTAACTGAATTACATACTAATCTTCTAGCTTTATAACTCCTGACATTTTTGGCTTTACAATATTCCTTTTACCAGATTATATCTTTAGGAATGTGTTCACAGAAACTATTGTTACTCGAGAGTACAGATTTAAAATAACCTCATTGTTGCAACAATGCTCAACATTATAGCAATAGAAATGCTTCATGTGTAAGAGAAGCCCTATTAGGCCAATGCTACCATACATCCTGGCCATAACCATCATCAGACTTTCAGCCATCCAAAGGCAGGTAATATAGGTGCATATAATCAAGTCACAGAGGAATAATTGCAGTCAAATGAATGTGTAAGTAGTAATAAACCTTCCTGAGCCTGATATCATTGTTTTAAAATAGTTGTGATAATTGAGAGGGCCAAAATACCTAGAGTTTCAGCTATTGATAATATATTTTATACAATAAAGCTGTTACCCAAAGCCAAGAATTTAATAACAAAATGTGCTGATTTAAAAAGCATACAATCAGGTTTTTCCTTACTATTTAAATTATAAAAATATACTAAATCTAAAATTATCTCAAATATTATGTTTTAAATTTTGCTCTACATGTTAGTTCATTCTAGTAGTTCTCTGATTATTAAAATTTGAACGTGTCCTCTCCTATGGAATGTCAACACTTTCTTACTTGGACTATCAATTATCAACTCTATAGATATTACGTAGATTGTAGTAAATAGTTCTCATATGTATACCATTTATTTTAGTGTAGCTCATTAATTAAGCTCTTAATTAAAGCCTAACTCTGTTGTCTGAGCCTGTTCTCTCTTTGTTTTCACCACTGAAGAGTCCATACATTTTCATTTCCACATTTCACTATTAACTCCTACTCCCAGGCCCCATCTAAAATATTACTCTCATTCCTACCTCAGTGAAAGAAAAATAAGGCCTAATCTATCTATCTGCACACAGTAGGTCCAAGGAAAACTTATAAAACCTTGACCTGTCAATTAATCTTCTTGATTCAGCTTAAAGATCTCTAGCTATGTGCTTTTGAATCTTTTGTGAGACAGAGGAAAAAACAAAAACAAAAACATTAGCTGTCTGGAAAGCACATACCTTTCAGTCTTTCTAATCTTCTTTTAAATAAATGAGACAAACTCAAATTGAAAAAAAAAATTGCAAAATGTGAAATTGCTTTCACTCTTTCTTATTGTAAGTTAAAGATTTGATCTGTGTACCAGTTAAGAAACACAGCTAGGTGGTGGATGAGCTTACTTCCAGTTAAGGGTAAAGTACTGAAGACTCCTGCTATTTTAATGTCTTGATCAATGAAGAAGAGTGTGTCTATCAGGAAACCTAACTTTGCCACCACCAACAGTCATGTAGCATAAACACTTATTCATGAAACAAAAGGCCACATGAACACACACACACACACACACACACACACACGCACACACACACAGAGCCAATCAGAATTATTAGCTGTGCCACTAAATATTTGTTTTTTAATTATGGTAAAATATACATAAGATTTACCATATTAAGAATTTTTAAGTCTAATCATTTGCTTTGATAGGCTTTCATATGAAAGGTTCTAAACCATAAAATATGGCTTCACAAAAGTTCCTTTTCCTGCCTTGAGACATATTTGCCATCTCAAAGTAACAGATGAGATCTAACAAGGTATGAAGTATGGTTTAGACAAGGAAGCTACTCAGATTTGGGCTTTATACTGCTCAGATTTGTTATTTATACTTCATTATTCATTCAAACTGAGAGCCGACATGACATACTTTTGTTCCTCAACCAAATGTATTCTATAAGTCTAAAACTCTATATGTATTTATAATAAGCAGTCAATACAGACCAGATATATCCTGACAAAACATTCTTAGATAATGACTTCCTTGATTAGCTCTTGCTAGTAAATGGCAATGCAGTGTTGGTGAGGAAGTCTAGTCAAAAATCAAAAGTCCCTATCATATCCCTGAGGAATGCATAGCAAGTTATAGAATTATTGCCGATTCTTCTCTTCCCATCGTATCATGTGGAAGTACATATTGGCATCAGATAACTGAGTTCAAATCCAATTCCACTCTTATTAGCTATATGACTTTGGACATGTTGCATAATTTCTGAAAGCCTCAGTGCCTAATTTTTGAAGTGAGATTAATATTTAGGTCATAAAGGTACAGATGGTTAAATGAGGTAATCTCAGTCGGCTGGGAAGATGGTGGCATAAGAGGAACGTATGTTTTCCTGGTCCCAAAAATACAACTAGAAAACATTCACATCAGTGGAAAATAAACCAGAAAATGGCTGAAAAACTGGCATAATAAACTCTATTAATAATGACAGAGAAGAGGCCAGATTGAAGAAGGTAGGAAGGCTGAAGATGTGGTCTGGGAGCAAAATAGACCATGCTGTTCATTTCCTGAGGTAGCCAGTGGTTAAAGAAGGGCAGAAAACAGACTTTTCACACCAAGGAGCACACGAATGGAGAGGATGAATGCCCGTAATATTTGTCTTTGAAAGTAAGAGGGGCCAAATTTCATTAGTCCTTACAACCAGCAGAAATTAAAGCTTAGATTTTTAAAAATTGGCAGGCTCTGCTCTGGGAAAGTCCAGAGGGCATCAGGAAGCAGAATCTCCACCTTTAAAGAGACAGTATGACAAACAGCCGAAGCAGATACATTGTAGAACCAGCAGCTGGAAAAACACTGGGAGCAGACAGGAGGGAGAATAATATGCTCATCTGAGAGCATGGCCTGGAGAGACAGGGATCATGATGCGATTCCTCCAATTAAAAGTTGCTGGCAGGCATCACTTCCTTCCCTGTCTTCGACCCTCCCTCCAGCATAAACAACTGCCATATGTGGGAACCAGGTTAGCATTGACACTTGCTACCTAACTTGCTTGCACCAAGTCCCACACCCTGTACTTCAGTAATTAGGCCCTCCCCAGTCTTGCTCACTTGAGTCCCACCACCGCAGGCCCCTCCCCCAGAAGACTGGCACATGGGGCACCTGGGTGGCTCAGTTGGCTGAGCATCTGACTTTGGCTCAGGTCATGATCTCACAGTTCACAAGTGCAAGCCCTGCATCATGCTCTGTGCTAACAGCTGTGAGCCTGGAGCCTGCTTCACCTTCTGTCTCCCTCTCTCTCTGCCCTTCCCCCACTTGTGCTCTGCCTCTCTCTCAAAAACAAATAAACATTTAAAAAGGAGAGAGATAATTTGGCATAAACTCTGCCAACACTACATCTCCCAACCCACGGGTTGTGTGGGACCTCAGTCCTGATGGCAGCAGAGGTAGATCTCATTTCACAAGCAGATCACTGCACATCTTGATAAAATGAACTCCACCCTTGTTGGGGACCAAACACTCCTCACAATAGGCAAAGAGAGAGTCTACAGACAACTGGACTGATGGGAAAAGATGCCAAGACTTAATAGCAAAGCACATGCAACACACATAGGAGACACTCTCTGAAGCTCGGACCTCTTCTTCATAAAACTATTATTATTAGGAGAAAGAGAAGTATCTGAGTTTCCTAACACATGGAAACAGAAACAGAAAGTCAGTTTCAAGTTCATAGATTGGAAGAACAAATATTGTTCTGCCCAAAGTAATCTACAAATTTAATACAAGCCCTATCAAAATACCAAGAATATATTTCACAGAACTAGAACAAACAATCCTAAAATTTATATGAAACTGCAAAAACCTTAGTTAGCCAAAGCAATCTTGAAAAAGAAAAACAAAACTGGAGATACCACAATCCCAATTTTCAAGTTATATTCACAAAGTGGTAGAATTAAAACAGTATGATACTTGTAGTAGTAAAACAATATGGTACCGGCATAGAAATAGACATATGAGTCAATAGAACAGAATGGAAAACCAAGAACTAAACCCACAATTATATGGTCAATCTTTGACAAAGGAGGAATGAATATACAATGGGGGAAAAGACAGTCTCTTCAATAAATTTGTAGGGAAAACTTCACAGTCACATACAAAAGTGAAACTGGACTACTTTCTTCACCATATACAAAAATAGAATGGATTAAAGACTTAAGTGGGAGACTTCAAACCATAAAAATCCTTAAAGAGTGCACGGGTACTTATCTCTCTTACATCAGCCATAGCAACATTTTTCTAGATATATCTCCTGAGGCAAGGGAAATAAAAGCAAAAATAAACTATAATATTACATTAAAACAAAAAGTTTCTGCACAGCAAAGGAAAAATATCAACAAAACTAAAAGACAACCTGTGGAATGGGAGGAGATATTTGCAAATGACATATCTGATAAAGGGTAAGTGTCCAAACTATATAAAGAGCTGATACAACTCAATACGCAAAAAAACAAATAATCTAATTAAAAAGTGAGCAGAAAACAAAAAGAGACATTTCTCAAAAAAAGACATGAAGATGGCCAACAGACACATGAAAAGATGCTCAACATCACTCATCATCAGGGAAATCCAAATCAAACCGCAATGAAATATCACCTCACACTTGTTAGAATGGATACAATCAAAAGTAGATGAAACAAAAAATGTTGGCAAGGATATGGAGAAAAAGGAACACTTGAACACTGGTGGCAGGAATGCAAACTGGAACAGCCATTGTGGAAAACAGTAAGGCAGTTCCTTAGGTTTTAAAAGTAGAACTACTCTACAATCCAGGAATCTCATTACCAGGTATTTACTCAAAAAATACAAAAACACACATAAACAAACACATAAATGTAAAAACACATTCAAAGGAATACAATCACTCCAATGTTTATTGTAGTATTATTTACAATAGCCAAACTAAGGAAGCAGTCCTAGTGTCTACCCATAGATGAGCAGATAAACAAATAAAGAAGATATAGGGTGTGTGTGTGTACATATAATTCATATAATAATGTATATAAAATAGAACAGAAAAATACATTAAAAAAGCATAGAGCTAGAGACTGTAAAGCTGAGGGAAATAAGTCAGTCAGTCAGACAAATACCATACCATCTCACATGTGGAATTTACAAAACAAAACAGGGGTGCCTGGGTGGGTCAGTTGGTTAAGTGTTCAACTCTGGATTTCAACTCAGGTCATGATCTCATGGTTCTTGAGATCAAGTTCCATATTGGGTTCTGTGGTGACAGTGCAGGGCCTGCTTGGGATTCTCTCTCTTCCTCACAAAAAAAATAAAGAAACATTTTTTAAAAAGAAACAAAATGAATGAGCAAGGGAAAAAAAGATAGACACACACACACACAAAGCATCTCTTAACTAGAGATAACAAATGGTACTCTGATGGTTACCAAAGGGGAAAGGGGGGGGGGGTGAAATATGGGATGGAGATTAAAGAGTACACTTATAATGATAAAATAAATAAAAATAAAATAAAAATGACTTAAAAATAATTGAGCTAATCTCATAAGATCCCTTAATATAGTGCTTTCAATGGAAAGATGAAACACACAGGTACCAATGTGTAAGATATAAATTTGGAAAATATTTCATCAGACACTCACACACGAACAAAATTTTATAGATACAACACAAGGTGAACCTGCCTGTTTTTTTCACAGATGTATCCACATCTGCTAAAATAGTGACTCACACATCATTAAGTATTCATTGAAATGTTCTTGCCTATATGAAAGGGAATAAATGAATGAATAAATATATCTATTTTGGGGACTAAGTTACATCCCTTTTCCTTGGTTGCTTTGAAAGAATATCTATATTCAAGTTAAAAATCTATCAAGTCCATACTACATATATATATATACACACACACACTGTATATATGTATACATTATATGTATACTACATATATGTAACATTTAAATTTACATAATTTTATAGCATTTTGCTACTTGTATTTTTTACTCAATATTATGTTTTTTTCAATCTGTTTTGATACATGAATTCTATGTGTTTTACACAGATAATATTTCATTATATGAAAACGCTGGATTTTCTGTATTCTTCTGGAGACAGATAGTGAGATTATATCTAAAGTTTCTCTATTATAGGAAATAGTATACTGAACACCCTTGTGTATATATCTTTGTGCATATGTTAAAATGATTCTCTATAGAATATACCATAAAACTGAAACTGTTGTATAATAAAGGATCTTTGTTCTCAGTTTTACTAGGTAATACTGAAATGGTTTTCTAAGTTGTTATGAAAGTTTCTTTCCACAAGTAACATGTGTGAGTTTCCTCATATGACTACATACTGACCACTACTTTGCAAGACTTTTTAAATTTTATAGCAATCTGACAGCTGTATATTAGTTTGTTATGATTTCAAATCTACTTGTTGATGACTTATAAGTAAAGGTTTTTTTGTTTTGTTTTGTTTTTTTATTTCTAGGAGAGAGAGAGACAGTGTGAGCAGGGGAGGGTCAGAGAGAGAGGGAGTCACAGACTGAAACAGGCTCCAGGCTCTGAACTGACAGCCAGCACAGAGCCCGACGCGGGGTTCGAACCCACGAACCGTGAGATCATGACCTAAGCGAATGTTGGACACTTATCCGACTAAGCCACCCAGGCGCCCCTAAGTAAAGTTGTTTTGAATCTAAGAGTAAGTTTGTTTATATTGAGTAAGCTGTGTCAGACTGTTGCTATCAACATCTGTTGTCAATAGGCACTGGGTAGCTTAACTGTTGATGTGGCACTGCTGGGGACTTATTGAGGAGAACATAAAGAGTGACCATTATGTAAGGGACATTTAAGCTTTAAATAGTGAGGGCTTACCAAGTGTGTCTGGTCTGAGCAAGGCTATTCTTGGTGATCTAAACAGGTCTCTAAAGATCTTGAAACAGTTACTCTTGTCATGGCCTGGCTACTTGTGGTTAGCAGTGGTGTTAAATCATGCAGCAGACTCAGGAAGAGAAGGGACATCCATTCCTGCCTTGGTGAGGTTGCTCCTTATGGGCAGTGATATAAACCAGGTAATAGTCTCTTGAGTAATAACTTTTAGAGCAGCCTACCTTTCCTATCAACACCGGTGTCATTACCCACTAGCTGTGTGCTCCCAGCATGGAGGGACTCAACAGAGCAGCTGAAGCCTAGCTTTTAGTTGTAAGCACTAATACTACCAAGAACTGACTGATAGAAAGGTACACCTCAGCTAAATGTGGACTTTATTTCCTTCATCTCTCCTTTTCCTGGAACAATAGTGTAATTAATCTCTCATTGGTGTAGAGTATGATATTTCTTTATTGGCTTATTAAGAAATATTACCCTGTATGCTATTGGCTTGTAAAATATTGCTTTTATAAATGACAATTACAACAGTAAATCTGTGCTAAATAAATTATTGGCAAAGACAAATCTCAGTCTCTGAGCATAATTTGCTTCAAACAAAAACAATTGGCATAGTTGGCGGCCTGACCCAAACTATAATAATTAAAATTGGTCAGTGTTTCATTTTGAAATACAGATTGGTAAACTATGCTAAACCTATAATTGACCACAAGCTGGTAAAAACCATTACTGGACTGACAGACTTTAAACTTAATACACTATTTACCATTTATGGCATCTTACTGAAACTATAAATAGTCAATGGATAAAATTAATAGAGATTTTATAGTTTGGATGTTGACATTGGTCACAATATTTATCTTATGCTGCTTAATTGTAATATTACAAATGATTTGGAATACTTTATTAACCAACTGTATAATAAAAAATGCTTTGAACACTGTTGTGAAAGGCAGGAGGACAACAGCAAATACACCTTGTTCATTAACACAATCAAAATTATTCAAGAGGTGATTTAGGATCCCTAAAGACCTAGAAAGAATTAGTCTGGACAAAACTTAAAGTTATGGGAACTTCAGATGTTGGCTTGATCATCCAAACCAGTGAGTTATATTCTATAGTAAAAAAAAAAAAAAAAAGCAAATATTCCAGCACTCTTATTAGAAGCACTTAGCAACACAGATGCAGACAGACATTAAAAAAAAAAAAAAAAAAAAAAAAAAAAAAAAAGGCTATAGCCCAAAAAGGAATCTCCAGAATAGGAAGAAACCCAGAACCTTTTGCTCCTAAGAGTACCAATCCACAGCCCAAGGACAATTATGATTATTATAACCCTTTAATTTAGTAATTTTAATCTACTAGAAAGTAGGCCCATGAGAATAGATAAAACTACAACATATGATAATATGAAACCAGTCAGATTTACTGAATAGAGATCCTATACTAGACAAGAAATGACAAAAATTAGAATGGAATTCAAACTGATGTGGACACTAGATCCACCAAACTAATGGCTACTAGATTTACAGTCCAAAAGAGGGCCTGATCCTCATAGGAGCAGATTGTGTAATTTGGATGTATTGCCACTGACACTAAATTTAATCAACACTTTAGAGTATTTGGAGAAAATTATACTAATATACAAAGATCTTTGGCAGGATAGCAGCAGTCTAGAGATTAAGATGGCCTATAACTAATATATTATGCCTTACAACATCTGCATGGAAAACAGCAGGGGAAGCTACTAATATAGTAATGAAATTAGGACCATTGACTATGATTTATGATAGAGGACAGACACCCCTCATTGCTCATGCAGAAGCAACAGAACAAATTAAAAGTTTATCCTAAAATCTGTGTCCCTAAAGGACATAGCAGCATATTTATGATATTTGCAGGTGCCAGAAACACAGGAGAATTGTTCGACTTGATCAGAACAGTTGAAGAACTGAGTCAAGGTAAAAGCTCTAGCTTTAACACAAATATATATAGAGAAAACAGGCCTATACCTAATGTGAATAGGCCTAATAGAACCAAACCCAAAAGGCCTTTTGGGCCTAGGCCACGTAAATCATTTAGACTACCACCTTTCAACTGAAATTATAAAAATAGAAACTCAACTAGAAACACAGAAACTACTTACAGTGGCAGAGAAACAGAAAGAATAAAAATTTTAGAGGAAATATACCTACAGAAAATAGACCCTCTCATCCATAACCCATTCAGAAAACGAAGTCCCATTAATAGATAAGCCATCGACAAACAGAGGAAAGACAGTCCAATGAACTTCCTCTAGGGACTTAGGGAATTCTACTGTCTGACCCAAGTCAGAGATAATTGTCCTTATGTTATAGTAGCCATTTCAGTTAAAAAAAAAAAAAAAAAACTTTTGTAAATAATAAGACTTTAAATACTATTACGATATTGGACACAGGATCCCAAGTAGCAATGATTCAAGGACAACCCAATAAAATAGGAAAATCAGAAAACAAGATGGGATTAATTGAAGGATTAGGAGTAAAATTAACCCTGGGAACTTGAGTGTTGGGATTCCTAACAATTAATGATAGACCACCAGTAAAAGCAAAGCTCCTTTTGGGACTCATTTAGAAAATATCCTGGGAATGAAAGTAATAAGACAACATGTGAAGAATAAAAACATAAACATGCCAAATAATAACATAACTATAGTAAGATGGGCTGAAATTAAACTATCCAACTCATTTAAAATAATAATTATATTCCAATAAGTAATCTTAAGGAAAACATAATCAAATTGAGGGAAAAACTCACAAAGTCAAAAAAAAAATTATTGTGCTTACTACTTCAACATATAATATCCTTATCTGGACTGTTAAACAGTCAGATGCATCTGACAGATTTACAGCAGATTATAGGAATTTAAACAAATATTTTCCTAAATTTAAGGGGGTACTCTCAGATACAGGCACTATAATAAATAGTATCACCACTGGATCTGGAACTTATTATACAGTGATAAACTTATCTGACACATTCTTTAATATATCCTACCAATTGATGAGAAAAGCCAGCCCATGACTGCATTCACATGGGAAGGTAGACAGTATCAGTTTATGAGGTTACCACAAGACCGCAGTCTACTAATACCTTCAAACTTCTAAAAGAAGATATACCAAATCTTTCAGGAAAACACAACACACACATACAAACCACCATTTCCCATGTTGATGATATCCTTATTTATGGTAATAACTTGGAAGAACAGAATAAAGTCAAAATAGAATTAATTGAATTCCTTACACTCAGAGACGACAATAAATCCAGGTAAGATTTAAAGACCTCAAACTACAGGGGCACCTGTATGTCTCAGTAGGTTAAACATCCAACTTCATCTTGGGTCATGATCTTGCAGTTCATGGGTTTGAGCCTGGCATCAGGCTCTGTGTTGACAGCTCAGAGCCTGGAGCCTGCTTTGGATTTGGTGTCTCCCTCTCTCTCTCTACCTCTCTCCTTCTCATCCTCTCTCTCTCTCTGTCTCTCAAAAATAAATAAACATTAAAAAAAAGCCCAAAAGTCTCAAACTATAATCAAATTTCTAGGTATAATTTGGTCCTCTGAAGGTATACTAACTCTTACCACAAAATAAGTTCAGTAGGAACTGAGTTGGACAGATATTCAAGAGGCAGTATTTAGTTATTTGAAGAATGCCATCTGAACTTCTAACCCATTGGCATCAGCTAATGAGGGCTCTAAATACAAACTAAAATGCCTATACTCACAAGGGTTTGCAACATTGTCATGTGGACTAAAGTAGTGCAGGACCCCAAAGTTTACCCTGTTGGGTTTTTAACTAAGAAGTTTGCATGGTCAGAAAATAGATACCAACCAATTGAAAGGCTCACCTGGGCCTTCTATGAGGCCTTATAAAAATATACAGCCATCAACAGATGCTCCACACTGAGGAAATCTCAACAAGGCCAATAGTGGATTTGCCAGAGTTTCCAAAGGATGAGCCTATTTAAGCCCAAGAAATTGAGCAGTGGCGACTATCCAGATCCACAGAACAGATCCACAGTTTACAGATGGATCAGCCTCCATAACACCATCCAGAATATGTTCTGGGCTATGCCCTTAAGGACTAATGATAATCTAACTTTCATAGAATCAGGCTTGGGAAAAGCAGTATAAAATGCTGAACTAATAACCATAAGATAGGTGATTCAACCATCTATTAAGGACACCAGAATGAGTCTTTTCTCAAACTCATGAGCACTAACTAATGAAATAGCTGTTTGATCAAGAATACAGAGAAAAAAAAATGACTGGAAAATAGGAAATAAGAACATATGAGGTAAGGATATATGGCAGAAAATAGCATAAGCTTAGATCTCTATATTTATCATACATGTCTCAGCTCACCAAAGATAACTCTATGGTAATGAAGTATAATAATCAGATAGGTAAATTCACTAGAAGAGCTAACAAGGCTAGAATTTCTAAATTTACAAAAAACACAATGATGCATGTATAAAAAAAGAGTCTAATCAAAATATATATAAACCAATGGAACAATGGTTGATAAAACACAAAAGGATAAATATGTTTATTGACAGAATCACAATTGACCCTTGAATAATGCAGGGGTCAGGGCACCAACCCACTGCACAGTCAAAATTCCATGTATAACTTTAGGTCCTTCCCAAACCTAACCTACTGTTGAAGTTAAAACTAGGGCACCTGGGTGCCTCAGTTGTGTAAGCATCAGGCTCTTGATTTCAGTTCAGGTCATGTGCTCATAGTTGGTGAGTTTGAGCCACACATCAGGCTCTTTGCTGACAAGTGTAGAGCCTGCTTGGAATTCTGTCTCCTTCTCTTTCTGCCCCTTCCCCACTTGTTCTCTAATCTCTCTCAAAATAAATAAAAATAAACTTTTAAAAAAAGTTAAAACATAGCCCACGATTGACTGGACACCTAACTGATAATATAAATAACTGATTGACACATATATAGTATATTATACATAATATATACTATATTCTTATAATAAAGCAAGCTGGAGAGAAAAGTTATTAAGAAAATCATAAAGGATAGATAATACATCTATGGTATTCTAATGTAAAAATTCCACATATAAGTGGAGCCAAGGAATTCAAGCCCACGTTGTTCAAGGGTCAACAGTATTATACGAGCACATCACCAAACGGGACGCTCAGGCATATATGGCACTAACCCTGGTTGAAAACAGAAACGTACATATACCAACTAAATATCTATAGTATCACATTAAAAATGCAAGAATTACAGAAAATTTGAAGCTTGGAAATCTTGACTCAACACATCAAAATTAAAGCTGATAAATCCTTCCAAATTATGCAAATTGATTACACAGAGAATGAACCATATCAGAGAATGAACCATATATACGCATTATTGTAGACACATGGTCAGGAATAAGATTTCCCTACTCCTACAGATATGCTAATGCTAAAAAAATCACTGTAAGAATGCTACAAGCCTGGATTGCTTGCTGTCGTATCCTATCCATTATAGAAACTGACTAGGGATTCTGCTTCACAGGAAAAATAATAGAATATTGGGCAAAAGAACCAAGCACAAGGAGGAACTTCCACTTACAATCCAGTTGCCTTTGGATCAGTTGAAATGTATAATCATTTTCTTAGACAAAACTTAGATTGCTTACTAACAATCTAGACATAAAAACTTGGACTAAAGCAATATGGTAAGTAGCAAAGTCATTAACTCATAGATATATAAGTAATGGTAAAACAATCATAGAATCAATATTGCAGTAACTCACAAAAGTAAAAAAAAAAAAAAAAAAAAAACCACTAATAGTACCCCAAACACTAAGGTAAAGGGGAAAGTGCTATTAAAAAAAAAAAAAAAAAAGTCACATATAATAGCAGTGAATTTATAGCATTTACCACTAATAAAACCTACTGGGTGAATAAAGGAAAAATATATTACATCAAATTAATTAAAATCATATGATGCCTTTATAAAATTTCCAAGCATGAGAAACATGATCTTTTATTGAATCAACATTAGATGCAGGCACTGAAAACACTGGTGTTTACACCATATATGATGGCAAGTCACCTAGTAGCAAATATACTTTGGTACAGCATGATTACCATATGCCTAATATTTAGCCTAGTATGATATAGTGCAATTATGTTCAAGGAAGTACTAGAAATAATGGCCTTTACAGCTATAGACTTCCTTTAGTAACAAGAATGACAGAAAGAAATAATTAGAAATTTATCTTGATTTTGCAGGTATGAACCCACTATGCATCTTGAACCAATACTAAGTGGATCAGTGTGGGATGTCAGACACACTATTTTGCTTATTGCCCACGAATGGATACCATACTCATTGTTGCTATGGATACTCCACAGATAGCACCAACAACAGCAGTTCTGTAACCCCTCCAAACTGGAATGCCACCTGCTGGTCAGGATACAACTTTACCATTTGTGATATCTTCCACTTCTTCCACAGATCATTATTATGGTAACTTTATTAAACTGAGGGCATAGAACATCACCAGTATCACCAGCATCACCAGCATTATAAAGCCCAACCTTTCTACCCCACCTTTTGCCATCAGCACCATCTACTCACTGGAAAACCTTTGATGAATGGAGAAATCTTGTATTTGTAGGAAGCTGGTGGAGCAGTGGAAACCTCCATTTCAATCTCCCCAAAATCAATGTGGATCCTGAACAATGCCCCTATTATATGACACTCCAACTCAGAAGATTAGCCTGACCCACTAAATGTCTCTTGGTGTTAAAACCCAGCATACATACCAAGTCAACCAGGTACTTTATCTTATTCTATTTTTTATGTATATTTTTAGGAGAGAGAGAGATAGAGCACGAGTGGGGGAGGAATAGAGAGAGGGATACACACAGAATCTGAAACAGGCTACAGGCTCTGAGCTATCAGCACAGAACCCAACACGGGGCTTGAACCCATGAACCATGAAATCATGACCTGAGCCAAAGTTGGAACTTAACCGACTGAGCCACCCTTATTCTTTACCCCTACCTTGGCTTACTGAATTAAATGAAGCATTAGACATACAGCAAAGCCTTTGTGAAAATAACCCCAATTTAATTCTTGGTTTACTCTGTGTACTAGCATTTTATTGTGCTGAATATGCAGAATAGGTACCTGTATACCCACAGCCAAGACTCCTTCCAAATCTTATGGCCACTTATTTACTAGACTAACTTGCCACTGTTGCTCATTTAGAATCTGGAGACCAGTTATCTATTCATTTGGTATCTCCAGACATTGTGTGTTGCTTAAATTGCTTATTATTTTCTGTTTAATGCAGAGAAGCCTACATATTGGCATAAATAACTCTACTTCACCCTCTGCACACTCAGCATGCAGTCCTAGCACAGCTGTATCTCCTACTCCATCTATAATTAAAAACATCTCAGGTAAGCCCTATTAGAACCTAGTAGATCAAAATCTTATGCAATACCAAGGCAAATATTTGACTTTAGCCATAGATCAAGCATAGCTAAGAGAAATTACAAAAATGTCTACATACCCACATACTAATAAGGATATATTAGAAAATAAGAGAACTACAGGCCAATATCCTTGATGAATACGGATGCAAAAAATCCCCAATAAGATACTTGTAAATCAAATCCAGCAGCACATAAAAAGAATCATACACCAAGATCAAGTGGGATTCATTCCTGGATTACAGGGCTGGTTCAACATTCGCAAAATCAATCAATGTGATCCATCACATCAATAAAAGAAAAGATAAAAACCGTATGATCCTGTCAAGAGATGCAGAAAAAGCATTTGACAAAATACAGCATCGCTTCTTAATAAAGACTCTAGAGAAAGTCGGGATAGAAGGAACCTACTTAAACATCATCAAAGCTATCTATGAGAAGCATTCAGCTAACATCATCCTCAACGGGGAAAAACTCAGAGCTTTCCCCCTGAGATCAGGAACATGACACTCTCACCACTGCTGTTTAACATAGTGCTAGAAGTCCTAGCATCAGCCATCAGACAACAAAAGGAAATCAAAGGTATCAGAATTGGCAAAGAGGAAGTCAAACTTTCACTCTTCGCAGATGACATGATACTCTACATCGAAAACCCAACAGACTCCACCAGAAGCCTACTAGAACTGATCCAAGAATTCAGACAAGTTGCAGGGTACAAAATCAATGTACAGAAATCCGTTGCATTTTTATACACCAATGATGAAGCAACAGAAAGAGAAATCAAGAAACTGATCCCATTCACAACTGCACAAAAAACCATAAAATACCGAGGAATAAATCTAACCAAGGATACAAGAGATCTGTATGATGAAAACTACAGAAAACTTATGAAGGACATTGAAGAAGACACAAAGAAATGGAAAAACATTCCATGCTCATGGATAGGAAGAATAAATATAGTTAAGATGTCATTACTACCCAAAGCACTCTACACATTCAATGCAATCCCAATCAAAATTGCACCAGCATACTTCTCAAAACGAGAACAAACTAACCTAAAATTTGTATGGGACCACAAAAGACCCTGAATAGCCAAAGTAATACTGAAAAATAAAACCAAAATGGGAGGGATCACCATCTCAGACTTTAACCTCTACTACAAAGCTGTCATCATCAAGGCAGTATGGTATTGGCACAAAAACAGACACATAGACCAATGGAACAGAATTGAGAACTCAGAAGTGGACCCAATAGTGTACAGTCAACTAATCTTTGACAAAGCAGGAAAGAATATCCAATGGAAGAAAGACAGCCTCTTTAACAGATGGTGTTGGGAGAACTGGACAGCAACATGCAGAAGAATGAAACTAGATCATTTTCTCACACCATGCACAAAAATAAACTCAAAATGGATAAAGGACCTGAACGTGAGACAGGAAACTATCAACACCCTAGAGGAGAAAGCAGGAAACAACCTCCTTGACCTCCTCCGCAGCAATTTCTTACTTGACACATCCCCAAAGGCAAGGGAATCAAGAGCAAAAAATAAATGATTGGGACCTCATCAAGATTAAAAGCTTCTGCACAGCAAGGGAAACAACTCACAAAACTAATAGACAACCAACGGAATGGGAAAAGATAGTTGCAAATGACATATCAGATAAAGGGTTAATATCCAGAATCTCTAAGGAACTCACCAAACTCCACACCCAAAAAACAAACAACCCAGCGAAGAAATGGGCAGAGGATATGAACAGACACTTTTCCAAAGAGGACATCCAGATGACCGACAGACACATGAAATGATGCTCAGCATCCTGCCTCATCAGAGAAATACAAATCAAAACCACACTGAGATACCACCTCATGCCAGTCAGAGTGGCTAAAATGAGCACATCAGAGAACTCTCTAGATGCTGGCGAGGATGTGGAGAAATGGGCACCCTACTACACTGTTGGTGGGAATGTAAACTGGTGCAGCCCCTCTGGAAAACAGTGTGGAGGTTCCTCAAAAAGTTAACAATAGAACTCCCCTATGACCCAGCAATAGCACTGCTAGGAATTTACCCAAGGGATACAGGAGTGTTGATGCATAGGAGCACATGTACCCCAATGTTCATAGCAGCACTCTCAACAATAGCTAAAACATGGACAGAGCCTAAGTGTCCATCAATGGACGAATGGATCAAGAAGATGTGGTTTATCTATACCATGGAATACTACGTGGCAATGAGAAACAATGAAATCTGGCCATGTGTAGCAACATGGATGGACCTTGAGGGTGTTATGCTGAGCTAAATAAGTCAGGCAGAGAAGGACAAATATCATATGTGTGCACGTATAGGAGGATTAGGAGGAACTTAACTGAGGACCATGGGGGAGAAGAAGGGGGGAAATGGTGGGGGAAAGGGAGAGAGGCAAACCATGAGAGACTCTTGAATGCTGAGAAACAAACTGAGGACTGATGGATGTGGGGGGAAGGGGCGAGATGGGCATGGAGGAGGGCACTTGTGGGGATGAGCACTTGCTGTTACATGGAAACCAATTTGACAATAAACTATTTGTAATTAAAAAAAAAGAAAATATATCAGAGTCATCTGGCTGACTCAGGTGGTAGAACATAAGACTCTTGATTTTGGAGTCATGAGTGCAAGCCCCACACTGGGAATAAAGTTTACTTAAAGAAAGAAATAGGAGGGAGAGAGAGAAAGAGAGAGAGAGAGAGAGAGGGAGAGGGAGGGAGGGATGGATGGAGGGAGGGAGGGAGGGAGGGAGGGAGGAGGGAGAGAGAGAGAGAGAGTGAGAGAGAGAGAGAGAGAGAGAGAGGGAAGGAAGGAAGGAAGGAAGGAAGGAAGGAAGGAAGGAAGGAAGGAAGAGAAAGAAAGAAAGAAAGAAAGAAAGAAAGAAAGAAAGAAAGAAAGAAAGAAAGAAGAAAGAAAGAAAGAAAGAAAGAAAGAAAGAAAGAAAGAAAGAAAGAAAGAAAGAAAGAAGATATATTCAAATCATTATGCAGAAAAACATATAATCATCAATTTAATATCATATGGTACAAAATAATTAAGCACAAAGTAAGAAGGGACCTTCATCTACCATACTGGTGAATTATGACCAGAAATACTAAACATATACAAATGAGATTATAAGTGCTCTATACACACAGGTTCAAAAGATGCATTTGTAGAAATATAGCAATGTTTCACTCTTGAAGGATGCTCTTTGAAGTCAATTTATCGGGGCAAAATATAACCATGCTAATGGCATATAGAACCACAACCTGACACTCATAGAACATATGATTGGTATTTAGAAACATCCTTCAAAGGGTTATATTACTTAGCTATGTGGCAATGTATATTTGCATGAGGGGAGCCATGATGATGAAAATGATGGGGACAATACTACCATACCAATCTATACATTTAATAAGACACTTACTGGAAGCACTTAAGATGGAGAGAAGTAGGGAACCCTGAGCTTTCCGCATCCCTCAAAAAAAGCTGTATGAGGTTGGATCACTTGGAACATCCAAGAAATCAATCTGTGGACTGGAAGAAGGATGATTCTAGCTAAGAGCTGGTTCTTTGAAAGAAGTAGCAAAATTGATAAATTCCTAGCCAGACTTATCAAAGAGAAAAGAGAAAGGACCCAAGTAAGATAAATTCACAAATGAAAGAGGAGAGATCACAACCAACACCAAAGAAATACAAACAATTTATAATAGAATACTATGAAAAATTATACACCTACAAATTGGGCAGTCTGAAAGAAATGGACAAAAATCAAGAAACTTACAAACTACAAAAACTGAAACAGGAAGAAATAGAAAATTTTTCTTTTAGGAAGAAACAGGAAATTTGAACAGTTTGATAACCAATAATGAAATTGAATCAGTAATCAAAAATCTCCCAAAAAACAAGAGTCCTTGGTCAGATAGTTACCCAGGGGAATTCTACCAGACATTTAAAGAAGAGTTGATATCTATTCTTCTCAAACTGTTTCAAAAAATAGAAATGGAAGGAAACCTTCCAAACTCATTCTATGAAGCCAACATTACCTTGAATCCCAAACCAGATAAAGGCCCCACCTAAAAGGAGAATTATAAGCCAATATCTCTGATAAAGCTGGATGCAAAAATTCTCAACAATATACCAGCAAATTGAATTCAACAGTACATTAAAAGAATTATTCGCCATGATCACATGGTATTTATTCCTGGGCTGCATAATTGGTTCAAATATACCAACATGATAAACCACATTAATAAAAGAATGAATAAGAACCATATGATCATCTCAATAGATGCAGAAAAAAACTTAACAAAATACAGCATTCTTTCTTGATAAAAAAAAAAAAAAACTCATGAAAACAGGGATAGAAGGAACATACCTCAACATCATAAAGGCCATATCCAAGAGACTCACATTTATATCATCCTCAATGAAGAAAAATTGAGAGCTTTCCCCCTAAGGTCAGGAAGATGCCAGGGATGTCCACTCTCACCATTGTTATTTAACATAGCGTTGGAAGTCCTAGCCTCAGCAATCAGACAACATAATGAATGAAATGCATAGAAATTGGCAAAGAAGAAGTCAAACTTTCACTCTTTGCAGATGACATGATATTCTACATGGAAAACCCAAAAATTTCTACCAAAAACTGCTAGAACTGATACATGAATTCAGCAAATTTGTGGAATATAAAATCAATGTACAGAAATCAGTTGCATTTCTACACACTAATAAAGAAGCGATAGAAAGAGATATCAAGGTCTGTATATAGAAAATAGACATACTATGAAGAGAGTCCAAATGTCCACTGACTTATGAATTGAGAAAGATGTGGTATATAGTACATGCACAGACAAATATTAACACAGTAATGAAGATAAAGACTATCTGGATAAATTGGCACAAGTTTCTATATGCATCTTCTCTCAATTTTATCATGTTAATGTTTCTGCAGAACTAGACAGTATCATACCTTTCATACCATATATATATACTATATATATACATAATATATATACAATATATATATATATACAATACTGCCAATATCTCATTATATATATTCCCATGAATATATATCCCCATGAACATATATATAAAAGAATAAATTACTGCCATTTTTAACAATGTGGGTGGAACTAGAATGTTTTATTCTAAATGAAATAAATCAGCCAGAGAAAGATAAATATCATATGATGTGGAATTTAAGAAACAAAACAGATGAACATAGGGGAAGAGAAGGAAAAATAAGATAAAAACAGAAAGGAAGCAAACCATAGGACCCTCTAAATACAGAAAACAAACTGAGGGCTGTTGGAGGTAAGGTTGTTGGGTGGGTAGCTAAAAGAGAGATGGGCATTTAGGACATTAAGGGCACTTGCTGGGATGAGCACTGGGTGTTATACTTAGGTGATGAATCAATAAAATTCTACTCCTGAAATCAATACTACTCTATATGTTAACTACATACATATATACATATATAAAAATAAACAAACAAATAAAAAGACACTGCACCAAAGTTACTTAAAGAAAACCTTTAAACCATCTCCACTTCAATATAAACAACATCTATACTCAGGAGCCCCATCAAAATACAATAGTACTAACAGTAAAAGGTTAAGCTTTATATAACAGAATGGCCTAACTGGATTTATCATGGCAATGTAACCATATATGAGGCACTTATTTCTATATCTCTAGCAGAACTCTTTAAGTCTTACTTTTTTTTTTTTTAATATATAATGAATCTCCTGTATACTTCAAGTTAAATTGGCAACATAAAATTTTCCTATTGGGGCACCTGGGCGGCTCAGTCGGTTAAGTGTCCGACTTCAGCTCAGGTCATGATCTCACGGTTCGTGGGTTCAAGCTCCACATCGGGCTCTGTGCTGAGGAATAACTCAGAGCCTGGAGCCTGTGTATAAAAAAAAAATCCTTTCTGTTTAGCAGATATTATAGTGATGACTGTAGACCAGAAAACATGATCAAATCAAAACAGTCTAGTAACCCAGAAAGAAGACCAGTAGTACATGCATAGACAAATATTGACACATTAATGAAGATAAAGACTGTCTGGGTAAACTGGCACAAGTTTCTATATGCAATTCCTCTATGCGTTATGATATTATTCAATGTTTCTGCAGAACCAGACAGTATTAGACCTTTCAGACAAAATTGAAGGTAAATAAATTACTAAGTTTGTGCTAAAACAAAATACATATATAAACATTTTAATGCCATCCATATACTATGTCTTGACCTTTATTTTATAAGGTAATACTAAATTACTGTGTAGGGATGTACCAAACAATGCAACCATTCATCAAATACTATGGTTGCCCACGCCTAAGATCATATATTCAACTTTAAATTTTACAAACAACACATCCTTGAATAGAATATATGACATGACATACAGGTATTGTGAGTATGAACCCAGGTAAATTGTTTCCCTAGTGACGAGACAGAAATCTCAGAACTAATACATAAAGCATACATTGGGATGTATAAAAGATAATATATTTAATGCCACTAGGTGTGGGCAGTAGCATGGTCATACCAGTTTCAAAATATTTTACTAATAATGTATATAAAACTGCCAATTGGAAAAAATTATGCTCTATATGTGGAACAGAAAAAATGAAGAATAAGTAGATGACTAGAAAAAAAAGAATGAGAAGTAAAATATTAATTTTTAAAAAATGGGGGACAACCTAGAAAAACCATTAAAATTATAGAAATGAGTTTATGACATAAATAGTAAATATGGAGCTCTAGCCATAGGTAATGATGACACTTCAGGAATAAACATTGTCATAGCACATCCATATGACGGCAGTTGGGCAGATATATCTTTCTTTTTATTGCAGTATAGTTGACATTCAATGTTATATTAGTTGCAGGAATACAACATAGTGATTTGACAATTCCGGAATTGTATATTTAAATATAATTAGATAAAATACTGATCATTTATTACACTCCCAGCCTATATTGTTTAATCCATGTTTATCTTTTAGAAAATTAACAATAGATCCATGGACACAGTGTCAAGACTTTAAAAGAACAGGGATATGTTTTCAGGTATATAGAGGACATATAGTAAACTTGGCATATAGTACTATCATTGGGCTTGGTAGTATACATCACGTTTCTATCTCATACCACAGATTTCTACTTCAAGAATATGGGAACCTATAAAGTCTCTCAAGGTTATACTGGGATTTACAATAGTAGCTGATACCTTTTAATTTAATAAACAACATTTTCTAGCCAGATACAGAACTCTGAATTGTTCTCAGTTTTATCCATCTTTGTTTATGCCCAGTTGACAAGCTATGGCCAAGACAGATTCACTGAAAGGAGAGAAACTCTGGAGGTTTGAATTGGAGGCAAAATGGCAGTAACTTTTTTTAATTCCAAATCAACCAAATCTTAAAGACTTTGAAACCAAACAATCTCAATAAACACATAAGCAACGGTAGCTTTGCCACTGTTTTGTATACAGATGGATAAAATTAGCAATATATTATAAAACATAAATAAGTTTCAAACAGAAATAAATAGAGCAATGAAAATTCCACATAAAGCAGTGGAGACAAAACTAAACATAAGGAAATACAAAAAATGATATAAAAGATGTTTACCTAAGGGTAGATTGTCAATTGTTGCTGTTAAGATTGGTTGATATGTGGAACACTCTTAAACAGATACAATCTTGGGGCAGTGATGGTCACCTGAGGTAACAGATAACTCAACCAGAACTAGAGTAGATACCATACATCATAATGACTGAGATTCCTTAGCACCTGTAAAATTAGAATATTGGCACTTAAAGAAGAAACATGACATTAAGTTACCACACTTCTACAGTTTCCCAATATTAAAAGGATGAGTGGAGCCTAGAGGCCACAGAAAGCCCTCATAACATAGAAGAAACTTGTTCCTAAGTATCTGTTAATGAAATGGAACCAAAATACTCTGCTCACTGCTCGACCTTTGGATATACCTATAGTACAAGTACCGTAACTATTGTCTTGATGTCTCCTCAACTAGTTTTATTTAATATGGGAAAGTGGACAATAGTATGCTCTAAGACAGACTTTACCCTAATCTATTGAAGTCAAGGAGAAAAAAGATCCATAACATGATAGAACGTGTAAAAACAGTACAGGTAACAAATGTGACAAGAGAAGGAAAAAGATACTATTCAAGGTCAATAGAAGATACAGGAACTATTAAGATAACTGGAGGAATATTTCCTATTGAAAGCTTCCTAAAATTAATTTAATAAATGCTCATACATTAGAAAAATTAAGACAAAAGAATTTGGATGAGACTAATCAAGTCAAAATAATTTGCAAGAATTGAAAAGAAAACAAAACCATGAATTCCATACAATAATGACAGCCTTGAATTTTGATGTTATAGCAACTGGACATGTGCTTGATTGTGCTATGCAAGTCTGTACCCTCTGGAGTTTTATAAAAATGATATATATTTGAAAACATACTTGTCAAGGAAGTTTAATTGAATCATTTAAGAAATTTAGTGATATAGTCCCATGTTAAAAAGTTCTTTGCTATGTTTATGTTAATAAGACTAGGAATATGGTTGCTTAAGTTGGTGTAAAGCAAATGTATGTCAAAAGAAAATTAGGCACAAAATATAGTCGAGTGTTATTAAAGATAATAAGTAATTTATAATCACAGGGTAAACTGATATATAAGTGAACTTAGATTTGTAGAGGATGTTACCTCCTTATGATACATATAAAAATGTGACTTGAAGTCAGAGTGGATTGTTGTGTATTGGTTTGTTATGATTCCAAATCCATTTGTTTAGGACATAAATTGTTTTGAATCTAAAGGTGATTTTGTTTACATTAAGGAAACTGTATCAGGATTTTTTAAATCAACATTTGTTATTCTCAATCAATTCTCAGTAGCGTAACTGCTGATGAGTGCTACTAGAAGTTTGCCAATAACATTTGGAAGAGTGGTTATTAAGAAGAGGGTCTTATCAATAAGAACATATAGAAGAAACATAATGGATATTTAAATTTTAAATAACAAGAATTCGTGAGGACTTACTGAGAGTGTTTCCTTTGGAAAATGTTACTCTTTGCTGATCTGAATAGCTGTCCAAGGATCTTGAGATACTTGCTCCTGTGTTGGCCAGGCTATTTTTAATTGGCAATGATGTTAAATCATGCAGCAGTCTGAGGAAGAGAAGGGGCATCTCTTTCTGTCTTGGTGAGGCTACTCCTTTGGGGAGTAGTCCAAATTGTCTAATGGTCTCTCAAGTAATAATTTCCAGAGCAGTCCAGCTTGTCTGCCAATACTGGTGCCACTGCCCACTAGCTGGGTGACCCAGCAGCTAAAGACCCAAGACAGCAGCTGATGCCCAGCTTTTCGTTGGAAGCACTGACTAACACGAGAACCAACTCATAGAAAGGCACACCTCAAGTAAATTTTGGATTTTATTCTCTGATTTCACCTTTTCTTGGCACAATAATTAATCTATAATTGGTTTATAGTTTGTTATTTATCATTTTATGAAGAGAATTATCCTGTACGCTATTGGCTTATGAAATGTTACTATTATTAACTATAATTCCCACAGCGAACTTATGTTAAAGAAATTATTGGCAAAGCCAAATCTTAGTCTTTAAGCATAATTTTCCCCAAACAAAACACTGACAGAAAAAAAACATTTTGCTATCTTCTATTATTTTGTATCTTCTTAATTATTAGTGAAGCCAGATGCCTCTATCATCATTATTGGCCATTAAAGCTTCTTTTTCTGTGTATTACCTGCTCATGTAATTTGTCAGATTTTCTACTGGACTTTGTAAATTTTCCTTGTTGATTTGCATGTGCGTTGATGAATTCTCAGCACTGACCTTTTTCTTGGTTATTATTATATGTTCTGTAAATGTATTTTTTCAATTTCTACATTTTAAAACTTTATGTTGTCTTTGCTTTGTATAATTTTAAAATTTAGTGTACTATAATTAATAAGCTATACCATTATTATCTGTTTAATGACATGTTAAAGAAATCTTCATTGCTCCAAAGCCATAGAGATATGATCCTATAAGTCAGAGCACTAATGTTTTTATTACTGTTTTAATTTTTAACAATATAGAAAGTACAAATAATACATTTTTATTACTTTAATTTGCATTTACTTACCTACTGCTTAAGTTAGGTATCTATTTATAAAATTGCTGGCCTTTTGCATTTGTTCCAAAAATCTTATTCCTATTTGCCCTTTTATTATATATTGATTTTTCCTGTCAATTTGTATATTGTATATATTATATTTTATATGTTATGTACATTAACGTTTTGTTACTTATATCCTAATATTTTATCCAAAGTTTGATTTGTATAGAGACTTTGTGTATTGTGTTTTGAACATGTTGGATTTGAAAACTGCAATATTGGTCAATATGTCTACGTTTTCCCTTAATGGTCTATGAATTTCCAGTCTTGATTAGAATGATTTCTCTTTTATATTTTGCATGTTGTTACCTCTATTTCTTGCAGCATTTTAATTGTTATTTTTAATATTCAGTTACTTGGTACTTTTGCATTTTATCATTTGATGTGGCAAATGAGGCCACTTTTATTTTTCCTAGATAGTTTGCTGTGTTATCACAATTTATTAAGCAATCCATTCTTTTCCTACTGAATTAAACTATTACCTTTGTCAAATGTTAACTTCTATTATAAAATGTAAGGGTAAACTGTTAATGGAACTCTTATGTCAAAGCAGTTTCTAAATGGGGGTGATTTTGCCCTCTGGAGATATTTGCAGCTGCCACAACCTAGAGGAGAAAGCCCTGGGATGCTGCTAAACATTCTACAATTCACAAGACATCCCTGCTCCAGGACCCTCCAACAAAAAATGACCAGCCTAATGTATGAATAGTGATAACTGAGAAATTACTTCTAGTCCCAGATCTGGAAGTATGATCTTGGATTTGCCTGGTATGTGATAAATTAAGATAAAGATAGTATATTTAGATTATACTTGGTTATCACATTGTCAATAGTGAAATACCTAATGAATGATCTACAGCTGCAACAGAGGGAATTAAATGACAAGTTTTCTCAGAGAAAATATGTGGTAAGTACAAATAAGATGAGTAAGGATGGAGTTGGTAGCCCCCTGAACTGAATTAATCCATGCAAGTCTCCATCACGTTTATTGCAACCATGTAGTAGAATGGCCAGTTAAGTCAAACTGTGAATTCTCCTGCTGCAGTTGCTGATCCACTAGGAGCTCTATTGCCTGCTGTATCCTTGATTCAGCAACATAAACTGGAAACATAGTGTGTCTTGTGAGTCTTTTCATCAATTCCAAATAAAGGAGCATCTACCTGAGTCAGAAGTTATGATGAATGCATAATTGTTTCTGATTCTGGATTCTCTCTAGTAACACTGATCAATTTTCCTATCTCTACATACACCTAAAGCATATAAACCAGATTGCCTAGATTTTAAAGTAAATTCTGCCAAGAATCCTGTCCATTACCCTCAATTTCATTGCTCCAAGATATTCTCCTGGATTTGTTCTTTATTTGAATATTAATTTATTCTATTTAATTGTAAAAGGTGAGAAACTGAGAAAATAAAGAGTATTGAAAATCTAGCTGAGATTGCTTTGAGTTGTTTATTATTATTATTATTGTTACTGTTTTGGAAAATGACGTTTTTGAAATTCAGTTTTCCAATTCAAGAATGAAAAATATTTTCCATTTTTTCCTTTAATTAGGGTTGTATAGTATTCTTCACATCATATCTGGCTCTTTCTTATTCTTTTATTCCAAAGTATTTTAGAAGATAATATTGACTGATATTCTAATGTTAAACCATCCAAATATTCATGGAGTTAAACCTAAATTGTTTGTGTGTGTTTTAATAGATAACTGGATTTAGTCTGCTACTGTTCTATTCAGAAACAGACATCTTTGGGGGCGCCTGGGTGGCTTAGTCGGTTGGGCGTCCGACTTTCGCTTAGGTCATGATCTCGCGGTTCGCGGGTTCGAGCCCCGCGTCGGGCTCTGTGCTGACTGCCAGCTCAGAGCCTGGAGCCTATTTCAGATTCTGTGTTTCCCTCTCTCTCTGATCCTCTCCTGCTCACGCTGTCTCTCTCTCTCTCCTCTAGAAATAAATAAAAAATAAATAAATAAATAAAAATATTAAAAAAAAAAAAAGAAACAGACATCTTTGTTAATAATTTGACCTATGATTTTCCTTTCTTATTTAATATGTGTTCTGTTGGTTTCCAGAGAATTCTGTTCAAAACATAACAGCTATTTTATATCAAATAGTTGTTCTTAAATTTACAAATTTGATGGAAAGAAACAATTAAGCACTTTTTTGCTAATAATTTTAATTTTTCTGATACATAAGCTATCAATACATGTATATTTAACACATTCAGGATAATATATTGTTATGGTTATGGCCATATAACTGTAAAACAGTTCTTTCTTCCTTGTTTACAGTCTCGCTGTCCTGAATACAAAGTAAACCTGGAAACTTAGGCATATTAATATTATGTTTAAATTAATTAGACCACTCACTAATAAGCTAATCTCAGATACATGGATTATGGAATCAACAGAGACAAAGTTAATTAGTAAAAATTTACAACAATATGTACATAATTCCAAAGAAGATACATTTAAAAATAACAGAGAATTATTACCTCAATTTCAGGTAAATCAGATATATTTTATTTATTTATTTATTTATTTATTTATTTATTTATTTATTTATTTATTTTTACAAATAGTTTATTGTCAAATTGGTTTCCATATAACACCCAGTGCTCATCCCCACAAGTGCCCTCCTCCATGCCCATCTCCCCTCAACACCCATCAGTCCTCAGTTTGTTCTCAGTATTCAAGAGGTTTTCATGGTTTGCCTCTCTCCCTCTTCCCCACTATTTCCTCCCTTCTTCTCCCCCTTGGTCTTCTGTTAAGTTCCTCCTAGTCCTCCTATACGTGCAAACATATGATATTTGTCCTTCTCTGCCTGATTTATTTCGCTAAGCATAACACCCTCAAGGTCCATCCATGTTGGTACACATGGCCAAATTTCATTGTTTCTCATTGCCATGTAGTATTCCATGGTATAGATAAACCACATCTTCTTGATCCATTCGTCCGTTGATGGACACTTAGGCTCTTTCCATGTTTTGGCTATTGTTGAGAGTGCTGCTATGAACATTGGGGTACATGTGCTCCTATGCATCAACACTCCTGTATCCCTTGGGTAAATTCCTAGCAGTGCTATTGCTGGGTCATAGGGGAGTTCTATTGTTAACTTTTTGAGGAACCTCCACACTGTTTTCCAGAGGGGCTGCACCAGTTTACATTCCCACCAACAGTGTAGTAGGGTGCCCATTTCTCCACATCCTCGCCAGCATCTAGAGAGTTCTCTGATGTGCTCATTTTAGCCACTCTGACTGGCATGAGGTGGTATCTCAGTGTGGTTTTGATTTGTATTTCCCTGATGAGGCAGGATGCTGAGCATCGTTTCATGTGTCTGTTGGTCATCTGGATGTCCTCTTTGGAGAAGTGTCTGTTCATATCTTCTGCCCATTTCTTCACTGGGTTGTTTGTTTTTTGGGTGTGGAGTTTGGTGAGTTCCTTAGACATTCTGGATATTAACCCTTTATCTGATATGTCATTTGCAACTATCTTTTCCCATTCCATTGGTTACCTATTAGGTTTATGGATTGTTTCCTTTGCTGTGCAGAAGCTTTTAATTTTGATGAGGTCCCAATCGTTTATTTTTGCTCGATTATTTTTCTTTTGAGGATGTGTCAAGTAAGAAATTGCTGCGGTGGAGGTCAAGGAGGTTGTTTCCTGCTTTCTCTTCCAGGGTTTTGATGGTTTCCTGTCTCACGTTCAGGTCCTTTATCCATTTTGAGTTTATTTTTGTGTATGGTGTAAGAAAATGATCTAGTTTCATTCTTCTGCATGTTGCTGTCCAGTTCTCTCAGCACCATCTGTTAAAGAGGCTGTCTTTTTTCCATTGGATACTCTTTCCTGTTTTGTCAAAGATTAGTTGGCTGTACACTATTGGGTCCACTTCTGAGTTCTCAATTCTGTTCCATTGGTCTATGTGTCTGTTTGTGTGCCAGTACCATACTGTCTTGATGATGACAGCTTTGTAGTAGAGGCTAAAGTCTGGGATGGCAATACCTCCCGTTTTGGTTTTATTCTTTAGTATTACTTTGGCTATTCAGGGTCTTTTGTGGCCCCATACAAATTTTAGGATAGTTTGTTCTAGTTTTGAGAAGTATGCTGGTGCAATTTTGATGGGATTGCATTGAATGTGTAGAGTGCTTTGGGTAGTAATGACATCTTAACTATATTTATTCTTCCTACCCATGAGTAGGGTTCCCTCCCTTCCCTCCATGTCTCTGGGTCCCGTCCTGCTTTTGTCTTCCCCAGTTCACACTAATGCTCTTATGAGGTTTCCTTCCCAGTGTACTCTGTCTCCTTCTCCTCCCAAACTCCTGTGGCTCAGTGTCCTATTACTTCAGGCCTTCTCTGTTTGAGAGATGAGTGCAGGCAAAATGTACGGTGCTTCCTACTTCTCTGCCATCTTCTATTCAGATATATTTTTAATTATAGCTGCCTTCAAGAAATGTAAATTATTTATATTTATTCATATGTGGAATATAGATCTTTATACCTTTTTGCAAAAAAATTGATTTCTTTCTTTTCTTAAGTAGTTTATTGTCAAATTGGTTTCTATATAACACCCAGTGCACATCCCACAAGTGCCCTCCTCCATGCCCATCACGCCCCTTCCCCTCTCCTCCACTCCCATCAGCTCTCAGTTTGTTCTCAGCATTCAAGAGTCTCTCATGGTTTGCCTTCCTCCGTCTCCCCAACTATTTCCCCCCTTCTTCTCCTTCATGGTCCTCCATTAAGTTCCTCCTAATCCACCTATATGTGCAAATATACGGTATCTGTCCTTCTCTGCCTAACTTATTTTGCTCAGCCTAACACCTCAAGTTCCATCCATGTTGCTACAGATGGCCAGATTTCATTCTTTCTCATTGACATATAGTATCCCATTGTATAAATATACCACATTTTCTTGATCCATCAGTTGATGGACACTTATGCTCTTTTCATGGTTTGGCTATTGTTGAGACTGCTGCTATGAACATTGGGGTACATATGACCCTATGCAAAATTTTTGAAGAACCAAACACAATAAGAAGCTGGAATCAAAGTAATCAGAAATATTACCAAAGGTATTATCAGACGCTTAGCAATTGATCTGACACTGCTCACCCCCTACACTGGATACTATATCAAAGAGCTAGGATAACTAATAAACCTACTAACAATTCTTGAAACTATCATTTGGTTATTTGCTTTACAGGACTCTATGTAGATAGGACTAAAGATACCATTGACTGACAATGTCAAAATTATCCAAAAGATGAAATAAGAAATGCAAAAGAGACTTAAGCAATTATGACTCATATGAATTACTGACGTACATTCAACTTCATTTTAATGGCATCCTAAACCTGAAAGTCACCTAGGCTGCTGGTGAAAAACTGTCTCTAGTATATGTTGGAAATTATATTTTAAATGTCATCTTAGATAACTCCAGTGCAGGTGGTAATAGAGCACATTTTGAGAAACACATTAAATAGTCTACATGCATTAGTTTACAGATACTGATGGCCACATATAAGCATACCTCTTTGCTATAGAAACTACTTCCTGGTTTCCTAGTATTTAAATTACTACATTAAAATGACTAGGGAGAATCATCATGATGAACATGATGGTTTCAGCAAACATTATGTTTAGTTTAATGTATTCTGTATGAATTATACAGTGGCCCATTTTTTTTTAAATTGACAATCCAGCTGTAGATGTTCTTTGTAACCATCATACTCAATTAAGCAGAACACCTCAATCCTCAAGTGCTTTGAAACAACAGAAGATAATTTCTTCTACAAGAAAATGACTGTAAGGAAAGTCAGGCAGATGTTTTAACTACTTTAAGTGTGTGTGTGTGTGTGTGTACTAGTAGTAATTATCTTTGCTCTAATACTGCTCAAATCACATCAATTGCTACTATTAAGCAGTAAATTTGTATACACGTGCTTATAATGTGTGAAGATCAAATATAGGGATCTCTGTAAATTGTAAGGAAGAAAAAATTAGGCCATATGACAATCTGACTCATTATCTTTATTTCTGAAGGCATGAGATCTTAGGCAAGTAAATAATGACAGAAAGAAACACACTGAAAGAAACAAAGACACAGAAAGAGAGAGGTGGGAGGGCCAGAGAGAAACTGTAGCACAGTAGAAGATTTGTTTAATATTTTCAAAACTGTACTAGTTAAAGACTTGTTTTGCTTAAGAAAAAGAGAGCTTTTCCTCTGTTATGCCCTCTCCAGCTTCAGACTGAGAGTAAGACTCTACATCCACTAAGGGAATGTGGGAAAGAGAAAAGTTCTCAAAACACTCCATTTGCTGGTCAGATAAAGATGAATACAACAAATTCCATTTAAAATCATGTTTGACTAATAATATGTAAATCAGCCTCTTTTAATTTCCCATTAAAATATAGATGAAAACTTCAAAAGAAAAATAAAAACATAGCAAATATAAAACTGAAAGACAATGAGACATTTGCCAGATTCTGGGAATAAGTTCCACTGAGTGCAACATCCATAAAATTGAAATTAGAATATCAGTTGTCATATTCCTTGTACCATATAAAAGAAACTGAGGATCCTAATAGATATCTTTCCCTTTTTCAATGTTTTGTCCCTGATCAGAGTACTAGGGTCTGTGCCAAAGGGAAAATTGGGCAGCTCTCTTTTGTAGATACTGCTTTCAGAAGGCCAACATACACAGCCTATACAAGAATGCTGATTATCCTGCTTTTTATTATGAAACTTAAACTCATGGAAAGCAACATACTAGAAGGCACATGGAAATGATGTCATCACATGGCAACATTGGTAGGGTCATTTCAACAAGTAAGTAGATTTATTTCCAACAGCCATACTCTCCCCCCAGAAAAAGATGCCCAAATGAAGATAAAGGACAAAATATGAAAAAGAATATGATGTAAGATCCTTCAAATCAAAAAACATGAAGTAACTATTGATAAAATTGAATGAATAAAAATAAAAACAACCAGTGTTATCAAAATTTCACCATTGTAACAAAAAAATAGAATACTTGGGAGAAAAAACCATATAGTACATTACTAGAAGGCAAATGTCAGTCTCTTCATTGCCTAGGGAATCATTACAGTGGGAACAAACAAGAAGGATGAACATTACAGAAGTAAAACAAAGAATCTGAATCTAAAATTCACAAACAAAGAAATAAATGTGGCTGAAAGAACACAATAATACTATTTCACTAGTTTCAAATAATTTTGTTTCAAATAAAAACAAAATATCTGAGGGGCGCCTGGGTGGCTTAGTCGGTTGAGCGTCCGACTTTCGCTTAGGTCATAATCTCAAGGTTCGTGGGTTCGAGCCCCACATCGGGCTCTGTGCTGACTGCCAGCTCAGAGCCTGGAGCCTGTTTCAGTCTGTGACTCCCTCTCTCTCTGACTCTCCCCTGCTCACGCTGTTTCTCTCTCTCCTAGAAATAAATTAAAAAAATAAAAAAAAATAAAATATCTGCTTCATCTAATAAAGTAGTTATAAGAAGGAAGGAAGGCAGGAGGAAAGAAGAAAAGACAGATTTTGTAAGCATAATGCTAAATGTCAGCAAGAATTCTGTGAACTTGATTCTTTTTTACACTGCTGTTGAAAATGTAAATTTATATAACTTACTTGGGTAACAATTTTAAAAATGTAGAGTTTTGTAAATATTTATGGACTTTAAGTAATCCTGCTTTTTGAAATCTCACTAGGAAGTAATATAAAAATGAAATAAAAACATTTATTCATAAATTTATTTATTAAAGCATTATTTCTAAAAAAAGAAACCTAGAAATGACTTAAATACTTAAGGGTAGGAGAACCATTCAGTAAATTGTAATAATTCATATGATGTTATTATGCAGCTTGTTTTCAGATGAAATAATGAAAACATAGGTTACAGGTTAATGTATAATGTTATTAACTATGCAGAAAAAAAAAAAAAAGGAAAGAAAATGAGAATGAAATGCATTAAAAGACTAAGAGCGGTCATCTCCAGAACTCCACTGCTACCACAGAGGTTCTGAACTATGGTTCTATGTTGACAATCAGACATCATCTTTCCAAGTGATTCTGATGCAGGCAGTCCATACTTTGTAGAACTCTGCCCTAAAGAATAAAATCCAACCTTGTTTTATATACAAAGCCCTACGTGATCTGATTCCTTCTCCCTTCCAGTTTCATCTCACACCCCTTGCTACTTACTCTCAAACCATGGATAATATCATTCTTTAAATAACTAAGTATGGAGAAAGGTGAATACAAGATCAGAATCACTGGGGGTGAGACCTACAACTCTACATTTTTTAACCTAGTGATTAAGTGCCTAGTGATACTGATTCACCACAATGACCTTGATATTCCCCTCAACTTGACTAAACTTTAGACAGATTTCTTCTTCACTTTAGACCCCAACTTCCCTTTACTTAGAGCATTTACATTAGAAAACTTGCAAATGTAAATTATTTCTCTGCCTCTCTGGAAGTATTTGTAAATCTCCAAGATTTTTGCCAATTTTACAACCTAGGAAATAACTTTCTCAAGGACTCAGAAACCATTTCTTTGAAAAGGAAACATCAAAGGAGACAGCGCCCCTATTTCCCTGATAATTGAGGGATGGAAGAGATCTAGGTTCATTGAGTGGCATTTAGGAAACTCAGATGGCCTGATCACAGAGAAAAACATTTGTAAATTCAGGAATAACTCTATGTACTAGACACATCCCATTAATCAATCTCACCCTTAACATCTTCTAGTATTTTTCTACTAGCTCACTCCAAAGTTTAAAAGTTGTATCAGTGGGATTTGAACTCAACATGTCTACTCTATTGCAATAGACTGAATAAAAGATTTCTTGCCTGTTTAGTTCTGCCCAGTGCAATTTTGCTTCAGCAACACTAAAAATTGAGACTTCATGCCCTTCCCTCTGCCTGGAGGGTTTTCTTCTCCAGCTATATTGCTTACCTTGATAACTTCACTGATACCTAAAGATTAAGTTTGACTTTCAACTACACAGAAAGTTGTCTCAAACATCCCTGACTATTTCCATCCTTCCTCTCCATTCCCAAAATGATGGTGGCTCTAATTTATTGGATTATAATAAAAAGAACATGAGTTTTAGAGTCCTAAATGGACATGCCTATGTCACTTTATGATCTTTAGCAATGAACTTAACTTTGCAGAGCTGAAATTCTCTCAGGCTTAACACAGAAATTATAATACCTTTGTTTTCCTCAGGATATATTAATTGTACTTAAAATATTTTTAAGTACTTATAGAAAAAATCATGTTTTGTTTTTGAGTTGATCGCATTTTTTATTAAGACTCTATTTTTAGAGGTATTTTTTGGTTAAGAGTAAAACTGAAAGAGAGACACAGAGATTACCATATATCTCCTACTCCTACACATGCACAGACTCCGACATGATCGACATCTCCAGAGTGGTATGATTGTTACAACTAAAGAACCTACATTGACACATCATAGTCAACCAAAGTCCATAGTTTACTCTAGGTTTCATTCTTGGTGTTGTACATTCTATGGGTTTGCACAAATGTATGATACATATCCATCATTATAGTATCACGCAAAGTACTGCCACTACATACAGAGTAGTATCACTAAAAATCTTCTAAGATCCACCTATTCATGTCTCCTCACCCCTATTCCCTGGCAACCACTGCACTTTTTATCACCTCATGGTTTTGTCTTTGCTAGAATGTTACATAGTTGGAGTCCTAGAGTATTTAGCCTTTGGCTTCTTTCACTTAGTAATATGTATTTCATGTGTGTCCATGTCTTTCGATGGTTATTTGATTGTATTTTTATTTCTTGGGGTAAAGTTTATCTGAGAGGTGGTGTCTGTCATGAGTAGCTTTCCCATTCTTCTGAATACAGTATCTCTCTTTCCTTTTTGGAGCTAGCTTTACTCTTCCCACTTGGGCTGAAAATCACTTGATCCTGCCTATCTTAATTAATGATAGCCATGTGACATACCCAAAGACACAAGAAGCTTGTTTCAGAATGTAAATCAACAATATCAAGAAATTACTGCTTTAAAACAAACAAACAACAAACAAAAAGCACAAGTGAACTAAAGAGTAATTCCCAGTTATGTAAGTGATGTTTCTCCTGGCACAAGCTCTGAATCTGCTTGCAGACTAGGGACAAAGGTCGGTGGACCTTAGCTGTTCATGGACATATGCTGAGTAGCACTAAACTTCCCTTAGGTTAGAGATTGGTAAGTGCATGACCCATGTTGGCCCAAAAGTTCATTATGCTGAATAATGTGGCAGTAGTGCTTCAGAACCATAATGGCCTATGTCCTTCCTAGTCACCCTCACTCACCCATACATCTCTACAAGGTCTGCCATTCTGGAATAACTTGAATGTCATTGAAGAGGATAATATAAAAGTTGGTTCTAGTTTCAGAAATTCACAATTCATAGCATTTATTGGTAAGGAGAATCAATGTCACTAATTTGTCAGAAGAACCTCACAAAGGCAAAGAACTCCAACAGGTAAATATATTTATCAGAAAAAATGTTTCCCAAAATGCATATTTTCTTTCTCTTAACAATGAGTAGGAAGAATAAAATATGGAAAATATGTTCATTCTCACAGATAAAAAGATGAAATAAAATCCATCTAGGCATAAGGAGGGAATGAAAAATATTTTCCCCAAATTTCCACCTGCTTATTTCCTATGGAAATGGCAGTAAATCTATCCTATTCAGTCCCAAAGTCAAATGTGGCCTTATGAGAGAGCATTTAGTCAGTTTATTGTTCTGACGTTGCCCATTTTCCCCATAAAAGTAGATTTTAAGACTCCAAATGACTTTCAGATCACTGATTCTACTGCCAGCTGTTGCATTACAACATGGGATTTGGGCTCTGAAAGGCATTTGTGCTCCAGTATTTATACTTTGGCACATCTTTTTAACAGGCGCTTTGTGGTAAAGAGAGGCTAAGCATTATGAGGCATTACAGGTGCTAGAGAAAAGATTGCTGAAATAAAACTTCCATCATTAAAACATACTTGCCTCTTGGCACCTATGACTTTTTAGCCATAGTTTGATCAATCTAGGCTCGAATCTTTCGTTGGCATGGCAGTTGGTTTTGAAAGGTTGCCTTGTTTCATTTTCCATACAGATATGTCAGCACTTGAATGAAGAATGAAAGCTATCCTCAAGTTACTTATGCAGAACAGCATCGGTTCTACTATTGCTAATCCTAAAGCTAACTGAAAGCTTTTTAGAAGATCCACATAAAAGAATTTATGGGCTATTTGTAACAAATAAAATAGTTTCAAAGGAATTCGTGATGGAAGTTGAAAATAACAGGTTGAGTGAATTAAATATTTTCTGTAAAATGAGAAAAAATTTGACAATCACTAAAATGTGTTGGGGCAGAAAATTACCACCTAGATTTTTCTACTGCCTCTTATGCAAATGTTGGCTTTGTAGAATTTTTTGAAGTTTTGAGTTTTCATAGCTCAAGGTCACATTCCATTTAAAAACTCACTCCAGAAAGAGCTAAAGGAAGGTTTGCAAAGGACACCTGGTTTTTTCAAAGACCTGGATTCCTTTAAAGTAGATTTCTAAATGGAATCACTCTATTCATATATAAGGGGCAGTTATATTTGGTCATAAAAGCTAGATTTTAGAGTAGAAAAATGTTTCCTTCTCAAAATAATACTTATAACATGTTTTAAAGCACAGCTGAATTGAAAAAGAATACATCCACTTATAGTTTTCCTTTAAAAATTTTTATTAAATTCTAATAAAGGTAAACATTTTATTGAGAAAAAAAACCCACTGAATTATATTCTTTCTTCCAGATTATCAATATTTTGTCTTAACTTTACTATAAAATTTCTAATGGTAAACACAATTTTTATAACCACCCTTTACCCACTTCATCCCCTTCTCTGACCACTCCTTCCCTTATATCCAATACTCAAACATTTTCTCAAAAAATTTGTTCAAAGTATTCTATCCCTGAAATCTTCTAAGTACTCTTCCCTCATTTTAATAATTCCAGATCATTCTTTAGGTATCATCTAGATGTACCATTTTTTCTGGGCAGTCTCCCTGAAGATATCCTTTGCCCACTGGACCCTTAACTCACTGCATCTTGTATAAGTATATTCTGCCCAACACCCCATCCAAGTTTCTGTTTCCCTTTTTGCTGAATATTACTTTGAACCTCTTATTTATCATATTTATTGTAATTACCTCCTAACTCTCTCTTTTCTCATAGGAATCCTTGAATTCCATGGAAAGAAAAGCTAGATTCTATTCAACTTTAAAATCCTAGCAACTGTCTTGGTGACTGAACAAGTATTAATTCATTAACTGTTTCTTTAATAAATGTACACATGGAACTGTATACAATGACCTCCAACCCCACTACAGCACAGCAGCCTATACAAGGGACAGTAATTTATTCTACTATGTTCTGCCCATACAAACTCTTTTTAAAAATAAAGATAATTAGGAAGCTTCTTCTGACACACTACAAAATCACCAAAGAATGTATAGATGACTTCTGCATTTAGGTTGTATGCCTAAATGAGAAAGTGAATTATTCTGCATAAAATGCATATTTTTATATGTGTTAAAAGTATATACTAAGAACTTGGGGATAAGTGGACAATATAGAAAGAAGATGGGAGTGAACAGAGAAGAGAGAGACCAGGCAGACTGGCATAATTGGGAGCTAATACGGGTAAAGTTGTCTCCTAATTCCTCACGATAGATTAGCCAAAAGTTGTTTAAGGATTGTGATATCTGCTTTTAATTCTAAATTGTCAGCGCTGAAGTGAAGTGAACCCTTTCATTAATCTGAAATCTTAGGTTAAGACCATCACAAAATACAAATGTTTTCTGAAGTTTTTTGTTTTATGCTGTTTCTGTATAAACAAGGGAAACAGGGCTGACTTTCAAGGTAGAGCAGAGAAAAGAGACAGGAACAGCCTTAGGACGTAAGACACAAGGGATTTTCAGCAGCATCAGAAAGTCGGAAGCCAAATGTGCCATGAAATCATAAGCCCCTGGGAATTTACTAAAATCTGGGGAAGGTCATTGGACAAGGATGTGGCCCAGTATGCTACAATTTATTAGTGTGTATGTGCATGCATGTGTCTGTATGGCTGTGCTGTGTGTGTGTGTGTGTGTGTGAATGTATGTGCATGTGTGAAAGAATAAAGCCACTTCAGCTGACTACTAAGATATATATAACTGGATGCAACTATATTCAATCACTAAGTTAACATTAAAAATTATGTATGATTTACCGTTATAGTATATTCTCAAAGATACAAAAATATTAGTAATATTAGTACTGAAATTTACTACCTATAAGATACGAATTAGAAAATCACCTCAGAGTTGTGTTAAATATTAACAAAATGAAATTTTGGCTTTAAGAAATAATTGGAAAAGCCAAAAGAAGACTGAATTTTTCCTTTTTAAAAAAAAAAAAGAAAGAACAAATCACTGTACTATGTAAATTTTAAAACAGTTAAGAATATTAAGTTGTATTATCATTTTTACAGTAGTTTGCACCAATCTTACTGATTACTCCCACATAACTAAACAACTTTTAAAATATGTTAATGAAGTGTTAGTATATAGTATACCATGTTTTGTTTGTAAATACTCTAAAGTAAATGGCTATGCCTTTGGCAGAAAAGTTTTGTTTGTTTGTTTTACTACATTTTACTTCAAGTTAATATATGAAATAATCATGGTCCATTTTTCATATGGTTCTGTCACAGATTGGTAACTTTTACACAAAAATAATGAATATTTTAGAATCAATTTAATAAAGTATAAAACTCAGTGGAAAAACAACTGCAGTAGTTCTTCTATAGGAGGAAGATCTCATTCATGTTAAAAGATGGCACAAATGCCTAGGACAACACAGACTAACTAGGTTGTACATTGTTTTTCTTGTAACTGTTTCTGTTTGGTGCATTTAATCTGACCGGTTCACAGTGTGTCAAGATGAATTATGTTATAGTGGTACTCTTGTGAGAATGCATAAATTGTAGGGTGTTTATGTCATTTAACATCATTGAGAAGCTTAAGAGTTTTCATATTATATTTTATGGATCTGGATTTTCTCCAGATCTCTTGAACTCCCTCATTGTAATGAGAGATCACATTTTGCCAAGTAACTTGAGTCATATATAACCATAAACAATTAAGCAAGTGAGAAGATATATCTATATATCCATATCTGTATTTATATCTATATCCACCTATATACAGATATATATATTTTACGTAGCAGCAGTGTTCACCTTCAAATAATTTATATACCAACCCCTTTAGTAATAGCTTATCCCATCCCTTCACTTTAATCAATGGCACAGTGGGGAAGTTAATAGTCCATTTTGACATCCTAATCACCATGAGCTCTTGCAGCTTCTGTTGATATACATAATTATGTAATTAGTTTTAAGAATCTTTGTATTACTCTCTACAAGAAAAGTGTTTTAAATTTATATTCAGGGAAAATAGATTTACAATATTCATCTCTGACAGGGAGAAAATTCCCATTAAAATATACATACACTGAGATATTTCAATTAAGCATTTTATTAAGAGAGAATTTAATTTTATTTTCTATTCCAGTTGCGAGGACTATATGATAAATTACTTTAAACCTAGAGGCATAAAACGTTATAGACAGATTATCTGAGCTGACTGTAAGCCATCTGATTAATATAGTTAAGATTCTTACAGAGTTGGCAAAACTATCTAGCAAAAAATTACCTAGCACACAGTGTGCAAATGCATACAGTGCCCACTGTGGGCTGGACACTCTGCTAAGAGCTGCTGGAGGCTTCAGATAGGAATCAACATGGATGCTGACTCTGCCGTCTGGTAACAGAGATGAGATTATCTGTAATGGTAACTATTACAAGACGAACCTAGCAGTGGACTGGGGAGAGCCAGTGCCATTCAGAGAAGACAGAAAACAGCATCAACCTGGCAGGACCTGATAAGGAGAGCATGAATAACCCTGATTTATCAAATGTTGTCCACATGGACGGGTTTTAAAGTTTCAAAGAAGAACACTGTTCCCACATCCTTTTCATAATTTAATCATTTAGGTACTTAAAAGTTCCACAGTGCACTAATAATGAAGGTCATACTTTGCTATTACATGCAAATGCTGGTATTTTTATCATTTGTGTATTTTGTTTGAAAGATCTTACTTGCTTGACATTTTGACTTTAAATAATATAGAGCTAAGAACATTTTAGAAGTTTTCTGAGAAATATGGTTTTATAAAGCTTCATGACTATTTGGGCAGTTTTGTTGTTTTGACACGCTCTGGTATCCCAGGAAATATGCCAGATTGTTCTGGTTTTGTACTTTCTACTTCTTTCTGGTAAGTGAACTGCTATCATTTCTGCCAAACACCTATGAGCAGTTCAATAAGCTGCATATTATAATTCTGATATATTTATAAACTATTATAGCCACCTGGCTTTTTAAAAGCAAGGTAAGCCAAGATATTATTTTTTATTGAACAAATTGGTAAAACTATTTCAGCATCACTAAGGTTTTGTGGACTTACACATAAAGTTTTCGAAATCTGACATAATAGTGCAGGTAATCAGATACATGAAAATTGTGTAAAATGTAAAAGGAAGTTTTCATAAACTGTTTTATCTTAGATTTGGACTGTAATTATACCAATTCAATCTCTAGATTACATCTAACATATCTGCAGGACAATTTAATTTAATTTGAACTTAATATCATGTTTTACTAAGAACTATTTTGTTTTGTTTTAAAGAAGTCGGTTTTACTCTGAAAATCACCAATAAAGAGGAGGATTATTACAAAGATTTAAGTAAGATAATAGGGACATCACACCTTCATGGAGGTGCTCTGAGAGTGGGAGGTCACAGAGAATTGAGCGGGGGGTTAATTTTGGATTCAAGGTTTCTCAGTCAATTCAAGCTGCCAAAACAAAACACTATAGACTATCTGGTTCAAACAAGAGAAATTTATTTCTCACAGTTCTGGGACCTGGAAGTCCAAGATCAAGGTGCCAGCAGATTCAGTTCCTAGTGAGAGTCAGCTTCCTGGCTTTTACAAGGCCAACTTCCTGCTATGTTCTCCCAAGGTGGGAGAGAAAGAGTTCTGGTTTCATCCTCTTCTTATAGGAATACAAATACCATCATGCACCTGACCTTTATAACTTCATCCAAATATAAATACCTCCCAAAGGCCCCCTTCTCCAACCACCAAATTGGGAGCTAGGATTTCAATATATGATTTGAGGTGGGGGGAGAGATACAAACATTCAGTCCATAAGAAGGGATCCCTACAGACATCAGGCAAGGCATCCTATGAAGACTGATTACGGAACCTGGACATTACTATGACTGAACAACACTTCATAACGGCCTTTTGTTTTGTTTTGTTTTCCCAACACTAAATGCCTCCTGCCTAGTAAGTGATCAATGCATTGGTTTTCCTCTAGTTTTTTAGAAACTTTACTCAGTAATGTATCAGATAACCATCTTTTTGTACTGCTTAGAGCAGATTTGCAGCTAGTTTTATTCCTTCAGCATACTATATCTTGACTCTGAAAGTTTACAAATCTTTATTAGGAACATCTTATTTGTGTTTTAGAATTATTTTTCTTATGCAGAAATGTAAAACCTGGCAATAACATACACAGATTATTACAAATGAAGGTGGAAATACAGCATAGGGAAAAGCATGTTAATCTCTAATTTCATGAAGAAAAATTATAACTGAAATAATCTCCTTTCATTATGAATCTAAAACTTTTGGGCCTATTTGTTAAAGGTTAAATGTTGCATGTTAAAAGGTATTTTGAAGTTTTTCATCAAAATCCAAAGTAAAAACCTACCACCGTATTCAAGGAATGTATATTCCTTCCCCACTTTTTTTTTATTTTTACATGCTTGAAAGAAAACTTTTATCACATTACACATCTGAAAGCAAAATTTACATGTGTATATAGAAACATATGCTTAAAAGTACTTGTGTTTCTCTCACCATTAATATTCTGAAGGGTCTCAACAATGTTTCCAAACACAGTACACAAATTCCATACAAATAGAGAGTACTTTTTAACATACTAAACAGACTTTCCCTTTGCCATATTTAGGACACATTCTCCATCAAAATGGCTCAAAGAAATTTTATTAAATAACATTTATTACTTCTGTCTTCCATAGTTAATGAATGTATATCCATATGAAAAGCTTGGAAAACAAAGAAAAATATAAAGAAGAAACAGAAATAATTCCCAATCCCAATGCCACCAATATAGTTATCTGAAGCTACTCAGTCCCTAAGCAGGATTTTTTTTTCTTTGAAAACTTCGGATTTTTCCTTACTATTGTACTTCTCTGAATATCATACATTAGTTTCCAAGATAACTATACATACAGATTCTTCTTTATATGCCACCTTCAGAGATACTTTATTAAAGGAAACTAAATAAGTTCCTTCCAAAATCACCATACACTCCAGATTTCTATTTTCCATTAATGTTCTACTGATTCCATTTTCTAAAGCACAATGTCAGGATTTTGGCCCAATTCTACCCTTAAAAACTGTGTTGATTCTTCCCTATCTCTGTCCCAACTTTCTTTAACATAGGACTGTAGCCCGTTCTGTGTTAAGTACCTGGGAGTAAAAATGAATGATTTACCAAGAACTCAAAGCTTATAAAACCATTTTCTGAAAGTTAAAAGCAGTAAGTCAGATGTTAAAAGAGAGATATGTTTAGTCGACTAAAAGTGACTGAAAGGCCTTCTCAGTCCCTAGTCAACTAAGAGTTACCTACGATCATGCCTGAAAGTATTAACATACACTGTAAAGAAATGAGTCCATCAGAAAGAGATATAGCATAACTGGGGAACAATAGAAAAGGGAAATCACAGAAAAAAACATACTATGAGGAGAAAGTATTCACACTTTTTCCTGTATATGTGAATTTTCAATTGTCTAACAAGCCTCCCTAAGAGTTACCTGATACTAGAGAATGGCACATTGTTTGATTTACTATTTATATTGACTTAGGTGGGAAGAAAAATCAGTGTCATAATTAAGAAAATGGATAATATTCAATGACTTTTACCTGCCCCATAGAAAAAATAACCCCAAAGTTATAGTTTTATTATTCTATATTAATTAGTTTGTATTTAATTAATTTTTAACTACATTAAATCCCAGTTATTATATCATCTTTTAAACTACATTTTTAACCCTGTAAGCTCCCTCATAATGAGTTAAGTAAACTTTCGTGATAATATCTACATTATGGAAATGCATCAGACTATCAGTAATTGATATCAGTAAACATATGAATCACCTGATTTCTCATATTCTGACTCTACTTGTTCTGATTATCATTTGATTTTCCAGTTTCCAGTAGCAGGCTTTCTGAGAGAAAATGCGCTGGCCAAATAATTCAGGTGTCTGGTCTCCTGATTTAAAGTGAGCAAGTCCATACCAGAGAGATAAGTATATTTCTGCTGTGGATACAAACTCTGATCTCTAAGAAAACTGAAGGATAGGTTCTAGATCATGACCAACCTGTTAAATTCATGCTAGACAACTGGTTAGCCTCCCCAAGGCTAAATATGCCTTAATCAGTGGCTGGCTGTCCTTCACTTCTGTCCGGAAAAATTATCTCTAATGTGATCTGGGAAAGAATGTTTATTGTATGTCATAGCATTCACAATCATCTCCTGGGAAGACATCAGTGTACCAAAAAAATACTTAAGTAAGGTTTTGAGATATATTTGAGATTAAGAATTTCTGGGGAGTTAGTTGCCTACATGCTACACACACACACACACACACCAGTGAGAGTAAGAAATAAATAAAAGATAAACAAAATAGCAAATAAAATAATACAGCTTTGGAACTAAATAATTCTAAGATAAAAATGAAACAAAGTAAAGAAAATAGAGTTGACGTGGCAGGTATATGGGAGTATTTTCAGTAGGATTTCACAAACAGCTTTTTAGGAAGGTGATATTTAAGCAGAGAAGTGAAAGATTGGACTTCTGAAAAAAAAAATTACAGGCCCAGGTCAAAGTAAGAATATAGGCCCTTTGGAGGAAATAAGATTGGCAGTTTCTAGGCAATTCAGGTTCTACCTACTTGTTATATACTACTATAGATAAAGAAACTAGGTACTACCTCACCAAAAGGTCATAAATTCTTCAGTAAGAAAAGTAAATGTAGGTCTTCAGAAAACTAATGGCAAAGAATGTGGTAGCTATGAACAGCACTCTTTTAGAAAAATATTTTGAGGGACACCTGGATGGCTCAGTCAGTTGGGCATTCTACTTTGGTTCAGATCATGATCTTCAGTCTGTGGGTTTGAGTTCTGCATCGGGCTGTGTGCTGACACCTCAGAGCCTGGAGCCTGCTTCAGATTTTGTGTCTCACTCTCTCTTGCCCCTCTCCCACTCATGCTCATTCTCTCGCTTGTTCTCTCTCAAAAATAAATAAACAATTAAAAAATTTTAAAAAACATTTTGAAACTTATGTTTTTGTCTGGAATATGAGACTTTTCTAAATCTAATCAATTCTTCTATCTTCCCTGTTGGAATATCACAAAGCAATTTTCAAACAGGATCCCGAGTGGTATCATTTTATAAAAAGAAAATTTAAAATTAGATGAATTAAAATTTAGGGATGTAAATGCTCTCTTCCTTTCCTTCCTGCATGTAGATTTTAATAAATTATAAAATACTATTTTACATTTTTGGTCTACCATTTTATTTTCTGTACCACTTTGCATCATAGTTATGGGAATATCTCTCTCTCTAGATCTTAAACTTCCTGAGGTCAGGGGCCATGTTTCATTTATATTAGAATCTGCTACCTATTACTTACTAACTTATAAAGAGTTAGTCTCAATACTTATTTATTGAATAAATGAAATACATGCATATGTATCTTTCATTAATAAAGACATTGCAACATTATAGGTTCTAAATTTACTTCTTAAAAAAAAAAAACAAACAGATACTTAACTACAGAAAACAAATTAGTGGTTGCCAGAGGGGACGTAGCTAGAGGGGATGGAGGAAAGAGAGCAAGGTGATTAAGAATACATTTACCTTGATAAACACTGAATAGTGTATAGAATTGTTGAGTCACTACTTTTCACACCTGAAATTAATGTAACGATGTATTTTAAATATACTTTGCTAAAAATCAATTAATAAAAAGATATAGATAATTAATAGTAAGTAGTGTTATGAAGACTGTATTGTTTATTACTGCTGACTCAGACTCTAGTAATTCTGACTTACAGTAGGCTAACAAGTACATTTTGAATATCAAACTAAAACATCTCAGACTTTATTCAACCAAGTGAATATTGGTCTTCAAAGCAATGAACTCAGGAGTTCATTGCTTTTTCTAATGATTCAACCCTTGCTTGAAAGATTCTTGAAAAAAAAGTTAATTGACTTCCTGAACAAGACTATAGGTTACACGAGAAAAGTCAGTTCCACTTCTCTATGGATACATCTGGCCATCGACCACTCAGAACCACAACTCTAAACTCCCCCCAAAATTTTTCTATTAGAGGAGTATTTTCTATTATAGGAGTAATAGTTGAGGAAGTATTCGGATTTAAATGGAAATTTTTTTTTTGATGTAAAAAGTCAGATTTTAGAAAAAACCATTATACATTAATGAGGAAATCAGCTCCTTTGTAATACATAGATGCTGTCAGTAGAAAGAAGTCTCAATGGTTGAGCCTAACTATTTGATTCAATAATGTAATTGTTTTCAAATATGTATTATTAGCACAGCTTTCTAATAGTCTTTTTGACCTTTACTAACTCAAGTCTCATTTCCCTTTATCTGAGAAAAATCACATCCCATGTCTTCCTTTCCCTGAGAATCTCAGTCTTGTCTGGTGATCACAGGCTGATGCTTGGAAAAGCTCTCTAGTTTACTCACGTAAAAATTTTTAAAAGCCTCTAATCTTAATGAGTTACATTTCTGCCAGAAATGTAGTTCTTAATTATGGCAAAGAGTTAGGTTATTATTGTTGTTGTTTGCAACTCTTTATCTGTGGCCTTTATTTCTACCATAAAAACCCAAGTCTAACAGTTATGTTATCAAAAGGTAATATATTCTAAAGTATATGTAAGATCCCACTGTCTATAATATCTCAAGGGTCATTATCAATCCTCAATCATCCAATTTATGTACAACAACCAACCATGCCCACAAATGTTGACTTTTCTTTCCACCAGACATTTTTAGTCAGATAACAAATCAGGGTGAGTTTAGTCAAGGGACTAATTTTCCTCCGGCAGTGATTGCATTAGCTGTCACAACTGGAGTTTAAAGTCATGTACTTTGGGTCACATTTTCCTTGACCCAGTTTTGTTCCTGCCGCTGGCAATATCAGCAGCTGTGGTTATTATAACTACCCCCAGGTGACAGAACTTAGCATTTCTTTTTGGGGGGTGTTGGGGAAAGGCAGTGAAAAGGGATGGAGAGCTTAGTATCTGTATAATGTTTATGACATCTCCAAGTACCATACAGCTAAAAGAACAAACACCATTTAATCATGTCTGCCTGAGAGAGAGCAGAGGGCACCATATGCGGGTCATCACTCAGGCAATAGTGCATTAAAAATTCCTTTTTCTCCTCCAGTAATTTGAGTAACACTGGGGAAAAAAAAAAGGTTGCAGTTATTTAAATCTTTTTCCAACCTCAATCCTGATGAATGCTATGTTGGTGTTCTTTTCATGATTCTCTGTTTCTTAGTCCTTTCCACACTGAGGAGAAATAAATGCTTAAAAACAATACTTACAAGATTTACGTTTATTCTATATACAAAACTAAAATCATTTAAAAAATCTGACATATCACCAAAGAAGAAAAATGATGCTTGTTAAGAAAACTTAAGTTATTTCTTTTCTTAGGTAGTGGGCAACCCACTGGAAACTCATATACATGTGCTACATCAGTCTCTAAATAATATAAATGAAAAGTTTCACAGTTTAAAGTCAGGCAAGTGGTCACTGATGAAAAATGCTTCATCCTTGAAGCACAAACATATCCACCATTATAGTCTGTGTACTCAGTTTTAACCACCCTTTACTGAAGATAAGGGCTCAGTTGTGATGGTTTGCGTTTTGTTCTCTTATTATTTTAGTTGGATCCTTCCCTCTTTGCCTAAAATCCAACAAAGTCTTTTCCTACAGAGTATTTTCAGAAAAAAAAAAGTTGACCTCCTTTAAAAGAGTTAAATGACTCAGGTGCCTAGGTGGTTCAGGCAGTTAAGTGTCTGACTATTTCCACCCAGGTCATGACCTGGTTGGGGAAATCGCGCCCATGATTTGGGAGATTGAGCCTGAAGTCTGTGCTGTTAGTGCCTAGTCTCCTTGGGGTTCTTTCTATCTCCCATCTCCCTTTGCAGCTCATGCTCTCTCTCTCAAAAGTAAATAAATACATTAAATAATAAAATAAAAAAAACATAAAAACATAAGTAATTGAAATGTCCTGTTAGATCTCTCAAGAAAAGAAGTTTTGTGGAGCAGGTAAGCAAAGAGCACCTGTGCAGAGGTATACCGCAACCCTTAAACCCTAAGAACACATTAAAACCTTTAACTTAGATCATAATTCTAAACCAGTTTAATGGAGAGGGTCTTGATTTGCAATGACAGAAAGGATCTTAGATAATGTTTGCTTTTGTTTGTGTGGAATCCACCACCTACCTCTCAAGCTCTTGATGCCATGCCCCTTTTCCATTTACATGTTTGTGCACACAGTCACTGTTTGACACTCTGCAAATAAACCATTAAATATCCCCAAGCTCTGTCTGCTACACCACAGATGGCTTCATGAAAATAGGAACTTGACATCTTAGTCACAGGTGAAATTGAAAGCAAGAGGCAAGAGGTTAAATCATTAAGTCTAGCTTCAACCTTTTGATATTCTCCTTGGCTTATGCTGAGTATACACAAGGTCAGAGATCAGCGGGGCTGCAGCAGTCTTGCCATCACTATGCTGACACTTAGGGACGCAACAGGAACCCTAGTGAGGTTGGGGGAATTCCTCCTGCCACTAAACTCTTCAGAGTCTTTGCACAAATAAGGAATCCAAAGATATGCCACTTCTCCTCAGCATCTTTTGTTTCTGCTGTGTATTTCTCTCTATCCAGCCAGAATGATAGTCGCCATAAATGCTATAATGGTTTTTTTACAGGAACATTGTGTCCTTTTAAGGTCCAAATCATACTCAAAAATAAGTTTCCTTTACCTTGTGAGTATGAACCATATTGGCAGCTAGTAGTGACTAAAAGGTTAAAGTCTATTAGGCACTCAGTTGTTGTTCTGTCTTAGAAAAGAATTAAGTTGAAATGATCTGTGGGAGGCTGGGACAATGGTGGAGTGGAGGACCATAAGCTGGGTTCCATACCTTAAAGAAAGGGGATGACAAACAGCTCAGGGAGTTACAGCATAGAGGCAGCAGTCTGAAAACCATCTGGTACAAATGGGAGAGTGAGTAGTTTACTCATTTCAGAGTATTTCCTAGAGTGGCAGGGATTTCTGAAGGACTTTTCCAGGAGCAAAGGAACCAGCAGTTGCCATCTCGCTCCCCAATCCCCTAGAATGAACATAGGACTACCTGTGGAACCCAGGTGGGGCCCACACTCAATACCTAACTTGCTTACATCAGTCTCTGCCCCACTGCAGAGATCCCCCAAAAAAATCAACACAAGGAGGTCCACACCAAGGCATATAGTAATTAAAATGGTAAAAAATAGTGATAAAGAATTTCAAAAGAAGCAAGGGATAAGAAGATAGTTACATACAAGAGAAACCCTATAAAATTGTATCAATGGATTTTTCAACAGTGACTTTTCAGGAAAAAAGGGAGTGGCATGGTATATTCAAAGTGCTGTAAAGAAAATCTGTAGCCAAGAATACTCTATTCAGCAAGGCTGCTATATCAGAAGGAGAGATAAAAAGTTTCCCAGACAAAAAACCTAAAGGAGTTCATGACCACTAAACCAGCCTTATAAGAAATGTTAAAGAGGACTCTGGATGGAAAGGAGAGAACAATAATAACGGCAAGAAAAGTAGAGAAGCACAAAAATGGTAAAAATAAGCGTATCTATAAAAGTCAAAGAACTCATAAAATGAAAGATGTAAAGATAGCACCATGTACCTAAAATGTGGGGAGGGGAAGTAAAAATTGGGTTTGTACTTCAGCAACCATCAATTTACTATAGAGTGCTATATGCAAAATGTGTTAAATACAAACTTAATGGTAAGCACAAATAAAAAACCAGTAATCGAGAGATATGCAAAGAATAAAGAGAAAGGAATCCAATTTTATAACTAAAGAAAACCAGCAAACTGTGAAAAAAGAGAGAAAAAGAAGAAAGGACCAGAAAAGATTTAGAAAAACAACCACAAAACAAGAAATAAAATGGCAATAAATATATGCATATCGATAATTAATTTGAGTGTAAATAAATGAAATGCTCCAATCAAAAGACATAGGGTGACACAGTGGTTGAAAAACAAGACCCATCTATAGTCTGTGTACAAGACACTCATTTCCAATGAAAAGACAGTTGTAAATTGAGGGTGAGGGGATAAAAAAACATTTATCATGCAAGTGGATGTCTTAGGAAAGCTAAGGTAGCAATACTTATATCTGACAAAGCCGACTTTAAAACAAAGACAAAGGACAATATATAATAATAAAGGAGAGAGACCAACAAGGAGATATAACATTGTAAATATTTATGCACCCATTATGAAAGAACCCAAATACGTAAAACAATTAAGAACAAACATAAAGGAACTAATCAACGTGATACAATCATAGTAGGGGACTTTCATATTCCACTTACATCAATGGAGAGATCTTTCAAATAGAAAATCAATGAGAAAACAGGGGCACCTGGGTGGCTCAGTCCATTAAGCATCAGACTTTGGCTCAGGTCATGACCTTGCAGTTTGTGGGTTTGAGCCCCACGTCAGGCTCTGTGCTTACAGCTAGCTCAGAGCCTGGAGCCTGTCTTCAGATTCTATGTCTCCCTCTCTCTCTGACCCTCCCCTGTTCACACTGTCACTCTCTCTCTCAAAAATAAATAAAACATTAATTAAAAAAAAAAAATCAATGAGAAAACAATGGCTTTGAATGACACACTAGATCAGATGGATTTAACAGACATTCAGTACATCCCATCCACAGCAGAATACACATTCTTTACAAATGCACATGGAACATTCCCTAGAATATAGCACATTAAAGGCCACAAAACAAATCTGAACAATTTCAAAAGATCAAAGTCTTATCATGCATCTTATCTAACCACAACTCTATAAACTTAGAAATCAAACAAAAATATGGGGGGAAAAAAAGAAAAAGAAAAATCTGGAAAGAGCACAGATACGTGAAGGTTAAATAGCATGCTACTAAACAATGGATGAGTTTATCAAGACATCAACGAAGAAAAAAAATTACATGAGGAGAAATGAAAATGAAAAAAAAGGTTCAAAATTTGAGGGATACAACAAAAGTATATCTAAGAAGGAAGTTTACAGTAACACAGCCTACCTCAAGAATCAAGAAAAATATCAAGTAAACAACAAATGAAGACTAAGCCCATAAGAATAAAAGAGCAAATAAAAACAACAATAGAGAGTAAAAATAAGATCTTATTTTCTTAAATCAAAAACAAAAATAAGAAAAATATAATAATTACTTGGGAAAAAATAAAGATGTTCACAATAGGCAAAGATTTATAATGGTGGTCCTGAAGAAGAAGCTCAAATATGAGAACAAAACAAATACTAAAAATTATTTAAGAAATTTTCCTGAAATTAAACTAACTATATATTGAGGGAGTATTCAACAAAATCCAGAAAATCAACCTGGGATAATAAAAAAGTGAATCACACACTTATAAAATCACTCAACTTTAACAACAAAAATTCTTTTGGAGATCTAGGGGAAAAGGACAAGTGACTTATAAGGAAAAGAGTAGTTTATTATCAGACTTCATAAAAGCATTGCAATATGCTATAAAAATAAGTGGAGTAATACAGTTAAGATACCCAAGGGGAAAAATGTGAGTCAAAGATGTTTATATCCAGAAAAACTGACTTTTAAATACAAAGAATAGAGCTAAACATTTATCATGAAAAATTTAAGGATTATTGTTTCTATAGACCTTACCTGAAGAATCTACTACACAGAAAGAACTACAGGCAATCACTATGACTAGATAGATGTTGATGTGAAGGCTGGTAATAAGCACAGAATATATAATTCCTCATTGAATTAAGAAAAAAATGAAAACTAAAGGGAGAGAGTATAGTGAGTCATGGCTATATGCTGACAAAGTATAAACAGTCAACTATGAAGTATGGGTGGAGACTGTGGAAGGCCTATGCAAAAATTGTTAACTGATTCCTGTGTGATGTGGGATAAAGCAAATAGAATGAACATTAGATTTTCTAATTGTATTATTTCCTGTGTAAAAGTTAATGAGTATTCTCTGGGTGCAATAAAAGAGATGCCAGTATAATTCATTTTTTTTAAATGATTTATTTATTTCTAGGAGAGAGAGAGAGAGAGACAGTGTGAGCAGGGGAGGGTCAGAGAGAGAGGGAGTCACAGACTAAACAGGCTCTAGGCTCTGAGCTGGCAGTCAGCACAGAGCCCAATGCGGGGCTTGAACCCACGAACCGCGAGATCATGACCTAAGTGAAAGTCGGACGCTTAACCGACTAAGCCACCCAGGCGCCCCAATGCCAGTATAATTCAGAGGAAGTTAAGGGTAAATCCTGTAATACTGAATTTATTTGGTAGCCCCATAAATTTACTTAGATTGTCCTTTATTACCATAAACACACACACACACACACACACACACAGCCATTGGTCCATTGGTAAGGCCTGGAAGAAATCAGCAACTCAATAGCAACAATTACTTTAATCTGCAGATTTTATTTTATTTTCTTTAATTTTTTTAATGTTTTATTTATTTCTAGGAGAGAGAGAGAGACAGCGTGAACACGGGAGGGTCAGAGAGAGAGGGAATCAGAGACTCCGAAATAGGCTCCAGGCTCTGAGCCGGCAGTCAGCACAGAGCCCGACGCGGGGCTCGAACCCAAGAACCGCGAGATCATGACCTAAGCGAAAGTCGGACGCTTAACTGACCAAGCCACCCAGGCGCCCCTATCTGCAGATTTTAAATGCCATTCCTCACTGAAAGAAATCAGTGTCCTTTAGAGAAATGTCCACTTCCAGGAAGTGAGTAGTAATAGACAGGATTATCATGAAATATCTTGTCATATACCTTGATAGCAAGGAAGCTACCAAAGATTGTTAAAGTCATGTCAAAAAACATCACGGGTAAAATAAAAAGACATCAAAGGATCAAAGATGGAAAAATTTGAGCATTGGTAAGAAAAATTATTGCAACGAATTGAAATGCATCAAAAATTTTCAAATTAATGAGTTTTCATTTTGGAGAATAGTAAGGGAACTCACTCATTATCTTGACAATTAGGAATAAAGAGAAAGAACAAAGTATATGTGTCCTACCTTTTCTATATAGACTGTATCACCAAAAATCAAATAATTTTTTTTTAGTTTATTTACTTATTTTAGAGAGAGAGGGAGAGCATGCACACCCAGGGTAGGATTAAAGAGAGAGAGAGAAAGAGAGAGAGAGAGAGAATCCCGAGCAGGCTCCCACTGTCAGAGTGGAAGCAGGCATGGGGCTCAAACTCACAAACCCATGATCTGAACTGAAGTCAAGGATCAGATTCTTAATCTACTGAGTCATGAAGGCAGCCCCAAATAATTGGTTTGAAGGAAATATCACTTTCTAGAAGTATTTCTAGTTGATACATTTTTTTTTTAAATCATAGAAGTAGAATACCATCACTATGAAACCCCAATCAATTCATGAATCTAAGCATTGAACATCTATAGCTATAACTGTCATAACAATACAGATAAGCACATGTAATATGTGTCCTGATGAAAGAACACACCATTGTCTTTAGTCTTACAAGGGGATGGAACCTGAGAATGAATCCACCCATCTATCTACAGAAAAAACAATGGACAGAAGTATATCTTGAATTGCACAATTAGTATACAATCAGCAACATTTAGACTAGGGGGAAATCTACAGGTTAAATAGCTCAGGTTCTTTAGCATACATCTTTAACTGTACCATTGTTATGAAATCAGCACCACAGAGATGACAGACCAAGAAAGGAATAAAGGGCAAGCCCATAGACCAATACAATTACAAATTTAAATGGAGTGGGGACAAGACAATATCATAGTATCTACTGTAAGTAATTAAAATTAGTACCTTAGGAAGTGGTAATATAGCCTTGTCAGGGTGTACTTTCTGGGCCTAACATCATGCTTGACACATGATAAGTAATCTCTGAAAATGTATTTTATTTGTTTGTTTGTTTGGAGAGAGAGAATGTTTGTGGGAGAATGTATATATGTGCACTGTTTATTATTGGTGATGTTTGATGGCTGTTTTTTCCCTGAATAAATGTTCATCATATTGGCAAAAAATGCGATAGAAAATATCTGCATTCTTATTTTAATATGAAGAAGGATTCACTGTTACTAGACGTAGTACTAAATTTTTCCCCAGGGAATTCCCGTATATATTAAGACACTATGGCACTCAAATCATGATGTGAAATTCAATTTTTATTGGTTACATGGAGACACAAAACAATAATATAGTGCAGGTGAAAAGCTGTGCTATGATAAGAAACATTATATAATAAAAATGTAAAGGTCCTGCTCAGAGTGAATTATCATTACAAAAATCCCCAAACATGCTTTCAGTGATGTTCTCCCATCTATCCTCTGCTTGAAACCTTAGGAAAGAGGAAATTTATTGAGACTAGAAAAACAGCAATATATTTCTTAGAAGATAGAAAAACAGCTCTTAGAAGAATTCTCAGTTTCAGTGAAATATTTGTTTCTCTTCAATCTATTTCCATCCTTTTCGGTCAAATAAATGACATTTTAGAGATATCTTAGAAATTCTTATAATGACTTTGGGATGTAGCTCTGGGGCCCATATCATTAAATAGTCCTGTCAACTTCTACTAGGTAACTATCTCTAGTCCTTGCCCAAATATTTCTGATATCTGGGAAGTTTTTGAACCTGGAAAGTTCTTTGTGGGGTTACGAATGAAATATGTCTGCCTTCATTCCCAAAACATCACAAGCCAGGGACTTCCAGTCAAACTCAGTGGCCAATTGTTTAAAAAACAAAAATAAAAAGCAAACAAATAAACAAAATTTAAGCAAATTTCCCTAAACAGCAGACACTATTCAACTTATCTACCATAGTTTGAAATTTCCTGAAAGTCACCATGTGAGCATAGATGCACATAATAATGTTAGCTGTAATAAAATTAAGAAAAAGATATAATTAATATGTATCAAATATGTAATTTACTTTAATAGATATATATAAAATGTCTTTAGAATACTTATTTCTTAATTATCAAATATTAATACTACTGTGTTAAATATAACTTCTCAAAGTGTTTCAGTTCTTTGACAGTCTGGTAAAGTTTAAGGACCTACCTCAAAACAAAATAATCATTTAAATGCATTAAATAAAATACACAAAATTATTAAAAAGTGATTATATTGAAATGCTATTTAAAGTAGTTTAATTATAATATAGTAAAATAATGTATGCAATTCACTATTGTATCTTGTGGTGATAATTTTGAAGACGTAATATTTCAATATTATCTATAACAACTGCAATAAGATATCAAAATATTTGAGTGATATTGCTAATATTACTGTGGGGCTTTGTCAAAATTCCTGATTGGAGAAAAGCTCAATTTCAATTAGAGGTCAGTTGTAATATTTTTGCAGCCAGTTGGTAGAACATCTAAATTCTCTCCATGAACTTTTTGGGGACAAATAGCACTCAGATTAAAAACCTACAAAGTAAATCAATTAGTGAGTCCTCTATATCTTTAAGAATAAAGTTCCCTTAAATAGATTTTTCATCAGTTTATTTATCATATTTATAATATTTGGTATGAGTAACATTAAAAGTTTTAATTTACATATTTTACATATGCTCAATTACTTAAATAGCAAATGCAATTAAGAATATTAATAATTAACACGTATGCACTACGCTCTTACTATTTCTTCTACATATAACAGGGAAAATATTACTTTTACAGTATAATGCTAACATTTATAACAAAGAAAAGAAAAATTCTACTGAGCTGGTATTATATTTGAGGCTTAAAAAAGCAATTTTCTTTTTAAAAACTCAATTATTTTTTTCTAATCTCTGTCATGTTTGAATATAATTTCTCTCTAACCAATTTAGGTTTTATTACATTTCTAAGTATATATATATATATATATATATTTTTTTTTTCTAAAGCTGAAATTAGCCCTTTGGATCTAACAAGTCATGGAGTATTACAGAACTTTCTACAATCACATTACTAATCAATTTAAAATCCTTTGTTGCTCATCTCCTCCAACAGTCTAAAAAAGAGCAGAATATGATCTTCAGGGACAACCAAAGGACCAGAAGATACAGCTGTAAATAGTTCTGTGATATTTTCTTTAATATTATATTATTTATTACTTTAGGGTTTCTATAGGAAGACTGAAAATATATTTAAATTGTCTATGGATGTCTTGGTATAAGAAGACATAAAATCACACAGTGGAACTTTTATGTACTAATCTAATGACCTCAAACGAGTGACTTACTCTTCCTAGCATGCAATTCTCTCCACTGCCACATGGCAATAAAGATTACTTTATAACTGTATTGTGAGGATCAACATTATTGATAACTTTCTACACTGTAAACTACCATATTAGTTGATTATTTTTGTCAGTATTAACTATAGTAATTAATTTATTCAACCAGTATGTACTTAATGCTCTCTGTGCGGCAAGCACATAGTGGTGAAGAAGGCACCGCAAAAGATTTCACTATGTTGAAGGTTGTAAGAAAGAACTGATATTAACTTGATGAGAAGATCATTAGCTGTATCCAGACAGCCATGAACAGGCAAATGATGGTATGGCAGAAGAGAATAATATACATTTTAAAATAAAACCTGCTAGATTTAAGTTTATACAAAAATAATTTTTACCATGAATCTAAAAACTTACTACTAACGGATATATATATAAAAGGAACATCAGAACAATATATTTAACTCAGTTCAATTTAAGAAAGTTTTCTTTGAAAGTGATACCTGTAGACACTCTGTTGTGAGGTACTCTTAGATAAATTACAAAATGTTAAGAGCAAGAAAATAACATAATAAACTGTAATATGGATTTGAAAACATAAGTAATGAATGTATGGAAGTATGAGATAATAAGAAGAAAGTCTAAATTCCTATGCAATTTGAGAATGCGAAAAATAAAGGCCGATTTTTATTAAAGACTTTGAAAAACACTTTAAATTATAAAAAATAATATTACAAAAATCTAAATCACCAAGACCCGGTATTAATAATGGTTAATATTTAGCTATATTTGCTATGAATATTCACACTTAATGTGGATCTCATGTATGATTCCTGGCACACTACCTCCAACATTCTGTGCAAAACCTCTCTCTTATTCTTACTTCATTTTGTCATTCTTTCCTCCATTCCCATACACAAGTTCCCGATAGGCATCAATATAATAGATGATTAATTGTATAAGTATGCCAGAAATATGTATTTGACATATACTTACTATAAATATAGTTTTTAATAGATCTATCCTCTTTGAAGTTTACAAATCTCAATCATAATAATTCTTGTTATAATGTAGTCAAACATATGTATACCCCACAATTTGTTCATTGTATTGGTCAGACTGTTTTGCAACAATGCTGTTGAATAAACAGATCTGAATTCTCATTGGTTTAAAACACATTTACTTCGTGACAATGGATATGCAGGACATTTATGTCTATGTTAAACTCAAAGTCCATGGTACAGGGAAATATAGTCTTACCCCTGGAAAGCCATGCTGAAGCTTAATTTTCTTCTTTCTTCCATTAATAGAGCACACTGGGTGGGACTCCATCTCACAACCCTGGGATCATGACCTGAGCCAAAATCCAGAGTCAGACACTTAACGACTGAGTCACCCAGGTACCCCTGTGTGTGTGTTTAAATATATAGTTTGATTACCAATTTGCTCACTAGCAGTTAGTCAGCAAATTATTGTATTATAACTGTATTATAATACTAATTTCATACACTGCCTTAGTAATATTATAGAGTCATAAAAAGTGTTAGCTAGACATCTCTCTTTCACAATCCTTTTCTGGGGGAGAGTAGGTAGAAAGATAGAAGATATATATGTAGGTAAAACCTTATGCGAATAACATCTAGATAGGGGACAAGTACATAATTATTACTATTAATATTTTTATTTAAATCTCATTGGTTCATTTGAATATTCTTCTAATGTTCAGTTTCGATTATGTATTTCTAGAATTCATTCATTTCATTGAAATTTTCAAATATATTACTTCAGAAGTTTGGAAAATCTATTTTACCTGTAGTTGATTTTAATTGTAATTCCATATTTTAATCATTTTTAGGCATAAAATGAACCCAAATAAAGTATATATTTCATTCCTATGTTGATGTAATATAGCCTGTTTCTAATTATAAGCGTCTTCTTGAATTATCTTTATTGATGCCTGTTTCCAATGCCCACAATAAGAGAGTCTTATTGTAGTTTTTTAAATGAGTTGTGAGTCAGTAATAGGTTCTAAAATTAAATTGTCCACATCATTTAAAAAGTAGAAAAGAAAATAATGGATATAAGAACATAACACTGTCAGTCATGTTTCATGAAGCATATGTTAATTTAACAGTTATGTGCATGTGTTACTGGATCCCTGTGTAAAATGTAATCCTTACTGTGGGCTGTAATCTAAGAAAATGAAAAACAGCAGTCCAGAATATTTTTCTCTAAGTAGAATTCCTGTATTCTCAAGATAGAGGCTTTACAGTTTAATTCTTCTCTAACTAATGTCTGTCTCAACACAGGTGAGCTGTATTTCCATAGGTAGCTGAAATTTTCATCACAGCCTGCCTTCTCTTTTTTCTGTTCATAGAGTATTGCTCTTTAGGGTCTTAAAGAAGAAAATATGTGTCTCTGGATTTTGTTTTGAACCTGGTCTCTGAATTTTATCCTTTTAGTCCAATAGGTTGCTAAATGAGCAGTTTGGTTTCTTAACTCTTTGGCTGCCTCTACCTAGAATCAGGAAGTGCCTTCACAGAAGAAATATATGAATCAACAATGTGGTTTTATGTTTTCTTTGTCCAGAAATTCTTTACTATACTGTTAATTTTCTCATGCCTTCAAGGAGTTTTTACATTTATTCTTGTTTTTAACATTTTTCCAGCTTTTCCAGTTGTATTCAATGATAAGGCTATTCTGAATTATTTGACATTACTAGAAAAGTCCATTAAATTTCTTAACAGCAATATTAAATTCAAATGAAGAAAGTGTAAAAATATGTCTATCTTCCCTCTCAGTGAAGAAAATAGTATATTTTAACTTCAACCCCACTCATCTCACAACTTGCTTATTATTATCTATTACTCTACTTTCAGCTTATTTCAAAAGTGATAGACATGCTTTTCTCATTATTCTGCTTCTGGGACTATTACTTTCGACTCATTGCTTATTTTTTATCACTATTATCTACCAATATTTTTGTTCATTGTTGCTTTCTAAATGCAGCTTCTTTTCTCTGGATTAATAGTGAGGATACAGAATATCCTTTTATAATTCTTCAGGGAAAATTCTATAAGTAGAAAACAGTTCAGTGATTGTATGCCTGAAAATATATTTATTTTGTTCTTACTTTGTTCTTACTTTTAAATGAAAGCTTGGCTGGTTTGGGATTCTAGATTCATTAGTATTTTCCTTTTGCACTAGGTCTTCTTGTCTCTTTTCTGGTTTGTTAATATTCTGTTTATCTTATTGCTATTTCTTTAAATTTTGTATTTTTTCATCCAATGTGTTTCAGGAATTATTATCACTGAATTAATATTTGATGTTCTACGTTTTGATGAGCTGTAAAACCCAATTTTTTTATGAGTGAATTAAAAATAATTATTTAATTCATCAGTAAGCTGTCCTAATCGGAGATTTTGTATTTTTAACATGATTACCAAGGTATAATTTACATACCATAGAATTTACTCATTTAAAGTGATTTTTAGTATATTAACAAAGTTATGCAATTATCATCACAATCTAATTTTAGCACATTTTCATCAATACTGAAAAGAAACTCCATATCCATCAAGGCACCCTCTCTATCCCCATCCAAGTCTCCCCTTCCAAGGAAAGCATTAATTTTGGTCTCTGTAGTTCGGCCTAATATAGAGATTTCATTTAAATGAATCATATACTGTGTGAACATTTGTGACTGGCTTCTTTTAGCTAATATTTTCAAAGTCCATCCATATTGTATCTTGCAATCATAATAGTCTTTTACTTTTGTTTAATAATATTCCATTGGATGGGATATTACAATTTATTTACGTATTCATTACTTGATGGTTATTTGGATAATTTTCACTTTATATATACTATGAGCCACCTGTTATAAAATTAGGATCTAAGTATTAGTGTAGAATTATGTTTACATGTGTTTTAAGTATACACTTAGGGGTAAAATTGTTGAATCATATGGCAATGTTTTCCAAACAGTTGATAAACTGCTTTCCAAAGTGGCTACCAACTTTTACATTTCCACCAGCAAAGTATGAGAGTTCTATATTCTCCACATACTTGCCAACATTTGTCATCCCCTGTTTTTTATTATAATGATTTTGGTGGGTGTGAGTGGTATAGTGGTTTTGAACTACATTTCCTTAATAACTAATAGTGAGCATCCTTTATGTGTTTATTAGTCATTTGTACATATTCATTGGGGAAATGTCTGAACAAATATTTTGTCCATTTTTTTTCAACTGGGTTATATGTCTTTTTAATGTTGAGAGAATTTTTTATATGTTCTATATATAAACTCCTTATCAGAAATGTGTCTTAATCTTAATCCAGACCACTATAACAAATTACCATAGACTGAATGGTTTACAGAACAAAAATTTATTTCTCAAAGTTCTAGGGTCTGGGAAGTCCAAGTTCAAGATGCTGATAGATCTAGTTTATGGTGAGACTGCTTCCTGGTTTGTAGGTGGCTATTTTCTTGTTTCCTAACATGGTTAAGAACAGAGAAAGGAAGCAAACTCTTTCTGTCTCTACTTACTTTTGTCTCTACTTACTTACTTATATATGGCACTAACACCATATATGAGGCTTTCATTCTTATGATTTAATTACCTTCCAAAGGTCCCACCTCCTATTATTGTCACATTAGAGGTTTGGATTTCAACATATGATTTGGGGGTAGGAAGAGGCAAATTCAGTTCATAGCAACAAGGTTTGGAATTATTTTCTCCAATTATGTGAGATGCCTTTCACTTTCTTAATAGTGTCCTTTGAAACACAAATATTTTAATTTTTGTGATATCTCATTTTAGTTGGTATGCTTTTAGTGTCATATATAAGAATTCTTTGTCTAACCAAAGGTCAGAAAAATTTATTTCTATGTTTTCTTCTGAGAGTATATAGTTTTAGCTCTAACATTCAGATCTTTGATTCATTTTAATTTTTCTTTATGAATTGAAGAGTTCACTTTCATACTTTTGTATGTGGAAATCCACTTGAATATCATTATTTATTAAAAAGACTATGCTCTTCCCATCTAATGGCCTTGGCACTCTTGTCAAATATCAATAAACCATGGACATGTTATTTTTAGACTCTGTGGAGTCTGTTCTATTGATCTGTATGTCTATCCTAATGCTAGTATCACTGTCTTAATTTAACTGATATTTTTATGTTGATCTTATCTTATTCAACCGTATGCAAATTGCTTGTTAGTTCCCCCCCCCATTTTTTTACATTTTTATTTCCTAATGTCCCTGATTAGGATTCCAAGTATAATAATAAATGGAAGTGGTGAAAGCAGACATGCTTGTCTTGTTCCTAATGTTAGGGAGAAATTTTTCAGTTTTTCAGCACTATGTATGTTAGCTACAGGATTTTTATATATCCTTTATTAGGTTGAAGACATTCGTTTTATTCCTAAACTATTGAGCTTGACTACAAAGGGTAAATTTTGTACCAAGTTTCTGTGTCTATTGAGATGCTTATTTTCTTTTCAACTTTTAGTCTTTAAGAGACTAAAATACTATGGTATGTCACTTAAATTAACTTTGAGATGTTTTTGTTTTTGTTTTTTTAATTTTTTTTTTAATGCTTTATTTCTAGGAGAGAGAGAGAGAGACAGCGCGAGCAAGGGAGGGTCAGAGAGAGAGGGAGTTACAGACTGAAACAGGCTCCAGGCTCTGAGCTGACAGTCAGCACAGAGCCCGACGCGGGGCTCGAACCCACGAACCGTGAGATCATGACCCAAGCGAAAGTCGGACGCTTAACCGACTAAGCCACCCAGGAGCCCCAACTTTGAGATGTTAAACCTAGCATTCATCTGAGATAAATGTCATTGGTCATGGTGTTTATCCCTTGATATATGCTGTAAGATTGTTTGCTAGTATTTTATAGAGTTTTGCATCTACATTCAAATGGCTTCAGTTTCAATGTAATACTGGCATTATTTTGGAAAATGTTTCCTCTTCTCTTTTTGGAAGAGTTTGTGAAAGATTGGCATAAATTAATTTTCAAACATTTGGTAGAATTCATCAATGAAGGCATCTGGGAATATACTTTTCTGTGTAGAAAGTTTTAATATTAAAATGAAACCTCTTTGCTTATTAAAAGCTTATTCAGATTTTTTTGTCTTTCTTGACTCAGCAACAGAAATCTGTGTCTTTGTCAGAAATGGACCATTTCAGGTAAGTTATTTAATTTTGGCATAATACTTATTTCCATTTGACTTGTATAAGGCTAATCGTATATGTGTTTCTTCATTCCTGATTTTAATAGTTTGAGCCTTTTCTTTTTTTCTTGGTCAGTCCAGCAAAAGTTGTCTCTGATTTTGTTGTTGTTATTTGGTTGGTTGGTTGTTTCTGTTTGCTTTGAGTTAGTTTTCTGTACTATTTCCAATTTCTTAAGGTCGAGGATTAGGTTAATTATTTGAAAATAATCTTTTTAAGAATATAGGCATTTCCTTCTAAACACAGGTTTAGCTGCATTCCATATGCTTTCACTTTCCATGTGTTTTCACTTTCGTTTCATCTCAATGTATTTTTTTTTTAAGTTGATTTATTTTGAGAGAAAGAGTGTGAGCCAGGGAGGGCATAACTGTCTAAGTCAACCAGGTGTCCATCTTCATGTATTTTCTAATTTTAATATGATTTTTTTTTTCTTTTACCCAGTGGAATGTGTTGCTTAATTTTCACACATTACTGAATTTCAAAATTTTGTTATTGATTTATAATTTCATTTTATTGAGGTCAGAGAAAATATTTTCATGATTTCAATTCTTTTAAAATTATCAAGAATTTTATTGTCAGGGCACCTGGGTGGCGCAGTCATTTAAGCATCCAACTCTTGATCTCAGCTCAGGTCATGATCTCATGGTTCATGGGTTCAAGCCCTGTGTCAAGCTCTGCACTGTCTGCACACAGCCTGCTTAGGATTCTGTCTCTTCTACTCTTTCTGGCTTGCTCTCTCTCTCTCTCTTTTCTCTCTCTCTCAAAATAAATAAATAAACTTAAAAGAAGAATTTTCTTATGTCACATCATATGGTTTATCTAGTAGACTGTTCGATGTTCACTTGGGAAGAGTGTGTGTTCTGCTGTTGTAGCATGCAGTGTTCTGGAGGTGTTTGTTAGTACTAGACTCATACTGTTTTGCAAGTCTAGTATTTCTTGTTAATCTTCTGCCTAGTTATTATACCCACTACTGAAAGTGGAATGGACACCTATTATTTTTTATTTCCCTTATATCTTCCCTTAAATTTCTCTCTTAAATTCTGTCTAGGTTGTCCAAGTATTTTGGAGGCTCTGATATTAAGCATATACATGTTTAAAATTTGTAGGTCTTCTACTAATGGATTGAATCTCATTATAAAATCGCTCTCTTATGCTCTAGTAACTTTTTTTAAAAAAACTTATTTATGTATTTTGAGAGACAGAGGCTGGGAGAGATGGAGGGAGAGAATTTCAAGCAGGTCCCACACTGTCAGCACAGAGCCCTATATGGGGTTCAATCTCATGAACTGTGAGATCATGACCTGAGCCTAAATTAAGTGTCAGATGTCCAACCAACTGAGCTACACAGGTGCCCCAGTAACTTTTGTTTTTAATATTAAAGTCCATTTCTTGAATCTGTACAGTTAAGACTTTTTTTTTTCTGAGCAGCTTTTGTTCAAAGCAAAATTGAGAGAAAGGGTTTTCCCCCTACCACTGCACATAGATAAACTTTCCCTTTATCAACATCTGCCACCAAAGTGGTACATTTGCTACAATTGATGACACATCATAATCACCTGATGTCCATACTTTACCTTAGGATTCACTCTTAATTTTATACAATCTATGGGTTTGGACAAAAGTATAATGACATGTATCTAACATTATAGTATCATACAGTTTTTTCACTGTCCCAAAAGTCCTGTATTCCACCTCTTCGATTCCACAAACCCCCAAACACTGGCAACCATTTTATCATCTTCATAGTTTTGCCTTTCATAGGATGATATATAATTGGCATCACAAATTATGTATCCTCTTCATGTTGTCTTCTTTCACTTGGTAATGTGCATTTAAGTTTCCTTTATGTCTTTTCATAAACTGATAGCTTTTTTTTTTTTTTAAGATGCATGATATTCCATTGTTTGGATGTACCATAGTGTATTTATCATTTGCCTACTGAACGACATCTTAATTGTGGCCCAGTTTGGTGATTTTGAATAAATCTGTTATAAACAATTGTGTGAAGGTTTTTGCGCAGGCATGTGTTTTCAACTCACCTGGATAAATAACAAGCAGAGTGATAACTAGATCTTATGGTAAGAGTATAAATGAGATTCCTGGTTTACCAGTCCTCATCAGCACTTGATGTTGTCAGTGTGCTGGATTTGGGCTATTCCAATAGTTGTGTAGTCATATCTCATTTTAATTTGCATTTTCCTCGTCACATATAATGGAAGCATCTTTTCATATGATTACTTGCCATTTGTATGGCTTCTTTGGTTAAGTGTCTATTCACATCTTGGGCCCACTTTTAAATCCGGTGGTGAGTGTTCTTACTGTTGGATACTAAGAGTTCTTTGTTACAGCTTTAGGTAATAATCCTTTATCAGATGTGTCTTTTTCAAATATTTCTCCCTGTATGTGGCCTATCTTCTCATTCTCTTGAAATTGTCTTTTTCAGAGCAGAAGTTTTTATTTTTAATTAAGTCCAACATCAATTCTTTCTTTCCTGGATGGTGCCTTTGGTGTTGTAACTAAAAATTCATCACCATATTGAAGCTCATCTAGGTTTTCTCCTATGTTATCTTCTAGGAGCTTCATAATTTTGCATCTTAGAGACATTTAGGTCTGTAATCCACTTCGAGTTAATTTTTGTAAAGGGTGTAAGGTTGATATCTAGATTTTTTTTTTGCTTCTGATATCTACTTGTTCCAGCACCATTAATTGAAAGACTATCTTTGCTCCATTGTGCTGCCTTTGATTTCTCATCAAAAATCAGTTGACTATATTTATATGGGTCTATTTCTAGCCTCTCTATTTTGTTCCACTGATCTGTTTGTCTATTGTTTCACCTCTGTCACACTGTCCTGGTTACTGTGGCTTCATAATAAGTCCTGACATCAGGTAGTGTCAGTTGTCCAACTTTATTCTTCTCCTTTAATATTATGTTGTCTATTTTAGGTCTTTTGACTCTCCATGTAAACTTTACAGTCAGTTTCTTACTATCCACAAAAAAATCAGTAGAAATTTGATTGAGATTGCATGAAATCGGTAGATCAAGTTAGGAGGAAATGACATCTTGACAATATTGAGTATTCTTATCTATAAAAATGGAGTATCTTTCTACATTTTATTCTTTTTGATTCATTTATCAGAGTATTGGGGTTCCTCTCGTAAATATGTTTTGCATATTTTGTTAGATTTATACCTAAGTATTCCATTTGGGGTGGTGCTAATGCATTTTTTAAATTTCAAATCTCACCTGTTTACTGATGATCCATAGGAGAGCAATGGATTTTTGTGTAAAATCTTATATCCCACAACCATGCTATATCATTTATTAGTTCCTGAAGTTTTGCTGTTGTTGTTGTTTCATATTTTCTACAAAGACCATAATGTCATCTATGAACAAATACAGTTTCATGTCTTCCTTCCCAATCTGTCCTCTTTTGTTTCCTTTTCTTGTGTTACTGTATTAGCTAGATCTTCTAGTAGAATATGGAAATACAGTGGTAAAAAGACATCCTTGCCTTGTTCTGATCTTGGTGGGAAAGTTCCTTATATTTCTTATCATTAAGTTGGAAGTTAGTGGTAGGGTTTTTGTATATAGTCTTTATTAAGCTGAGGAAGTTCTGTACTCCTAGATGATTGAGAGTGTCTATCATAAATGATTATTGGAAATTTTCAGATATTTTTTCTATCTGTATTGATATGATCATGTAATTTTTCTTTTTTAGTCTGTTGAAGTGATGGACAACGTTAATTGATTTCATATGTAGAACTAACCTTAGTTATCTTGTATCTTGTATATAGAATGAAGATCTCCTAAATCCAATCCTTCTTTTTTAATTGGTTGGATATAATTAAGAATTTAAAAAATAAAATGTTTCTCTTTTAACACCTTATAACTTATCAATATTAACGATTGATATGTGCTTTAAGCAACTGCACTAACACATGAGGTATTTGATTTTTATTATTATTATTTTTTAATGTTTTATTTATTTCTAGGAGAGAGAGAGACAGCGTAAGCAGGGGAGGGTCAGAGAGAGAGCGAGTCACAGACTGAAACAGGCTCCAAGCTCTGAGCTGGCAGTCAGCACAGAGCCCGACGCGGGGCTCGAACCCACAAACCGCGAGATCATGACCCAAGCGAAAGTCGGACGCTTAACCGACTAAGCCACCCAGGCGCCCCTTTTATTATTATTTTTATATGAAGAGAGTTTATAAAATTATTTCCATTATAGGTAAGGAGCCATTGTTCATACATCTTTACTTAAATAACACTCTGACAAAGAATAATACAATAAGTCATATGCAGTATATTGAAATTCTGTATTCAAATTGGCTTGCCATTAAATTTCCAGCCTATATAGCCTGCAGTCATCTGCTTTTTCCCCAAAGGCATGCATAAGATTCAGCAGATAGAAACACAATATATTCCTTTTGTAGTGACATTCTAAGACCTCAAGAACTCTTGACAGAATTAATTTGCCCAAGTGTCAAGAAACTCTTGTTACTTAATACATAAAATTTTATGTTTATAAAAAGTGGCTGAGTTTGGGGCGCCTGGTGGCTTAGTCGGTTGAGCATCCAACTTTCACTTAGGTCATGATCTCGCGGTTCGTGGGTTCGAGCCCCGCGTCGGGCTCTGTGCTGACTGCCAGCTCGGAGCCTGGAGCCTGTTTCAGAGTCTGTGACTCCCTCTCTCTCTGACCCTCCCCTGCTCACGCTGTCTCTCTCTCTCTCTCTAGAAATAAATAAAACATTAAAAAAAAAATGTGGCTGAGTTTTACCTTTGTTTAAACTCAATTATATATATACATATATATGTATATATATATATATGTATGTATACTGTGATCAAAATATATCTTATTCATCCAATGAGAATTTGGTTCAACTCTTCTCAAATATCAAGGAAGAATCTGCTTGAAGCAGATAAAAATATACATAAAGTTGTTCATTGTGTGTACTTGGGTAAGCTACTTAACTTCTCTGGATGCAGATATCATTATATTTTCATTGTAGTGAGGGAATAAAAGTGAATAATCAATTCTTTCGAATAAAACAATGTAAGTAGAGATACTGTCTAAATTTTAAGTCAACAACGCCATATGTAAGCTTATTAGATGGTGACTATCAAGGGACTGTAACTGTTGACCTCATTTAGCTAAGGTTTCTAAAGTGCAGTTAAAAGATCTTATTTCATATTTGCTACAGGGACTAAAATTTACATAAACAAGTAGAATATTCACTGTTCCTTTCTTTTTATTTCCTTATTGGTTGGTAGGACATTTCAAGACAGAGACAATGGAAGCAAAATAATTGTATCTGTTACACAGAATCAATGAGGCAGAAGTTACATTTAAAGTAGGTCCACACTTGTAATCCCTGATGCATCCTCTTCCAACTTCCACTAATATACACGTAAAAGGCAGAAAATTTTGAAAAATCCCAATGCAGAAAACTGTGACTGACAGTCAGCCAATTGCCAGACGTGGGAAGGATTTCCTCTAGGTAAAAGCCTGAGAGAACTGCACTAAAATATAACAGATAGCTTTCTTTTGCTAGGCTTCACTTGTCTGATTTCCTAAAAGTTAGGTAAGAAGAGATTAATTTTCTTCTCCACTGTCTGTCACTCTCATTAAAAACAAAACAAACCAATAGACTGAAAATCAAGGTCTATAGAATACTAGGAAGCTATCTCTTTTTGTTATGAGTTCTCTTAGATATCAAAAAGGCTAATCCTCAATTCCCTTTTCAGTGCAACCCATTCTGCATCCAAAGGTAGAGGGCAACTCCCAGAAAGGTTAACAAAGCTGGAGCACCAGTGATTAAAAGTAAACTATTTCAATCTGGGAGAAAAACTCCTCCCAGTTCCCAACAAAATTATCTAGTAAATCTAATTCCCCAGTAGCGTTATCTGTGAGAACCCTAGAAATACAAATCTTCTTTTTCTATTTACAAAGATTCTGATTTCAGTCAATTTGAAGAGTTGCCCAAATAACTATATTTTACCTAATCTTCCAAGTGATTAGAGGAACAGCCCTTTGTGGGACTCAATGATTTAGGGCTCATGATTAATATGCCCAGTATACCATTCCTTGGTTATTATGGACCCTGAAATCACAATATAACTTTCTATAATATTTTTCATCTATCACAAATCTGTTTTTTTTTTCTCCTAATAATGAAGATTAGGTCCAATGTAGCAATTTCCCTGAATGTTTTGTTCATGTTATCATTGAAATATTTTGCAGGGAAAATAGGAAATAATCTTAAACTCAACATTCGTCTTCAAATGTGTTTTTTTTTATAGAATAGGATACTCAGCTATCATGCATTACTACTTAATTTTATTCTATAAAAATATTTTTTTAAATAAGATAGGTCTTCCAACAGTATATTCCAATTATGTTTCATACTTCAGCAAATATCAGTGACACATATGAGATATTCTTTGCATTCCTGTGATAAAATTTCCTGTTGACTTTGTTTATTATTCATACTCTCCATTTGATTAGACACATTTGTGGCTTTTCCAAGATCCTTTTGATATGCTTGCTTTGAGAAAAGAATTTCAAAGATGGGTATTCCTTTGAATAAGAACAGAAGTGGGTGAATTCTGGAATTTAATATTTATTTAACAAAAAATGTAATGGTAATTATTATAAGACAACCTGTCATAAGAAGACTGTGCTTTTTTGCTTTTATCAATGAGAAGGATTTTTGCCATAAAATCAAATTAACCTTGTGATAGAATTTTAAGTGATTTGATTTTTAATATTCTATTAGAACTTTCATTCTATCATTGTAGAAATGTGAAGAAATTGACATAATAAGAACAGGCTTGCCAGGCACAATTTAATTAATGAAATAATTTTTACTAATATCAAGAAGTTACTGTCATGGTCCCAGAGAGACCAAATAGTGTGGCTGAATGTCGCTCAGTAATATGCTGATTGTAAGATGTAAGCACTTGAAAATCTAAAATGAACAGGTCTTCTACACTTTTAAATTTAATATTTTATTAGGTATTACATTTTATAAAAAACCAAGTGCAATTTTTACACATGTCAGGACTTAGCTTTTCATCATAAATCAACTTCACTATTGATAAATTTATTTTCAATTCTGGCAAAATGTTTGAGAGAAATATTATTGAATTCAAATTCTTCCTGGTTAGATTGAGAGTATGGCTCCAAAGAAATGCAACTGATTAATTTTAATAAGTGCACAAATATTTGGACATTTATATGATTTTTTTTTTCATTTTGAAGTATTCATTTAAGGAGGCTACCTATTTATTCTAATGGAGATGTTATTACTCAAAATATTTAGGTAATTTCTCCTTGGGAATTGCTCTCTGTACTTACTGCACATGAACTTAAATACCCATTATGATAAAAAAAAAAAAAAAAACCTGTTCCTTGAGAGCTGATTAAATTTTGAAAACATCTCAGAATCATCTAGAGGCAAGCATTAGGAATAGATTTGATGATCAGGCTGAACATTAGAGTCTGAGTCAGGAATAAATCAAAAGTAATCAAAACTAATTTAGTGGCATAGCTTATAATCTGCTTTTATAGCAACTCCCCCTCCAAAAAAATTATAGGATAATTTTGGAAATGGCAGCATTTTGTAGTATTTATACAATTCCCAAAGATAAACTCTCATTGGATATGGAAGTTTGAGTATAATATTTAAAATCAATGTTATTACTGTGGAGTAATTCATCTTTTCTGATATAATTCATGGCATGTAGCAAGGAAAAAAATGTTAATAGGATTAATGAAAGGACACATGCATTAATCAAAGAATATCTGTTGTAAGAAAATGACTTAAAAAAACACAGTGCTTTTAAAGGCACTTCCTAAAATAATCCATATTACCTATACTTCATTTATATGAGTAATATGTATAGTATCCATACTTTCAAATTTAATTTATACTATTTATAATTATATTTTGATAGTATACATATATTTTTTTCTACTTAGAATGTTGAATAAGAAAAAGGGATAGTTTAGACAGATCCAGATGGCAGAGTAGGAAGGTCCTGAGTCCACCTCCTCTCATGGATATTCTAGAACTACAGGTATATATAAAATAATTCTAAGAACACCCTGAAGGCTAGCAGAACACTCTTCTGCAATTAAAGATATGATGAAATAAACACATTGAGATGGGTCAAAGAAACAAAGACATAGTCTGGTCAGGACTCACACACTCGACATGGCTAACCATAAACAGGAGGAAATCACTAATGTAGAGGTCTTCACTGATAGTGAGGGGCTTCAAGCCCCATATCTAGCACCTCAGATCTGGAGATGTACACTGGAAAGATAAGCTACATAATGCCTGCCTTTGAAAACCAGAGATGCTTAACTCTGGATAGCTGGAGGACTTATAGGAAACCAAGATTCTGCTTTGAAAGGCTTCTGCACAAACTCACTCAGAGAACCAGCACAGAAGCAGCAGTTTGTAAAGTGTCTGGGCCTATGTAAAAGAGATTTATTGACTAATTTTGGTATGTCTGCTGGTGGGGAAGGGACCTGTGGATACTTTCTTCAGGAATGAGAGCACTGGAGGGCACATTTTCTTTTTCTTTCTTTTCTTCTTACTCTTCTACTTAGATGGCTGAGCACTGGAGGGTCCTATTTTTGAAACTTTCCATCTACCTTTGCTAACACTATTTGCTTTGCTACAAATGGGTAAAGAAGGTAAAAAGGATTCAGAGGTGCAGACCCACAGCTATAAAATAAATAAGTCACAAATAGGAAAAGTACCTCATAGGGAATACTATAATACTGTAATAACTTGATATGGTGACAGATGTTAACTAGACTTATTGTGGTGATCATTTTGTAATGTATATAAATGCAAAATCACTATACTGTACACTTGAAACTAATATAATATTTTATGGCAACTATACTTCAATAAAACTTAAATAGAAATACAGAGGTAGTTTCCTGAGTTGTTAATTTTAGTCACTCTGACCATTGTGAGATGGTATCTCAGTGTGGTTTTGATTTGTATTTCCCTGATGGTGAGTGATGTTGAATGTCCTTTCATGTGTCAGTTATCCATCTGGATGTGTTCTTTGGAAAAGTGTCTATTCATGTCTTCTGCCCATTTCATCATTGGATTATTTGTTTTCTGGGTGTTGACTTTGGTAAGTTCTTTATAGATTTTGGATACTAACTCTTTATCTGACATGTCATTTGCAAATGCATTTTCCCATTCCATCGGGTGCCTTTTACTTTTGTGGACTGTTTGCTGCACAGAAGCTTTTTATCTTGATGAGGTCCCAAAAGTTCATTTTTGCTTTTATTTCCCTTGCCTTCAGAGACATGTCATGTAAGAAGTTGCTGAGGCTGGGGTCAAAGAGATTGCTGACTGTTTTTTCCTGTAGGATTTTGATTCCTGTCTCACATTTAGGTCTTTCATCCAATTTGAATTTATTTTTATGTATGGTGTAATAAAGTGGCCCAGGTTCATTCTTCTGCATGTTGCTGTCCAGTTCTCCCAGCACCACTTGCTAAAGAGAATGTCTTTTTTCCATTGGCTACTCTTTCCTACTTCATCGATAATTAGTTGGCCATATAGTTCTGGGTTCTCTATTCTATTCCATTGGTCTGTATTTCTGTTTTTGTGACAATCCTATCCTGTCTTGATGATTACAGCTTTGTAGTACAGGCAAAGTCTGGGACTGTGATGCCTCCATATTTGGTTTTCTTTTTCAACATTACTTTGGCTATTCAGAGCCTTTTGTGGTTCCATACAAACTTCTTTGTTCCATACATGCATTCTTTGTTCTAGCTCTGTGAAGAATACAGGTGCTTTTTGATTGGGATTGTATTGAAATGTGTAAATTGCTTTGAGTAGTATTGACATTTTAACAACATTTGTTCTTCCAATCCATAAGCATGGAATGTTTTTCCAGTTCTTTGTGTCTTCTTCAATTTCTTTCATAAACTCTATAGTTTTTAGTATACAAATCTTTTACCTCTTTGGTTAGGTTTATTCCTAGGAATTTTATAGTTCTTGGTGCTATTGCAAATTGGGATCAATTCCTTGATATCTCATTCTATTGCTTCATTATTAGTGTATACAAATGCAAGCAATTTCTGTACATTTATTTTATAGCCCAAAACTTTGCTGAATTCATGTATCAGTTCTAGTTTTCTGGTGGAGTCTTTTGGGTTTTCCATGTAGAGTATAATGTCATCTGTGAGAAGTGAAATTTGACTTTTTATTTGCCAATCTGAATGTCTTTTATTTCATTCTGTTGTATGATTGCTGAGGTTAGGACTTCCAATACTATATTACACAACAGTGGTGAGAGTAGACAGACTGTCATGTCCCTGATCTTGGAGGAAAGCTCTCAGTTTTTCCCCACTGAGGATGATATTAGCTGTGGGCCTATCTTTTATGGCTTTTGTGATATTAAGGTATGCTCCTTCTATTCCAACTTTGTTGAGGGTTTTTCTTAAGAAAGGATGCTGTGTTTTGTCAAATGCTTTTTCTGCATCTATTTAAAGGATCATATGATTCTTATCTTTTTTTCTATTAATGCAATGTATCACAATGATTGATTTGCAAATATTAAACCAGCCCTGCATCCCAGGAATTAATCCCACTTGATCATGGTGAATAATTATTTTAATACACTGTTAAACTTGATTTGCTAGTATCTTGTTGAGAATTTTTGCACCTATGATCATCAGGGATGCTAGCCTGTAATTCTCCTTTTTAGTGGGGTCTTTATCTGGTTTGGAAATCTAGGCAATGCTAGCTTCACAGAATGTGCCTGGAAGCTTTCCTTCCATTTCTATTTCTTGGAACAGCTTGAGAAGAATAGGTCTTAACTCTGCTTTAAATGTCTGGTAGAATTACCCTGAGAATTCATTTGGCCCAGGACTCTTGTTTGTTGGGAGATTTTTGATAATGATTCAATTTTTAGAGGATGTAGAAAAAGGGCAACCCTCTTGCACTGTAGGTGGGAATTCAAACTGGTGTAGCCACTGTGGAAAACAGTATGGAGGCTCCTCAAAAAATTAAAAATAGAACTACTCTATGACCCAGCAATAATATTACTAGGAATTAGTCAAAAGATACAGGAGTACTGATTTGTAGGGGCACAGGAACCCCAATGTTTATAAGGGGACTATCAACAATAGCCAAATTATGGGAAAAACCCAAATGTCCATCAACTGATGAATGGATAAAGAAGATGTGGTATATATACATATATACAATGCAATACTACTTGGCACTGAAAAAGAATGAAATCTTGCCATTTGCAACACCATGGATGGCTCTGGAGGGTATTATACTAAGTAAAATAAATCAATCAGAAAAAGACAGGTATCATATGATTTCACTCATATGTGGAATTTGTAAAACTTAACAGAAGAACACAGGGGAAAGGCAGAAAAAATAAGTTACAAACAGAGAGGGAGGCAAACCATAGAAGACTCTTAAATATAGAGAACAGAGGGTTGATGGGGGTGAGGGGTTGGGGGAGGAGGGAAAATGGGTGATGGGCATTAAGGAGGGCACTTGCTGGGATGAGCACTGGGTGCTGTATTCATTGTAATACATTGTTTACTGGGTGTAAACAATGAATCCTAAGAATCTACTCCGAAAGCCAAGACTACATTGTATATTAGCTAACTTGACAATAAATTAAAAAAACAAAAAAGAAAGAAATACAAAAGTACTTTAACAAACTGCTTTTATGTGCCCTGTGAGTATCTGTCTTTTTATAGCATGGATTGCTGCCTTTAACTTCGTACATTCTCTAGCTATATAAGGAAAAGCAGTTTAAAGTTGCTTAATCACAGCTTTAATATTTAAATGGGTTTTTTTTTGTTTTTTTTATGTTTTTTTTTTTTAATTTTTTTATTTCTAGGAGAGAGAGACAGCGTGAGCAGGGGAAGGTCAGAGAGAGAGGGAGTCACAGACTGAAACAGGCTCCAGGCTCCGAGCTGGCAGTCAGCACAGAGCCCGACGTGGGGCTCGAACCCACGAACCGCAAGATCATGACCTAAGCGAAAGTCGGACGCTTAACCGACTAAGCCACCCAGGCGCCCCTAATATTTAAATGTTTTTAAGAATTCCTAGCCTCCACCCACCTGTGTAATCTAACATCTCTCTAAGGCAGGAGCATTTCAATTGAGCTGCTTTACTGTCTCTGTCTTTTGAATGTTAATTTCCCACTTCACATTGTGATTTATACTTATCTTTCAAGTCTTAACACTAATAATACTTGCTCTGTGAAATTATAACAAAATCATTCAAACAGACTTAGTATCCCCTCTCTAAAACTACATAATTCTATGTCCATTCCTCTCTCACTGCATTCATCACTAACATTTACAGGCGTGCCTGCTCTCTACTCCTGGATTCCTCCAAAGTGAGTACTTTGCTTTCCAACTTTGTACTCCAACCACTACCATAGTGTCTGGCACATAGTTATGTGTTCCATAACTATCTGTAGAATTAATAAAATAACACAGACTTTCTCCAACGACTCGCATTAATAGTCTCAAACCTGAAATCCTTATGAACCTTTCATTTTGTCTTTCAAATTAGTATCATTACATTTGAAAAAAAGGCAAACTGAATAATCTACCCACAGTAAAATCCTTCTAAATAGACACAAACTTTGGAATATAATCTGCCTTGATATTATTTTTACAAACACAAGTCTTAAAATAATTCACAGTTCTTAAAATATTATATTGCCATGTAACTGGTTTCTTAATGAGGACACTTTCAATATTCATTGATTCATTCAATAAATATTGATTGAAACATAAATATGTGGAAATGTATTTAGTTTTTAAAAAGAGGTTTTTTTTAATCTCTTGGATCTCAAAGTAGTTTCTTTGTCCATTTTATATTCTATTGTACTTTAAATGTAAACACATAAGGGGAAAAAACCAATTCTATAACCATATTTATTTCCAGAGATTTACCTCAAAGCAATTTGAACAAGGACATGAAAACAATCTTCCTGACTTTTAGTTGTATAAAAACAATGATTTTTTTTTTTCTCATGCAATCCTTAGGTCTGTGTTCTTTTACTTTCTATGTTTTTTGTTTGTTTAAAAATATAGGGCTGCATTTATTTATTAAAGGAGAATCAAAACCTACTTTATTGAATCAGGTCTTTTCAGTTCCTAATGATAGTTATGCTTGAGGGAACTTTCTGTCCTTCATTTGCTATTGCTAACAGCAATATTTTTAAAATCTTTTCTTTCAAAAATGCCATTTTTTTGGACCTATATCACATGCCTCAAAGTTTTAAAGGACTAGACATTACTTTCTTTCCATATTGACTAATTCTTATTATATATATACTTTATTTTAAGACACTAAGTATATTATCATTGAAATTTATAAAAGATACTAAAAAATGATTCTTCACTTGAAAAACTTTTAAGGGGAAATTTTATTTGAATAGTAATGTATAATGTGATTAATTTTTTCCATATTGAATTCTACAAAAACATCTAGTAAACTGAATTACTATAAATACAAACATCATACTGTGAAATAGTTCAGTCTTTATGCATTCACATTAGTCAAGCCAGAAGAAGGAGGACAAGAAAAGCAAAAAAAGAAGGCCATATCTGGTATCTAGGAGAAGAATAGGGAGAAAAAGAAGAGATGATAAGACAGTAATAAAGCAGAGAGGATAAACACAAAGACCCAGGATGTGAGGAAGGACTAGCAAGCAATAGCTACTCCATCAAATGGAAAGAAATACAACCACTAAAGAGGTCAGCAATAGAATTGTTCTATATTCTTTTCAGTAATTCTTTTTCTTTTTTTAAACCGATTTAAATTTTTTTTATTAATGTATATTTATTTGTGAGAGAGACAGAGCATGAGTAGGGGAGGGGCACAGTGAGAGAGGGACACAGAATCTGAAGTAGGATCCAGGCTCTGAGCTGTCAGCACAGAGCCTTGGTGCAGGACTTGAACTCACTAGCCATGAGATTGGGACATAAGCCAAAGTTGGACGCTTAACCCACTGAGCCACCCAGGCACCACTCAGTAATTCTTAAACTGTGTGGAACAGGGCTGTTGCTATTGTGCATGTGGTAGAGAGGAGAAAAGGAAAATGAGTCAAGGGAGAAGCTCAATTTCAATACTTTGGGAAGCTCTACCAGTGGGTTTGGAAACTAAAACTTATGGAATACTTTTTACATGCCAGACATTGCATAAATACATACCAGATATTGCATAAAATGATCTTTATAATTAGTCCTTAACAACTCACACATACCCCTATTAATCCCCAAATGAGAAGAAAGTAAAATTTGTTCCAAGGGTGGACTGTAAATATAATTGAAATTGATTTACAGAGTGTAAAACCTCTAGTATTTTTCTTAAAAATTCATGTTAATTTTCATTTTTATTCTATAGGATATCTATAACTACTTTAACATAAAAATGATGTTGAAAAATTTTAGTATTGACTAAAAGCTATGATAAAAAATGTGGACATACTTTCCATAACCACAAGCACAGGAAATTTGAATTTGCAGAATGATTTACACAACCTCACTTAATTCTTAGTCTTGTTAGCAGTACTAAAAAGTATGCAATATTATCCATATTTTATCCCTGTTTTCAAATGAGAAAACTGGAATTAATGAGAAAACTGGAATTAATGAGAAAACTGGAATTAATAAGGGAAAAACTGAAATTCCACTACATGACACTCCCTATGTAACAAGAAATTCTGTCTTCAGTCTATTTTTTCATGGTAAATAGTAAATAAAATTGTGATAATGATAAACTCCAGTATGTTGAACTTGAATAGAGGGGCTGGAGAGAAAGTGGAGGTAACTAACATTTGAGTAATGTCTACATAGGTTATAGAGTTTAATGCTTAAAGCAACCTAATCAACAGTTGTCACTGTTCATGTTTAATAAACATTAGCTTCCCCTTTAAATACTTACTATATTTTAAGCATGTTTTAGGTCATTTATATGTTGCATAATTTAATCTACAAAATGGTTATTTTGAAGCTTAAACAACTTCTTACAGTATTTTTTTTCTTATTCCATCCTAAAAATATATTTATATCTATTTTTTGTTTTAGTAGACTTTATACCACATATATAAATTATGTTTGCTAGTACTAGCATTTTGAAGACTAAATAAATAACAAAATTTAAAAAACAGAAATATTTGTGTGTAGGCATATGCGTGAATACATATTTGTATGTGCATATAGATACATATACACACATTTATATGTCTATATAAGAGAGAGTTTAAGTGTACAGGCTCAGAAGTCAAAAGACTACCTATGTTCAAACACAGCTTCACTAATGCTGTGAAATCTTAGGAAAATTAATTTATGAATTCAATCATTAATTTAACAATGATTTATTGGCCATGGCTGTGTTTTAGGCACTGTCCTAGGTATTTCATAATCCTCAATGAATAAAAAAACTCTCTGCTCTCATGAAACTTATCTTAGTTGGCAGAGGCAAATCATAAACATGAAACATAATAAGTGAATTAAATAGCATGGTAGAGAATTTAAGCACTGTACGAAAAAAAAAAGTGAGTTAAGGAAGATGAGGAGTGGGTGGGCAGTTGAGAAGATAAGCTGCGATATTAAGTAGGCTAGTCAAGGTAAGCCTCACAGTGAAGGTACGATTTTAGAAAAACATGGCAAGAGTAAGTTAGCCAAGAGGGTACCATGAGGAAGGGCATTCTAGGCACAGGGAACAGGAGAGCAAGAGTGTGAGTGTGTGGGGAGTGTTTCCGAAATGAGAAGAAGTTCTAATAGCTAGAACAGAGTTAGCCAGAGGGAAAAAAGTGGAACAGGTCCAGGTGGCAAGGGCTGGATAGAGGTAAATACTGTGGGTCCTTGCAGACTATTACAGGCACTTTGGTTTTAACTAGCATGAGGGGCCTCTAAGGGTTTTGAGCAGAGGAGGGACATGAGAAAGACTGGTAGAGGGCATGAAGGGGTAAGGGGGTAAAACCAGCAGGGCCTTTTGGGAAACTAAGTGCAGTCATCCCAGTGAGAAATAATGGAGGTTCATAGCAGGGCAGAAGCAGTGGAGGTGTTGAAAAGTGGTCTGATTCTGAATATACAAGCAATGCTTTCTTAATGTAAGTAATCCATTCTTGAAAGTCAGACTTTGTACCCCAAAATGTTCTTTCTCATTATTTTAAATTATTAAAAGCATAATGTATTACCAAAATACAGTAACTAAAACATAATAAAAAGCTTAGATAAAGTAATAATTGTGTAAGGGTGCAAAATGCTTTGTGATTATGAATTAATACAGATGTTGACAAAAATGTGTTTTTATCTTTATTTTCACTGGTTATTCCTAGAAATATTTGAGGGGTCATTTCTTTTGTTGTAACTCCTTTTTAAATATCTCCACATGATTCTGAAATCTTATAATTTATATTCGGAATTGATTCAAGGTGTATCCCACACATCATTTTGTTAAACTTTCACTTAAAATGTTGTTACAATATTTGTTAACATATTTTACTAAAATGTTAAACATTGAACTGAGTTTGGGGAATACAGGTATAATTTTTCCTGTGCTGAATGCATCTGAAAAATGTGGAGCTTTTTGAGAAATATACACATTCCACAAAGTCCGACTTGAAAATCCAGAAGTGATTGTTTTACTGAATATGTTAAGGACATGTTCTGCAAGCTATACCTGCATTTTGAAGACCTAGTCAACATAATTTCATGATGGGTTGAGGATGAAGTGTGAGAGAAAGCCAAGAGTTAGGGATGAGTCTAAGATATGTGGCTTAAGCAAACAGGAATGATGGAACTGCCATCACATGAGATGGGGAAGGTTACGGGGTGAAGTGTTTTGAGGGGAGGCATTGTAAAGATTCACATCAAGATCTCTACCTGGAACACACTGAGTTACATATATCTAGTAATATCTAATATAATAGACATGTCAAGTACATAGATATTCTAGTCTGGAAGAAAGCAAAAAGTTTGGGACTAGAGATTCATATTTTAAAGTCTAGTGAATAGAAGACATTTCAGGTTTTTAATGATGAGAGTGTCAAAAGAATGAAAGAAGAAAGATGATAACTAAGCACAATAACAATAAGATTCCTGGAGAAGAGGAGGAACCATCAAAGGAGACAGTGGCAGGCAGAATAATATCTCCCCCAAAATGTCTACATCGTAACCCCAAGAACCTCTGAACCTTTTTGCCACAATACTAAGAAGAATTAGGGTTGCTAACCAGCTGACCTTAAAACAGGGAGATTTTAATGGGTTAGCAGTGGTATTCCTAAAAGTGGAAGTGAAGGACAGAAAAAGACACCATGTCAAAGTGATGCAATTTGGGAAAGATTTGACCACATGTTGTTGGCTTTGAAGATGGGAGAGAGACCCAAGCCAAGGAACATGGGCTAACTCTAAAAATAAGATATTAACAGTACTTACTTCTATTTTTATGTTTTTCAATGTGAGGTGCACATTAGATTCACTTTAGACACTTTAAAAATATCTCATGTTGTCATACCCTCACCTCATCCTGAAATTCTTGTTTTCCTTCTTTAATAAAAATCTCCTCATCATGCATCTAGGGTTGTGTATCTAGGGTTGAGACCTCTGCCTTATAGGATTATCATGAGAATTATCTGAGCTAGGCCAGTAAAGTGCTTAGAACACACTTGCCACGTGCTCAATAAATACTAATCTACTTTAATGTTAATCATTTTACAGTTGAAGAAATTAAGCTTAAGGAGATATAGAAACCTAAGATTATAGCTGATAAGTAGCAACATCAGGTCTAACTTCAAATATGGGTTCACTGCAGTAATTGAATCTGACTACAATAACGAAAGGCAAGTGAAAAATCTTATTTCACATAAAATGTTTTTATCAATAGTAGCTCATCCTGGGATTATTAAACAGATGAAATGTTATTCTATACTGATTTTATTACAACACATTTTTGTTTCCTTATTTTTTAATGTTTCGTAATTAATGTGTTAAAATATATGGAAGATGGTTGCTCTACAGTACATTTAAAAATAATTTAGCTTCCATTGAAAGAAAATTATGGTAGAAATGAAACCACTCAGGGGTGCCTGGGTGGCTCAGTTAAGCATCCAACTTTGGCTCAGGTCATGATCTCATGGTTCACAAGTTCAAGACCCAGGTCAAGCTCTGTGCTGACAGCTCAGAACCTGGAGCCTGCTTTGGATTCTGTGTCTCCCTCTTTCTCTGGCCCTCCCCTCGCCTCTCAAAAATAAATAAACATTAAACAAACTTTTTTAAAAAAAGAAAGAAATGATACCACTAAAATACCAACACTGACATTTACTGTTTGGTTCAACTAGGCGCTTCATAATGAAAGTAAAAATAACAATAGCTAAGATTTATTGAGTTCTTACAGGACACTTTATATGTATTAAGTAATTTAATCTTTTCAACAGTTCCATGAGTTAGATCATTTACTGTTCTATTTTTTTCAGATGAGAACTTCTGAACAAGTTACCTTATCTGTAAAATAGAGAGAATAATGTAACACAGAAAAACTACAAATAGAAAGATAATGAGTGTTTTTGAACCAGATCTAATAGGATCAAGAGTCTAGATTTGAGGAGGAACAAAAGTTGCAAGAAAGATGCTTAAAATGATACCACAAGCAATAAAGCAGGAAAGCTCATTTAATCTGAATGTGTGGAACCAAAAAAGTGAAAAAAAAAAAAAACTGTCAATAAAAGGAATACTTTCTAGGGAATAAATTTCTTTTGTCACTCTTTACTCATTGTTTATGTCTAAACATTCAGAGTAGGTTTGTGCTTAAAATGGAGAGCAACCAAAAGCAGCATCTAGTAGGAAGTATGGCCTATGGTTTCAGAGAAAGCAGGAATTAGGGGCACAGTCATCTGAACTGAAGGGAAAGGGGAGAAGTGTGGCAGCAATTCAGGAAAGGAAAAATGGCAGTGGATGCAGACAAGAGCCTCAATGGAAATTCATGGTCACCCTCAAAATGTTAAGCAACTTTGTTCTAGATCTGAGTCTTGAAGATACCATCCTTCTTTTAGGTCTAGTGTGGGTTGGGAAAGTACTGAAACATTCCACTGAATTCCTTGAATATTTGCAAATGGGCAGCCAAAATATAGAAGCCAGTGCCTCCCAATGACTGACATGTAAACAAAGGGAAGGGTTATGATATCCCCTGACATAAAGCTATGAATTATTTCATTATTCTTACCATTTGATGCATGTTATTATTTTTGATAAGGTTAACTACAATGATATTTTTTTTCTATAAGACTACCTGTATTTTATTCCAAATGAGAAATGCTAGAAACAGGAATATGCCATTATGCCATGAGCTAATCACATAAGATATATTCACATAAAATAGTACTGAGATGAGTGTTAAATAATATCTATATTAAAGAGCTTTTATAGGATTAGAGATAATGCAGATAAAATCTAACAGTTGTCTACATGTTTATAGCACCTAATAGATATACTTGTGAGTATCATAAAGTGAAAGTATCATTTCAGGTACAAAAGAATCTGTAGTTACAAAAGTTTGCCCTCCAACTATAGTAAAACATAAAAATCAAATTCCTTGATAAATAAGCACTAAATAACAAAAAAGTTCCCTCTCAGAAAGACTTACATCTGAAAATAAATATAACAAGAAATTCTATGCCAAAATATTAAGGGAGTCCCTGTCTATATGGCAGGCATTTTCTACTCCTAGGCACAATTTTAATGATGGCGGGAGGCGGGGGTCCTCTGATCCATCTCATGTGTTTCTTATGGTCTCTTCCTTGAAGGTCTTGCCTAAAAATACTGACCAGTTACAAGTCTGCTTGAGACACACTGGAGTAAACCTAGATTCAAAGTATCACAGTCCTTATTTGTTACAAATTTATCCTCATTTGCCAAGTGAAAACCTATTGAATTATATATTCTCTTGCATGTATATGGATGTTCCTCCAAAATTTGTATAAAAAGCACATGACAATTTAAATTTTCCTTGTCAAAAAATAAAACTAAAAAATGTTTTTCATGTCTCTATTTTAGATGCCAAATTCACAATGTCATTGCAGTTCACATGTAAATTGTGAATAAAGTATAAAGATTCATTCTCTACACGTTTACCAAACCATATCACCTCTTCCCCTCTCTTATATGCCCACTGTTTCCAATCACAGCAGTAAGTGTGATTGCTCACGCAAAAATCTGCACCTGTGCCATTTACAAAAATCATATATTGGTATGCACTGAAAATCATAAGAATATTCATAAGTTGTGCATGATAGTTTTTCAAAACCAATGCAAACGGAGAGGCTGTAGAAAAATTCCATTATTTGCATGTAATATTCTGTCAAAGAAACACAAAATTTGGCCTTTCCTTACCCATTGTAGGTACCATTTTCAGGATGTGATGTTTTTGTCAAAGATAAGATGAGAAAATAAAAGCTATATTTGCACTGTCTTTTCTCATTAGTATTCTGAACGTTTTTTTTTTTCTGCTTGAAAAATTGCTGTCACTTTTCACATTTTAACACTCAGCCATCAACTTTTTCATAAATGAAATCACACCAGGAACTTCTTCATCTGCATGTGTCAAAAGAAAAATGTAAAAGATGTATATTTCATGCCATAGTAACATTCTACAAATTCCATAATGGAAATCTTCTACCACTGGAGATATCCAATAACTGGGCTGTTCATATTTGCAAGTTTGCAACTTTGTGACCTATTTTTTGGTGCTTTTTTTTGCCAAGTTATCTCTGTCAAATGATATCTGTCTTTCTTTACTTGTACTATAGAAATACATTTTGGTCAGAACCTTAATTTCTTAGGTTGAATATTAGGAGATAAAAGTGAGTTCAAAATGGTTTAAAGTATAACCTATCTACTCTAAAATAAAATTCCAGTTTAAGTAAACAAGTAGATAATTTTTTTTAAATGTTTGATTTATTTGAGAGAGAGTGAGACACAGAGAGAGCACATGGGAGTGGGGAACAGGGAGAGAAGGAGGGAGAGAGGAAGAGAGAAGGAGAGAGAGAGAGAATGAGAGAGAATCCCAAGCAGGCTCCATACTGTCAGTCCAGAGCCCAGGGAGTTTGATCTCATGAACCATGATATCATGACCTGAAGCAAAATCAAGAGTCATGTGCTAAACTGGTGGAGCCACCCAGGCACCCCTAAGTGCTTTATTTTTACATGAAAAATATGTCCTCTGAAAATCTGCTGCTGAAGTCAGAATTGGATAATCAGGATCAATGTGTACATTTGTGTGAAGTGTGCACTTCTTAAACACAAAAGGACTAAGTAGACCTGGTATATAAACCAGATGCCCATTCTCTGAGCTAAGATATGATAACATCAATGGACTGTTGATGCCAAGGTCAGTGTCCAAACCTTGAAACATAGGAAATGGTTTTATTAATTTCTTATTGCTACTGTAGTGATTTATCCCAAAAATTAATGTCTTAAAACAATGTTGATTTATTCTCTTATAATTCTAGAGGTCTGAATTCTAAAATCAGTTTTGTTGGGCTAAATTAAAGGTTTCATGAGGGCTGGTTCTTTCTGGAGGCTCTGAGAGGAGAATCCTCTTCCTTGTGAGTTCAAAATGGTTTAAAGTATAACCTATATAGCCTAAAATAAAATTCCAGTTTAAGTAAACAAGTAGATAATTTTTTTTAAATGTTTGTTTTATTTGAGAGAGAGTGAGAGACAAAGAGAGCAGATGGGAGTGGGGAAAACACTCATGGTGCCTTATAGACAATCTACATTGTCTATAACATAGCATCTTCTATTCTGTTTCCCATGTTATATGGCCTTCAGTCTCTATGATCTCCTGCCTCTCTCTTATAAGGCCCCCTTTGACTATAATTGACCTAGCTGGCTAACTGAGGACAACCTCCCCATTTCAAGATTTTTAATCACTTCTGCAAAGTTCCTTTTGTCCTATGAGGTAACACAGTCACATGTTCCAGAGATTAAGACAAAGACAACTGGAAGGTCCACTTTGTAGCCTATGCCAGTAGTCAATAAATTATAACAATTACTATTTTCTTCAGTAGTAGTATGTAAATGCAGTGTAGGGTAGTAGTGGAAGTATCAGTGGTTGCAGCAGTAGCAACAGTAGAAGTAATAGCAGTAGTAAACTGTGTTTTAAAAGATACTTGCCTCTCTACAGATCGTTCTAGCAAGCCTACAACTGGAAATAATATGTCTAAGCTTAATTTTAGTCCTTTGATTTTAGCACTTCTTAGACAGCTAGCATATTAATCCATCAAGTTCCTACATGATTTAATAGAGACAATAGGAAAAGTGATAAATGCTTCCTCTTTAAATCACTGAAGCCCAGTAAATTCTTGAAGTGATACACAAAATGAGTGCATTTTTATTGGATATAGGAAGAAATAAAAATGGAAAGGTAAGGATTATAATGTTATCCTAAGAGGTAGGATATATAAGAAAAATGAGGAAGAAAAGAAGGGGAAAAAGTAGGAAGAGGAATATATTCACTGAGTTCTTATAATGTCTAGGCCCTATTTTTGGCACTTTATTTATATTTACTTTATTTATAATCATAGCTTTATAACGTGGATACTATTGTTCCTGTTTTACAGAGAGAAAAATGGAAACAAGGAGCTGGATTATAGTGGACTTGTATATATTTCAGGTATATATTTCAGGTACCTTGGCTCTAGAGCCCAGATTCTTAATCATTAATCCACAATAGGGAACCATGGCTTGCCAAGGGGTAGCATTACTCTCTAAACTCCAGGATGTAAACTTAAGCCTCCAAAAGGAAGTTATCCCTGCTTGGGTTAGTAAAAGAGAGAAGTAACAGACTTTTACCTTGCCAATGTTGGCACCTCATTTATCTGTTTTTAAGTTTGAGAATTTCATCAAGTCTTTCATCTGAGATGGGAAGGGAGTGAGAAGAGGAAGGTGTACAAAAAATGGAGATATACTAGTGAAAATTGGATTGTGTATTATGTTAAAATAACTCCTTTCCTCATCTGAAAATTAACACTTGCTCATAGAAGATTTTAAAAACGCAGAATCATACAAAATAAAAATCACAGTAATCTGATGATACCTTTCCTTATTAAAAATTTTTTTACAGAATTACAATGTTTGGTATCCTGAACATTTTCTAAAGAAATAATTATCAATTATGGTATTTAAATAGGAATTAGTCTGAAGGGAGGCATCTAGCAGTACTCTGGAAGTTTTGAGGATCAAAATACTTTGAGAATATGATGAAAGCTATATAAAAGAGAGTATTTTAAATTTAATTTCAGAAAGTTTCATTTGCCACCCATCTCATATTTATGTGCAGCTAAGAATCACTGATCTAGATAATTACAGTAATCTCCATCAGCCTCTGCCATGGCAATCTGGTACACTGCCAACACTCAATGACATTATTTTGACAATGAAACACCAGAAGGTTTTATTTTAATGGATAGTTTTTCAATGTTCCTAAATATATTCTTTTAGAACATAGTTTTTGTTAAATATGGATTTTTATATGCTCATCTCTATAAGAAAATCACAGGAAATGAAGTGCAATGCTAAGAGAGTCTTAGTTCCAACTTAAGGTTTGCATTTGATTATTCCATCAATTTGTTACAACTATGGTGTTTCTTATTTCACTGTATTATGTTCTCATTGTGGAAATGAGTAAAATGTAGAAACTGCCAAAAAGGAAAATATACAAATATTTCACAAATTAGCAATAAACTTTATTATAGATTATTTTAATTTATTTTTATATCTAAATGAAATAATAGTATACAAGAAAAAATAATAAATACTTAGAGAACAGTCACTGTTTTGAATATTTTACATGTTTAATTCACTTTATTCTTCCAACTCATCAAGATGTGGGTATTCTTTTTTTTTTAATGTTTTTTTTTTATTTACTTATTTCTGAGAGAGACAGAGAGAGAGAGAGCACGAGCATGAGCAGGGGAGGGTCAGAGAGTGAGGAAGGTACAGAATCTGAAACAGGCTCCAGGCTCTGAGCTGGCAGTCAGCACAGAGCCCGATGCAGGGCTAGAACCCACAAACTGTGAGATCATGACCTGAGCTGAAGTCAGATGCTTAACCAACTGAGCCACCCAGGTGCCCCAAGAGGTTGATATTCTTATCAGTTTCACTAAATAGAATAAGAAGCAGAGAGATTATAAATAACTTCCTTAGGATCCCTTAGGGTCATACAGCTAGTAAGCACGAAAAGTAAGAATGAAAACTTTTTAGTTCAAGATTCTCTCTCTTAAACTAACTGAGCCATCTTGCTTTGTAAAGGAGGAAAAGGCAAAGGAGAATAAAATGCCACAGACATCACAGTGGGCCTTTCAAAAAGCAGTGGATAGGGAAGTACCTAGAGTGCCCTTTGATAGATGAATGAATAAAGAAGATGTGGCAGGCATACACAGACACACCACACACACACACACACACACACACACACAGCATACACTGTGGAGTATTATTCAGTCACAAAAAAAAATTAAAATGTTGTCGTTAACAATAATATGAATGGACCTAGAGGGTATAATGCTAAGTAAAATAAGTCAGAGAATGATAAATACAATATAATTCCACTTACATATGGAATTTAAGAAACAAGGGGAAAAACAAAGAAAAAAAGAGACAAATGAAAACACAGACTCTTAAACATAGAGAACTGGTAGTTGTCAGTGGGGATGGGGATGGGGGATGGGAAAATAGATAAAGGAGATTAAGAGTACATTTATTTTGATGAGTACTGCAAAATGTACAGAACTGTTGAATCATTATACTGTACACTTGAGACTAATATAACACTGTATATCAATTAGGCTTAAATAAAATAAAATATCAATATAAAGGGAAAAAAATAATAGCAAAATACAGTTCACCCTTGAACAATGTAAATTTGAACTGTGCTGGTCAACTTATATGTGAATTTTTTCAAAAAATACAGTACCACAAGTATATTTTGACTTCTTACGATTTTCTTAACATTTTCTTTACTCTAGCTTACTTTATTATAAGTATATGGTATTTAATACCTGTAACATACAAAATATGTGTAATCAACTGTTTAGGTTATTGGTAACGCTTCTCGTCAAAGGTAGGCTATTAATAGTTAAGTTTTAAGGGAGTCAAAAGTTACATGCTGATTTTCAACTGCACAGGTGGTTGGTGCTCCTAACCCCCACACTGTTCAATGGTCAACTGTAATCTGAAAGTCAGACCAGAGGCATGAAGACTGAAACAATGACACTCTGCAACACTGGCGATCTATGAGAAAATTTCATCTTTGTGATTGTGGCAAAGTGAGAAGAGTTCCATGAATAAGCACTCATGTGGAAAAGGATTTGAGTGTAGAACTTTCTTGAAGAGGTTATCCACTTGAAAATGGAGGAAAATAAAATGATAGTTTCAGGTGTAACCAAATAGCACAGGGAAGAGAATTTCTAAAGTAATTAAAATACATGAGTCAAAAGTACAAATGAAATTATTTATAGAAACAAATGAAATTATATTTATTCTTATCCCTACCTTATAGATGAGGCAAATAAGCATTAAGAGAAGTCACTAGGCTTACTCTGGTCTTTCAGAAAGTAAGAGTCCCAGCAAGTATTTGAATCCAGCTGCTAACTACTGAAGTCTCAGTTAGTAATAAGCTAAAAATTATATACATCAAATACTTATGAAACAAATCCAGCATATTCATATCAGGAAATTAGGAATTTGACTATGGTCATGTCTACCACAATGATTTCTAGTTTTCATCTATGAATCCATAATAAAAACAAAAAAACTGGTTTTAGGACACTAAAATTAAATTTGTCCAAAAGAAAAGATATTTCAACATTTTCAAGTTTTGTTAATATGACCCTTTCAAAAAATTATTGAAATAGTGGAATCAAGAAAATAGAAGAAAATTGGCTGTCACTGCTGGAAATTCTCACCATGAACCTGACGTTACTGTATTTAGCTTAAGGAGTTTTATAAAGGTCATTCTTGACTGCAGAATAGTTTAATAAATTATAAGATTCTGAGATTCCTTAAAGTACAGAGAGTCTTCAAATTGTTTTACTCACTGACTCTAAGCCATCATTTACTTTTGGCATTAACTATAAGGACTTTAGTTTTTTATTTTTTAAACATGTGCATAATATTTAGAGTAGCATATCTATTAGCAAGAGCATGGTTTTTTTGTAATATTTTGAAAAATAATTTGTGATTTTTTAATTATAAGTAAAAGGTGTTTAAATATGGGCTACTCCTGTCATATCTTTATTTGTCATTGAAAATTAAAATGTATGTAGGTCTACCTATCATTATAGCCTAGAGACCTTTTTTTTTTTTTGTAGTGTAATTTATGTTGCAAATTTTATACTGTATTTACATTCAATATTCTTCATCAAAAGCTCTTTAAATATTCAGCAAAGCTTAAAGGCAATTTTCATTTGTATTAACTCTTTGGCTATTTATTTATAGAAATACAATGGAATTGATAAATTATAAATGGAGCTCCTGGCTTCATTATGGGGGTGGGGGAGTTCCTCTGTCTTTAACAACACAATTTAAGCTTTCTGAGGAATTTGAAAATGTGTTTGTTTACTATATCAGCCTTTTGGATTTGGAGAGAATTTTTAGTTTCCAATGAGGGACAAATACAAACATTTGTATTCATTTTATTTATCCAGTTAGGCATTGATAATGCTAAGTAAGGACGTCTGGCATAAAGACACAAGGGATATTAAACATTGAAGTGTTAGTGTGTAGTTTTATTTCTGTAGCAACTTCAACTTAACTCATAACAATCCTTAGGCAGATTCTCTCAAGTCCTTATACGTAATTGTCTTGTTGTGATTTTTTTAATGTTTATTTATTTACTTTGAGAAAGAGAGAGAGTGTGCACAAGCAGGAGATGGGCAGAGGGAGAGGGAGTCAGAGTATCCCAAGCGGGCTCCGCGCATGATTAGCACACAGAGCCAGATGAGGGGCTCGAACTCAGGAAACTGTGAAATCATGACCTGAGCGGAAACCAAGAGTCTGACCGTTAACGAACTGAGCCACCCAGGCACCCGCCAGTTTCAGTATTTTCAATGTGTGCATGTGTGTGTTCCCAAAATCAAAACTGTACTAAGAAACAGTCAACTGAAAAGTCAAGTTCAGTGTTCCTAGGGCATGCACAGGAACGAATGAGCAGTAGTGCCAGCTGCAGAAAAAACAGATTTCAAACATCCAGGCCCCTTCATATAGGAGCTAACACAACCAAAAACTGCATCGTGATTAGCGTAAATAGAGATCACAATTCTAAGACTTGAAAAAAAGAGAATTTTTAAGCTTTTCATTGTCTCAATGAGGTACAGTTTTTTTGTTTTTGTTTTTGTTTTTTTTTTATTTCTTCCGGAGCCATTATTTGAGTCTTTAGAATAAGAAATGAGACACTTTCCTTTGTAGGTTAATTGGAGACTGCAAAGATTAGAAAGATGAGGCTAGAATGAAATAGATTTTAGAGATCAACAAAGTTCTCCGTGCTTCTCACTTCGAAGCCTTCCAAAGTACATATTGCTCATTTAGGTGCCTCAAAAATCTCACCTAGATCAATCCTAAAATACCCAGAATGTCATTTCTAAACAATATATCACATAACCTTTTCTCTCTCTCCTCAGATATTTGTTCTTTGCAGCAATGCTCACTACACGATATCTGCACTTTTATACATGTATTCTTTTTCCAATTGGAGTTAAGTCATGCTATGATAACAAGAATCGTATAAGCAGTGGAATAAAAGAGAAATATTAACTTAATAAAATGGGTTTGAAGGAAAAAATAAGGAATTACTCAGAATCTTGTGAGGCTGTTTTCATAGAAAGGTCAAAAGAGAAGCTATAAGATGCAAAATGTTAGGAATTTGTTCAATAAGCCAAAAATATTCAAAAATGCATTATTCTAAGAAAACCTTGAAGGTGACATGCCACCAAATCATTTATCTGGCACCTTCCCTGTGTCTCTTCCAAAATTTCAGGGACAACATTTAGAAATAGCACACACATTCCCAGATAAGAATCTCCCTTCTCACATGCTATGATTCATACTACAAAAGCATTTCAAACAAGTCCTATTAAATAGCTGATCTCTTTCCTCAGCAAGGACTATATGATCAGAACAACCTTAATTATGTCATTCCCTCATTCTCTACATCCTGTTTTTAGATATCTCTCCCATTTTAATTCATGCTGGGGAAGGCATCACCTACAGGGAAGAAGGGTATGCAAACCTATGGGCAGCTTGACAGCTTGTCAGAAATCTAACTTGCGTTGCAAGACAGAATGAGAACAACAAAGTTTATCTGACATTCTCCATCCCAGAAGCTAAAAGAAGATGTAATTTTTCCTATTGGGATTGTTATTTCCCAGGGGAGAGAAATCTTTTCTAACTTACCGCATCTAAAATGCTTCATTAGAGACCACACACAGTGCATTACTGCAAGATGAAAAATCAGTTTTAAAGGAAATTTTTGATAGGTTCCAGTTTTGCTCTACTAAGTAAACTAGACTCCCCCTAGCTCTGGGAGCCTACTTTTGTGCAGGCTGCCCTTAACTGATAGAAATTCAAAGTCAGAGCTTTTATAAATTGTTTTCCTATTCCCCACTTCCCTGTCTCTATAGCCCTGATCCTCAAATGACTGTATAGCAAACATAATTAATCAATTGCTGTACAAAGAGAAAGGATCGTTTATAGGTAAGTGTTGGAACACCTTTATTTGCTGGAAAACCATTAAAATACTTTCTTATAGTAAAATTAGTCATTTATATAATGGTGACAAATAGGAAGGTTGAGAGAGACCATAGCTTACCTATATTTGGAGTGATCAACTTGAAATTGAAACACAACTCATATGGCATAAACTGTGGCTATTTATACAAAATTATGAAAATTTGACTAAAACTGCTGAGCTGGAAAGAAATTATGTTTAGCTAAGGAACAAATAGAATGAAAGTAAGTAAAAATTATGAATATAAATGGAAAATGAGGTTGACATTATATCATCATTTATTATTTGTGCATAGCAGATGCAGTATTACTAATACATTGGTCACAGCGTGGAGAGCTAATTAAAGGCTTGCTATTTATTCTATCTAGAAGATTGATTTTTATTCTCTTATTTATCTAAACTGGACACTAATCTTATAAACAGAAAAACAAGATTTAAAGTCTAACCACTGAACATCATGAAAACAGAAATAGTTACCATTTCATTTCTTTTCCACCTAACTGTGATCCCTCCTTCCCCTAAATGAATGGTATTCCATAATTTTTTGGCAGGGGGAGGTGGCTATACGCTATACTGGGATCTGTGGTTTTTTTTTTTTTTCTTTCACATAGACACCGTAAAAATAGGAAAGCATGTCCTTATGTTTCTAATTCCTATGAATACGGACAAAAAATCCAGGCCCAACTTGTGGGTATAAACTTTAAGGATATATTTTGACAACTCTTCAGTTTACTGAATACTTGTACATGAGAATCTCTTACCAGAGGAGATCCTAAATTACACAGATGCCCACCCACATGATATTCTCTGAATGTCTCTGAAAATGACAAATGCATTTTGCTAAATGAAAGTCAATTGTCTCACCCATAAAGGTGAAAAGGAGACAATTAGTAAGAGAGACTTACTGAATATGACTTAGTTAATGATTGGGAAGCTCTCTAAAACACATTAAAGAGTAGGAAAAGACTTCTTCAGAATATCTGTGGTGTGTTTTGCTAGTCATCTTAATTGATTTTTCACTTCAAAAAGCAAATGTGTAAAAAAGACAAAAGCAAAGAGCTACACCTCCGACATTATGCATCATTAGCTGAGCACTGCTCCATTTTTAATGTTCCTATAATTGATTTTGCAGCCCCAGACAAGTACAGAGAGCACTGATTGTGGGTACAGGGTGGCTGTGACTCCTTGAAAAATGCATGGACCCTATGAATACTTTGGTTTAGAAAAAAACATTTCCTGGGTACTTCATTTCAGCTGGTAGTACAAATAAACTCACTGATGTCAGTGGGCACTGTGCTTTTCTACTCATAAGGGCTAAATCCAAGGTTAAGACATCAAAATATGTCATGTCCTTAAATACTTTGGAAACTTCAGAAAAGAGAAAGGCAACATCTTAATTGACAGCTTGATATCCTTCTCAGTGTTGGTGCTACTTTTTACAGATGTTAACACCATACAATCTCCATTTCCCACACATTCATTTCCCTAAAGTTTACATCGATTTATGTATATTTAATTGCATGTGCTGATATAACTTGTTTTCAGAGGAAAAAAACTAACCAAAACCTTTACTATTTGAGGTTTGCCCTGAGATATATGCTATAAGAAATATTAGCATAATCATAGCATTTATTAGTTAAAAACTTTATGACTACTCCTCAAATAAAAATTATGTTAATATTACTTACATACAAAAATCCTATTTGTGCTCAGACAATGGTAGACAGTAGAGATGCTGCTTTCAAAGGATGTGCCATATGAGTTTAAATTAGAACTTAACAGCAACTATAGTACTCCAGGTCTGTTGTTTAAAAGGAGTGTGAGGTATGTGCTTTTGTATTCCATCCTTGTGTTCCTCATGTGGATTTTTCTCGAACATTCTTTCTGACAACTTGCCTTTTCTTTCTGTGTTTGCCTACTCAGACTAACAGTTTTTGTAAACTGCTGATTTCAGCTTCTTTATCATCCCACATTGCACTGCTGCACAATGCCAGTCAAGCATTATGACTTTTTTCACCCCAGCTGTGTTCAACCACAAGTAGATAGGAAGCAATTGACCTTGTTGTTCATTGACTTGTATGATGCTTTCCTACCTACTGTTTTGTGCCACTCATTTCACTTCACGCATCTTCTAAAGTCATGACCTTTGTAGTAGATATTACTCTCTAAGCTAGTTTGAGAAAAGAAAAGCTTTAAACACAATACGGCCAGCATTATGAAAATATCAAAGATAAGCAGAATTTTCTTGTCAAGATCAGGGAGACTAAGGAGATGGGGGAGAGAAGAAGCCATACAGAGATCTTTGGAAGTTGTTTTCATTTTCTTCTTTTTTTCTACAAAGTGCAATGAACCCCCTGGTAATTAGCTTAAGACTTCTGTTAGTTACCAGGGCCAAGAGCTGGGAACACAAGCTAGTAGCTAGAGTCTGCTGATGCCATGTCTGATGACTCTAACTTTCTGAGACCAATGGCTTCCACTTCAATTCCACTTTTCAAATCATGCACAAGTTGTATTCTTGGCTATCTGTGACCTAGAAGTATGCAGGGAAAGGGATTCTGAGAAAAAGAACTCCTAGTCATACATGAAAATGGTAATATGAACATCACAAAACAAACTCCAGAACACTAACTGGTACTTAAATTATAAAACAAACAAACCTCCCAACAATGGAGTCTTTTCCACTATAAAGAGAAGGATAGATGGTAAGTAAATACACAGTTAATTGATTATTAATAAAATGTATTCCTCAATTTTCTATCTCTTTACTTTAATGCTCCAAAGAATGCATACAGAACATAGCCATCATTCCGTTCTCTTTCCCAATTTGGAGACTAAAACACACAGACAAAAGTGGTAGCAACCCAGCTGAGCATATATACAAGGTACAACTGACCTGAATGTCAATCATGTTTAAATTGGAACTCTAAACCTCTTAAGTCTCACGCAACTCTCATGATGTTAATGTTTTCTGATCAATCTCAGAAGATACTCTAGTGGACACTCGTATTTGTCGGTGGAACCATCTGGACTTCTGTCTGCTGAAGTGAGACACAAAATAGATATGCCAAACATTCTCATTATTCCCTTAACTATTTAATTATTCTCACATGAATCTTCCTTGGTCCTCAAAGGTATTAACTATGAGAAAAAGATACCTCGATTTCCCATCATTTCTCATGAAAGCTTCTAAAAGGGACAAGAGAGTTATCCCAGCCACTTCTATTTAAAATCAATGCTATTCCCTAAACACTCGCTTTTCCCTACTCACAAGCCTGAAAAGGGATTGCATACAGATTTACCTTGTAATGGCCTAATTGTACCATTTTGCCTTTTTTATGATTCTTAATTTATGGCACAACTTTTCCTACTGGTAAGGAGGAAGAACAGATGTGGCACAGGTAGAAAAAAATCACATGTCAAGGACTATGTTAGGATTTAGTAGTAGCAAGAGTTGGCATTAATTTTATGCCAAACAGTATAATATGAGCTGAATATTATCTTTTTGATTATCTACATTGGGGAAGAGGAGGCAAGTCTTTTTCCTGGCCTTCACTTTCTAAGGCTGACACATATTAACTCTGCACATGTAAGGAGACGGTCGTAGTATCGCTCTTTTCATCTCACCAACTTTCTTCTTTGATAATATTTACCTTCATTCTTGTCCCAGGATTTTTCTTATGCAACAAATGAGCTTAGCAACTGGCAAGTGTTAGGTATTAGAAAGTAGTGCAGAAGTCTCAGAAGTCAATGGTTTTCTCTGATTTTTTTTTTCAATTTCTTAAGTGCTAAGAAATCTATAGTAGCTATACTGAGTTTGTGATGTTAAGCACCCTCCATAATCCTGAAAATGCACTGCTGTTAACAGTTAAATCAAAGGATGGAAAGCAGGGTTTTATGAGCAACAAAAATGTTGAGATGCTTTGAACATCAATCCTTTCTTCCTTCTCTCTTATAGAGCATGATGAAAGCAACATCTTTGAAATCTTGAGACATCAGTCCCTATGCCCTCTGTAATTTTTCCCCCTTTCTTCACCATGCCTGAGGCCTTGATCTCTGCCATCTGCTTATTCTCATACGGTGGTGTTCCACCTTTCATTTGTTCCTGGGTCATCTCCTTTTCAGGTGTGCAGCCTCTCCATCTTACCTCTGAACTGAAACACCTTTTGAAAAGCTGTGAATTACCAAGGTTTTCAGAAAGAAAAAGTGAAGGGAAGTTCACTTAAAATAAACCACAGTATTTTTTCAGATAAAGTTTAACAGAAGTCTTTTGGATTTTTTTAGCCTACCTTTTAATACTTTATACAACTACAGAGAGTTCTCATTTCTCTTTCCTCTTTTTCTAACTTGATTATCGGCATGGTCAAATACTAACTGCTGTGATTATACAGGGCAATGAAGCTAAATAGCTAACATAACAATGTTAATGTTAAATAGTTTAAAAATAATAGTTAATAGCACTGAAAATGTCTTAGACTTTTTTAAAAACGTCTTTTCCATGTCTGATCAAAGTACACAAGTGTTTTATGTAGCAAACACAGTAAGTATATGCTGATTCATTATTTCCATTCTAAAGATTAGCAAATAGACTGCTTACAGACCTTTACAGATAGTAACTGACATAGCATTCTTACAACCAGTTTAGACCTCTACAGGTTGTCAAAAAATGTGTATTTAACTGAAAGGTATTAGATTTAGGGATGTTTCTCTATCACTTTTTTCTTACAGGATGAAGATATATAAGCTTCAACTTACAAATTCATTGATTTATGTAAAAGTATTAATTAAGAAATTAGTGCTAATAGTTACTTTGCTTGGTGACAGAAACATAATGGGGCCTAAAACAATAAATAAGAAAACAAAGATAATAAGTATTATAAACCAAGACAATGCATGAAGACACGTAGCTTTTGTCATGTGGTGATTGATCAGTGAAGACTCTCATAGAAGATATTCAGACTGAGTCCTGGAAGACTAGAAAAGGTCATCAATGAAAGAAAAGGAGGCAAGTATTTTAGACAGGGAATCTGAAAGCAAGAAGGCCTACCATAACACGGTAGGTTCTAGGGATTTTGAGAGATCAAGTGTGACCTCGACTCAGTGGATGAGAAAAGAATTGTTTAGATAATTGGGAAGGATGGTCCCCATGGGTCATCACAGTGAGCAACATGGAGGCCATCAATAACCTTTGTTCAACAGTAATTTTAATAACATGGCAGGAAACATAAGCCAGAAACATTTGTTCAAATGTAAATTAGAAGTAAAGAAGTAGATATAGCAGCTGTATGTAGACAAGCCTTTCAGAAAGTTTTGCTATAAAGGTCCCTAAATGGGGAAAAACAAAACAAAAAACAGTGCATTGATGATCAAGGTTCTGTTGAACAATATGTAAAATATAATAGGTTAATTTATGTATAATAGAGTGGAGTACACCTTAAGAAATTATTTTTTTACATTCAATTTTCAAGAATTCATATGTGGTTCATGAGTTAAAAACAAATAAATACTATAAATAATCTATCAGCTTGGTACTAAAAAATATATAAAACTGAATAAATATATGATATACATATTATTTTAGACTTTCATGTCAAATTAATTGCTCCTGGAGATAAATGCTAAATGAGAAATAAATAAATTTTATCTCAGGTCTGACATCAATCTGCTGCATTGAGCAAGTTGCTATAAAATTCAATTCTATAAAATCTTATGTATCCATAAAGTATTAGAATAAGTAAAGTTCAATTTTTTGTATACTCTAAAATCTATGATTTTATCAAGTCATACAAATAACAAATGCATATGTTTTTGTCTTCATGTTTGACTGCAAGTAACAGAGATCCATCAAGTTAACTATATTTGAACAAATGGAAAAATGTGCTTGAGAAGGAAAGCTCAACATCATAATGGTATTAATTCTTTCAAAGTCAATTAATAAGCTGACACAAATTAATAAACATAGGAACTATTTTTGTTGTTTCCTTGTATCCAGATAAACTGATTATAGAGTGTAAATAGAAAAATAATCAGGTAAGGATGGTGAGGAAATATCTGAAAATGAATAACCATATAGAGAAGCTTACTGTTAAAATAAATAGCCTTACTATTAAAATGCAGAATTCCTCAATATTTACATCAATAGATAAATATGTACATAAATACAGCCATCAATGCAACAGAAAGGAGTGTAAAAATCATGGATGAAAGATACACCATGTGCAATTATGTTAGGGCAAATGGGTAGCAATTTAAGAAAAAGAAATTACTCTGCACTTCACTTCTTATATCAGATAAATTTCAAAGGAATAAGGTAAGTGGAAAATTGTAGCATTGCATGGACCATATATTTTGCTACAAATTTGCCAAGCTCTGCTCTGCTTTTTACCTCTTGCTCTCTTTCATACCTGCAGTTTCTAGATCCAGAACCTCTCTGACCTTCTGCAAAGCAGGGCAGAGTTCACACCTGGTTCATCCTCTCCACTCTAAATCAGTGGTCAGCAACTCTCCCAATCTGTTTTTGGTCATTCAGATATAGATGAAGGTAATTTAGCTTCATATGCACACACATACAAACACAAAAACTTTCTTACTATTTGCTTATACCTCTTTCTTCCTTTAAGATCACTTATGGGAGCTCAAAAGCAAGATGCGTGAAACGTGTTTAGTTTACAAAATTAAAACTAGATAAAAACAAAATGTTAAGGGGCACCTGGGAGGCTCAGTCAGTTAAGCGTCCGACTTTGGCTCAGGTCATTTTCTAGCGGTTTTTGGGTTTGAGCCCAGCAGCAGACTCTGTGCTGACAGCTAGGTCAGAGCCTGGAGCCTGCTTCAGATTCTGTATCTCTCTCTCTCTCTGACCATCCCCTGCTCATGCTGTCTCTTTCTCTCTTTCTCTGCCTCAGAAATAAATAAAACATTAAAAAATAGAATAAATTTAAAAAAACCCAAAATGTTAAGAGAGAAATGTGTTTGAGTCAAATCATCTGTTTGCAGTACAACTTAGGACACAACTTACCAACTGACTTTCCTTAAATAAGAGAACCACTAATGGCCAAAAAAATCTATGGTCAAGAGAGAACAGTCACAAGAGTGGAGAGTGTAGCCAACATTATAATGGTATAATCATAAAATGGCTATAAAGTGAACAGGAAAGCAAAATAACAAGAAAAATAAAAGATACAAGACCATTTATAACTTAGTGACTTTTCACCATTCAATCAGCTGCAGTTTCATTTGGCAAAATGAGAGCCCAATCTACTCAATTTAAATTTCTGGTCTGTAATATGTAAGAAACAAGAACAAACAAACACTTACATTGGTCTTTTGAGCAATTCGTAACCTATACTACCTCTGTGTGTTTGTAAGGGACATTGAGTCTCAATTATTCCATTAATGTCATTTATGTGCTGTGTTTCAGCTTATTTCATTGTGTTTTCACTTATGTCATCTTGTAAAACCTCTCAAATTTTAGAAACGTGTTCCCCTCTAGACTCTGGTATTCTTATTAATTATGTTTTAAGTTCCTTTGCTTCTTAGATTCACATTTGGGATCTTGTAAAGTCATCTTATATGCCTATCTCACATTCAGGTGGTAGTGAACACTCAAATACTTAGCTTTAAATTAAATTTTGTTTTCATTGCTTCTCCATTTCCCTCAGCATAGGCCCAGATTCTTCTGGGATTAATGATGTAGGTAGAAGCTTCTCAAACAGTAATGGTTATCTCCTGAATTACATAGTCTTATTCTAAGCAAAGGATCCTGAAAATGCTTCCCTGTACAAGTATCTAATGGTTAACTTGAGGGGGTGGCCATTTCAAGGATTTTGATTTTTAAACTGAGTTGGTCTTCTTTTGCATAAATGAAATAAAAATGTGACAAAAGCTATATCAAGGTGAAATGATTCAATACAATGCTTTGCTGACCTAAATGATAAAGGGTTGTTCACAGAGTCTGTTTATTTAGCAGAAATTATTTTTAAGGCAAAGTGCTCTCAATCAACAACTGCACGGAAACCTTTGTTATTTCCAATGCAATGTTTTTATTTTGAATGCAATGGAACCAAGTTCATAAACCAAAACAACCAAGAGAATTTTTACAGATAATAAATAATTTAAATCGGATTTTATTAAACCAAGCAAGGATATATTATGGAATTGGATGTAAACCCACATGAATATTTTAAGATAAAACATGAGACTGTAAAGAAATTTCACACTTATGGTCAGCCACTTGGGGATGTACTTACAAATACCCAAGGCTATTCATATTCTTCTCTTCCCTACTAGCTGGGAAAGTCTGAAAAGCACTAGTCTAACATAACTGAACTATTTTAAAAGTTCTGTGTTTTTTTTTTTAAATTAAATACACAAAGACTTAGATGCATACAGCTTTAAATACCAAAAATGAAAAAAGGTTATCTAAAATGTCCAAATAATTTTTAAGGACAATGACACAGTAACACATATATTTAGAAGCAGAATTATTAGAGTCATATTATTAGTTGGTTTACATAGAATACCTGGAACAGTTCTATAAAACACTAATATATGTGGGGTTTTTTAAAGTTTATTATTTTGAGAGAGAAAGAGAGAACATGAGCAGGGGAGAGGCAGAGAGAGAGGAAGATCGAGAATCCCAAGTAGGCTCCGCATTGTCAATGCTGAGCCCAAGGTAGGGCTCAAACCCATGAACCACAAGATCATGATCTGAGTGAAAACCAAGAGTCAGCTGCTTCTCTGACTGAGCCACCCAGAGACCCCTATAAACACCAATATTTGTAAAAATCAAAACTAAATTTGGAGAAGGAGGTTCCAATTAATGTTTTTTTTTAATTTTTATGAAGTAAAGATGACAATATTTCATGAAGTTGATGAACACTACTTAAATTGATGATATCTGTAATGAAAGTAACATAGGCTTTAAAGTCAGGGAATTATAGCTATGATCCTATCATATGTACCATTGTGAAATTGCACAAGTTATTTAACTTCTCTGGGTATTGGGCTATCTATCTGTGTATAAAACACAAATAATAATATGATCATTAATAGTGGAAATACTCCTAAAGTGATCACATAGGCTGTTATAAGTTTTTATTTTGGTTTTGGTTTTGCTTGGCTTCTCATAGGCAAGAGAGGTAGGTCTGCAAAGCTCCACAGCTATTTAGCTTGCATACCACTGAACGCCCAATGATGTTCCTTAATGCTCCATGATAAAATGTTACATCTTTCACCCGAATTATGATAAAAACAAACAAAAACACCTAAGTCTTTTTGAACTATTTTAAGTATTACCTTCTGGCACTGTGTATATTCAATCGACCTGTCAATTTAATATCCCCAGCTGTTGATTCTGTGAGGTTGCTCTCCCTACATACAGTTTTGCCCTCCTCCATGATGCCATTCAGACCACGAACCTTTGGTTCCATCTAAAATTACACCATTTTCTTAGGGAGTGAAAAGAGTTGAGAAAGAAAGAACAAGTACAGGATAGCAAAATGAATGCATGTACAATGCTGGGCTTAAGAGATAAGCATAGGTATGGTGATGCCTATGCTGTACATGTGTACTATACTTAAGAGATAAGTGGTGCTGTGTTGTTAGTGCTCATGGTCTAAAAGATAAGTCATGGAAGGGTTTGAACTAGAAGTAGGAAATCTGTGCACAGAACAGCTGAACACCTGTTAAATGGACTATCTAAATGGAAAGAACTGGAATGGATACTGAGTTCACAGTTTGGCTATTCAAGGGAGGCAACCTATACCGTCATATCATGGACTAAAGATAAGGGACTATGTAGACACTATAAGGTTCTCAAATAAACACATTCATTGACCTGACTCTGGATTTTTCTTGTATATTTCGAGCTTTACCTGGAGACTTGAATGACTTATTAAAGGGGCACCAGATGTGACATTTCCTAAAATGCATGTCTTATGACAACACTAAGCTGCTTGCAAACCTTTCGGTGTTTACGTGAATCTTTCACAACAAATTCAGATGTTTCACAACACATCAGGATGTTCAGGGCCACTGCCAATCTCTCTAGTCTAACATATCACACACACACACACACACACACACACACACACTCCACTAGTCACATCAATATATATGCAGTTCTTGCAACAGGATAACCTTTTAGAACTATAGCTTTCCCAGATTCACCCTGGAACCTTCTTGTGCTGTTACCCACCTTTTCAATATTTAGATGCAGTTTAAATATTTTCCACTCTCTTCAGTCTGGGCAGAATGAATCTGCTTAGCGCTACAATACTATTCTATACAAACCTCTACCCAGTGCATCAAAGACATTCTACTGTAATTGTAGGTGCAGGTTCTTACCTCCCCCAGGGGAGTTCAAGTACCTTCAAGACAGGGACCACAGTTTATTTGTTTATAATGTTTGGTACATGGAATATAAAATACACAAACACATTTTATAGAGTAAGTGATGAATGAATTAATGGACTTTATTTATTGATATTATATGTAGAAATTGGTATTTCTCTTCTGATTTTTGGATATGGTTATTTTTAAACATTTAGAAAATGTATTAAATACAAGGCACAAGTTAAAATCATCTATCATCAGGGTGCCTGGGTGGCTCAGTCGGTGTAGCACCCAACTCTTGATTTTGGCTCAGGTCAGCATCCCAGGGTAGTGGTATTGCACCCTGCATCCAGCTCCCCACTGAATGTGGAGCCTGCTTGGGATTCTCTCTCTCTTTTTCTCTGCCTCTCTCCCCCACTCATGCATACTTTCTCTCTCTCTCTCTCTCTCTCTCTCTCTCTCTCTCTCTCTCTCATTAAAAAAAATCTATTATCCTATCATACAAAAAATAAATAATTCTTAACATTTTGCTTTATTTCCTGGATTCATCCACATATCCACATGTTTAAAATTTTAAATAAAAACAAAACATTCTAGAATTGCAGTCTATCATGTATCTGCAAAAGGAAAGCAGTGGCTGTGTTTAACAAGCTGACTACAACTATCTAAATTCTAGGATGGTGGCAGGTTATTTTTAAACAAAAGAACAACTTTTTGTTTGGAAGAAACTTTAATGAGCTCTTTAGTTATTCTAAGGACAGACTAGATGAGATTGGAGAGACTGAGACAAATTGGAGTTCATTTGCTCAGTAAAACAGGGTAAAAGAGACTCCCCTTCTCACATGTTAATAGAATTGCTGATTTTCAGCTGGTTCCATGGAGGCCTAAAATGAAAACATTTCCCATTCTCTGATGTAATGTGACTATGGACAGACAGTAAAATGTAAAATAAAGCTTTCTGCACTCGTCCCTAACAGACAGCTGGTGCATATTCCTTGCCCCTTCTTCATTCAGACCTTTAGTTTGCTTCTTAGAATGCAGTGTGATGGCTGGAACTCTACTTATATATAAGCAATTCTATAATGACCTTTCTTGAACATGAATCCAATATACATATCTGATTGTTTTGCAAAGGGAATATCCATGGAAATAGAATACATGTTTAATGCATTTGATCAACAGTATCTAATTGCACTCTAGAATGGTTACAGCAACATACAGTTACACAAACAATAGATGAATGTTCCAATTAAAAATACTACAAATATCACTGGACATTCTCATGTTTGAATCTTTGCTAATTTTAAATAAAGTCATCTCATTGATATTTTAATATGCATTTTTTGTATTTACTGATTAAGTTAAATTTTACTCATAATTATGACTTTTATAATTTTTCATTCTTAGTCATTTCTTAACACAACTTTTCCTATATTAGTTCATCATATTTTCCTAATAATTGAAGGAACTGTGTATTTAAAAATTTAAATCTCTTTTTTTTTATATTTTTATTTTATTTCTAGGAGAGAGAGAGAGAGACAGCGTGAGCAGGGGAGGGTCAGAGAGAGAGGGAGACACAGACTCTGAAACAGGCTCCAGGCTCTGAGCTGGCAGTCAGCACAGAGCCCGATGCGGGGCTCGAACCCACGAACCGCGAGATCATGACCTAAGCGAAAGCCGGACGCTTAACCGACTAAGCCACCCAGGCACCCCTAAAAATTTAAATCTCTTTGCTATCAAAGATGAAAATACTTTTTTTTCTAGTTTGAAATTTGTCTTTAATTGTCATTGATACTTTTCAAGATACAAAATTTAAAATTATGTAAAAAAATATGCTTCTATGAGAAACATTATTAGTAGAAAGGACAATTTGAGTTACTTATCGTTTAAGAAGTTACATCTACACATGTTTACACATAATAGAGAGCAGAGGATAATGTCCAACATAGGCGTTAACTTTAGCTTTCAGTGAAATCTTCCAATCCATGTTGAAAACATTTTGTCTGAATACATACAGCTTAATAGAATCAAGAACTATTTCAGCAGTTGGCATTAACAAGACCTTGCTACTCAAGGAAGTTCTAGATTCGGCACATAAATTTGTGACTAACTTTATTGTTTATTTTAGGAACTTTAAAAAAATATTCTCTGTACAACATCCCAAATTACTCTCTTCCCAGAAAACAGATTTCTCTTTAGGATAAATAGCCCTCTTCTTCAGGTTGGCACTTTATGTGTGTGTGGCTCCTCTTCCCTATTTGACTCCCCTCATCTCATGCCTTTCTTTAACATGCTCTTTCATGTCAGCCAGAGGACATTTTCAATTCTAGTTACTAGGAAATCCACACTTTCCTTAAGAAGAGTCTCTAGTTTTTCCTCTTACATCTTTTACCTTTTTCTTTTATTTCTTAATTTTTTTAATGTTTATTTATTTTTGAGAGAGAGAGAGAGAACAGGAGAGGGACAGAAAGAGAGGGAGACACAGATCTGAAGTAGGCTCCAGGCTCTGAGCTGTCAGCACACATCCCAACATGGGGTTTGAGGCCACAAACTTCAAGATCATGACTTGAGCCAAAGTCAGATGGTTAGCCGACTAAGCCACTCAGGTGTCCCTATTTTACCTTTTACATCTTTGACTCTAGTACAGGTTTCCAGTCATTCAGTAACCTTAAGACCCATTTGTTTGTTTGTTTGTTTATGTATTTATTTATTTATTGAGAGAGAAAGAGAGAAAGAGAGTGAGAGAGAGAGAGAGAGAGAGAATCCCAAGCAGCTTCTGCACTTAGTGCAGAAATCAACATGGGGCTTGAACTCAGGAATCATGAGATCATGACCTGAGCCTAAATCAAAAGTTGGATGCTTAACAGGCTGAGCCACCCAGGCACCCCAAGACCCTTTCTTAAAGAAGTGGACTGCAAGTGAAATGGTGAAGGAGTCATGTGGAGGGTAGAAGACCCACAGCTGGCCAAAATGAGCTTTTAATAAAAGTACATTGCCAGTTAGTTGCCATTTTAAAAGAGAACATTTTTCTTCTACTGTCTTTGTTCACATTATCAAATCTCCCCTTTTTAATCCTACCAGATAAATTTAAGGAAAGAATGAAAGCTACATCACATTCTATGTGTCATTTTTCAAGATATCTCATAGATGCTGCATCTCTGAGCAATTGGGTAAGCAATGAGGGAGGCACAATTCATTTCCTTCAAATTCCACCAACTGGAATTTGTCTGTCATGCAGTAATGTGTGTGTCAGAATCAATCATCAATTCAGTTGCATTTCAGTGTCACAACAAAGAAATCATCTGTATTTTAGCAACAGGTAGATTGCCAATTTGGTTTGTCAGAAGCATTATGAGTTTTGAAATGAACATATCCCATAAGCACATACAGACCTTTCTAAAGTTTTTCTCAATTTTATTAACATATAATTGTAATGTTGTAGAAGTCTCATTTATGTCAACTCAACTGACTACTTTCATCTTTTCCACCAGGAATGTAGTTCTTATTTTATCTTGTCCTATCATTCAAGTATCAAAGTAACATATCTGTGTTATTCACATATATTTTTTGTATGTAGATGTCTTTTTTCACACAGTATTCATTGCATTTTCCAGAGGGGAACCTACTAATCCTTTAGTATTTTATACCTAAAGGTTTTCAAATATTTTACCTATTAAAATATAAATCCTAATGAAAATATATCAATGATTCATAATATTTACATAAGAATAAATAGCTTATTTTTGAATAAATTGTTGATATACATATTCAGGTATTCTAGCCTTTTCCATCAGAAAACATTAAATTTGACATTAAGATATCATTTTGCAACTGCTGTATTTACTATTATAGCTGTTGTCGCTTTTTTAAAAAGCTTATTTATTTTGAGAGAGTGTATGCAAGCAGAGGAGGGGCGGAGAGAGAGGGAGAAAATGAATCCCAAGCAGGCTCTGCACTGTCATCTCAGAGGCCTACATGGGGCTTGATCTTATGAAGCATCAGATCATGACCTGAACCAAAATCGAGTCAGGCACTTAACTGACAGAGCCACCCAGGTGCCCCATGGTTGTTGTCATTTTTTAAAAAATGAGAGAAAGAAAAGTTTTCTATAGGGGCATAGTTATAAATCCTAGTCAAAATTTCATAAATCTTGAGGTTTATCATGTAATAATTTGTTTTATGAAAGTCTAAAAAAGTTTCTTATTTTTCCCTTTCTTCCTATTAAAATATAATTTATTGGATATAGTTTAACATCTCTGTTTACATTAAACTCAATACATATTTATTGAAAACCTACCATGTACAACATTCCCTGTGTGAAATATAAATTATAATCAAAATTGATTTTGATTCAAGGAGCTATGTTGTTACATATGAAAGGTAGCCAAGAAAGCACTGATAGATACAATGCTGTAGAAGATTATCGCAGTAATTTAGAAATCTCAAATTTATGGTGAAGATTAAGAAATTAAGTTTGGATCTTGCCTGTCCAGGATATACTGGACCTATATGAGCCAATCTGCAAGGATACAGGTTATAGTTGATGGACTGTAGAAGGAAAAAGTAACTTCGATAGTGACTTTGAGAATGGACATGAGTAATCACATCTTTTCTTCTCAAAACATTGTTACTGTCATTTTTAACTTGAAATGCATTTCATAAACTGACACCTGATGGTAAGATTGCCCTTTACAACTTGAGTGGCTTACCAAACACCCAGGGAACACTGCCAGGTAGAGAAGAGAAGTAAGGACACATAACTGAGCAAAGCTGGAACTCAGGACACTTGAAAAGAAATTATAAGAAATAAATTTGGAGAATAATTAGGCTATACTATGGAGAACCTTGCAAGAGTCTTAGGGTTATCTCACATTAAGTAGATATTTTAGTTGACAAGATAATTGTTGGAATAATAATGCACAGCAGTTGGCTTTATTACCAGATACGTTTCTAGAGAGCTGCCTTATAAGTGATTTTCCTCCTCCTGTGGTCATATTATCCAACCCAAAGAGCCTACTTGGAGAATGAGATTCCTTGGCAGAAAAAGAGTTTTCTTTTACAAAGAGGATACTTTTTTCAGCTGTTAGCTAACCCAGAATTCCATCTCTCTAACTGTATTTTTTTTAAATGTCTGTGATTAGTCTCAGGGTAAAATCACATGTTCTGCTCAGGAATCTCAGTCATCTACATGACACCTTTGCTTCAGGGTCATACATAGACAATCACCCATTGCCTCTCTATTTTCTGTTTGTTTGTCTTAACCAGTTGTAGCTTTATTATCTGCAGACCATAGATCTATGCAAATATTATCCAGACATAACTTTGAATGGTGAGAAGAGAAGGTATCAGGAGCTGCATAGGCATTCCCCTCTCTGAAATTTCTAGGAAAGACTACAACCAAGAAGCAGAAACAGTTCCAAGGGACTGTGCCTGATCTGGAGCCCCTCAATAGGCAATGGGAAGGAACTGACATTTTTCAAGCAGGAGAATGATATCAGAACTGAACACTGCTGAAAGCAATTTGGCAGCAATGTCAAAGTTATATCAGAAGGAAAATATAAATTATTTAAATAGACCAAGTGTAAAGTAATGAAAGCCAGCAAGAGGCATCCAAAGGAAAACCTAGATTAAAAAGGGTTACAATGCACAAGACACCACAACTAATTGGATGGGGAGAGGTAGTAAAGGAGCAAGAAATAACTGTTTCCAAGTTTTGGTGGTTGAGAAAATATTGAGCTTATAGACAAAGGAATTCAGGAGAAAGAAGAGTTTTGAGGTGGAAATAGTCAAAATTGTGTTTGTGTAGAATAAAGAGTATACATAAATATTTCCAGAAGACAAAGGAAAATTGGATCTGATTAATGAAAAAAAAATGAGAATCAGAGATTTTGAGATACAGATTTGGTTCACATGCACAAGATGAAAATCCCACATTGCAAAAATATATAGTAAATCTGTTATTAGATAAAATTAGTTTATATTTGGGAAAGAAACAGCAGATGGTTATTGTCAATCATTAAAATAGGTCATATAACCTTGAAATAAACCTCCTGTATTCCTCATGGTAATTGTGGAAAAAGAAACAACAAAAATATATAAATGGGACTAATAAGCAAGTTTAATTTGGGGAAATTCTATCTTTAGTTACTCAAAATAAATTAGATAGCAAAGTCAAGATAAATTACCCTCAGGTTTCAAGTATTGATACCCATTAGGCTTATTTACCATTTAGTTATTCAGCAAATTATTTCATTGCTCTGAGTCAGAGTATGACGAATCAAAGTGGGCAGATTAATGGGGACTACTTCTACAGGAATTTCTTTTATTTTAAATCAAGCACACATAAAGAATTGCATGAATATATATTCTATCATTTTGAACTGAAAGTTCAATGTTTACAGGCCTCAGGCAAATGCTCAATGCTTTCCAAAAGTATTAGGCACACAGTCAAGAAGAAAATTCACTCTCCATTGGAGCCTACTAAATCAGCACCTGTCATATTAAATCCCTCATCTATTTCCACTGTTTAGAAAATGCAGGGACTAATCTTAATGTAATAGTTCAATATAAAAACTACATATTACATGTCAAGCTGGAATTGTGGCACATAAAGTAAATCAGTGAATAGTTACCAGCCATGTTGTATTTATTTTTGTAATTTAGACTTTTTATAATTTTAAAAATTAAAATTTAGAATCATTATATTTTATAATTGGAAGGGAGGATCGTAATATACTACTTACAACAAAAGATGTGTCATGGAACTCTTGTTAACCATGGATAAAGCTTGGGTCATTCCATAAATGTTTATTCAAACTTTATTTTTAAAGCCTATAGTAACATATTATATGCATGCTGAAATATCATGCACTGAATACCAACACATTATTTGTCATTAGTTTTGAGTTATACTTTGGAGGTAATTCAGCTTGGAGACAAACTTGAAATAAAAACTCCCCTACTGTGCTTGTGTAATTGAAGGGTATGAAAAAATTACAAGTTCAGTTATAAAAAAATATTACCACAGCAGAGATAGCAGGCTGAATATGGGCCCCTGTCTGAATGCCAGAAATGAGTAAATTTAAGTTGTCTGACAGTTTAAAGGAAATACACAAAAATAAATTCAACCCAGGGTATTAAAAAAAAAGAAAAAAAAAACTAAATGATAAAACTAACATAAAGGATAACTTAACATTTAATATTTTTATATTCAGTATGTGACATATTATTGTCTTAGACTGACTTTATAAGTACAAATAATATGCACTTATATGTAAAATTTAAAGACATATATTCTTCTTTTAATTTTGAACATATGGTCAGCCTGCCTTCTACAGGTATTTACCTTGTTCAGTTCAGGATGCTACAACACAGAATCATATATTGGGTGGCTTACAAACAGTACAAATAATTTCTCATAGTTCTGAAGTCTAGAAGTCTGAGAGTAGGGTGTCAGCATGGTTAGGTTCTAGTGAAGACACTGTTCCAGAATGAAGGCTGCTGACCTCTTATACATACCTTCATGTGGAGGGAAGAGAGCAAGCTAGCCCTCTGGACATTTCTTCTGAGGGCACTAATCCTATCCATGGGGGCTCCATCCTCATAACCTCATTGTATTCCAAAGTCCCCACCTCCAAATACCCTCACACTGGGGATTAGGATTCAACATATGAATTTGGGGAAGATATTTGGGAAAATATTCAATCCATAAAGTGTTTGATTAGTAGTAACCAATGATGATATTTTACTTATCTCTATTGTCATTCATATCATTGATTACCTATATCTTCTTTACTATTGAAAATAGTCATTAATGCCTATAAATCTAATCTAGAAAATTTCAAACTAATTTATGAGACTCTACTGCCAATTCCTAATTAAATATAAGGACATTTGGAATGAATTAAAATCACTAGAAAATATAACAAGTTAGAAAAATAATTAGTTTCCAATACTTAACATCACATATCTAGTTGTTGAGATAGTTATCTTGCACTCTATGTTATGTTTCACTCACTATGAGCTCTAAATAGCTCTTCCAACTGCTAATTCCCATTTCCCTTTACTGTTTTGTATGGCTTTGTTATAAAAATGGTTTTGGTGTTTTGCATTTAGCTGCTTCAAAGATTCACTTTATGGAGTTAATTTCTAACAAGATGGTTCCCCTAAAAGAAAGGAGCACCTGACTACTACATAGAAGCCCTGGAACTCTCACAACTAATTGTGAGACCTTGCCCACGTCATTTAATATTTATGGATATCGTTCTGTAAATCTGAACACCTACCCTATAACAAGCATTATAGTCACCTTAAAAATAAATTACCTCCTAATTCTAAAATCCTATAATTTCAAAAAATGTTCCAACATTTTTCAATTCAAGATAGAAGTAAGCCATAAATGACTCCAATTTTTTAATCAGAAGGATCCAATGAGAGTGAGGTGAGTTTTCCAGCTTCTTTTCCTAGCACAGAAATGCTCTTAGTTCTACCCATGCAATGTATATAACTAATTTTTATAACTTTGCAATTTAATGTACATTTCCTTCATATTACTGGACAATTAGAAATAACATGAATAGTATCCTAAACCTGGATTCAAGATCCAACTACTTTCTTGGTGGATCTGCTGGCCATTTTGCTCAGTGTTCCAGACATTTACAATAGAAGTGCATAGAACTTGCTCTTTTCCTCACTGAGATCCTGGGAGGATTCTCCAGATCCTATGCATAAGCTATTTTGCTTCATTCTGAAGGAAAAGGCTTTATATAGAGAGAGCATTGTTATAGATTTCCTTATAGTACAAAACATGTTCCATGATAAATTCTGCTTCCCAAAAGAATCAGCCATCCCCATTTTCTATTCAAAGGGTGAATGAATTATGGTTGAGCAGGAGCACAGGAAAGTTCTATCAGTAAATACTGTTTTGAAATACTTCCCTAAGTGATCATATAATTATAATTTTCCTGCATTTTCCCATTTTAAGGTTTATACTATAGAATTTCATACAAACTAACACTCACTGTTTTGCTAGTATGCAAATACAAGTAATATAATACACTGAAATTATATTTGGAAAATAGTTTTGCTGCATAACTAATATACACATTTTTCAATGTGACTGGCAGACACACAACATTTTCTATTTTGCTCCTGCAAGGGTAAGAAATACAACTTTTAAGTTGAAGAAGAATGTGAGAGATTAGAAACGGCAATACTGGACTCTCTCTCCTCTATCACTTAGTGCACATTGAACTAATCTCTTCAACACAAAAAGCGAAAGACTTTAGACATAAAATAAAGGAACTGAAAGATTTTTGTGCAGAATATGTGATTTCCACATGTGTTAATCCCAAAGTGTTAATTAAAGAAAAGTAATGACATGTCAATGTAAGTAGGAGTTATCTTGAATGACAACACTTAAACCCCATCAAAGTAATAGTCACCAATGCTCAGCATATTAATTAATACACAGAATATGAAATTTAGACATTACTAAGCTTTCCTTGATTTTGTTTATGTGTCTTTTGGTTTAAAAAGTTATAATATTAACTGAAAAGATAATATTATGGGAAAAGAGATGCTGTTTTTATGACTCCCAGATTACATTGTATATTTGGATTAGAAAAATAAGTGGCATTTTCATTGCCAGGTGGTGAATGGTGCTTCTCCATAAACAGGAGATGTTGAAGAGAAAGGGGAGAGAAAACAAACAAACAGAAACAGCAGTAGTTAAATATATTTTTGAGAGAGAAAAGAAGTCTCCGCTTGGGACCTATCATTTCAACTCATAACATAAATTCTTCACCATCAATTGTTTCTTTATATTAATTTGCCCATTCTTTCAAAATCTAGGAACAGAGAAGGGTTGTTAACTAAACTTGCATTGACTTTCTGTTAGAAATCTACTAGATCCCAGAGGAATATAAATAGTAAACCACTTGATTAACAATCTAGCAGCAAGTGATAAGTGTCTCTGACATCTGAGCTATACTAAGTCCATGCTTCTTATAATTTGGTCTGCCTAAAAATCACCTGGAGAGCTTGCTGAAACACTGACTGCTGGGGTTGGGGTTTGGACATGAGAATTTTCATATCCATAAAACACCTAGATGATGCTGATGCTGGTAATTTTCAGGCAACGCTGAGTAACTTTGTTTCTGTCATCACTTGGCAATATCTATGTCTATGTAGATTAAAAGAACACCTGTGTGAAGTTCTATTTAAAAAAAAAAACAGATGATCAGATTCAGTCTATAAACTTTAACAGAACTGTCTTTCCTTATACAGGGATCAGAGACAACTAGAAAAGCTGAAAAATATTTAGTTTTTAGGTTCAAAATTCTGAGTGCCTCAGTCTTACATGGTCCTTAGATGGTTCATGCATGAGCTTCATCTTAAAGATGGCTTTTATAAAACGTGAGAAAAATATCCAGTATGACATAAATATTAGTGCCATGGTCATCAAAGGTCATAGCTGTATCTTTATATCTATATTTGTTAAAAATGTCCCTTCTAGCAAAGTCATGCCACAGGCTCTGATTATACTTGGGGGATGCAGTTGTCAGGATGGTGGCATACTCAATAAGGATTGTTACCATTTTTAAGTGATTATTTGAAATTACTATGTGAAATTTGACATTTTTCCACCATAGCACTATAGGTCCAGTCAGGAGCTATAGACTCCATAGTAGGTTAAACAGGAAGAGTTTACTATAATGAATGCTTATCCATAAGAAAAGAGTAACTATGAGATGTAAGGAAGCTATATGGTGACCTACTGCGGAGGGAGAGTACCTAAAGAAGGGCAGACCAGAACTCTGAGACAAGGCATGTTTCAGCCACCAGATAGCAGACAAGTTCACTGGTTTGTCCAGGTCAGAGCTACTCTGGCTTGCTGGTCAACCTAGAGTATACTCTCCAGAATGCAGAGGATCGATCTACAGCTGATGGCAAAAGGATACAGTGGAAGTCCTGGTGCTGGGAGGGAACGGAGGCCTTTGGAATATGCAGGCCACATGGGAAGTGACTGCAAGCAGGTGGCACCAGGCTCCTGGAAGAAGTCCAGGTGCTGAGAGCTTGGACAAGAAGCCTGTGGAGCACACGCTGTATAGGAGCTCTGAATTCTATGCCCAGAAAACTGTGGAAAGGTTGTCATCTCCAGACTAACCCCCTGAGGTCCTCTAGATACCACCTTCTAGCAGGTCTGTGCTGGGGCAATGCTCCACCAGATGTTTTCACACTCACACTCTCTGATTCCTCTTTAGCATCTCTATTTTTGCAGAAATACCACCTATCACCTGATCAAAACAAATGCCACTTTTAATACAAATATAAAATGTAAACTAGGAATCATAGAAATAGCCTATAAAATAAGCTATTATAAAACCTATAAAAATAAGCATCTGTCAGTGTTATAACCTTTCAAACCAAATGACATATAAGCAAAATCAGGGGAAGCTTAGTGACGCATAAATTTTGATGTGGTGTAATAATTAATATGCTGGACTTGTGACTATTATTTTGAGGAGGTTTGGGTATTGTCATTCAAATTGATTGCTGCTTAATGCATTGATTTTTTCCATCTTCTATAGTTTCTAATTCTCTTATTTCTATTCTTGTCTTTATTGTTTCTTTTCTTGTACTTTTTTGGGTTAAATTTACTATATTTTGGTGCAAGCTCAGAAGCCTGAATCACTGATCACAAACTTCCCTTCCAAGACAAGTATCTCAAGCACAAATTTTCCTCAAAGGATTGCTTTTGCTGCAATCCACAAATTTTAATACGTTGTGCCTTTATTTTCATTCAGTTTCAAATATTTTTGAACCTCCCTTATAATTTCCTTGTTTAGAACTAGTATTGTGTAAAGTTTCCAAATATTTTGGGTTTTCCAAAGTTATTTTTTATTTATTTCTAACTTAATTTTGTGTTTTCAGAGAACATGCTCTAAATGATTTCTGTTCTTTTATATTTATTGAGACTTTTATGGCCAAGCATATTGTCTATCTTGGTTAATGTTCCATGTACAATTGAAAGTAATATGTTACTGGGTGTAATGCTGTATAAATGTTAATTAGGTTAAATTGGTTGATACTGTCATTCAAGTATTCTACCCACTTCCTGATTTTCTGTCTACCTGTTATATTATTGATAGAGGAGAAGTGAAATTGCCAACTTTAATTGTGGTTTTATCTACTGAGATTTCCGGTCTGTCAGTGTTTAAAGTTTTTATGTGCTGTGCACAGACATTTAGGCTTATTATGTTTCTTAATTAATTTACTCTTTTATCATTGGGAAATGTCACCTTTATCTTTAGTAACATTTCTTGTACTAAAGTCAACTTCGATATTAATATAGGCACTTCCGCTTTCTAACTATTAAGGTTTTCACAGTATATTATTTTATATCCCTTTAGTTTGAAATCATCTATGTTTATAATTAAACGTGTTTCTTATAGAGAATATACAGTTGGAAATCACTTTGTTTTATCCATTCTGAGGATCACCATCTTATAATTGGCATGTTTAGTTCACTTACATTTAACATAATTATTGATATAGTCAGATTTAAGTTTATCATTGCAACCAGCTTCCTATTTATATCATAGTTTCTTTGTTTTGTTTTCCTAACATTATTTGGATTTAGCATCTCAGTATTAATTTATATCTTGTCTTTGGCTTTTGTTTAATTATCATTTGTGAGGTGTTCTATTGGGCAAAATATGCATCTTTAACTCATCATGGTTTCTAAAATCTCATTTTTTTGCTATTATTTTCATAAATTTTACCTCTCTAATTATAACAAACTCCACATGCTTTTCTATCATTTGCTTTAAATAAGTAATAATATTTCAGAGTAAATTTAAAAAATAAAAATACAATCAACTCTATTATATCTACCTACATGTTTACTACTTGTATAGACCCCCTTCTGCATAGCTTAGTCTGGTTTAGTTCTACTTCTTTCTCATGACCTGAGCTCTATGAAGTTTCCTGAGTTCTCAAATTGATCTTTGCATTCTGAGTGAGCAGACTCAAGGGTCTCTCAGCCTGTTCATGGTAATTATTTAGTGTGAGGATTCCGCATGATGGCTCATTCTTTGCAAAGCCCTATGGAATCTCACCTTTCCTATGCACAGTTTAATACTAAAGACTTAAAGGAGATCCTTATGCAGATTTTGCATCTCTTTTTCTACACAGTTTAAATGAAAACTGAAGCCAAACTCTACTCCTTCCAAAAAGAAAAAAAAAAATCCTTTAGATTGATTTAAATCTAATTAACCTCCACCTAATATATGCATTATTTTCTTTGTCATTTCTTCTATCTAATTTTAATAACACAACAAATATAGGCAGAGATATGAGTGAGGAAGATATGGCAATAATCCAGATAAAAAAAGAGCACTGTCTTCCAGTAGGGAAGCAGTAGTAGGGATCTTAAGTAGTTTGATTGGAGTATTATTTTGAAGGCATTGAAGAATGGATTTGTGGATGGATTAGGTGTGGATTATTATAGAAGAAGAGAAGTCAAGGGTGATTCTAAGCTTTCTGGCCTGATTAACTGGTAGATGTTCACTATCATTTACCGATGGTAAGCATAATGGGAGGAATAAGTTTGGAATGTAGAAACCATGAGTTTGATTTTGGAAAATTTAAGCTTAATGAATCAATTAAATATCTAACTGGAAATACATCAAATTAGATATACAATTATAGAATTCAGGAGGAAGTTGTTACTGGAAGTAAAAATGTGAGATCTGTCAATATGTATACAGTATTTAAGGACATGAAACAGGATGAGATCATCTGATACAGTTTAGATAAATAGGCCAAAAGGCGGTCCGAGGGCTGGAATCTCAAACTAAATTAGTATTTAAGAAATGGAGAGAAAATAGCAAAGAAGACTGATGAGGGGTGGCCAATTACTTAAGAAGAAAATTGAGAGAACTATGTTCTGTAAGAAATATGAGGAAATAATTTCAAAAGAAAGATGGATCAAATGGGTCAAATACCACCAACAGCTTGAGTTGCTTTGAGCTTGACATGGTCATTGGATTTGGTGATTTAGAGTTTATACATGACAATGAAAAGATCTGTTTCAGTATAATAAAATGACAACAGTCCAACTGAAACAGATTCAGGAGAAACCTCAAGTAGAAAATGTAAACCACCTAATGACAACTCTTCTAAGGAGTTTTGGTATAAAAAGGAGTGTAGGACTACAGTGGAAGCTACTGCGGACAGCAGAAGCAGTATCCTGAAATAATAAATGGCAAGGAATGGGATTCAAAGAACAAGTGGAGGGAATGAGGTTAGGCAACACTTTAATCACTTAATAGAAATACACATACATCAAGTTGGTAAATTGATGCAGAAGTTTGTGTAAGTACTATTTTTGTAATGCTATGAAGAAAGAGGAGATCAATTTAAGGTTTATTATTGGTTTCCAGGAGTACCAGGTGAAAGAGGGTGATTCTGACTAAGCATATGACCTATGATGGAACAAAGCATGAAATATCACCACCTACTAGATTCTGCAAATATATGCTTGTAAATCAAAGACAATGTTGACCTTTGGAAGAAACTCTTAAATTCTCTTACTTCCTGAAATGATTTTAAAGTAACTTTAAAACCAAAATGTAAAAAACTGAAATGGAAATTTCTTTTTAGATATTCTTAAGAGTGACAAGTTTTACATTTTATAGCAAATATAATTAATGAAACTTACGGTGCTTTAAAAATCATTACTAATCAGAATAGAGTTATCATATGGTAGAATGTTTTGCCTGATTCAAGAAATTTATAAAGTTTAAAAATAGGTGAGAAGGTCTTTATTCCTGAATAAGTTGACAGAGAATAAAACAAGAGGCTGAGAAATTCTCCAATACCCCCTCGTACAATATCTGAAGGTGAATTTGAGAACTAAGGTAAAAGGGAAGAGAACACAGATGTTGTCCTGTCAGTAATGAAATTGAAATAAATGAGGTCCAAGGAGAGCTAGATGAAATAAAGTTGGTCTCCTGATTCCTCTCTGTTAGCATAAGAGGGTTAACAGGAAGATTCAGATCAAGATGGAAGATGATGAACAATCATAATTAGATATGCATTTGAAATATTTTCCTTACTTTGATTCTGTTTAAAGGGAATAAATAATGATTCATAATATATTCAGAAAGTGGAGTTTTGCTGCTGCTTATAGTCCCTTCAGGGATTGAACAGGGATGACAGCACAGCCCACAAATCTGCCAATTCTCTATTTGCTGATTTCTTTGCGATTTTGCCATAAGTTTATTCATTCATTCATTCATTCATTCATTCATTCAACATAAAAGTCACATCCCCAAAGACTTTTCCCATCATATATATCCATAAGACATTCAGCATTTGTATTCAGAAAGAATTGTCTTATGTGTGTGGTGAGTTACCCAAAGGTAAATGAAATTAAACATAGAGAGTGCATTCTTGTGAAAGCATATGTTCAGGGACTGGGAAATTAACAAGCTCCCTGAAGTGAACAAAGCCTCCAGGATAACATGGAACGGGAGGGTCCCATATCATAACCAGTGGAGCAGGGAATTATAGCATTCTGGAAATCATTTGTAAAGAATATTTTACAAAGAGCCATTTTCCATACATCAGACATGCTTAAAACTAAAAATGTCTTTCCCATGCCTATCCTCAAGAACACAAAAATAATTATCTACATGTTAAGGAACAAAATTTGAACTATCCAGATAACTCAAGCTAGTAATACATTTGCAGAGACAACTTTATCTGGATAAATGCTTCAATTCTCCACTTCTTTCACATGATTGGAAACCAGATTTTTAAAATTGCACTGCAAAGCAGTATGAAATAAATGATCAGGGCAACACTAGCAGCAACTTGATTCTTGGTCTCCCACAGCACTTCCCCATACTCATCTCATATAGTTTTCTAATCTCATAAGCCATTCAGGAATAGACATTTCCCCCTTATTTTAAAAAATATCCTCTGCACTCTTCTACAAAGATTTTCTTTAAAAAAAAAAAAAGGTTATTGGCCATTGTTGAAAAAACAAGTCCATTCATAATAACCTTTGTCTAAACTCACTCATCAGATTTCATTTTTCCCACCATTCATTACTGGTAAAACAAGAATTTTATTTTTCTAACAGTCACAATTTTTATGTGGTTTAGCCCCAATATATGTCTCCTTTTTCCCCCCAGAATTGTTTAAATTCATGTTATAATTAGTGATATCTACAATTAGATCTGCTATCTTGTCCAAAGGATTATCTAAACCTTTTCCTTAATCTATTTTAGTATATATTCATATTTATAAGCTATCTATGATTCTTTGCTTTATTTAAAAATTAAAATATTGGTAGACTATTGTCTGGCAATAAAATAACAATTTCTTCTAAGAAGTGTAAATATTTCCCAGCAGAATCTCTGACATCTCAATGATATTGATATTTACTAACATAGAATCTTCTTGTTTAAAACTGACTTTGTATTTTCATTCCATTGACCCACTAGCATTATTTCCATGTAATTCTCCTAAATATGTTCTCTACAGGACTTACTCTGGCTAGGATCCAGGCTTTTGATTTTCCCAGATCAAATAAAAGGCTGTATCTATCAAAAGCTGGGAAGACCAAAGGGAAAAGAGAGACAACACAAAAGAAATCCCAAAAGGTACAGTGAATTCTATAAATCTGTGGCTTAGAGCCAAAACCAAACAATTTGGCTTTGGTTGACAATTATGTTGGAGGGGGAATTTCTAGAGCCAGAGCAATGGGATGACTAGGTCCAGAAATTGATGAAAATGAATAGATGTCCCAAATTTGTCTGAGATACAAACAGAAATAACATATTTTCTTTGCATATTTTCAATTCATAGTACCTTCCACAATATGTACCAGGTCAATCAAAATATACTCCCTTGAACAATTTGTTCTTAAAAGAGAACCTCCTTATGGGAAGAAATATTAAAATATTTGTGTATCCTGCACCACTTTCCTTTGCCTCCTCATAAAAGAATAAGCTATCTCCAACTGATGTGGCCCCATAGGCTTACCGGTCCTATTAATACAGATAATGATAACAGCCAAATGCAAAAGAAAGAAAAAAAAAAAAAACCTCCTACGAAATCAATCTAGATGCCTGATCATCACTGAGTCCTCAAAGTTAATTTCTGAGATAGACCCCTGAATCAGAAGATAGTAGGTCTGATAATGTTAAAAAATTATTCTGACATTTGATAAAATTATTCAGAAGACTTTATTCAGGAAAGTTGCAAATGATGTCAAGACTATCATAACAGGAGAGAGATATCTGGTTCAATTCTAAATACAGCAAACACAGTTGAGAATTTGTAACCAAAGAACAGAGTAGATGGGAAAATATTAAGAAGAGACATCAACAGGGGATTCTTGCTAAGGTGAAAATGAGATTCTTGTTGAAGGCAGGTCAAACAACACAGACACATCAAAGGCTGAAGATGAGGAACTTGATCAGACAGCGAGGGCCATCAGATATCAAGGGTGGAGAAATTCTCTCTAAACTGACTTAGCAGAATTCTTGCTAAATGGGCAATGCAGGTCTGGCAAGAAGGACAAAGTTGACAAGAGGGCTTAGAAGGGTCCAACTGAGGTTCTGTTAGGAGAGAGTCTTTGTTAGTAGTATGATATAGAAACTCAAACTGACAGTGGCTTAAACAAATATAGATTCATTTCTCTCTAATTGTAGCATAGAGTTAAAATAATGTTCCAAGACTTTAGGGAAACAAGCTCATTCTAATTTGTTGCTCGAAAATCATGTCTTTAAGACATGTGTTACAACTCATGGTTCAAAATGACCACTAAAACAAAAATTACTTGTTCCTCCTTCCACACAGAGCATGCAAAAGGTTGTATGGCTCCTCTCTGCCCCATGTATGGCTGGTTTGGATGGCTCTACTGTTACTGGGTTATTCAATATGGCCTCACATATTCATTGGGCAGTAGTGGGGGGGGGGGCCAAGGGGGACGCAGTACTTCTTTGACTCGGGAAGCTTTGTTCTTCTTCAGGATTTTCTTTACTTTCTTGTAATTTCTCATTCTCTTTCACTCTACATAGCCTCCCTGGCAGGAGGACATCCTGGACTTCTCTACACAAAAGCTGGTTTCCAAAAATTAAAAATAGAAACTATAAGTTCTGTAAATATAAAGGCTAAAAGTCATTCCATGTCACATCCACCACATTCTTTTTGTTAAATGAAGTCAAAGCCAGTCCAGTTCAGTGGAAGAGAAAATGATTTCCCCTGCTAGATGGGAAGAATATAGTGCATATACATAAATAAAAGAAGTTATTGGCAGTCATCTTTGCAAACTTTAAAGACAGTTAATTTTCAGGGCTTCATATTTGTTCAATAAACTCTACTGTATTTTGTGACAGTGTTTGCTACAGACTTGAGGACTTCCATCTCCTCTTCTAGATCCATCTTCTCTTCTAGATTTTGAACCTCTCCATACCCTTTATGTTTGCCTAACACAGTATAATTGGATTGTCTTTGTTCCTCCCAATATGGATTTATCTATCAAAGATTTTTTTTCAAAACAGGTTTATATAAATAAATAATGTTTAATATCAAATTCCAGAATATGAAATCTTATTAACATCAGGCAACATAACAAAACATGAAAGAAATGCAGTAAGTAGTAAACTATATGTAAATGGAGAGTTCTTCCCAAAATTATTTGTATCCTATTACAAAGTTTTGGATTTTGTAATAAGATACAAATCCTACCCTATCAGGATTTAGAGAAACACAGCGAAATACCAAATTATTCTCAAACTGATGAGAATTTCCAGCCCCCTGCCAAGTGGAAACATTACCCCTCAATTATGTTCTGTTCAAAGTATACGTACAGCATTATGTCAAATCTTGGGATTGCTCTGATTATGGCAAGGTGGTGACCAAAGCAATCTTAAAAGTATATGCTATAAGATAGATAGACATTTAAATTTGTATAGCATAAAAGGTAAAGAGAAATAACATAGCCATATTCTAATTGTAGGTTTGTGTGAGTAATATTTTGTATTATTTCAGAAAGTTAATCAGAGAAGTGATAGAAATTTCAAAGGAGACCATCTCTCAAACTGAGGAACAAGTTTTGGGCCAACAGAACTACAAAATAGGTTGTACTTCAGTCACAGAAAGTATATACTTCATTCTATACATGGCACAGAGTAGATACTTATTTTTCTAATGAAATAGTGATTAGCCATCAAAAAGAGAAAGGTTGGAAAATAATCCCTCAAAGAACAACAGGAGGGATAAGAATAATCTATGAAGCATTTTTAACACGGTAAACTTAAAGGAGTAAACTTAAAGGACTCTCTTTGTATCTTATCTGAAAAAGGTTTATCAGTGCAAGAAATAGAACAGTCATGTTATAAACCTGCCAAATATTCTTCCTGCCTGAACCATTGATGAAATTATAGCACAGCTCCAGTGCAATAACCATGAAAGGGAGGCACACTGGGGTAGTAATGACATTTTATTTTACTGTCTATCATTTTCATTTTTCTCATAATATTTTACTTAGATATGTTTACAATAACGGGTATGTCTTTTTACATCTTTATTTCATTTTCATGGTTATAAGTCTTATGTGCCGCAGGCCAATGATCATATCTATTTAATTTTCTCTGTATTAAGCTCAAGTAGACACCAAATAAATGTTACTGCAAGATTACTTTCAAGATGATTTATCTCCATTTGGTTATTTATTTGATTTTTTTTTTCATAATATCATACACTAAAACTAGTATCTCAACCCCAGGTAATTTAATATAAGAGGCTTACATTGTGAATGTTTAAACACATACACATTCATATATATATACAAGCACATACACATACACACAATACATATTTTCAAGTGATTTCATGTAAGAAATGAATCCTATCTTTCCTCAGTCTCTAAATTTTCAGATATTAATTTAATAGTCTCTAATATTGCAGATATTAATTTAATCCATAAATATTCAGGAAAAAAAAAGCGTTGCTTAAAGTTCACAGAACTTTTATTCTGAAATTATTTTTAAAAACACAAAGGCCAGCAGTAAAGTAAATAATAGGCATTTGAGAAGCACCAACTCCATCTTTCATATGCACAGTTCAACTTTCATCAGTGGGAAGCGATCCTTAGGAACAGATAACTGGGACCTTTTACTTTTATGGGCAAGTATTATAATTCCAGACCATCATACAGTTAGGCATGGATTATGCTATTCCTCATACCCATGAAAATAATTCTAGTTACCAATCTTTACTCACTCTTATGCTTATTATTAATATTTCAAACTGAAAGTTTTTTGAGTTAATATAGAAGTTTCTCTCTTCTCTCATGGAAAAGGATATAATTTGCAAATACACTTGACAGATCACTGGCAAGGCACAATTTCTAATATTATCTTTATAGAAGTGATATTTGTTTTAACCAATAATATATCATCCTTGTCAATAAATTCCCATTAAAATAATATAAATTTCTAAAAGTTGAAATGTAGAATAGAGTTTTATTGACACATTCATTTCCTCTATTATAATTTGCACCTTGACTTGAATGAATCAAATAGTCATTTTTAGACCAGAGGAAATAAAAATAGGGCACTGGATAATCTGTAGGAAACACATTGAAAATAAGTCAAGGCATTTAAACCTCATTTGGACACTCATAGTAATCAAAAAAATAAAGGCATTATCAAGTAATTTTACTATAGTGGTTAAGAGCACAGCCTTTTTTTTTAAATTTTATTGTTTTATTTATTTCTGAGAGAGAGAGACAGCGTGAGCAGGGGAAGGTCAAAGAGAGAGGGAGATACAGAATCTGAAACAGGCTCCAGGCTCTGAGCTAGCTGTGAGCACAGAGCCTGATATGGGGCTCGAACCCACGAACTGTGAGATCATGACCTGAGCCGAAGTCAGATGCTCAACCAACTGAACCACCCAGGCGCCCCAAGAGCACAGCCTTTAACATCATATAAAATAGCTCTGTTTCTTGAAAATTATATATCCATGAGCAAGTTCATTTCTTTGAGCCTCAGTCACTTCAAATGTCAGTATGAAAAATAATAGTAAATGCTTTAAGTAATTATATGCATTAAGCAAGATAATGTACATAAATTGCTAAACACAGAATAGGGCAAACAGTAAGCTCTCCATATATGGCAAATATCATCAGTGTTAGTATCATGTCAAAATTACAGTATTATTAGATCAAATGACTAAAATCATCCAGCTAGTAATGAAAACAAAATGAATTGAAAGACTGCTAATTTAGGCTAGTTCACCTGAAACCATCAGTTTTTGCTTGAGTTATCTAAATACAGCATCTATATTTTACCTTATAGACACAGCTAATTTAATTGTGTCAACTTCTCTGGGCACCCCATACATGAATTGCAGGCCAAATGTTAATTACAAGGTCAGAGTGAGAAACTACCCACAGATTTAAGCCTGAATCTGAGAACTGGCTCTCATCTCTACAAAAAAGTAAGGTTTTTTTTCTCTTTCTCTACCTAAGGAAAAATACTGTAGTATCATAAAGAGTCAAGAAGAGAAAAAAATGTCCTTTTGTTCTTTTACTTCTAAAAACCTTAATTTCAGATATAAAGAAAGACTAAGTGAAAAATAAATGACCAAAAAACAAACAAACACCAAATCACTAGCTAAAATGGCATTAGGAGGTACTGAGTACAAGTATATTTTACACAGAATATTTAATAATATGGTACATAAATCATCACACTAAAACCCAAATTGTAAGCTGACTCGGGGGAAGGTTAAAACGTAGACAAGTAATAAATGAGGAAACCATCCTCATTACCTTGAGGGTAAATGTTGTATCAGTACAAAGGTTTTCTACAAAACTGATTTATTAGTGCTTTCAAACAAAAATGTACTAAAAATCTTGTTCACAAATTCTCCTCCTGTTAATTCATGCTGTTTCTATTTGCATGAATGCTGTGTGTGTATGTTTCACTCTTGGCCACAGATCTGCTATCAGAAAGTAAGACATTCTTTTTCCTAAGTAATAAAAAATCATGACAATTTTACATACAGAAGGGCCCAATTTTAACTCTGCTAGAGAATGCTATTCGATTTTAAATTTTGCCAAGACTGAGATAGGGAGCAGTGTTTCATGTCAAAATGAGAGGAACCACCATCTATCCTTGTCACCCAACCTCAAAAATCTGTCTTTGACTTACTTGATACCCAAACCACATTTAGTTACATGTCGAGTCTTGTCAATTTTACCTCCAATACATCTCTTATATTGATCCCCTCTTTCCTAGTCTCCCTGCAAAAATAAAAGTGTAAATAACACCTTGCCCTCTTATCCATTACTGATGTGGTCTCCTAACTAGTTTTCCCAATACCCAGCCTCTCCTTCTCTAGTGCATTCTTTCTAAAAATACAAGATTGGGGCGCCTGGGTGGCTTAGTCGGTTAAGCGTCCGACTTTCGCTTAGGTCATGATCTCGCGGTTCGTGGGTTCGAGCCCCCGCATCGGGCTCTGTGCTGACTGCCAGCTTGGAGCCTGGAGCCTGTTTCAGTCTGTGACTCCCTCTCTCTATGACCCTCCCCTGCTCACGCTGTCTCTCTCTTTCCTAGAAATAAATAAAACATAAAAAAAATTAAAAAAAAAATAAAAACACAAGATTATTCTGCCTAAAATATCTCACTGATCACACTACTTACCTAACCCAAAATCTTTAAGGGTTCCCTGTGAGGAGAAATAACTAAGGCCACTATATTTTAAGCTCAGAAGAATTAGAAATCTATAAGCCTCACAACATTTAATTCAGACAATTTGTTCAGAAAAATACAAATGCTAAAGTATTCATTGATACTTACGGGTATGAGCTGAAAGTATAGGGAGGTGACAATTAACTTACGATGACACTGAACTAGAGCTAAGTAACTCAGCCTGCATCAGAGTTTGGATATTCTTTTGTTATTGGGAACGTAGGTAAGGGTAGAGTCATAAAAAGTGTTTAAAAGTAAAATGAACTAATTTGAACAGATTAATATTAAGTAAAAAGCAGAACCTTGAGGGACACCTGGGTGGCTCAGTTGGTTGAGCGTCCGACTTCAGCTCAGGTCATGATCTCACGGTTTGTGGGTTCGAGTCCCGCATCAGGCTCTGTGCTGACAGCTAGCTCATAGCCTGGAGCCTGCTTCGGATTCTGTGTCTCCCTCTCTCTCTGATCCTCCTCTGCTCATGCTGTCTCTCTCTCTCTCTCTCTCTCTCTCTCGCTCTCTCTCTCTCTCTCTCAGAAATAAATTTAAAAAAAAAGCAGAACTTTGATTTGTCAACACAGCTCTTAATGCCACCTCTCAAGTCCAAACCATCTAACTGATCTCTCTCTGATGCTTTTCAGCTGGTATCATAGCATCTTTGCCCTTCCTTCTTAGATGTAAATTTTAAGAGAAACAGAATCCTAAAGTATCAATCCCCCTTGCATAGAAAAGAAAGTAGAATAGGGTCCTATGTGTTAATTTTTTTGCCTTCATAGTTTTCTTCTGTTTTACTCTTCATTGAAATTTCTACTATCATTAGAGTGATTATTTGAAATGTTGCCATACAGAATTAAAAGAAAATAGGAGAAAATGGAAGAACAGAAGAACGAGAGATTGCTGTTATCCACATCTGTGGGTTAATGTTTAGAAAAAAATACTCGAGTAATTTGAATAAACTGGAAATGCACCAGAAATATATTTCACAATGTAGTCCAGTGAAATGTATTGTAATAAGCTTCCTTTGGATTGTTCTAATGGAACCATCCGCAAAGATGCTTTTTCCTTTTCTGGATTATAAATTATAAAGACAAGAAACCTCAAGCTGCATGCAGCTATCTTCCCAGGGGGCATGGAGCAAGCCTTCTTAATTTGGAGAGGATACAACTAAGCAGAGAAACTAAGGCAAGAGATGGAGAGAAAACCCTCGAAATACTATTTTAACTCTTTCAGTTGGTTCATTAAATGGGCCAGTCAGTTGATTCCACTGACTTTTCAGTGTAGTAAACAAAAATTTCCTTCTTTTGTTTTTTTTTTAACTTAAGCTAGCTTGAATTCTTTTTCTGACTCTTGTAGTTGAAATAATTCTGATTAACATTAAAATTTAAAAAACACATTAGTTTATTGTAATGGGTTTATGGATGCATTGAGTAAATCAAGAAAATACAACAAGCTATTCTGAATTCATTTATTATTATTGGACTATGTTCCGTTATTAGTGTTGGAACTGAGAATAGACCTTACAGGATAAGTTTTAAAAAGTATGTGGTATGGTTGTTAAGGCACAACACTTTTACTTAGCAAGAGTTGTAGTGAATCCTGATTCTCATTTATTTGATACACAGTGTCAAATAAATTGACACTTAATTGGCAAATAAATAAATTGAAACTAAATTGACAAATAATTGGACTCTTTAAGCATTATTTTCTTTATGTGTAAAAGAGATATTCTAATAATAGTATTTACTCCATTGTATCTTTTATGAAGGAAATTAAAGAAGACACAAAGAAATGGAAAAACATCCCATGCTCATGGATCGGAAGAATATAGTTAAGATGTCATTACTACCCAAAGCACTCTACACATTCAACGCAATCCCAATCAAAATTGCACCAGCATACTTCTCAAAACTAGAACAAACTATCCAAAAATTTGTATGGAACCACAAAAGACTTCAAATAGCCAAAGTAATACTGAAAAATAAAATCAAAACGGGAGGGATCACCATCCCAGACTTTAGCCTCTACTACAAAGCTGTCATCATCAAGACAGTATGGTATTGGCACAAAAACAGACCCATAGACCAATGGAACAGAATTGGGAACTCAGAAGTGGACCCAAAAGTATACAGACAACTAATCTTTGACAAAGCAGGAAAGAATATCCAATGGAAAAAAGACAGCCTTTTTAACAGATGGTGTTGGGAGAACTGGACAGCAACATGCAGAAGAATGAAACTAGATCATTTTTTCACACCATGCACAAAAATAAACTCAAAATGGATAAAGGACCTGAACGTGAGACAGGAAACTATCAACACCCTAGAGGAGAAAGCAGGAAACAACCTCCTTGACCTCCACCGCAGCAACTTCTTACTTGACACATCCCCAAAAGCAAGGGAATCAAGAGCAAAAATAAATGATTGGGACCTCATCAAGATTAAAAGCTTCTGCACAGCAAGGGAAACAACCCACAAAACTAATAGGCAACCAACGGAATGGGAAAAGATAGTTGCAAATGACATATCAGATAAAGGGTTAATATCCAGAATCTATAAGGAACTCACCAAACTCCACACCCAAAAAACAAACAACCCAGTGAAGAAACTGGCAGAAGATATGAACAGACACTTCTCCAAAGAGGACATCCAGATGGCCAACAGACACATGAAATGATGCTCAGCATCCTGCCTCATCAGGGAAATACAAATCAAAACCACACTGAGATACCACCTCACGCCAGTCAGAGTGGCTAAAATGAGCCAATCAGAGAACTCGAGATGCTGGCGAGGATGTGGAGAAACGGGCACCCTCCTGCACTGGTGGGAATGTAAACTGGTGCAGCCCCTCTGGAAAACAGTGTGGAGGTTCCTTAGGAAACTAACAATAGAACTCCCCTGTGACCCAGCAATAGCACTGCTAGGAATTTACCCAAAGGATACAGAAATGCTGATGCACAGGAGCACATGTACCCCAATGTTCATAGCAGCACTCTCCACAATAGCTAAAACATGGAAAGAGCCTAAGTGTCCATCAACAGATGAATGGATCAAGAAGATGTGGTTTATCTATACCATGGAATACTACATGGCAATGAGAAACAATGAAATCTGGCCATGTGTAGCAACATGGATGGACCTTGAGGGTGTTATGCTGAGTGAAGTAAGTCAGGCAGAGAAGGACAAATATCATATGTTTGCACGTATAGGAGGATTAGGAGGAACTTAACTGAGGAACAAGGGGGAGAAGAAGGGGAGAAATGGTGGGGGAAAGGGAGAGAAGCAAACCATGAGAGACTCTTGAATGCTGACAAAAACTGAGGAGTGATGGATGTGGGAGGAGTGGGGAGGGGCATGGAGGAGGGCACTTGTGGGGATGAGCACTGGGTGTTATGTGGAAACTAATTATACAATAAACTATTTGTAAAAAAAAAAAAGTCATTTCCAGTACTATCAATTTCTAAAATTTATAAAGGTATAAAATATCTGAAAGAACATTAAAGGTACAGATCCATATTTAATAAGATAACCCCAGAAGAATGTACTAGACATTGGCCAATATTTTATTGAAAAGACACCCAATGATCTTTTTGCCCATTTCAAAGTCTGCCAATTTTTTTCTAACAAAATGTTTAAAGAAATTGTACCTTATGAGTACCTAAGGAGTTACTGTTATGATAGCCCTAACCATCTTTGAACTTTGTACTTCTAGTTTTATTATACTGAAGTTCTCCCTATTTTTGAAACGTTAAGAAAAGCAATGTCAATTCTGTTCTTCATAATGGCCTCAGAAAATGTAAAAGTCTCCCTTTCTCTGCAATGGATATTTGCCTTTTTGAGAACTACGAGGCTTGGTAATACCATTAGCATTGGTACTTCCTCAATTTATGTTTTCCCTTTGGAACATTTCTTCTCATATCTACACCCACAACAAAAAGTACAAATTGTTTAGTAAGACAAGTCCACTGCAACTGTTCCATACCTGTAATTTCAATTTCATTTACCACTGCTCTTCTCCTCTTCTTCTTCTTCTTCTTTTTTTTTTTTTTTAATGTTTAATTTTGAGAGAGAGACAGAGAAACAGACCATGAGCATGAGCAGGGGAGGGGCAGAGCAATAGAGAGACACAGAATCTGAAGCAGGCTCCAGGCTCTCAGCTGTCAGCACAGAACCCGATGTGGGGCTCAAACTCACTAGCCATAAGATCATGATCTGAACCAAAGTTGGATGCTTAACCAACTGAGCAACCTAGACACCCATGCTCTTCTCCCTCCTTAAACTCCAGCTAAAATTATACAATCTCTGTTCATAGCAAAAATTCTGATCTTATAATTTTCTGTCTTTGTTCATGATATTCTTTTATTTACACTGTCCTTTTCTTCACATCTATGTGCCAAAGAGTTTGGTCCTGACACTTGTTTTTAGATTAGTAATCTAACCTCTCTGTAACTCAGTTTATATATTTGTAAATGAGGATAATAATAATCCTTCTTCAGAAAGTTGTCCTTAAAATTCAATTAGATAAATCAGATAAACCACTTGATAAAATCCTTGGCACCTATTAAATTCTTATTAATTGTTAGCAGTCATCATAATCATCATCATCATCATCATCATCATCATCATCAATCTTTAAGACCCTACCCCATTTACCAAAACTTACCCCAAGAACCCTAAGAACGCTAAGAACCCAAGAACCCTAGGAAACCTAAGCATCTAAGATACTTAAAGAGTATCTCATCTGAAAAGGTAAGGGATAGAAGTCCACAGGTCTTCCAGTGCAGACGCTCTACATTCCTGTCATTCTAGTAGAATGTTATACATAGAACTGTCAGCTCCTTCAATAAATATATTTTCCTTTACCTGGTTTTCCTACTAGTTCAAGTCATGATAGGGGCACCTGGGTGGCTCAGTCAGTTAAGCATCAGACTTTGGCTAAGGTCATGATCTCAGGTCTTGTGAATTCAAGCCCCAAGTCAGGTTCTGTGCTAACAGTCCAGAGCCTGGAGACTGCTTCTCTGTCTGCCCCTCCCCCACTCACATTTTGTCTCTGTCTTTCTCAAAAATAAATAAACATTAAAAAATAAAAAATAAAAACCATGATAGCCATAATCATGGACTGCTTTTTGGGCTTACAGTCTTATGCTTGTCCTGCCTTAAATTTGTCATCCTGCGGTATTTTTCTTCCCATTGTTTGTTCATTTTTGTCTTCATTTATATTGCTCCTTGTGATCTGGTTAGTATTAATCCTATGCCAGGACTAATGCCAGGAATATTTAACAGCATCAATACTTTGGAATCAATCATTCATTTATTTGATAAAAATATATTAAAGGCAGAATTACCATGTTAATATTTGGATAAAATAGTGAACAAGGAAGACTTGATAAAATGTGCCCTCACTGGGTATATGATTCAGGAAGACAGTACAATTAGAATTTTCTCCCACAAGATAAAAAGGGCTTTGGTAAAGAGAAGCTCAGTGTACTAAATGTCAAAAAGAGGATCAAATAGTAGAGGCAGCTAGCCAAGTCAAGGAAGGTTTCTTATAGGAAATGCCATCTAGGTTGAAGCTTAGTGATAGTACAAAGTGCATTAATGATGAGTGCTAAGGAGACAAAATGAAACAGGGAGGGGCGCCTGGGTGGCTCAGTGGGTTAAGCCTCAGACTTCAGCTCAGGTCATGATCTCACAGTTCATGAGTTTGAGCCCCGCATCAGGCTCTGTACTGACAGCCTAATTCAGATTCTGTCTCTTCCTCTCTCTCTGCCCCTCCCCTGCTTGCACTCTGTCTCTCCCTCTCTCTCAAAAATAAATAAACATTTAAAACAACTTTTAAAAGTAAAGAAAAAAATAAACAGGGAAATAAGGGCATTAAGTGCCAGATGTAGAGCATGAGGGGAATGCTTAGCCACAAAATTAGACAAGTTTGAACTAAATATGACAGCCCAACAAGCAGGCTAAAATTTGGAACCACTTTAAACTGAAGTTATTTAAATATATTCTAAACATTTATTTATAGGAGAGTTTGAATGCCATGTGGAGGAAGAAAAGAGAATGAAAGAGTTTGTCTCATACCATTATTCAAAGACATTTGGTACTAGCCTGAAGCTTTCAGATCCCCTACATTTAAACAAAAGCCCAGTGGTTACTAGAATCATACTTGCCAGAAGGCAATTCATATAAGATGCAAGTTCACTGTGCAAAATTGTCCCTCACAGAAGTTTTCATAAATACAATTTCTTCTTCCAATTACATTACCCGCCATGTCTTAGCACCTTATTATTGGTAAACGGTCCTAATGGTAAATGGCTGACTCACCCCTTCATCTGGCTCTAAATGAAAGCGGTAAATCATGTCTAATTGTAATTCTGAGGAATCACAAGGAGCACCATGGATTACAGAAAAAAAAGTATGTAAAGAAGCTTGACAGAAAGATGAATACAGGTCAGAAATTCACCAACTATATAATTTGGCCAAGGGCTATTGCTGTAAATAGAATTCCTAACAAAATTATCGCCTTACATAGGAGATTTCCAAATTGTGCTAAATATACCTTCTCTTTCCTACTATTTCTTTCTACACAAAATTCTAGAAAGTGCTCATGTATGCCCTATCTTTCACAGACATACACCTTTGTTTATTTACTGCCAGTGTATTTATTTGCTGCTAACTGAAAAGAGTCATAATGATGGCTTCTAGCTTCTTTGTTTTATGTACATCTTCAATTAGAGCTGGCTGAAGGCATCTCTCACATTCTCCTATCCATTTTTTCCAAGAAAAGCTTGATAGATTTTAGTTCTATTGCTATCAAATTTACCAAAATGGCTATTTCTTTTTATGTCTGCCTTTGTGTTCACAGCAATTTCTTAGCCTCTTTTGTAAATTTGCCAAAATCTTAATTGCATTTACAAAAGCAAGCAAATTAAATGCAAAAAGGAGTATACCAAATACAGAGGTTTGAGGAAAGAGAAAAACAAACCAAAATGGAATAGAGAGAGAGGTAGTTAAGGCTCATTTTATTTTTTGAAATTTCTAATTATTACCCTGTATACCTTATCATACTTGAAATGTTTACAAAGGAATTTTAAAAATGATACCACATTCTTAAAATTAATACTTTTAAAATATTCCTCTATCTAGATGACTTAAATAACAGTACCTGAGTGTTCATGCCAGAGTAATTAATAAGGTTTGGCTTATTTGCTTGTGAACAGTCTAAAAATAAGTTCCTAAAATAATAAATTAAAAAATTAAAAATGTTAAATATTAAGTAAATCATTCTTTTTTCTTTTTTCTTTTTATTTCATATATGCTGCAAAATAAGTTTTATGATATTCTCTTTGATGTGTAAATAAAGGGCATTTATTAAGGAAGAGACACAGCTTTACAGCAAAACTGAATATTATGCTAAAAAGTCAGTAAAATCATCTTCTTTGCCTTAAAATGATAAAACAATGTTGAATCATAGTAGAGAGAGGTCTTACAATATTCATGACAGTAGAGTAACTAGTTTAGAACATCACACCTAACAAAAAGGAGCAGAGAAAAAAAAAATCAAGCCTCAGCTTTCCAAGCCAACAAGATACATTTATATACATAAGAATAAGCATTTCCAAAAGCTACTTCAAAACTTAACATTCTAATGAGAACTAATATAACTTGGCCATGAAGTTGCATTCCAACTTTTGCCTTCACGTAACCTAAGGAAATCTAAGTCCAACTATCTTTCCAAGAGTGCAGTCAAACTAAGAGTTTAATATCTTTAATTATTTTAAGTCATGTTATATTAGTTTTCACAGTTTAGGCAAAATAAATCTGACTATCCTGAAGGTTATCTAATGATTAATCATTTGTCACCTCTTATTTTTTTAATATTTATTTATTTTTGAGAGAGAGGCAGCATGAGTGGGGAAGGGGCAGAAAGAGAGGAGACACAGAATCTGAAGTAGACTCCAGTCTCCAAGCTGTCAGCACAGAGCCTGACACAGGGCTTGAACTCATGACTGTGAGATCATGATCTGAGTGAGCAGAAGTCAGAAGCTTAACTGACTGAGCCACCCAGGTGCCCCAGTCACCTCTTAATTAAATTTGAAAGAATGAACCCTTAAAGATCTCCCTATTTGTAGTAATCTGATGTTTAACTTAGTCCTGTAATTGAAAACTCTTAAACTACCCAATCATTGAATCAGTTAGGACTCCACTGTACCAGGTAGGATTCAATGTGTTGAACTGACATAATAATCAACCCAAACTAGATTAACAGAAACAGTTCAAAGTTTCATACACAGTTTTATCCAAGACTCAATTCATGTATGGTAGCCAGATGCAAAGTTGATTCATAATGATTCTATCTTCCTAGTATTCATACCCCCACACAATGAATCAAGGTTTACTTGTACTATTAATAGAATAATATAAAAACAGCCATGTGAAAGTTTCAAGGCATCATCTAAAAAACACAGTGTATTCCACATGGGCCTCATGGATCACTAAGTCGTGGGGAAACCTGTCACCATGTTGTGAAGAAGTTCAAGCAGTCTTGCGGAGAAGACCATCTGGTAGTAAAATAAGACCCTTTGACAACAGCCAGCATCAACTCCCCAAGTATGGGTGCAATCCTCATTGAAGGCAAATCCTCTAGTCTCCATCCGGCTTTCAGATGACTTCAGCCAACACATAACTGCAAGTGCAATGCCGTGAGAGATCCCCCTTGCCAAAACATCTCAGCTAAGCTGCTCATTAATTTCTCCACAAAAACTGTGAGAGATAATGAACAACTATTGTTATTTGAAGCCATTCAGTTTTCAGATAGTACGCTATTTAACCAGGGATAACTAGTAAACTCTACCACCAAGTACACGTTATTATATATTTCTTGGCTCTGTGTATGCATGTCAGCTGTCTAATATCAGGCCTCCACTAGTCTCAGGATATCTGCTACCAACCTAAAAGTGATAGAATATGAACTTAGGATGGTGGTAAGGGGCCAGATCATGATGATCATTGTAAAGATTATAACTTTTTTTCTTTTAATTTTTGTTTTTTTTTTAATTTGTTTTATATTGGAGAGAGAGAATGAGGTTGAGAGAGAGAGAGAGGAGAGAGAGAGAGAGAGAACATGCGGGAGGGGCAGAGAAACAAAGACTGAATCTGAAGCAGGCTCCAGGCTCCGAGCTGTCAGCACACAGCCTGACATGGGGCTCAAACTCATGAGCAGTGAAATCATTATCTGAGCTGCAGTGAGAAGTTTAACCAGACTGAGCCACCCAGGTGCCTCAAGACTTTGACTTTTGCCTATTGGTGAGATAGGAAGTTATTGAAGGGATTTGAGAAGAATAATTATTTTCTCTGGCTTACATTTTAAAGTATTAAACTTAGATTCTGTGCAGATAAGTCTATTGCAAACATCCAGAATAGAGCAGGTATCTAGGTGAGAATGACGGAGATGGTGAGAACCCGTGGTAGCTGTGGCAAGTTACTAAGCTCTGAAAATGTGACATGTTCTCTACGTGTAAACTTGAGACAGTGCTATCTTCCTCACAGCATATTATGCAACATTATACAGAAGAAGAATGGGACATTTTCAATGAGTACTCACTCTTCCATCTCAAGTAGTCACAAACCATGAATGGAAAAACATGCAGACAATAGGGAAAGCAGAACTCTAAGGCTGTAGATCACAGGATGAGGAGGATTTGAGAAATGTTCAGGATATCTTGTGGATTTAAACATGCTCATTAGAATTAGGAAAATAACAGAGCATTGCCAAGATTCATGAAAATGAAATTTCCCAATTTTATAGAATTTCTCAACAGGGCAATCATGAAATTAAAAAAAAAATAGTAAGTTGGTGCTCCTTTAAACCCATCAAAACAATGTCCTATATTATTTGGGATTAAGGTTGTTGATCTTTGCTAGTATAATTCAGGACATAAGCACAATTCAGAAGTCAATATAAATGTAGAGAACCAAACAAAATTCCCCAAACAGAGGATTAAAGGTAGAACCACAGGGATCTCTTATTTTAAATGAGTTTTGTTACTAGAAATAGGATCAAAACTTGGTCTCTAGGTGCCTAATATCTCCTGCTTTGTGGGGAAAAAAATTTATAAAAAATAAGATAGAGCTAGAGCCTAATATTGAACTCTCTACATTGGTTTCCAATATATTCATTGCCAGTAGTTCTAGGTTATTAAATGTTATGGTGTTTGAAAAAAGCTAAAAAAATAAAGAATAGAATAATAAATTAGTTTCTAAAATACTCTTGAGGAGGGCCAATCAATTTCTTATTATCTGATCCATTTTCAGTGCTTTTTACAGATGTTGTGTTGTTGGCAAAGTTAACTTCAAAATTTTTTAGCTTACCCTATCTCTCTAAACATAAAAATCAAACCCAGACAGAAATACATGTCAAATAATACAAAACACAATTGAAAATATATTTATACAAGAAAAGCAAACAAGGATAGCACTTGGAAAAATATGAAAAATCTATTTAAAATACTTTTGAAAAGCTGAGTAAAGGGGCACCTGGGTGGCTCAGCCAGTTAAGCATCCAACTTTGGCTCAGGTCATGATCTCACAGTTCATGTGTTCAAGTCCTGCATCAGGCTCTGTGCTGACAGCTCAGAGCCTGGAGCCTACTTCAGATTCTGTGTCTCCTTCTCTCTCTCTGCCCCTCCCCGACTCACACTCTGTTCTGTCTCTCAAAAATGAATAAGTGTTAAAAAATTATTAAAAAATAAAATAAAAAATAAAAGCTGAGTAAGGAATATGAAATACAAATAATATAATCTTAAATTTGAGAAAAATTAGCATAGACAATGGTGGACAATTATTTACTTTTATACAGTTTATTACTGTTTAGTTTTGTGTGTTGTTTATCTACTGTTTATAAATATGACCCATCTCACTTTCTATGGGGGAGTTTTATTATCTGTAATGAAAGGTTTTATAGTTTGTTTAAAAGTGTGTTTCCATGGCTAAATATTATAGTATCTGCACTCCTAAAATAAAGAAACAATCATTTTCATGAAAAATATAACAGTATAGGTAAGGGAAAATGCCAGGCTCTCTGTGTAATGACCTCACATGACATATTAAATAAGGAGGATAGAGCCAAAAAGAGATTCTACCTGAGTTTCTATCCCTTTAAGTAGGCAGAAAAATTACCCAAATGTCATATAAGCTATAAATGCCAGATACTAATATTGGCCTCCTATACAGATCATAAAACCTGATCACATAGCAAGTAATGTTCACCTTCTTTATTAAGTTAAGTTCAAAAGGATTTCTGTTCCTTACCACTCAGTCTTGCTTGGAATATCCCTGAAGTTAAAACAACATTTCAATAACAGAGAATTAAATCTGTTACTTTATGTGGTATGCTGGTGAAAGTGAATGAATGAAATATTCTCAGGATTTACTAAAAATACTTTATTTATAAATTATATCACTAATGAAATCTTTATGTTATGACATTTTGTATCTGTCTGCAAATAAAATATCCTTCTGTCTACAAGATGTAGTTATCTTTCTACATTCTGAGTTAAATAATTTGCTTTCAAAAAATGCTTTTACCCTGTCAATGCAAACTATGATGACAAAACAGAGGATCTTTCCCATTCATCTAGTGTGTTTAATTTGCTGTGCAGTGTAGGGAAAAACCAAATGCTTAGCTCTGCCTAACCCAGTGACTGGCTAACAGTAGCAATGGCAAAAATCTCTTTTCTTCTTTGTGCCATAAAGTTCACATATAAAATTGGCTGGTTATTCCCTAAAGATAAATTGTCAATACATGTGGTTCTTGACCATCTGAATGTGATAATCCAAACTAACTATGTTATAAAGGTAAACTTCACACAAGATTTCAAAAACTTAATACAAATATGAAAGTAAAATACATCAGCAATAATTTATACTGATTATCTTTTGAAATGATAATGGTTTTTACATATTGGAAAAATAAAATGCAAGTTAAAAATTATTTTCTGGAACTCCGGGTTGGCTCAATTGGTTAAGCATCAGACTTTGGCTCAAGTCATGATCTCGCAGTTTGTGAGTTCCAGCCCTACGTTAGGCTCTGTGCTGACAGCTCAGAGCCTGGAACCTCCTCCAGATTCTGTCTTCCTCCTTCTCTACCCTTCCCCTGCTTCTGCTCTCTGTCCTTCTTTCAATAATTAATAAACATTTTAAAAATTTAAAAATTTATTTTCATCTGTTTTGCTTTGCTCTTTTAATGTAACTACTAGAAAATTTCAAATTAAACATATGGATCACTTTTGTTACTCTCATTATCCTTCCATTGGACAGCATCGCCCTAGAGGTTTTCCCCAGCACTTTCCCAGGCACAACAACCTTTCAGTGTTTTACAAGTTCAAAAAAAAAAACACTTCAAAAAGAAAATCTATCAAGGAATGATTTTTTTTTCCTCTACTAGCTTACTGGGCTTGGATTAATTTGAGGACACAATGAAAGAAAATCCATTCTCTATTTTTTTCCTGCCTATGTCATTTAGCATCAAAAAAATGAGATGGCATCAGTAGGAATGGATTAATCAGTTTATATACTCTTCTTATAGAGTTTGCGTTGGTCATTACTACTTGACTCTACCAGTTTATCTACAGATGATCCCTGTTTCCAAATACTAATATGTTTCCACCAATGTGTATTCCACTTAGTTCTGCTAATATATTGACAAAGGCAATTTCCACCCTAGAAACACTCCAAGAAGCTCTGTACTTCTTTTCTGTCTCCCAGCTGCCAATGTGTCCCACAACCCATTTGGGAAACATCCTTCTCTACACCAAGCCCTTAATAGAAATGACAGAGTTCTCTACTATTTCTCATCATGGAGGTCTCCTTCAAACCCAAACAACCCTGATTTTGCCATCACATCTGCATCCTTCGGGCATGTGCATCCATTTCTCAAGGGTTAAGTACCCCACAGAGCACCAAACTCTAAGCACTGAATTCTAAGCAAATGTCTATGAAAGGTAACTTGCTTGCTTTCTAATTCTAAAATCCTAGAATTGGAACTTCAATGTTTATCTCAAAAGGAAAGAACTCAAGAAATAGATGTTTTCTATTTTACACTTACTCAGTTACTTTTATGAGAATTCATTTGCATAAATGAGATATATTTTTTTTGTTTTCATTATTTTTTAAATCACATTTTTTGACCTAAATGTTGAGCATATGGCATGTAATTTCATACAGGAAATTGGTTTGGTTTCTCAAATTCTCATTTTACCATTTACTCCCTTGAGTTATCATATTGGCAGTTCCTGACAAAAAAAGAAACACATCACTGTATTGTAAGTAAGCAAAAGCAATGCTGGCACACTGGGTTCATGAAACCTTTAAAAATCAAGGCACAAGGATTTATAAAAAATGCTGACTTCTTCAATGGTGAAGTATTCTCTTTCATGTTTTACTATTAAGTGATGTGGAAATTTATCAAAATATCTTATAAGACTAAAATGAGAAGTGTAGTAAAATTCTTCTCCATAAAAGGAGGTATAAAAGGCAAACAAAATGAAAATGTTTTACAAGTTCATTGAATTTCACATTCCCTTTTAATAAAGAATAAGCCACTGATAGAAAAATGAGTAAGACTGCAACAAATAACCTGTCAGTTCACATATATTACATCAATGAAAAAAATCTCAAAAAGTATAAAAAGCAGAAAGGACTTGGCAAACCTCAATGGATTTACTTTAACATCAGACAGCAAGTAAAGAGGTTTAAGTCATTTGACAAAATGGAAAAGGAAAGGGGTTTTTAGCCATATAGAATCAAAATAAAAAATGACATATATTTAATAGCATGCAAATATTTTAAAAAATGATAAAAGGGACAAATGATATAATTAACATCATAAAACACTGAGTAAGCTATCTTTCGTTTTGCATCTTTTGCAAAGGCTAACGGAATAGATAACTAAAGTATTGGTGTCATGTGCACTAGGATACTTCTAAATAAATCTTTATGATGAAAATCATTATGAGCATCATCATTACAGCTAATATCTATAAAGCCTATATGACTTGTTATATTACTTTAATGAACTATCAATATCATTCCTCACAAAATAAAACATTTTCCCATTTTGTAAACAAAAGAATCTTAAACATAGAGAAATTAAATGACTTGTCTGAAGCCACCTAGTAACTGACATAATCAGTATTTTTATCCTTTTTTTCCTTTTTTAATTTTTTAATTTAAATTCTAGTTAGTTAATATATAGTGTAATAGTAGTTTCAGTAGTAGAATTTAGTGAGTCATCACTTTCAGTGCTCATCACAAGCAGCCTCCTAATGCCCATCACCCATCTAGCCCATCACCCACCTACCTCCACTCCTCAACCCTCAGTTTGTTCCCTATAGTTAAGAATGTCTAATGGTTTGCCTCCCTCTCTTATTTTCCCCTTCCTTCCCCTATATTCATCTGTTTTGTTTCTTAAACTCCTCACATGAGTGAAATCACATGGTATTTGTCTTTTTCCTACTAAACTATTTCACTTAGCATAATGCACTTTAGTTCCATCCATGTAGTTGCAAATGGCAACATATCATTCTTTGTGATAACTGAGTAATATTCCATTATATGTATATATACAATATATATACATATATATGTATATGTCTTCTCTGGAAAAATGTCTATTCATATCTTATGCCCACTTCTTAGCTAGATTATTTATTTTTGGGGTTTTGAGTTTGATAAGAATCAGTATTTAAACTTAGAAAGTTAGGCTTCAGAGTTCAACATTTTTAATGCTATGTGGTATTGATGAATTAGATTCAATTTATCTCATGCCCATGATAACTTAAAATATACTTACAAAGATAAAGTATCAAGAAAAAAAACTCAAAAAATCTAGAATATTAGACTCATAATAAGTTATAGGAAGCCATATCTTTAGAAACTATTTGTTATGGCAACAGATTTTACATATTAGCACACTTGCCCAGGGAAGTTAATTATTTAAAGCAAAGATGGTTTTTACTTGGGAAGTTTTGGCCAACTTCCAGAGGGGACTCTCTCATACTTAAAAAAATTAAAAAATTAAATTTTGAAACTCAATAAAATACTAACTGAAAGACTCAGACATCAATCAAATAGATGACAAATTATTTTTTACTTATTTGCTTTTTTCAGAGTGTAACTTTGCTGCACATATTGGATTAATCATATTTATTGGT